>JBBDGP010000611.1:677500-1277500 GCA_037952835.1 Lithobates septentrionalis | reverse complement strand
GCTTTTAGCCGCATCGGTTGTTATATACGGATAGCCCATCGCCCGCTCGAAACAACAGTACCGGGATGATGCCTGCAGCTGCAGGCATCATCCCGGTATAACCCCGGAAAGCCGAGTACGCATATCTGCGTACGGTCGGCGGGAAGGGGTTATATTAGTTGGGGGTATCAGAGTAAAGGGGGCTGAATACAAACGCACGCCACACTTTTCAGATATGTTTTTTGAAAACCATTTGTCATTTTCCTTTTACTTCACAATTATGTGCCACTTTGTGTTGGTCTATCACATAAAATCAAAATAAAATAAAGTTTATGATTTTGGTTGTAACATGACAAAATGTGGAAAATTTCAAGGGGTATGAATACTTTTTTAAGGCACTGTACTTGTATTTACCCTGTATCACCTATAGGGCAGACCTCAGACTGTGAGAAAAGGTCAGTGTAGTGTCCTGATACTATGAATTGTAGAGGAGTTCCACAGATACTTTTGTATCCATCTGGCTTATTTGATAAAGCAAAGCAGATGCTATGTTCAGTATGTCAATAGTCTTCCCAGTAGAGAGGAAGGCATTATAGCCACATAGAGGGGAACTCCTTACCAATGCCTGTGGTTCTGGCATTGGACATCCAACAAGATAATATAAAATGTGATGTCTACAGACTTTTGGCCATATAGTGTGCAATCACTCCCCCCCCCCCCCCCCCAAACATATTACATATATTCCAGGCAATGTTTAAGTCCTCTAACTGTCAGGTAAAGTCAGGGGGAATCTTCCATATGAAGGAATCATCTTTCAAACTATGTAGAGTGGCAGAAAAGTGTGTAGTCTGGCTGAACAGAATTGCAAAACATTTGTCAGGCAAAATAGCTAAAGTAGAACTCCAGATTAAAATAGTAGGCCTAGATGGCGACCCTTTTCCAGGAACTCACTTCCTCTTGGCCCAGGCTGTAGTGAACCTGCCTCTGGGGAGGCGTTATCATCCAGCCAGGGCTCGGGGCAATACCAAACTGCATGATGTTAGAATTACACGAGCACACATTTTATATACTTATTCATGTGCTCATGTATGTGTATATTATTCAAAATTGTAATAATATCATAAAGATATTAAGTGCAGTATATTAAAATATTAAAGTGCCATTAAACCCACATCATTAAAAAAAACTACCAATACATGCTGTTCATACTCAGTCACTATGAGATTAGTTTTCTGTATTCTGCAAAAAACTTGGGTCGATCCTGCTGCTCTCTATCACCCCCTTCTGTTCATGTCCCCAATCCAGCTGAGGATTTTGCAGAGCAGTGTTGGCAGCTTTGCACATGCTCTGTTTTCAGCGAGTTTCTATACTGAGCTTTTCCTCCCGATCACATCTGAGCAGCCCATCTGACTATAGGAGTCACACATGTGGGTGTATACACAAGGGTAAATGACATCCCACTTCCTCACTACTCCTCCATACCCACTTACCACCTATACACAATGGAGGCTGTATATTACATGTAGATTCATGGAGGCTTCACTTCCCTCTTATTCTAAGACACAGGCTGGAGGCTGTGACTGGCAGAAATCCACCCACACCATTGTATTGTCACAATTAATAAATATTTGATTATGACAATTTAAAACAGTTTGCTAATTATTTATTTTTACTTTGTATCCCAAAGGCTGTTTTTTTTTAGTTTCACCATGTGAACAGCAGTAGAGGACTAGAAGCTCTTCCTGCTTATGTTTCCCTGCAGACAAGCTGGAAAAGATCTGGGTCATGTGGCTGCTGTGTATTGATTAGGAAAAAAGTACTTTTATTTTTTATTAAAATAATTACAGTGCCATCATCGACATACAGAAATAAAAAGGGAGAATGTTAATTAAAAATAGTGCTAGACAAGCAGGCTATGGGGGAGCACAGGTTCTCCTTGTGCTCCCCCATGACCCCTGATCCCATACCAGAAAAAGTGTAGTGCACTAATATGTATATATATATATATATATATATATATACACACACATATATATATACACATATACAGACACACTCACACACCCCTCCTCCTTCCTGCCCAACAGCACTAGATCATTTGATGCACCAAGCACTGCATTTTGGCTAGGTAAATGAAGTGTCAAGAGGTCCCCAATACCCAGAAATGTTGGGTATTTCACTATTCCCAGGCAGGTCAAAGCAGTATTAAGGGAAGCAAGTACTGGTTACTTATAGCATCAGTTTAAATCCCAGCTGGGATACTATCTGCATGGAATTTGCAGGCTCGCCCTGTGCTTGTGTGGGTTTCCCCTGGGGACAACAGTTTCTTCCACATTAACTAGTATGTGCATACGAGATCAAAGATTAATTGTACCCCCTCACCACTATGCTGCTGGTCTGCACTCACCCTGTTCTATAAGCAGGTGTTCCCAGGCACACTCATGTCATCACCTCCTGACCACAAAATGATCCCCACTTCTGCTCTCTAGCATGGTTTGCATTTACACTTTAGTGAACTGGACCGGAAGTGAACCGTGCCCAGGACCACCTCTTCCAAGTGGTCCCGGGCAAGGTATGCTTAACCACTTCCAGGCACGGTTCAGTGCAATCATCCCACATAAACAAACCGGATCAAGGGAGAAAACTGTACCTGGGCATGGTTACATATGCCATATCGGTGGGAGTGCACCCTTAAAGTGATTGTAAACAGTCACCTTGTAAAACAACCCATTCAGTTGAAAATAGAAATGAAAGGCAAAACATTTTTGTATAGATATAAAAAAGTTATTTATAATGTTTTTTTGTAAGTGATCACATTCCCTCTGTTCTCTGCTGTATAAGGAGGTGGGGGGGGGGGGGGGAGCAGCAGCATATTGAGCTTCCCAGTGAATGGCTGTGCAGCAGGGGCTTGTGAGGACAAGTCTGATTATCGGAGGAAAATATACAGAGTTCCCAGCATTGCTAGAGAACTGACCACGCTGTGCTCTCCTTAGTTTGGTCAGTTTTTAATAGGAAAGCAAAGAAACTGTCAGGAACGGCAGGGATTTTACACAAAGATAGTAATACAAAGAGAACAGAACAGGATACTGTCTCATACAAGTACAAGGTACAGCAGGCACATATCAGGAATATGAAGTGTTGGGGTAACAAACGCTTTAAGGTGGCCATAGGCGGCTTGAAATTTGATCCATCTATGGGCAGGCTATTGATCGATTTCAGTACAACCAGAATGTCTGTCTTTTTCGTTTAATCACAGCCACAGGCTATAGCCACCAGCAGTGATTATTGAATTCTGACAGCAGGGAAACCTCCCGCTGTCAGAACACAATAGCGCAGCGGGAGGGATTACCCCATCAACATTGACTGTGGAGATGGGGAAAATCGAGCAATTTTCTTTCCTTCCACCTGTGGTGGAAGGAAAGAAAATTGTATAGTGTATGGACAGCCTTAGATTGTAAGCTCCTTTAGGGCAGGGACTGATGTGAATGTACATTATTAAAAAAAAACAAAAAAAAAACACCACACGGTATAAATAATAATAATAATAATAACTAGAAAAGCTACAATTTCTGGGGAAATTGTGTGAAGTGTTCTTGCCTCCACCCACAGTAGTCTACAACTGGAGCGGGAGGAGTAACGGGGTGGAGTGGCTTGAGTAACTGTTATGTGGTTGGAGTGGCAGGAGTAACTGTGAAAAGTGTTAAAAAGCTTAATCTTTTAAAAAGTATAAATAGTAGTATAAAAGTTGAAGAAGTCCCATCATTAGCTGAAAGAGCTGAACATTTTTTTCAAAAATTATTATTTTTTTTTCCAAAAATGTTTTTTTTTTTAATTATTTTTTTTTTTCCCCATCGGGTGGTCATAATGTTTTGGCTGATCATGGGGTTGTCAGCTTTTGTCACCTCCTGTACCTTTAAGAAGGGATGGGCTGCCCTTCAGTCCACCTGCTCTCATTTATCCATCAGAATGCATGTGCCTCCACTGTGGGGACACTCATATTTTAGTGTTAGGACCACAGATATCAGGGTGCCGTGACGAGGCTCTGTGGCTTACGCATGCGTTTGCAAATGCGTGCGGACTAAACCCCTGTTTTTAACGCATACTGTTAGACAGGTTAATTTGGTTGTCTGCGGGCTGGTGGTAAGTAGGCTTGGAATTTTTTCCTGGGCATTCCCCAGGCTTTGTTTATATTTGTCACCTCCCATTCTAGTTTTGAACATTTCGCCATTCATTCATTCATTCGGGACCAATTTCGCCGCAAAAACGATATTTCGTGAACCATTCGGCGAAACGTTCCACAAAGTAACAGCACACCAATTGGGAACAATCCGCATGTGTCGGTATATTACTGTCTATGTAGTATAAAAGCTGTGGGAGGAGTTAGGGTGGTAAATTTGGCTATAATAAGAATAATAATAATATATATGTGAGATAACAGTAAGTGGTCTTGCTATGCAAGAACACTTAATAACCTACTATAAAGCAAACCTGTTACTTAGGCCATCATGGGTAAAATTCAAGTTCAATTTTACGTATGTTTATTTCAGCTCTGTATTTAAACTGCCCAAAATTCCACATTAAAAATTCTGCATTCAGCCTGTCTAAACTCATTCATTTATTAAGAATAATACAGATTAACCTGCAGAAAAAACATTAATAAACCATTATGCAGGCACAAGATAAACCAGCACAAAAATAATCCTTCTATAAAAACTTCCCATCTGTGTTCTACACAACACATGACAAATGGAAATGAAAAATAAGACAGGTCAGAAAAGGTTTCATTATGTCAATTTTGATTTGGGCACAAAAAAAAACTATGTAAACCTCGAATAACAGAATGTCATCTTTTTTTCCCTTCTGTCTACCGCTGAGAAAACAACATTCTTGATCAACACCTAAATTAAATTACTTTACCTCTCTCCATTACCGAAGGCACTCTGGGAACACATCCTGTCATTACCAAGTAGGGTGCTGCCTTCTATAGCACTGTGACATTGTACACAAAACAATATACACAATTTGGACCACTTTACCCTCGCTGGGAGAACAGCAGGCCAGTAGGTAAGCACCAACCTCGACAGAACTTTGACCAAAGAAACATTTTAATTGCCAGGAGCCCATTAAACGTCTTGGGAGAGCGGCTTGCCGGCTCTTATAGTAGGATGCGTTTCTGCCTCATTTCATCATACACAAAAGAGGACACAATTATAGGTCTAATTTAAGCACACCTGCATTATTTCAAATCAGATGTATATAGATTTAAATATATATAAGAAAGAGCCAGGCTTCATTGGCACAGTGTGAGCAGTCAAACCCAGGTAGTCGTTCCCAAACTTTTTAGACTTGTTGCGATGTTCTGCAGCTGCCTGAAATTAAGTTTGCAACTGGGGCAGCAATAAATATATAGCCGTTAATAACCCCTGAAACGCCACTGGGGCTGATATATGAAGAAAAAAAAAAATGAACCACAGCAACCGGTTAAAGAGACATCCTTAGGATGCAGAGATCCTGAAAACTGTCATTTTAGAGAAGACCCGCCATGAAAAATAAGAACACAAGTGGTCTGCTTTCTTACTAGTCTCCTTCCCCCCAAACACACCCAATTTTTTTCCCCAATAGGCCCCTGTCACACCATCATGCTGCCTGTGTTTTTCGTTCGTCCATTGAGGCATGAGAAACAGATAGCAATGCATACCCATGGGCAAACTGATGTAAATGGATGATCATCAACACAAGTCAAAAAAAAAGTCCCCTATGTAGATCCATCATCAATCATGTCGTCCAGAGATGCAGGTCCACATCAATTACAATGAATGATGGCCGCCAAATCACATGACAAAAAAAAGCCGCCTGCCCAACCAAATGGCTCCCTCTAGCAGGGGAGGCGGTGCTGTCATTCACTGGATGACCCCGCCCCCTTATGACACAATTGCTCCTTTGTTTATTTTAACTGCGGGGAAAACCCCCGGCAGGCGTCAGTAGCCGTCAGGTTCGGCAGGCAGCAGGTTTTTTTTTTTTTTGTGGGGGTCTTTGGCCATTGTTAATCATGGCTGACATGGACTTGTATCGCTGAAAATTATAGATATAAAGATTATATATATATATATAACCTTTGAAAAGGTCACGTGTCTAGTGATGAAACCGGTCGGGAGGAGCCAGTGACGAGCAGTGCTGTGTGTGCACTGTTGGCGTGTAAGGAGATCCCAGCTGTTAGCTGTATGCAACTGACCTTACCATATGCGATTTATTCTGCTGAAAAGTGTGAGTGAATTTTTACCCTTAGTTTATAGGGATTACATATTACACTGCCTGCACAGTGGTCTTTTTTTGTTGTTTCATACTGCGGAAGTTCTTTGAAAGCCAGAAGCCAGCCCATGTTAATGAGCAGCTGAATATATGAGCAAGCCTTCTATTATTGGGGATTACTCATTGAAACCTGTCTATATTCAGCAATCACCAAAGACGTTAGATTTCTTCACAGCAGTATGCTGTCCTATTGAGATATCTGTGCACTGTGGTTCATCACATTAATATATCTCATCTTTCTTTTTCTGTTTTTTATTGAGTTCAATAATTTATTATCACATTGATATTTAGTTATAGGATTTTGTTGTGGTGAAGGATGTTATGTTATTTATAATAGGCTCCATTTGATTAATTTTGCACGATTCACTGATCAACCATTAAGAGATCACACCGTGTTATATTGGGAGGTTAATATTAGCGCATTATACATTCTGAATATATTATATAAATATAAAAGCGAGGTTTTTTTCATGATTTAACTGGCTTCTATCACTGTAGGGTGTGCTCTCTCAATGGTTGTAGACATAGAAGAACACAAAAGTTCATCTCATCTAGCACCTCTATTGAATATGAAATCAAACCGTTCCATACCTGTTCCACCGAGGGGGTGGTCTACCTGCTCCAATGTCCTTGTGGACTGCAATATGTGGGCAGGACCAAACGCTCCCTCTCGGTGAGACTTTGTGAACACATTACTGATATTAAAAATTGTTTCCTTAAAAACTCAGTTTCAAAACCTTATTAACAGCCCATGATAAAAATCCAGCCAAAACTATTTTTTTGGGGATCGACAAGTTTTGTCCCCAATAGAGAGGGAGCTCTTTGGTTCGTGGCATTTCCAGATTAGAAATGTCCTGGATACATAGGATGAAGAGCTATGTTCCTTTTGGGCTACATGTGGATGTGGATCTGAATGCATTTACTGACAATTCTCGATTGGGAGGTTATATTGGTATATACACTGGCATAAATATTGATATATTGAATGTTAAATTGGGTGGGTGGTATTATCAATATAAATATTATTGTGTACTTGGTGTGAGTCTTAGGTGGCCATATTTTTCCCAAATATATTTGAATATATTCTCATTCTTCTGATTGAAGACTCCAACTTGAATGTATTTTTTGTATGTTAACTTAATCACACTCTGCCTCTTTAGGTGGTTTGACCAGTGTGTTAGATTTACTTCATCTTGTTCATGACACACTGTGCGTTAAGTACCGTATTTTTACCACTAGAGGCATGGATGAACCAATTTCCGTGTCCCCTTAGTTATAAATCTCTGTCAATTTCGGGAGACAGGTACTCCAATTGGTTTTGAAATGGCCCTTTTATCCTGCGAGAGCCCAAAATTGGTGCCTTACTTAGATATGCGAGAGCCCGTAATTGGTGCCTCACTTAGATATATTTGCCACCATACAAACTTGCCGATTATCTACTATTAAATTATAACAGGTTGTCCCTTTGTTCTAGTATTAATTAAGCTTTTTTCAACCTTGTTGAAATTTTAGCAATGCCTTAATTCGGTACCGTCTAACCCCTTCTTTAAGTTTTCAACTCTGTGCCTTCCAAATTTTTAGACATATTGTGGTTCTTATTTTGTTTTTTGTAATCTCGAATAATTTTTTTTTAATATTTAATATATTCTTTTAATACCTCCCCAAGAGAAGGACTGGGTCCCCACCTCCTAAGACTCAGATCGAGGTGTGATTCCTTTTGTTCACTATATAACGCAATGACTCACCCGTTCCGAGAAGTCAGATTGTGACGAAACGCGCTTCGGGAGGTTTGACGTGCTGACGTCATCGCGCTGTAACACAGTGGACAAGTGTTCCCAAGCCGGCCAGGTCTTTTTTTGACCATTTTAATCAGCATTTCTGTAAGTGCAATATTTTAACCTCAATAAACCTATATGGTACATTTTTACACTATGGTGAGTCTCTTTACATTTTCTGGGCAACGCTTGACCTATTCCCCTGGCGGTTTGATGTTTGAGTCTCCCTGGTTGTCTGGTGCTTAGTTCTTCCCAATCAATACCTATGGATATTCAACACTCTTCTGGGCAGAAGCCCTGGCTGGGTATTTAGCCACAGGCTAATAAGAGCTTGCCTTTTGGTAAGCACGTACTCTATGTGGTGGAGGTGCACTGTCTTTGAGAGGTGTTTTTTCACAAGAATATTACCGTCCGTGTGTCTGTTCTGGACTATATTCACCACAGTATTTAATTTTATTTTTTATATTTATTTATTTTTTATATTTTATTTTTTATTTTTCATAGCGCTGCTTTATTGAACTTTATACAGGGGGTCCCCGACTTACGAACATCCGAGTTGCGAACAACTCCTACTTACGAACGGGGCCCAAATGACGTCACTGCCGGCCGAATCTTCCTCTCCTTGCTTGACTGAGCCGTTCCTCCGTTCCTGGCCTGCCCATCCACAGGCCTGGTAAGGTCCGGTGGCCTGCCAGGCCACCAAAACTGCCCGTCGTGGCCGCGGCCTAGTGAAGCCTCCAGGATCCCCGGTCTTTCCTGCGCCGCTGCCCCGCCGAGGTGCACTGCGGCCGGCCAGCCGGGAGGCCGGCCCGGACTCGGATCACAGACATTGCTGCTGTCTCCACCCATCTCCCTGCTGTGCCATCACACATCAGCTCCCCTTTCTCTGGTGTCTCCTGTCCCTGCTGCCATGTAAACAGTAAGAGGGGAGAGCTGTGCTGTGGAAATCTAGCACAGTGCTGGGACTCCTGTTTTGGAGGTGACAGGGTCAATAAAGAGAACCTGTCACCTCCAATTGCTATCACACAGGGAATCGTTTTCTCCTGTGTGATAGCAATAAAGTTTAAATGAAAAAAAATTGATAAGAATAAAAAAAAAAATAAGAAATACAGTAATAATTAAATTAATAAAATAAAAAAGTAGTAATTAAAAAAGTAAAGAATAAGAAAAATAATATTAAAAATAAGAAAATTATACAAAAATAAATAAAAGACTGGATTTGCACTGAAAAAAAAAAAAAAGGTACTGTTCCGACTCACAAACAAATTCGACTTAAGAACAAACCTACAGTCCCTATCTTGTTCGTAACCCGGGGACCCCCTGTATTTGTTTATGTGTGCATCTCATGTTTTTAGCAGCCGCTTTCTATCTTTGGTTGTTTTTCTTTTTTTGGTATTTAGCGTGGTACTTTCCATTTAACACACACACATTTTTTTTCCTCTCTAATGAAAGAATTTGTAAAAAACTTCCTGTCAATGGCCAAGCAACGCTCAGCCGGTCTTGATTTTTTTTCTGAATTGGCTTTGTTCAGAATTTCCACCTGTACTTAGCTTCACCGCCTTGCAGGGTCTTCTGGAGCCACCCTGACATGCATGCCCCAGCTGGGTAAATATCTTCATGTGTTGGCGCTCTGTGCGCTGAGAGACCCAAACAGCACATAAGCCCTCCGTCCAAAGCTACTCTTACAAGGACTGTGACTGACATCAGCCCTCTTCAGTGAGATATCCCTAGTGCTATGAATTGTACCAAAGCAATAGTGTATTACTCGATAAAAAAAAAATATATATAACTTTGCATAGGCATAAAATTATATATTGATATAGTCCCAGTGCATTACAAACATCCCAAGTTTCCTGTGAGGTGCAGGACTCTCCCGCATTTCGGCTGCGGCTCCCTGACACTCGCAAGTGCTGCTCAATACCCCGGCTGCAGGGCCGATCCTGGGCTGTGTGTTAGCCTGCCTCTTTCATCTCGGAAGCGCCCGACTGCTACTACTGCTCAGGTGGCAGGCGGCGGGTGCGGCGATGGCACTGCAAGGAAGCAGAAGTGGCAGAGGCTATTTCAGGCTGACCCGAGAGGAGCATGAAGTGTCAAGACTCCAGTCCCAGAACTCCTCCTCCTTCATGCACTTCACCGCAAAGACGGAGGACATGTGCTGCAGGAAGTGACACCAACAAGGAGCTGCAGTAAGCCACACAGGTACAGATGGGGCTGTGGCAGGGAGAGGGCAAGCAGGACTGGAATAGGGTGTCAGTGGTGGGTGGTGTGCTCTGCTTATCCTAACATTGACATGGCATGAATTAATGGCCATCACTCCTCAGGGGGCACTCTGGAGGTACTTAGTGCCTCCAGAGTGCCCCTTTAAATCCTTCAGCATGGATGAACAGTAGGACTAGGGGGGTCTCTCTCTCTCTCTCGTGTTCCTTTTATAAAGTAAGGTAGTTGCGCGCTACTATACTAAAAAAACAAAAACTAACATTCGGTTGCTGCTGCTGTCACCTCTGCGTTCCCACAAAAAACAAGATATAAAAGTATATAAAATGAGACAGTGCTGCATAAATAAAACAAAATGATAAAATGAAAATCAGAAGATCGAGGGTGTGGCTCCTATATGTCAGGTTCCTTCTTGCTTGGACTAAACTGATTTCCATGAAGTTCGTTGCCTAAGTTTGTCCATGATGTAGAGTTTGTATTGAAGTTGAATACTATTATCCTTGCTTTGAAGATTAACAATGGTATACGCTTTTGTAAATGTACCATTATATTTTGTACACCCTGATTTGCTATATTCCTGTATACAATGTATGATTTGCATTTTCAAGTTTAATGTACAGTTCACTTAATAAACATTACCTGTGTTAAAATGAAAATCAGAAAATTGTGTACAATATAAGTACTCTAAAAAAAAGTCCAATAATAATTATTTAAGTGATATTTCTTCCACTGGCATGCAGGAAGATGTGATGTTTTTTCCTTGCTTCAAACAATCCATAGCGCTCCCGCCACCACATGCAATGCTTGCTCACCTCCTTGAAAGACCCTGCAACGGGTCAAAACACGCCTTGCACACAGTGCAACTTTCCCTTCCCTCATTTTTCAGCAATTTTCCTTGTCCTTGTTTTTTCAGGCCATAACTGAAAGTGAAAGCTTTAGACGCACCGACTTCCGGTTTGCCCCGGAAGTCTGTCATCATAGCGTGCCATCCAAACAAACTGTGTCTCATTGACAAGAAGTACCGCAATTGCACATGCGCGGCTCTTCGGGAACGCCAAAGCCTACAACACATACGGTAATTAGCTTTATCATGTACCCTATAAAATTTACCCCACCATAGCCACTTGGCTCATTCCTCCAGATGAAGCCACGTGAGAGGTGGCGTAACTAGTAGGGGTGGAGCCTGGCAGTGGAACCTTGTCGCAATAAGTGATACCATTCTGATGAATCTTGTACCAATGCCTTTAAACTTTTTAATAAATGTGAGTTGAATACTAGCTGGGGTGGTAAGGTTCAGTTCTTAATTCCTTTGAAACTGCACTTTTTGTTTTTTTCCATGTATCTGTGGAATTACCGGTAGTCAATGAGGATTCAAGTTTGAAGCAGCACAGTGGAAGGAATCTACAACTGATATAGATTACTACCTGTCCTTTGAGAGTCCAACAGAGATTGCTAAGGACTAGTGAGGATTATTCCTGAAGGGAAAGTTGCACTGTGTGCAAGGCGTGTTTTGACCCCTTGTAGGGTCTTTCAAGGAGGTGAGCGAGCATTGCATGTGGTGGCGGGAGCACTATGGATATGGAGGTTGTTTGAAGCTAGAAAAGAAATGTCACATCTTCCTGCATGCCAGTGGAAGAAATATTACTTAATAATTAATTATTATTGGACTTTTTTTTAGCGCACTTATATTGTACACAATTTTCTGATTTTCATTTTATTTTATTATTTATGCAGCGCTGTCTTATTTTTATACTTTATATAGAGTGTTCCTCTAATATCTCTCTATAACCGATTTCATTTGATCTCACGGAGCGCCACCTCCCTGAAATCAGTTTTGAAAGGTCGGGATGTCTGGCATTAGGTCACACGACTAAACTATCCTGTACGGTGCACACTCCCTGACTGGTATTAGAGGAAGTGCAGCAGAGAAGGACAGAGTGCAGGCATGCTCTGCATGTCTGGTGTGCTTTCCGAAACTGCATCAATGATGGATCATAGAAGTCTATGGGAAAGTGCAGCTAACCTGCATGAGACCTGCACACCGGGGCAGTGTGAGGCCACCCTAAAGCAAAAGTAAATGAAAAGCTTTTTTTCTTTAAAAAGGTAGATGTATATATTATAGTGAAAATGCAACTGTGCAAAGAGGGTGTGAAGGGTTAGTTCATCTTCACAAAAAAAAAAATTCTGTTAAAAAGGGGCATCTGTAGATAAGCAAAAAAACTGTAACTTTGCCCAAAACTGAATATTGCCCTTGCTATAGGTGTAGGCCATTTATAGAACTCATTAAGCCAGACTGGAAACTCCAGGATGTTGCTCGGATGTTGCCAAGGTCCAGCTATTGCTGTTCACTTTTCACCATCAAAGAAGTGAGCTCTCCAACTTTGAACTCAAAACTACTGCATTAAGGGAGAGAGTGTGCGTGCGAAGGGGTTCGATTCAGAGAAAGAGCTCACTACTGTGATGGCGAAGGTAAACACTAATAGGTGGGACCCTCATAGCAATGTTCTGGGAGTATTCCAATCAGGCTTCTTGAGATACAGAAATGGCCTACACTTATAAGAAAGGCATTATTCAACTTTAGTGCCTGTTCACACTGCCCTATGTGAACCGCAGTGGGTGTCAATAGAAAGTTAATGACACCCCCAGATCGGTTCGCATTTCGCAGTGTGAATTGTCAAATGGTGCAGGAAATGGATCTCATGGGTGTGAACACCCATGCGATCCGATTCCAGTGCAGATCAAACAAAGGGCCCGCACCATTTTGGGGTTGGGGCCAAGCTTGACATTTATAGTAAATGGACATGTGACCTTATTCTGACTTCCTTGATCTGCATAGTTGTTCCAAGTCAGCGACTGGAAAAGTGTATCCAGGGGGTCTGGGCAGAAGCCGAACAGCTAAAAATGTTCAAAAGAATGACAGCCCTCATATTGCTCTAAGGAAGGTTTAAGGGTCCATTCTTGTAATTGCAGTGCACTACAACACAATGGGCATTCACATTGAGCACCAAGAAATGTGTCAAGGCAGGTGCAGATTGTTCAAGAACAGGATAGGAGATATGAAGGTTTGTGAAATCACAGAGTCCAATGCCATGGAGCCTGGAAGTCTGGCATAGGTTTACTGGACAATTAACATCTGCCTTGGCACATTCTAGGGGTAACAGATTTAGGTGACAGTTACCTGTATGGATATACAGTGGGGATGGAAAGTATTCAGACCCACTTTAATTTTTCACTCTGTTATTTTGCAGCCATTTGCTAAAATCATTTAAGTTCATTTTTTTCCTCATTAATGTACACACAGCACCCCATATTGACAGAAAAACAGAATTGTTGACATTTTTGCAGGTTTATTAAAAAAGAAAAACTGAAATATCACATGGTCCTAAGTATTCAGACCCTTTGCTGTGACACTCATATATTTAACTCAGGTGCTGTCCAATTCTTCTGATCCTCCTTGAGATGGTTCTACACCTTCATTTGAGTCCAGCTTTGTTTGATTATACTGATTGGGCTTGAGTAGGAAAGCCACACACCTGTCTATACAAGACCTTACAGCTCACAGTGCATGTCAGAGCAAATGAGAATCATGAGGTCAAAGGAACTGCCTGAAGAGCTCAGAAACAGAATTGTGGCAAGGCACAGATCTGGCCACGGTTACAAAAAAATTGTCTGCTGCACTTAAGGTTCCTAAGAGCACAGTGTCCTCCATAATCCTTAAATGGAAGACGTTTGGGACGACCAGAACCCTTCCTAGAGCTGGTCGTCCGGCCAAACTGAGCAATCGGGGGAGAAGAGCCTTGGTGAGAGAGGTAAAGAAGAACCCAAAGATCACTGTGGCTTAGCTCCAGAGATGCAGGAGAAAGTTGTAGAAAGTCAACCATCACCGTAGCCCTCCACCAGTCGGGGCTTTATGGCAGAGTGGCCCAACGGAAGCCTTTCCTCAGTGCAAGACACATGAAAGCCCGCATGGAGTTTGCTAAAAAACACCTGAAGGACTCCAAGATGGTGAGAAATAAGATTCTCTGGTCTGATGAGACCAAGATAGAACTTTTTGCCCTTAATTCTAAGCGGTATGTGTGGAGAAAACCAGGCACTGCTCATCACCTGTCCAATACAGTCCCAACAGTGAAGCATGGTGGTGGCAGCATCATACTGTGGGGGTGATTTTCAGCTGCAGGGACAGGACGACTGGTTGCAATCGAGGGAAAGATGAATGCGGCCAAGTACAGGGATATCCTGGACGAAAACCTTCTCCAGAGTGCTCAGGACCTCAGACTGGGCCGAAGACTTTCTCTGAATCAAACCCCTTCGCACACACACTCTTACCCCTAATGCAGTAGTTTTGAGTTCAAAGTTGGAGAGCTCACTCCTTTGATGGTGAAAAGTGAACAGCAACAAGAAAATGTCCCTAAGCACATAGCTAAAATAACGAAGGAGCCCTGAATTAAACCCAATTGAGCATCTCTGGAGAGACCTAAAATGGCTGTCCACCAACATTTACCATCCAACCTGACAGAACTGGAGAGGATCTGCAAGGAGGAATGGCAGAGGATCCCCAAATTCAGGTGTAAAAAACTTGTTGCATCTTTCCCAAAAAGACTCATGGCTGTATTAGATCAAAAGGGTGCTTCTACTAAATAGCAAAGGGTCTGAATACTTAGGACCATGTGATATTTCAGTTTTTCTTTTTTAATAAATGTCAACAATTCTGTGTTTTTCTGTCAATATGGGGTGCTGTGTGTACATTAACCACTTGCCTACCAGGCCAATTCTGACATTTCTCTCCTACATGTAAAAATCATCATTTTTTTGCTAGAAAATTACATAGAACCCCCAAACATTATATATGTTTTTTAGCAAAGACCCTAGAGAATACAATGGCGGTTGTTGCAACTTTTTATCTCGCACGGTATTTGCACAGGAATTTTTCTAACGCTTTTTTTTGGGAAAAAAAAAACAGTTTTATGTTTTAAAAAAACACAAAACAGTAAAGTTTGCCCAATGTTTTTGCATATTGTGAAAGATGAAGTTACGCCGAGTAAATAGATACCTAACATGTCACGCTTCAAAGTTGCACACGTTCGTGGAATGGGGCCAATGTTCGGTACTTAAAAACCCCCATAGGCGACGCTTGAAAATTTTTTACTGGTTACATGTTTTGAGTTACAGAGGAGGGCTAGGGACAAAATGATTTCTCTCGCTCCAACGTTCGTGGCGATACCTCACATGTATGGTTTGAACACCGTTTTCATATGTGGGCGGGACTTATGTATGCGTTCGCTTCTGCGTGCGAGCACACAGGTACAGGGTCGCTTTCATTTTTTTTTTTTTTTTTTATTGTTAATTATATTTTCTTTTTTTTATTTTGACACTTTTTTGAAGAAAAAAAAAAAAAGATCACTTTTATTCCTATTACAAGGAATGTAAACATCCCTTGTAATAGGAATATGACATGACAGGTCCTCTTAATAGTGAGATATGGGGTCAATAAGACCCCATATCTCACCACTAGCCTGGGAAGCCTGAAATAAAAATAAAAAAATAAATAAAATGATCACCGCTTCCCAGCCAAAGCGGCGCCGGTTTTTTTGAATGGAGAGGCCGGGCGTGACGTCATAACATCGCGCCCGGCCTCCGATGATCATAGAGACTCCGGCAACCACATGGTCCGCCGGAAATCTCTATGATCTACATCCGGCGCCGGCAGATCCGCTCTCCGCCTCACCGATCGTAATGGTAAGTCGGAACAAGCACCGGAGGGGGGCGGGAGGGGATGTCCCCTCTCGACTCCCGTAAGAACGATCAAGCGGCGGAACGGCCGCTATGACCATTCCTATGGTGTAGAGATTCGCCGGCTGAAACCAGCAATATCTGAATGATGTCTGTAACTACAGGCATCATTCAGATATACCCACTCAAAGCCCAGGACGTCATATGACAGTGGGCGGGGGCGGGAAGTGGTTAATGAGGAAAAAAAATGAACTTAAATGATTTTAGCAAATGGCTGCAATATAACAAAGAGTGAAAAATGTAAGGGGGTCTGAATACTTTCCGTCCCCACTGTATATGCTGGGGAAACATCTTTAACAATATAACCAATTCCAGTTGAATGCAACCAACTACTACTAGCTATTCCATGACCTGCATAAATAAGAATTTTCAGAGACTGTTACCAATAGATACAAAGTCTTACCAATATATTCATCTTCATCAACAAATCCATCTCCATTCTTGTCAATATCTTCCAAGGTCTCCTACAAGATATAATACCAAAACAATAAATAACGCATCTGAACAGCAGTCTAAAGCAAGCCATAGATTATGCCATTTTATTTCCTTCCACCACAGCTCAGTGTTGATGGGGAATCCCTCCTGCAGTGCTATTGTGTTCTGCCATTGCCGGCTATAGCTGGCGGCACAATTCATCCAAAATTATCAGAAGGGACAAATATGAAAAGTTTTCTCGTACGATACCAGAACGTACAATTTTCGTTTAAACAGTACATTATTCATCGAAAAAAAAAAAAGAAGAGCAAGACCACGCAAGCTTGAAAACCAAAGAATACATTACAATGCAACACATTACATCACTTCTTATTCTGTCGTACAGAATTTTCGTAGGTTTAGTAACCACTTAGTATTTGATATGAGACTAGCATGCAAAGAAAAAAGGGACAATCATTCATCCGATATTCTCATCCTGTGTACAAGGCTTAAAGAGGAAGTAAACCCTGCTGGGGTTGCAAAGGTAAAGCATAATGGGCTGCTATACACTGCATAGTAACCCATTATGTGTCACTTACCTGAAAATGAAGCCTGCAATGTCACCGATGTCCCCACTAGCAGCGAGCGTGCATCTTCACCTCTTCCTTCCAGGGCCACGAACTCCGGCTCTGTGACTGGCCTGAGCCGCGTGACGTCACTTCTGCATACGCGCGTGGGAGCCACCAGTCACGGCATGACCCCCTTAAGAAACGGCACGATCTGCCCCCATTCTAAAGTTCGCATGCATCGGTACACGGCTTTTTTGTAAAGATCTCCTAAACCATGGAGGTTTAGGAGATATTTCCAGCACCTACAGATAAGCCTTAATATATGCTTACCTGTAGGTAAAAGTGGTTGTACAGGGTGAACAACCACTTTAAAAACCCTGAGATTAGGATGTGTGGAGTTTAGCCATAAGCATTGTCATTTTCACACATCACGATATTTGCATACAAACAGAACACACAAATCTTATTTAAAACAAAAGATACTACAAAGATCCTTTAACACTTTGTGAAACAGCAATGGTTTTGCCTGCTGTGTGTTCCCACATCTGCTACAGAGTCTCACTATACAATAGTCACCTGTGCACCAGTTTACTGACAAATAATTTACTGTCAGGTAGCTCTTAGTGAATTTGCCTTCCCAGAGGAAGCGTGTTCAGTGAGCAATGCAGGCAATCGCAAAGACTCGCAGAGCTCAGACTTCAGTGCTTGCCAACTGCAGTTCCCTTAGGAAGCCTCTAACTGAACAGAGCCAAAAAAATAAAAAATCCCAAACTCCAGTAGTAGCCTTGAGACACCAGTTTTTATCAGTTAAATCCCAGTTTTATTATCCAATAAAAACAGTTTCAAGTGCTCTTTTGGACATTTAAAAACATAGCCCCCCAGAGACTTTGTACACTTACCTGAATCTCTGGAGGTTCCAGCAGTTTTCGGAGGGTAAACTTACTCCTTTTTATACCAGTTTCCCCCCCCCCCCTTTTTTTTTTCTCCTTTTAATGCATACAGATTATGCGGTCATGACTATGTAAAACCTTCTTTAAGCTCTTTTAATACTTGTTACTGTAATTTTTTATTTTGTTTCACTTTACAAGAGATCGGATCAAAAATACTATGTTTTATTTTCTCTTTTCTGTACATATGAAATCTAAAATAAAGAATTTGAAAAAACAAATTTGCTAATCAGCAGCTCCATGATCAAAAAATATTGCTAATCATATTTCTTTTCACTCTATACACGTACAATTCTGCATTATTTTTTTAAATCTTTACACCCCTGTGGGCTGCTGCCTGGGGCTGAAGGCAGACTGTGCGATGACTGCATAGAAAACTGAAGAGAGTGTAGTCATGACTGCCTGAGCATTCCGGGAGGGTTGAGTGAGGCTGGGCGTCATTCACACTGTTGGTAGGATGGCTGGTAAAAAAAACAAAATGGAGTTTCCTTGGAGGAAAGTGCCAGGAGAAGGCTTAATAACTTGCAGTGAAAGCTGCATGTGTTCCTTTTCCTGGGGTTATGGAATTTAAAGCAGACCTGGACTGCTGCTGAGTGTCGTCATCTTGGAAGTAATGCACAATTCACAGGTTCTGACGACTGCACTCTGAAAAGACATCCAACTTTATTGTAGTAATTAAAACATCCCAATACCAGGGGGACAGAGGAAAGTCAACTCATTTCACGCCATCTCAGAGCTTATTTTATGAAGAAGCGATGCGATACTGCAAAACACGTTGACTTTCCTCGGTCCCCATGGTGTTACAGTTCTGTATTGGAGTGTTTTTATTACTAAAATAAAGTTGGATGTCTTCTCGGAGTGCAGCAGTCCAGACCTGTGGATTGTGCATTACACACAGGTAGCTTGGGAGTGATGTCTGCAGACTTAGTGGTATCACTCGAGTCACACTATGTTACTCGATCTCACTACAAACCATGGCTATGTGTATGAGACACTCAGGCTGTATGGAAATAAAGTCCTGTGCCCACCACTGTGAGTGCTGGCCAGGAAGGGAGCTTGTCTATGCTTCAGGCAATGGTAGAGAGTAATTAGGTGTCCAGGGAGCCGCACATCAAGTCAAGACCTGATATAAGATAGTGAATGGCAGTCTCGGCCCAGACCCCCCCACCCGTCCGCCAGGCCACGCCACAGCATGTTTCACTCTGCCCGCTGGAGCTTACTCATAGGGCGGGGTCCCCATGAGTAAGCTCCAGTGGGAGGAGCTAAACACATTGGGGGCGTGGCCAGGCAGGTGTCCATTCTAGAGGTCGACCGATATGGGTTTTTCTCTGGCCAATGCCGATATTTAGAAATCGCGGGGGCCGATGGCCGATATATTTGGCCGATTTTTTTGGGCCGATATATTTGGCCGATTTTTTTTTTTTTCCCTTCATCTCATAAAAGCTAACAGTTAGACCCCTTTCACAATGGGGCGTTTTTCAGGCGCTTTTGGGTTAAAAATAGCGCCTGTAAAGTGCCTGCAAAACGGCTCCCCTGCAGTCACTCGGGCTTTCACACTGAGGCGATGCGCTGGAAGGATGTTAAAAAAAAAAGTCCTGCAAGCGGCATCTTTGGAGCGGTGTATAGCGCTCCTCCACCACTCCTGCCCATTGAAATTAATGCGCACCGCTGTCGAAGCGCCTGCAAAGCGTTTCGGCAACGGCGCTTCAGGGGCGCATTTAACCCCTTCCTCGGCTGCTAGCTGGGTTATAAGCGCCCCGCTAGCAGCAGAATAGCGCCGCTAAAATGACGGTAAAGCGCTGCTAAAATTAGCAGCAATTTACAATCAACGCATGCCCGCTCCAGTGTGAGAGCAACCTTAAGGGCCCTTTCACACTGGGGCGGCGTCGGCGGTAAAGCGCCGCTATTGTAAGCGGTGCTTTACCGTCGGTATTCGTCTGCTAGCGGGGCGGTTTTACCCCCGCTAGCGGCCGAGAAAGGGTTAAAAACCACCGCAAAGCGCCTCAGCAGAGGCGCTTTGCCGGCGGTATAACCGCGCTGATCCCATTGATTTCAATGGGCAGGAGCGGTATATACTCTGCTCCTTCACCGCTCCAAAGATGCTGCTAGCAGGACTTTTTTTCCCGTCCTGCTAGCGCACCGCTCCAGTGTGAAAGCCCTTGGGGCTTTCACACTGGAAACAAAGCAGCGGCACTTTCGGGTCGGTTTGCAGGCGCTATTAGCACAATAGCGCCTGCAAACCGCCCCAGTGTGAAAGGGCCCTAAGTAATAAGGGATACAGAAAATTTTACATTTATTAAACAAAACAAACCTCCAATCAGTTCACTTGTATGTATAATTTAGATAACAAAAAAAAAAAACTATATCTTAAAATATTAAATACACAAAAACAGGTAATCAAAAAAACTTTTGGACGAAAAAAAATGGGCTAACTTTACTGCTTAGTTTTTTTTTTAAATTCATTAGTGTATTTTTTTTTTTTTAAAAATTGTGTTTGAAAGACCGCTGCGCAAATACCGTGTAACATAAAATATTGCAACAACCGCTATTTTATTCCCTAGGGTCTCTGCTAAAAAATATATATATAATGTTTGGGGGTTCTAAGTGATTTTCTAGCAGAAAATACATGATTTTTACTTGTAAGCAACAAGTGTCAGAAAAGTTTAAGTCTTTAAATGGTTAAACTGAGAACTTCTACACACAGAGCTCATTGATAAAAGAACCTGAAAAGATACAATGTATCTTCTTATCAGATTTGGCAGGCTGCCCAGAGGAGGAGAGAAGAAAACATCAGGCAACTTGCATTGACTTCTATTACAGAAGTCATTTGTAAGACACGCTGAAGTTATAATCGGCCTTTTTTATCAGCACAATCGGCCGATGCCGATTAAGTAAAAAACGCCAAATATCGGCCGATATATCCAGTCCATTCACGATCATACAGCAGGTCTTGACTTGATGTGCAGCTCCCAGGACACCTAATCACTCTCTACCACTCCCTCTCACTACTCTCGCAGCAGCTACATAAAAGGTGAAGGGAGGGGCAGAGGAGCTGGGTCAGCACAGCGATGCTCCTAATAGAGAAGAGAGCTATGACATGAAAGGAGGGAGGAGGCTGTGCTAGGAATTTAAAGTCAAATTTTGCTAGCAAGTTCAGTGGCACACTGCAAGTCAATTAAAAATGGTCTATGAAAAAGGAGAAAACACTGCAATTAGTAATTTAAAATACTTGACTTTTTTTGTTTTTACCTGCATTTTTTTAATTTGGTGACAGGTCTCCTTACCCACTTCAATACCGGGCACTTTTACCCTCTTCCTGCCCAGGCTGATTATCAGCTTTCGGCGCTGTCACACTTTGAATGACAATTGTGTGGTCATGCAAAGCTGTACCCAAACAACATTTTTATAATTTTTTTGAGACAAATAGAGCTTTCTTTTGGTGGTAATTAAACCGAAAATTTTGAAAACAAAAAAAAGGTTGTTTTTGTTACAAAATTTTGTAAATAAGTACATTTTTCTCCTTCAATGATGTGCGCGGATGAGGCGGCACTAATCTGCAGCACTGATTGGCACAGGTGGGCATCGCTGATGGGGCTGCACTGATAATCAATGCACTGATTATTAACCTACCAGCATGTCTTTGAAGTGTGGGAGGAAACTGGAGTGCCTTAAAAAGGAGTTGTAAAGGCAAAAGGTTTTTCACCTTAATGGATTCTATGCATTAAGATAAAAAACCTTGTGTGTAGCAGGCCCCCCAGCACCCCCTAATACTTGTCCTGAGCCCCTTCTCTATCCAGCGATGTCCACGATTCCCTCAGCCACCTGGGACTCTCCTTCTGATTGTCTAAGTGAAAACCCATGGCGCCATTGGCTCCCGCAGCTGTCAAAGTCAGTTAGCCAATGAAGAGAGGGGATGGGGCTGGGGCTCCGTGTCTGAATGGATACACAGAGTTCTGACTCGGGTGCCCCCATAGCAAGCTGCTGGTCTATGGGGGCACTCGTCAGGAGGGAGGGGCCAAGAGCACCAAAGAGGGACTCAAGAAGAGGAGGATCAGGACTGCTCTGTGCAAAACCACTGCAACAGAGGAGGCAAGTATAACATGTTTTTTATTTTTTTTTATTTTTTTTTTTAAAGCAAAACTTTACAATCACTTTTCAAGTACTCGCCGATACAGATTACCGATACTTTTTTTTTTTAATGTCACGTGACAGTTTTTGTTTTTTTAACAATGCTTTCTTTTTTTTTTCGGGGGGGGGGGGGGAGGGGGTGAACGGTGTCTTTTTTTTTTTTTTTACAATTTTTATTTTTTAAATTAATATTTTTTTTTATTCATTTTTGCAATATGTTTTTTTTTTTTTTTTTTTTTTTTTTTTTAATCAGCCCTGTTGGGGGGCTTTGGTGAGATATCAGGGGTCTTAACAGACCTCTGATATCTCCCCCTTGAGACAGAGAAAGAGACAGAGGATAGAGATTCTCCAGTCCCTTTCTCTGCAGCCTCAGCTGCACTGAGAATGAATGGAGAGAAGACAGCGGCTTCTCTCCATTCATAAACTGAGACATCGTAATCACAGGAGATTACAATGTTTCAGTTATGTGAATGGACAGAGTCAGCTGACTCTGTCATTACACAAAGGAAGGAGGAGGACGGCGGAACGGAGAGGACAGCAGAACGGAGGTGGACAGATAAGGAGAGGGGGACAGAGGAACGGAGGAACGGAACGGAGGTGGACAGATAAGGAGAGGGGGACAGAGGAACGGAACGGAGGTGGACAGATAAGGAGAGGGGGACAGAGGAACGGAACGGAGGTGGACAGATAAGGAGAGGGGGACAGAGGAACGGAACGGAGGTGGACAGATAAGGAGAGGGGGACAGAGGAACGGAACGGAGGTGGACAGATAAGGAGAGGGGGACAGAGGAACGGAACGGAGGTGGACAGATAAGGAGAGGGGGACAGAGGAACGGAACGGAGGGGGACAGAGGAACGGAACGGAGGTGGACAGATAAGGAGAGGGGGACAGAGGAACGGAACGGAGGGGGACAGAGGAACGGAACGGAGGGGGACAGAGGAACGGAACGGAGGGGGACAGAGGAACGGAACGGAGGGGGCCAGAGGAACGGAACGGAGGGGGCCAGAGGAACGGAACGGAGGGGGCCAGAGGAACGGAACGGAGGGGGCCAGAGGAACGGAACGGAGGGGGCCAGAGGAACGGAACGGAGGGGGCCAGAGGAACGGAACGGAGGGGGCCAGAGGAACGGAACGGAGGGGGACAGAGGAACGGAACGGAGGGGGCCAGAGGAACGGAACGGAGGGGGCCAGAGGAACGGAACGGAGGGGGACAGAGGAACGGAACGGAGGGGGACAGAGGAACGGAACGGAGGGGGCCAGAGGAACGGAACGGAGGGGGCCAGAGGAACGGAACGGAGGGGGACAGAGGAAGGGACAGAGGAACGGAACGGAGGGGGACAGAGGAACGGAACGGAGGGGGACAGAGGAACGGAACGGAGGGGGACAGAGGAACGGAACGGAGGGGGACAGAGGAACGGAACGGAGGGGGACAGAGGAACGGAACGGAGGGGGACAGAGGAACGGAACGGAGGGGGACAGAGGAACGGAACGGAGGGGGACAGAGGAACGGAACGGAGGGGGACAGAGGAACGGAACGGAGGGGGACAGAGGAACGGAGGGGGACAGAGGAACGGAGGGGGACAGAGGAACGGAGGGGGACAGAGGAACGGAGGGGGACAGAGGAACGGAGGGGGACAGAGGAACGGAACGGAGGGGGACAGAGGAACGGAACGGAGGGGGACAGAGGAACGGAACGGAGGGGGCATGGAGGAGGATGCAGTGACAGTCAGCGGTGATCGCGTGGGGAAGTTACAAGCACCGATCACCGCTGTATGTCACTGAAAGCCGCGGGGGGGAAGCTTGTAACTCCCCCACACGCCGATCACCGCTGACTGTCAAGGTATCGGCAGAAGCATCGGGAGCATTTGCCCGAGTACAAGTACTTGGGCAAATGCTCGGTATCAGTGCCGATACCGATACTAGTATTGGTATCGGGACAACCCTACTGCAGATGGACACCGGCAGCAAAAAGCGCCCTGAGGCGATTCAGTTCGCATAGGTAGCGCTATACAAGTCACGCATTCATTCATTCACACAAGCACAGAGAGTGCATGCAAACTCCATGCAGAAAGTGTGGGATTCGAACAGCAGACACCAATGTAAGGCAGAAGTGCTAACCACTGAGCCATTGTGAACCATTCCACTAATCACATAATACCCAGATTGTAGCCAATAATTTTATAGCATATGTATAGGGAGAACAATTTGGTTTCTTTTTTTTTTTTACTTTGTAACTCCACTCAGCACACACAAGCCTTTCCATTTCTATAAGCGTTTGTTACCCCAACACTTTATATTCCTGATATGTGCCTGTACAATGTACTTCTATGAGAAGGTATCCTGTTCTCTTTGTATTGCTTCCTTTGTGTGAAATTCCGGGTGTTCCTGCTAGTCCCTCTGCTTTTCTATTAAAAACTGACCACACTAATCAGGAGAGCACAGTGTGGTCAGTCCTCAAGCTATGCTGGGAACTCAGCCTGTTCTCTTCCAATGATCAGACTTGTCCCGACACGCCCCCGCTGCACAGCCATTCATTGGGAAGCTCAGACTGTGGCTGCTTCGACTCACCCCCCCCCAGCTCTTATGCAACTGAGAACAGATGGAATGTGATCTCTTCTAAAAAAGGGAAAAAATCATTTATAATGTTTTTTATATCTATACAAAACTGTTTTGCCTTTCATTTCTATTTTAATGAATGGGTTGTTTTTCAAGGGGATCGTTTACAATCACTTTAAAGCTGAAGCTGGCTCTGCATACCCTGCACAATCACGGGTACAAATGTGGTCAGGTGGTCTGTTCATATACCTACCAGTATAACAATATCCTTCATATGCTCAAATTCCTCTGGATGGAGGAATGATGTAAACTCTTCCCGATTCGCTAGCAGGTCTCCGTTAAGATCAGCCTTTGTGAACCTCCTCTCGTCACGTGGCAGCATTTTCTTGTAGCTGAACTGGTCTGCATCCTGGAACTCCTCGGGGTTTGCTGTGATGGAATAACAAATAAATTCAATACCAAAGTTATACATTTCCAGTATCTCATGAGGGCATTACATGCAATTGACCATCTCCAAAAGTTGAGAGGATTTCTGCAACGTTTAATTTTTACATGGCAGACTGGAAAGTGAACCCCTCACCTGCATGATGTGTAAAGTTATTGAAAAGCTTGTTTTCTCAAAATAACAAACTTGTTATACTTACCTGCCTTGTGCAATGGTTTTGTTAAAGAGCAGCCCCAAAGTTCCTCTTCTGGGGTCCCTTGCTGGCGATCCTGGCTGCTCCTTTTCTGTGTGCCCCCACAGTAAGCCACTTGCTATGGAGGCACTTGTGCAGGCTTGATCCCAAGCCAGGCTGTGTGTCTAAACAGCCCCGCCCTCTGTTCCTTCCCCATAGGTTTTGACTGACAGCAGAAGGAGCCAATGGCTCCAGCTGCTGTAGAGTCTCCTCTGAGAAGAGAAAGGGGGAAGAAGAGTGGCTGCAGATGGGCAGAGCACTGGATCGAGATGGGGCTCAGGTAAGTGTTTAAGGGGGAGGGGCTGGAGGAAGCAACTTTTGAAAGGTTCTTTACCTTTACTGTATAACCACTTTAAAGCAAATCACACAGCTTTTCCTAAACACCTCTTTCAGTGGGAATTCATTACCATAATTCTGTCTAGATGCGGTCAACAAGGCAAGGTTCGTGCCAAGGTCAAGACCTCATCATCCTGGGGTGGGCTGCGGTTCCCAATCAGTCATTTTCACCACCTGCTGAGGAAGGGAAACTATGCAGAGTGGGTCAGGGCCAGAGCTTCCATCCATCTGTCCACCTTCTTCAAGTAGAAATCTGATAGCCGAGATCCTCAAGATGGCCGGCAATGCTTCCCACATCAGGAAGACCCGCATCATCCCTTGACCCCTCCAGCTGGCTGTCTGCAATGAGGAGCTCAACAATCTGCTCCTTGGCGTCACCATCGTCCAGGGAAGACTCCTAGCTAACATCCAGGCTGTGCTGCTGGCCAAGAAAACCCAAGAGCCACAAGTTTGCTAAGGCCAAGTAAGCTGGATCTTTTCATTTCAGGCCTTCCTAAACACCTATACCCAAAATGAAAGCGATATTAAACCCAAAACAAAAAAAGGTGATGAATTGTGGCTTATCAATCATTAGATGTGGTGGCCCCCCCCCCCGCTTTCACCTGGTGATCTGCCCACTGAACACACCCCTGTCTTAGATGCCCCCACTCTGGATGAAGGAGCACAGGGGGCACCTTTGGACAGCAGCATTGTCAGTCTGGGGGGGGGGGGGGGGAGGAGTGTTAGATGTACCAGCAGATTTAAATACACTAACAAATTAAAGCCAAACTCCAATTACACAAGCAGTTACAGCAAAAGTTTTTTTCTTTCTTTTGGGATAAAGCTTTTACATAAATAAATGCTGATCATTGCAAGCACCCCTGTCGGTGGGGTGAATTAAAAGTCAGCAGCTACAAATGCTGCAGCTGCTGACTTTTAATTGGAAACTTACCTGTCCCTGGGTCCAGCGATGTGGGGGATCGAAGCCCCGCTCGTCTCCCCCCTCTGTTGGGCGGCATTGCAACTGTGGGCGCCGGGCTGTGGCTTCGCAGCTGGGCACCCACTGCGCATGCGCGAGCGGCGCCGCACGCCGTGATTGGCCACTCAGTCATCTGGGACTTGTAATGGGTCCCAGATGATTGACAAGAGGGAGGGAACAGAGCTGAGCCCTTCCAGTGCGAGGGGAAGTGATGTCACCAGCCCAGGCACTGAAAGAGGCAGACTACGAGGGACCCCCTAGCAACAGGCATTTAGAGGTGAGTAAAAAAAAAACCAAAAAAACAAAAAAAAATTTCCAAATATGTTTTTTATTTATTTATTTTTTTAGGCACATTCATGTATTTTTTTTTTTTTTTTGGGTGGAACACCACTTTAAATGGTTTGTCTCATTCCTGCAAACTGATACACCTGCAAGACAGCACGTTTAAAAAAAAACAAAAAAAAAACAACCCACACAACAGATTACTGGCCAGACCACCAGGTGAAAATAGAAGAAAGTAAGCCTTAAAAAGGAAACTATTGCAGCCATCATATCTACGAATTGGTAAGCTGCAATATAATAAAGGTTTGCCTTTGGGTTTAATACTGCTTTAAAAATCACCCATGTAATTTAGCCAATGTCTGCTAACAGCTATTGATGTCAGAACCATCTGCCCTTCTCTCACAGTCATTGTGTTATGATGTATTACAGCATGCAAACTATAGGAATGTGAACCCAATGATTGCTGAATGTAAAATGCTCTGCAAATAGTGCAAAACTGACCACTAGAAGGTGTGAAACACACCTCCAGACAATCTTAAAGTCCAACTGAAATTTACCCTGAAAACAAATAAAGGAACCCAGGGTGTAGCCAAACAGTAAATTGGAAGATCAACCCCCCCCCCCCTTTTTTTTTTTTCTGGACATTGGGTTACAGAGAAGGATCCAGCTCTGTGTGGAAGAAGCAGTCTCTCTATAGAGGTCCAACATGCTCCCTGTTGAGTCAGCTAATACCTCTGAAATAAGCAAAGCTCATTGTCCTTACTGATTGGGGAACGCTACTTCTGACTTAAAGCGGGTGTCCACCTAAACCGCCAAAAAAAAAAAAATATATTAAAAGCCAGCAGCTACAAATACTGCAGCTGCTGACTTTTAATACATGGCCACTTACCTGTCCCAGGGTCCAGCGATGTCGGCAGGCGACGCCGAGAACACGCTCGGCAGCTGCTGCCGCCATCCTAGGTGAGGGAATCAGGAAGTGAAGAGTTGCGGCTTCACTTCCCGGTTCCCTACTGCGCATGCGCGAGTCGCACTGCGCTTCCTAACTGGTCCCCGCTGTCTCTGGGACCCGTGTGTGTTCCAGCAGACAGCGCGGTGGGGACGGGAAGAGGCATAGACTCCCATGGGGGGGCAGTCAATGAAGGGGAGGCTCGCCAGTCCAACTGCTGCGTCCATTGACAACAATGACACCAATGGCTCCTACTGCTATCAATCTGTCCAATGAGAAGAGAGACAGCAGCTGGAGCCGCTGGGCTCGTGCACATTGCTGGATCGGATCAGGTAAGAAAAAGGGGGACTCTGGGGGCAGCTGCAGCAAAGAAGGTTTTTCACCTTAATGCATAGAATGCATTAGGGTGAAAAAACCTTGAGACTTTACAATCACTTTAAGCACGCCATGAATTTGATATACCGAGACCATAGCTACAGTAAGGATTATCCAACATCCAATGTCATTACAGACTTACCCAAGTAGTACCCATAGGTGGCCTGCTTGTACTCTTCCCATGAAATGTGGTTATCCTGATTGACATCGTAGTCCTTCCAGACTCGTGCTACATTTTCATAGATATATCTTTTCTGGACCCGTTTAATCCATGACGTCAGCTCTTCAGTGCTTATAAACCCATCACTGTCATTGTCTATTCTGTCCACTATTTTCCTGCAAACAAATTAGAAAGGTGCCATGAGATTTACAAATGGTGAACAGTTATCTGATCATTCTAGTTTTTAAGCAGGTCTTCAAGGGATACCGTAAAATATTTATACTTGTATAAAAACTGAAGCTGCCATTTTTAATTTGAATTTTTAAAAAAGGATTAGTCAGCAGGCAATCATATCAAGTGTCCATATATCTTTATTCTTGACTATGACGTGACAACAGGTAGACAAGGAGTAGCCAATATGAAATCCCCTTCAACAGGGCTTGAGCTTTAAAGCCAGACTTCTTATATGAACTATAGCACCCTCTACTAGGAGATAGGAGTAATCTGGCATTTGAGTCATGGTGCCATAGTAAATGCTTGTCTTCTGATTGAGATCTCCTTCTAGGAGAGGGTGCGATAGTCCATATAGGAAGGACAGCGTAATAGCCCAAGCCCTGATGAAGGGAGATCCTTTGTTCTCCAAGACACATTGACTACTGCTTGTCTATCCATTGTTACTTCATAATAAAGCAATCTGGACACTTCAGGTGATCGTCTAGCCCCCAATCTTTTTTCTCATGTGGATGCCTTGTCGTGTGGTACCAACCTGGTGGAATTGACCCCCTCACCTTTGTGTTTTTTGAGCGGCCAAAGACAAGCTAATAAAACAGACTATCAGCTATCAAGAAAAAAAATAAAATCCTTCAACAGCGGCTTCTGTAAAATTATGCTTTCAGGTTTAGCTTAAAGGGTAACATGGTATTTCTTATGCCGCGCACACATGGGCGGACTTTGACCGGACTGGTCCGACGGACTTTCCGACAGACTTTTGAACGAACGGACTTGCCTACACACGATCACACCAAAGTCAGACGGATTCGTACGTGATGACATGCGACCGGACTAAAATAAGGAAGTTGATAGCCGGTAGCCAATAGCTGCCCTAGCGTCGGTTTTCGTCCGTCGGACTAGCATACAGACGAGCGGATTTTTCGACTGGACTCAAGTCCGTCAGACAGATTTGAAACATGTTCCAAATCTAAAGTCCGTCAGATTTTTGACCAAAAAAGTCCGCTGCAGGTCCGATGGAGCCCACACACGGTCGGATTGTCCGCCGGATTCGGTCCGTCGGACCAGTCCGGTCGAAGTGTACACGGCATTACACATTTAGAATTACTATCCATAATTTGTTTTGAATATTATTGGGAAGGGTCAGAATCATGCTCAGGCTTTTATTGTCATCAGTGTCTTTTTTGGAGATCTTCTGTTCCAGTGAAGGTGGTCACCAACAAAAGTTGTCAGGGAAGATTCCCCAATGGCAACATAGATAGCAATAATATATTTGTTAGTAATGTGGGCAAAGGGTTAGACCAGCCTTTCTCAACAGTTTAACATGGAGGAACTCTTGAAATTAATTTTTGGTCTCAGGAAACCCCTGCCAATAATTGCTATATCTACAGCTCACGGTATATTTTTGTGATGGTCACTGGGAAGTATTCTCTTTACACTTGTGAACACTGGACAATCTATTGTGCTCTGCACCCCCTCTTGGAATCTCCCCTTAGTGCCTGGGCATTGTAGCTACTGTCCTAGTGACAGTAAACTGCAGAAGACATCCCCTTTTCATAATAACATGGATAGGGGGGTTTTGTAGTTTACAAAAGGTGGGCAGGGCTGAGAACACTGCTTGAGACTTCAGTGCAGTGCAGTGCAGGAATGGGCACAGGAAGTTGTCAGCTCACTTTATTTGCTGCAACAGGTTTTTTTTTTTTTTTTCAATTATTGAATAGACACAACTAAATATTTTTAATGGTATATTTATAAAAAAAAAAATAAATAAAAAATAAAAAAAAGGAAGAAGGAAGGAAGGGGAGGGGTTAAGCTTTAAATAATTATTTTAGTATTTAGGTTAAGTGTTGAAGGTATAACTTACTGCTACATCACTGAATGGTACCCCAATGCATCTGCATTGCAGAGCACAGTAACAGATGGCAGCGTGCCACCAGGCGCTACTGTGCATTAATAAAAATGCTGCAGGTACATTTTTGAGTGGAATTGGGTGTGTTGGGTAATACAACGTATGTTACTGTGTGTTAAACACACCAGAATGGACTTCCATGATGTGAAGGAGACCCTCAGGTAAGCTGCTAGATTTACACATGTTAAGCACATGCGCATCCTACTGTACCGTTCTTTTCTACAGTTGGACGAATTGGATGCAGGGACACATGGGATGCCTTTGCTGACATTTTACTCTTGCTTGGCATCACATGCGTTCCTTAAAGCCGGGCACACACACTACAGTTTTTTTTCGTGCAATCCAGAGGGTTGCACGAAAAAAAACCTGATAGCTCCGGTCAGAGCCGCTGTACTAACCATGCAAGGTTGGTTCTGTGATTTCCACCGCTGAGCTGTTGTATTCTGAAAAGGGGGGCGGTCCCCCCGCCAGAACAATCCAATCACCACTCTCTGCCATTGGCCGAGAGCGCTCATCGGGAGTCGGTCGGATGCTGATTTTCCAGCAGGCGCGTCCGTCAAACTGGCTGAACGGCCTTCGTCGGACAGACAGACATACACAAGCCAGATGTCGTTTTTTTTTGTTTTTTTTTAAGCGCCCATTGTCCCGACATTCGGCCCCTGTGTATGGGGCTTAAAGAGCGGTGCTTAATGTATATGTTCTCCTACTATGGATGCATTGAAATGTAGAGTTAGGAGCACAGTATACAAAGATCCCTTGACGTGGGCACTGCGGCTTACGCATATGTTTGCATGTGTGCAAACAAAACCCTCTGTTTTTTTAATGTAAACTGTTAGACAGGGTCAATTTGGTTGTTTTGTAGGCTGGCGTGTGTACTGGGCAATCTTTTGTTCGGATGTGCATGTCACAAACTAACCAATGTGAAAGTACTAGATTTCTTCAACCAATTTAGAAAAAAATATGAAGAAAGAAAGCAGATTAAGAAAGTCAGCCTAAACTGAAATATACAGGTCTTGATATGCATTGAATGTATGGAAAATGTTATTTTATTTTAAGAGACAATAAATGCTTGGTAGAGGCATTTTTAAGAAAGCAAAAGGCAACATGCAGTGTAAAATTGCCCTCAGCGAATATCAAATAATAGATACTATTTTACAGTCCTGATGATACATTTATATCGCATTCTGAGATGAGCGCCGATTGTTTGTAACGTGGAGGTCACTGAATGACTAGCGGTAATATACTGCAGATGCCATCTTATGTCTTCTTCTCAGTCCCCCTATTTGAATTAAGCTCATTAAATCACTGACAACCCTGACCATTTCACAAGTGTATGTGCCACGTTATCAGCATTGTAAGACACTCCCCTGTCATCTGATCATCTGACCCCTCACCGAGGAAGGCAGGGGGGACCGCTTCACACAGTCTATGGACAGACTAAGCTTTTTACACAAACTGGTTAGGAAACCCAACAAAAACAGAAATAGAAAATAGAAAAATACACATCCTGAGATGGAATTACTAAATAAACTAAAGAACAATTCGACAATTATCAACATCGAGCAGCCTATCAGAATTCCTCTTTCAGAAGTCGGACTGCAGAAAGTGGAAATTTGATCACTAATGGTTTACTTTGTGCATTGTATTCCTTACTGTGAGCTGTGCAGTCAGGATTCCCAGGACTAGCTGAGGCTCCCACCTATCACTGCAGGCTTCCACTGCCAGGTTCCCAGGAAACGTGACAGGACATTTCCATGTATTAAGCAGCACAATTTTCATTGGAAGTGCATGTCAAGAAACATAAGTTAAAAAAAAAAAAAAAAAAAAAAAAAAGGGGGAGCAGTATACCTCTGCACTACACAGGGACAGCAAAAAAAGCAAAACAAAAAACAAAAACAAAAAAACTGCGAAGCCACAGCTTGATGTTCCACCTAGAATGAGAACATGCAGCCGCTCATGGCTATAAATGTGCTGCACCTGCAGTGCTTTGCCTTAAAAAGTATACCCCCACCCCCTTTTAGTGGGCAGTACCACCATTCAAGTGAAACGGGATGTGCTGCAACCATGTGCTATGTACGTGGCTTCCATGCTTCTCAGGGTTTTAACAAGCAGTGAGCAGGCGACATATCACCTCCTAGCCTCCAGTCAACCTCCCTCTGAAAAGTGAATCATCACTGGCTTTTTAGAGGGGCGGCAAGGGCTGTCACAAGTGTGAATGAGCCATTAAAAGCCCTGCAAGTACAGAAACATACCTATTGATCTGCCAGAAATATACTCAGGTCCCGAGTCTTGTTGTAGCCCTGATAGTTAAGAATGAGAAGTTACAGCTTTAGAAAGCTCATTACTGGAGTACCCAAGGAGGTATAATAAGCCAGCAGGTGAAGCTGTCTTTTTTTTTTCTCAAATAAACATGTCATACTTACCTGTTCTGGTTTTGCACAGAGTAGCCCTGATCCTCCTTTTGGGGCCCCCCACCTGTGCCCCTGGCTCCTCCCCCTGGCTAAATGCCCACATAGAAAGCCACTTTCAATTGGGCACTCGTGCTGGGTCACCCCTGAGCCTCCCTGTCTATTGATACAGACAGCACAGCTCAACACCCACTCACCACCACAGAATGGGATTGACAGGAGCCAATGGCAGCTGCTCTCATGCACAGCGCTGGATCGAAATCAGCTCCCGCACAGAAGTGACGTCACGTGGCTCCGACCAGTCACACACCTGGAGTCCGCGGCCGAGGAAAGACAGGCAAAGATGGATGCAGCCTCGAGCGGGGAAGGCGAGCACTTCGTTTGCAAACAAATTTAACACAATGTGCTAGTATGCGATGCATACTAGCACATTATGCCTTTACTTTACAGGTAAGAAAGGAAAAAAAAATTAAAAATACAGTGTTTACTTCCTCTTTAATGCATTAAGATAAAAAAAAAACAAAAAAAACAAACACAAAACACCTTTAGGTTTTAGAACCACTTTAAGGTACAGCAATGTTACCTCCAGCACCCCAGAGACAGAACATGAGGGAAAATCTCTTCAGTGAGGTCACCGAGATAAATAAATGGGTATGTAAAGCATTCCACGTCTACCACACACCAATTTCTGTGATTTCCAGGTTGAGAACTACGTATTTGTGCAGTTGTATTGCTGCACAATCAATAACTGAAGACAGGAAAGTTCCGTTCATCAAAATAAAATAAGACCTTGCAAAGTTATCAACTTCGCACAGAATAATGCAAATGAGGTCTCACCCTAGTCTGTCTTTGCTTTCCTCCTGAGTTAGCTGATCAAATGTCTTGGCCTCATCTTTGCCCAGGAAGGCCTCATGGTCCTGCTGGAAGCTCTGGTTGTCCTCATGAACCTGAGTGTTGAGCTCGGGGTCCAGGCGTATCCTCTCCTTACGAAAGGTAGGTTTGGAGATCACCTCTCCTGCACACAGTAGCAGCACGTATAGAAACTTATGAGGCTCCATCACTGTTCTAATAGCAGCACAGGAACTGCAAGACAAGATCAATCCAAGGTTATTGTATTCTCACATCTACTTCTATTTATACACACAATGCTAAAGCCTGGGGAAATTAAAAGCATCTATGGGTCCGATTCATTAAGCTTTGTGCTGAACTGACCTCTCAAACTGTATCATATGTGATATCACTTGAGGGGTCACTTTAGCACACCTTCAGTGTCATCTCTACTTGAAGAGTCAGGATCTAGGTCAGCCTCTCTCAAACCCTACAGTTCCTCCAGAGGTTACTGGGGTTCCTTGAGTTATGGTTAATTGACCTGCCGTGTGGTGCCTGCATAGTTCTGAGGTCAATGCCACTTGAAGAGCTAGCTGCAGGAACTCTGATCTTTTTATCGGTCTATAAGAGTGGTATACTCTCCACCACTGTAAACCCTTCCCACTAACCAGTACTGTAAGTAAATGGTCATTGAATCACATGTCTGCAAAACCTGTAAAAGGCTTTAAGGCTGCTTTCAGACTGGGGCAGGCATTGACGGTAAAACCTGATTGTTTTAGCGGCGCTTTACCGCCATTTTACCGGCGCTATTCGCCCACTAGCGTGGCGATTTTAACCCCCACTAGTGGCCAAATAAAGGGTTAAATGCACCCGTGTAGCACTTTGCAGGTGCTTCGGCAGCGGTGCCCATTCATTTCAATGGGCAGGAGAGGTATATACACACACACACACACACACACAACGCTCCTCCACCGCCCAAAAGATGTTGCTTGCAGGACTTTTTTTTTTTTTTTTTTTTTTTTTTTTTTTTACGTCCTGCCAGCGCAGCACCCCAGTGTGAGAGCACTCGGGATTTCACACTGGGACTGCATGGGAGGCATTTTTCAGGAACTTTACAGGCGCTATTTTTAGCCCAAAAGCGCCTGAAAAAGGCCTCAGTGTCAAAGGGGTCTTATGCCGCGTACACACGATCGAAAATCCTGTCAGCAAAACTCCGATGAGAGCTTTTTGTTGGAAAACGCGACCGTGTGTATGCTCCATTGGTCTTTTGCTGGAGGAATTCCAGCCAGCAAAAGACTGAGAGCATGTTCTCTATTTTTCGGTCGGGAAAAGTTCCTATCCAAAAATGCGACTATCCAACCATCCAAGTTTTTTCCGACGGAAAATCCGCTCATGTGTACGGGGCATAAGGGTGTCAAATATGGACAATTTTTGGTACTGTAATTTGTCGTCATTTCAGAGGCTTGCTCAATTTTAAATCTCGATATGTTTGGTATCTATTTACTCAATGCAACATCATCTTATTTTTTACCAAAACATTGGGTCTTATATTGTGTTTGAGTGCACTAAAATGCATTTAAAAGAGAAGTATGGGAATTTTGTTTATTGTAGAATTATATTTACCTAGGTGGATGCAGCATCAGTCCCCTGCCGGTGTTCTGCCGAGAAAGTTCCCCTCGGCGGATAGGGACCCCCCCTGTACTGCGCAGGCGCAGCGCTTGCGCAGTACGAGCCGCCGGAAATAGCCGAAGCTGAAAAGCTGTAAATCAGCTGTACACGGCGCCTGTAAAACAGGGCCCCTCGCGGGCTCGCCACACGTCGGGCACGGCCTCGCTTCGCTTGGCACTTTTTTTATTCTACCTCCACTTGGATGGTGGGGCTTGAACCTGGACTCAGGGCGCAGGCGCCGTGTACAGCTGACTCAAGGTTTTCAGCTTCGGCGGATCTGTAGACGTGGTACTGCGCAAGTGCTGCGCCTGCGCAGTACAGGGGGGATCCTTATCCGCCGGGGGAACTTTCTCGGCAAGACACTGGCTCTAAAACTGAGAAACAAGCAATTAAACACCGCCAATAGCTCGGTTCTCACAGCTCCATGAGCAGAGAGCAGTAACTGTCAGTCACCGCTCCCTGCTCTGTCCCTCCCCTCAATCACTGGAGTGCTGGGCTGTAGAGAGGGTGCGAGCGGCCAGCTCAGCCTCTCAGCGCCTTGCGGAGAGGCTGTGCCGGGTCCCCATCGAGGCATGTGGGTGGATCCTGACCATATGATCGCAAACTTTCCCCAGCTTAGACTGGCTCTGACATCAGCGGAGAGCGGGCTTCAGTTCGTTCTGCACTCCAGTGATCTAAAGAAGTACAGCCAAAACGCGCTTTGGTTGTACTTCCCCTTTAAGTGTATTTTTTCCCGAAAGTATGTGTTTGATAAATGGCTGCACAAATATCATGCAACAAAAATATTGCAGCAAGACCCACCATTTTATTCTCCAGAAATAATGCAATTTTAACGTATATGTGAAAAATGACAAAAATCACCCCAGTAGGCAAGAGGTTAAAGTAGAATTCCAGCCTAAAACTAACTAGTCTTAAAAATGTTCCCCCCTCACTACCTCTGCTGCCTAACCTGTTTACAAAAAAAAAAAAAAAAGCTGGAATTCTACTTTAATACTAAGAGCTGTGCTCAGAACACTTGAATGAGTTCACACTGTGCAGTGCCAGAATTGAGAATGGAAACATCTATCAATGTGGTTATGACATAATACCAGCACTACGGAAGAGCTGCACATTATTACCCCCGATAGGTCAGTGTACACATTTCCTCCATCTCACCGAACACACTCACTTACACAACACTTTCATCATTTACTGGTGTGCAATCATTATCCCATCACACATTTACTCCCGTATTTCCCAACCTACAAGTGTGTAGCACCGTGATACCCTGCAGTATCTAACCGCCTCCTGTACAGATACAATCCCTCACCTGCCCCATCCACATGCACTGCCAGCATTCTGTATGGCCCGATTCACACCTATGCAGTTAGCTTTTGATCCATTTTTGCAGTGCGTTTTGCATTTTTGCACACAAGTTTGACACGCTTTGCTTTTTTTTTTTTTTTTTTTTTGGGCCAAGTTGTTGTTGAGCAGAATAATTAAAAAAAAAAACCCACACACACACACAACACAAAAACACATCAAAATGCACTACATGCTTTTCTGCAGCATCTCCATTGAAGTCTGTTGAACCAAAATCGCACAGTTTTGTATTTTAAAAGAGTCCCTGACCCATTCCAAGAAATGCAGCGGCTGAAAAAAAGCATAGATGTGAACATGCCCTGTAGGAAACCATGTTAAATGTACTGTAATGCATTTCTGCAAAAAGCTCCAAAAAACACAAAAAAGGTGTGAAACAGGCCTTAAAGGAGGAAGTAAACTTCCCTCTAATGTTTGAACCTATAGGTGGGCCTATAATAAGGCTTACCTATAGGTACTGTAAATATCTCCTACGCTTGTACAGGACTGTATACTGCATCGATTAGGTCATCGGCGCATGCGCTCTGAAGAAATGGCCGCCCGTGCCGTTTCTTCAAAAGCCTGTGCCGGGATGTCACACAACCGGAGTCCGCGGACCCAGAAGGAAGATGAATGCAGCCTCCAGTGGGGACGCCGCAGGCTTCGTTTGCAGGCAAGTTGCACATAATGTGCTGTGTGCAATGGGGGTGGGGAGTTTACTAAGCTGGCCATAGACAGATCAAAATGTTTGGTTCAGCAGGGACCGGCCAAATTTCAATCTATGTGTGGCTGCTTCCATTCAAAAGAACTCAATCAATTGGGCTTGTTTGAAAAATGTTCACGAGCAACAGCTGCAGCCTCTGAACAGCATATTCTGAATACAATGGCACAGCAGGGAGGATTCCTCCATTCACCTCTATTGTGTGGATGGGGGAATCAGTTCATTTTCTTTTTCGATCCATCCACTACCTGATCGGAAAAATCAGTAGCTAAGCGGTTGGCACTTCTGCCTGGCAGCACAATGGTCATCGGTTTGAAACCCAACTACGACACTACGTGCCTGGAGTTTGTATGTTCTCCCTGTACCCATGTGGGTTTCCTCCCACACTCCAAAGCCATGCTGGTAGGTTAATTGGCTCTAGTATGTATGAATGGGAGTTAGTGACCTTAAAAAATTGTAAGCTCCTTGAGGGCAGGAACTGATGAGAATGTACAATATATGTGTAAAGCTCTGCATAAATTGACGGCATTATATACAGTGCACCCGGAAAGTATTCACAGCTTCACTTTTTCCACATTTTACAGCCTTATTTCAAAATGGATTCAATTATTTTCCTCAAAATTCTACAAACAATATCCCATTAAGACAACATGAAGGACGTCTGTTTGAAATCTTTTCAAATTTATTAAAAATAAAAAATAATCCCATGTACATAAGTATTCACAGCCTTTGCCATGACACTCAAAATTGAGCTCAGGTGCATCCTGTTTCCACTGATCATCCCCGAGATGTTTCTACAACTTGATTAGAGTTGACCTGTGGTAAATTCAGTTGATTGGACATGCACAAACCAAGCCATGAAGTCCAAGGAATTGTCTGTAGACCTCAGAGATAGGATTTATTGAGGCACAGAGGGAAAGGTACAGAAACATTTCTGCAGCATTGAAGGTACCAATGAGCACAGTGGCTTCCAGAAGTTTAGAACCACCAGGACTCTTCCTAGAATGGGCCTCCAGGCCAAACTGAGAGATTGGGGGAGAAGGGCCTTGGTCAGGGAGAAGACCAAGAACCCGATGGTCACTCTAACAGAGCTCCAGCAATTCTCTGTGGTAAGAGGAGAACAAGCATCTCTGCAGCACTCCACCAATCAGGCCTGTATGGTAGACTGGCCAGATGGAAGCCCCTCCTCAGTAAAAGGCACATGACAGCCCACCTTGTGTTTGCCAAAAGGCACCTGAAGGACTTTGACAATGAGAAACAACATTTTCTGGTCTGATGAAAAAAGGATTTAACTCTTTGGCCTGAATGGCAAGCGTCATGTCTGGAGGAAACCAGGCACCGCTCATCACCTGGCCAATATCATCCCTACAGTGAAGCATGGTGGTGGTGGGGATGTTTTTCAGCAACAGGAACTGAGAGACTAGTCAGGATCGTGGGAAAGATGAATGAAGCAATATACAGAGAAATCCTTGATTAAAACCTGCTCCAGAGTGCTCTGGACCTCAGACTGGGGCGAAGGTTCATCTTCCAACAGGACAACAACCCTAAGCACACAGCCAAGATAACAAAGCAGTGGCTATGGGGCAACTATGTGAATGTCCTTGAGTCACCCAGCCAGAGCCCAGACTTGAACCCAATTGAACATCTCTGGAGATCTGAAAATGGCCATACACTGACGCTCCCCATCCAACCTGATGAAGCTTGAGAGGTCCTGCAGAGAAGAATGGGAGAAACTGCCCAAAAATAGGTGTGCCAAGCTTGTAGCATCATACTCAAAAAGACTTTAGGCTGTAATTGGTGCCAAAGGGGCTTCAACAAAGTATTAGGCTGTGAATACTAATGTACATGGGATTTTTTGCAAAGATTTCAACCAAACTTTTTTTCACATTTTGGGGTATTGGTTGTAGAATTTTGAGGAAAATAATGAATTGAATCTATTTTGGAATAAGGCTCCAAACGGGCCCCAAATGCCAGTACCACGTGGTAGTGTTCAGCCCTGTCCAACCACAGCCTGCCATAGACATTGACAGGCTGCCCACATGGGGACTGGACGCTGCGCCTGTCCCTACTGGGTGTGAGGATCGCACTGTAGCTGGATGACCCCGTGTGCAAGGGGCCCAAGTCTGTTTTATATACATTTCCAGCAGTAAATTCCTTATGTTACAAACCCCAGATCTCCCATTAGTTGGTCACTTTATGGTTGTAAAATGTTATGTGTTGATAATATTATAGAATAAAATTTTAGTTTATTCTTCTGATCATTGCCCCCTACACTAATCCAGAAAAAAAAAACCTTAGTTAGACTTACCGGTGACGGTATTTCTACGAGCCTTTCAGGACAGCACCTTGGAGAGAGCGTAGCTCCACCTCTTAGACAGGAAACACTGCGTGACAACGCCCCTTTAAAAAGCAGCTGCTTCCACCATGCCATCAGTTGTTACCGAGAAATCCTCCGACATGCTGGAAAATATAATCAGACAATTACCAGGTCCTATAATTATACTTTACATATGATAACCAAGGGAGGGAAGTAGGCTGCTGTCCTGAAAGGCTCGTAGAAATACCGTCACCGGTAAGTCTAACTAAGGTTTTCTCCCTTCGCCTTTCAGGACAGCACCTTGGAGAGGATAACCGAGAAACTTACTTCAGGGTGGGACTACTGCCTGCAAAACCTTCCTACCAAATGATTGGTCCGAGGCTGATAGTAGATCCAAGCGGTAGTGCCTTATGAAGGTCGAAAAACTGGACCATGTGGCAGCCTTGCAGATTTGCTCAGGAGATGCCCCAGCCCTTTCTGCCCATGATGCCGCCACTGCTCGAGTAGAATGAGGTAATACCCCTTCCGGAGGTTCCAGACCCAAAGATATGTATGCCTCTTTGATGGCCTGCTTTAACCATCTTCCAAGGGTGCTTTTGGAAGCTTTACCTCCTTTGTGAGTACCTTCCATTAAAACAAAGAGTGAGGATGACTTTCTGATTTCCTTTGTTCTTTCCAGATATTTAAGCAGGCACCTCCTGACATCAAGGGTATGGAAAGCTTCTTCTCCTGCTCCCGAAGGTAAAGGACAAAAAGTAGGGAGAATGATTTCCTGTGTACGGTGAAAAACTGAAGCCACCTTTGGTAGAAATGCTGGATCCGTCCTTAAGACTACCCTATCCTGTAGACATCTCATGAAGGGCTCTTTAATTGAAAGGGCTTGTAACTCACTAATTCTACGTGCGGAAGTTACTGCTACCAATAAAATAGTCTTTAACGTCAAGAAACGTAATGATGCTTCTTCTATGGGTTCAAACGGTGCCCTAGTTAGGCCCTGAAGAACTAAAGATAAATCCCATTTGGGAAAACTAACAACAGGTCTAGGCTTTACTTTTGCCATTGCCCTAAAAAATCTGATTATTAAAGGTTCCCCTGACAGGGTTCTTTCCAAAAAAACTGATAAAGCAGCTACCTGCGTCTTGAGCGTACTTGCTGCTAACCCCTTCTCCAATCCCTCTTGAAGAAATTCCAAAACTGAAAATGTGGTACGAAAATCAAAGTTTTTACTGGAACACCAAGAATTATAGATCTTCCAGACTTTAAAGTAAATGTCTCTCGTCACTTTTTTTTTTTTTTTCTACTTGCAAGAAGGGTAGAAATAAGCCTCTCTGATAAACCCTTCCGTCTTAAGATTTGTTCTTCAGAAACCAAGCTGTTAGTTTGAGGTAAGCTGGATCTGGATGGAGAATTCGGCCCTGACTCAACAGGTCTGCCCTGATTGGTAATCTCCAAGCAGGTTTCACTGAGAGGTTCATCAAGGTTGAGAACCAGGGTCTTTTTGGCCAATAAGGAGCTATTAATATTAGCTCCGTGGACTCCAATCTGAATTTGGCTAACACCTTTGGTATCAGTTGGAACGGGGGAAAAGCGTAGGACAGATGGAAGTCCCATTTGTGAGCTAACGCATCTACTCCGAGAGCTTGATCCTGTCTCTGAAGAGAGAAGAAGACTGGTATTTTTGCATTTTCCTCTTTTGCAAAGAGGTCCACTTGGGGATGACCCCAACTCTTGGAAATCTTTTCGAATAATTCCTGATTGAGAGACCACTCTGCTTCCCTTATTTCTTTCCTGCTGAGGAGATCTGCTAAGGTGTTTTCCGTCCCCTTTAGATGGACTGCTGATAGAGAGGCCACATTGTTCTCTGCCCATCTTAGGATCTGATGCGCTAGACCCATTAGGGTTTTGCTTTTTGTGCCCCCTTGCTTTGTTAAATATAATACTGTCGTCATATTGTCTGACAATATTTGGACATGTTGATTCACTAGAAATTCCTGGAGGGAGAGGAGGCTTAAGTGAACAGCCTTTAACTCTCTCCAATTTGAAGATCTTCTTGCTTCTGGTTTGGTCCAAACTCCCTGAACCGTTTTTTCTTCCAGGTGAGCTCCCCATCCCCAGGCGCTGGCATCTGTAGTCAGCCTTCTGGTTACCGGAAAGACCCAAGGAAGCCCTTTTGAAACGTTTCCTAGGTTCCTCCACCACCAGAGAGACCTTTTTGCTCTTGCCCCCAAGTTGAATTTCTTCTCCAGAGGTTCCTGGTATGACCAATTCATCAGGATATCCGATTGCAGAGGACGGGAATGCAACCTGGCCCACTGTACCGAAGGAATTGCTGCTGTCAACAGACCCAGAGCAGACATGGCTTGTCTTACAGAGATCTCTGCGTTGGATTGAAGTGTTATCAGGGTCAACTGCATCTTCTCTATTTTCTCCTGGGGTAGAAAAATTTTCTGTTCTATCGAGTCTATTTCGTACCCCAGAAACCTTACCCTTTGAGATGGAATTAAGTTTGACTTCTGAAGATTGAGAAGCCATCCCAAACCTCTTAAATGTGTTTGAACTGTCTGTAGGTTGACCTCTACTTGACCCCTTGAGTCTGCAAACAGTAGCAGATCGTCCAAATAGGGTACTATTGAAATCCCCTTCAGTCTCAGGGGCTCCAAAGATTCCGCCATCACTTTTGTGAATACCCTGGGAGAAGAGGAAAGACCGAAAGGCAGAGCCCGAAACTGCAGGTGCCAAATCTCCCCTCCCCCCAGATTGACTGCAAGACGCAGGAACCTTTGTGATGGGGGCGCTATTGGTATATGGAGATAGGCATCTCTCAAGTCGATGGAAGCCATATGACATTTGGGGGTTAGCAAATTCCTTACTGAGAAAATCGTATCCATTCTGAATTTTTTGTATTTTATGGATCGATTTAGGACCTTTAAATTGAGAATCAGGCGGAACTTTCCTGATGGCTTTTTGACCATAAAAATGTGGGAGTAAAACCCCTTCCCCTCTTGATCTTTTCATTGTTTTTTAGGGGTTTGTTCTGGGGTTCTAAAGAGTACCCCACCTCTACCTCTTCCTCTCTGAGAAGACCAGGGTCTCTTCTGTGTGTGGTCCTTTTCCTTATCGGTTTGTCGAAAAGGACGAAAATTTTTCCTCTGCTGTACCGTTTTCTTCTTCTGTGGGAAAGCTTTCTTCTTGTCTGCTGTCCTGTCAAGGACAGTCTCTAGTTCTGGCCCAAACATCAGGTCTCCTGAAAAGGGAATTCCGCACAGTTTTACTTTAGAAGCTGAATCCCCTGACCAGGTCTTTAGCCAGAGTGCTCTTCTTGCTGAGTTAACAAGCGCAGAGGACCTGGCTGACATCCTGATAGATTCTGCAGAGGCATCTGCCATATATTTTACTGCCTTAAGCAGGGTAGGGAAGGACTCCAATAAGTCTTTTCTGGAGGTACCTGCCACAACATGATTTTTAAGTTGCTCTAACCAGCACTCCAGATTCCTAGCCACAACCGTAGCCGCCATTGCTGGCTTAAGATTAGCTAGAGATGAGTCCCAGGCTTTCTTCAGTAGCCCATCTGCCCTCTTATCCATAGCATCTTTGAGAATACCCATGTCCTCAAAAGCTAAATCAGTCTTCCTAGATACTTGAGAAAAGGCAGCGTCTATTTTTGGTTTTTTATTCCACAATAGTTCCTCATTCTCCTCAAAAGGAAACCTCCTTTTGAGGGTTTTAGAAAAAAACTGTCCTCTCTCTGGGTTCTTCCATTCCTTTTTAATAGTGTCTGTTAACACTTTATGCACAGGGAACACCCTGTGTTTAATTTCCTCCAGCCCCAGGTACATCTTATCATGCACAGACAGCTGAGCCTTTTCTTCCTGGATCTCCAGGGTAGTATAAATTGCCTTGAGTAATTCATCCACCTCCTCAAGTGACAGCTTATATCTAGATGATCTTGACTCTTCTTCCACCTCCTCCTCCTCAGAATCAATGGTTGAGGGTGGAATGCTTTCCCTTTCCTCCTCCGACTCACTTTCCACCTGTCTGGAAGTGGACTGAGGGAAACTGGAGTGAGAACTCTGCTCTTGGCTGGAACTCTGGCCGTGCTTTACAAGGGAACGCACTGTCCCTAGGGCCTCTGCTAACTCCTTCCTCACAGAAGATAAGAGTTCTTTGCACTCTTGTGAGGATTCTTCTTTTACTAAATCCACAATGCAGGATTTGCACAGTGGTTTGGGCCAAGAGTCCCTTAAAGGATTTTTGCATGAGGGGCACTTTCTCCCTGTTCTCTCTGATTTGGCAGTAGCTTTCTGAAACAGAGAAACAAGAAAAAACCCAGGTCCTTTAGAACTAAGGCTTCAGAGAAAAGTAGCACCTCCAGCCAACACCCTAAGTGCCCAGAGTCTCACTCCTTTGCTGAACTGCTCATGGAAACTGTTACCCCATAGCAGACAGCAGCAGGTTTTGAATAATCACATCAAAGAAAAAACACCCAGTGATATAAAGGAAAGAGGTGCCACCGCACCTCTCCTACCTGGGCCTGGCCGGGAACCTGGGCGCCTGCATCCGCCATTGCTGCTGACGATTCCGCTGTATCCATAGTGCAATCCGCAGCTGCTGCACTGTGTACTAGGCTCCATGTGCCAAACAAAAGGAAGTCCCGGCCAGAGGACCCGCCCCTTCCTCCTGCGTTCCAGCAGCAGGAACCAATCGCTGCTACGCCCCGCCGGAAGTATCCGCCCACCGGAACTGACATCACCTGCTGTCCGGGATTCGGCGCCGCCATGCAGAGGCCTGGCATGGACGCTCTTACTGAGCACAACCGCGGCCCCCCGAACACCCCGGGTGGAAAACTTCCGGCAGACCATTACTCCTGTGAGCCGGAGAAGGAAGGGACACCGGAGCACCCTCCTCACGTAAGGGAAGGAGCTGGGTTGGTCTGAATATCCAAACATGGAGGTCCTGCCAAAACCCTCTCCTTGGAGAGAGCGCAGCCCCTCTGGTTCCCCAAGCAGTGCTTCCACCATGGCGGAGGAAACACTAAAACTGATGGCATGGTGGAAGCAGCTGCTTTTTAAAGGGGCGTTGTCACGCAGTGTTTCCTGTCTAAGAGGTGGAGCTACGCTCTCTCCAAGGTGCTGTCCTGAAAGGCGAAGGGAGAAAAACACCTCCCGAAATTCCCTCTATAGAATGCAGCTCTAGAATTGCATAAATGTAGCTGGAAAAAATGTCCACATTTGTGCCAGTAATGATAAGTGAACCATGGAAAAGTGTGCCCTCCCACTCAACCCTGAGCAAGTGTGCTCTACAACTAAGCCCCCAGGCATGCATGCCCTGCCCAAGAGTCTCTGACGTGTGCTCTGCTACCAACCCTTGGGCAAACCCGGCCCTGCCACTCAGCCCTCGGGGAAAGTGCATAATCGTTCAACCCTCACTTAAACCATGCCCAGTCATTCAACCCTAGGGCAACGGTGACCCAGCCCTCAGCCCCGGTACTGCGGCGACCCAGCCCTCAGCCCCGGTACTGCGGCGACCCAGCCCTCAGCCCCGGTACTGCGGCGACCCAGCCCTCAGCCCCGGTACTGCGGCGACCCAGCCCTCAGCCCCGGTACTGCGGCGACCCAGCCCTCAGCCCCGGTACTGCGGCGACCCAGCCCTCAGCCCGGTACTGCTGCGACCCAGCCCTCAGCCCGGTACTGCTGCGACCCAGCCCTCAGCCCCGGTACTGTGGCGACCCAGCCCTCAGCCCCGGTTCACCGTTGGTGACTTAGCCCCGGTACTGCGGTGACCCAGCCCTCAGCCCCGGTTCACCGGCGGTGACCCAGCCCTCAGCCCGGTACTGCGGCGAGCCAGCCCTCAGTCCCGGTTCACCGGTGGTGACTCAGCCCCGGTACTGCGGCGAGCCAGCCCTCAGCCCCGGTTCACCGGTGGTGACTCAGCCCCGGTACTGCGGCGAGCCAGCCCTCAGCCCCGGTACTGCGGCGAGCCAGCCCTCAGCCCCGGTACTGCGGCGAGCCAGCCCTCAGCCCCGGTACTGCGGCGACCCAGCCCTCAGCCCCGGTACTGCGGCGACCCAGCCCTCAGCCCCGGTACTGCGGCGACCCAGCCCTCAGCCCCGGTACTGCGGCGACCCAGCCCTCAGCCCCGGTACTGCGGCGACCCAGCCCTCAGCCCCGGTCCTGCGGCGACCCAGCCCTCAGCCCCGGTCCTGCGGCGACCCAGCCCTCAGCCCCGGTCCTGCGGCGACCCAGCCCTCAGCCCCGGTCCAGCGGCGACCCAGCCCTCAGCCCCGGTCCAACGGCGACCCAGCCCTCAGCCCCGGTCCAACGGCGACCCAGCCCTCAGCCCCGGTCCAACGGCGACCCAGCCCTCAGCCCCGGTCCAACGGCGACCCAGCCCTCAGCCCCGGTCCAACGGCGACCCAGCCCTCAGCCCCGGTCCAACGGCGACCCAGCCCTCAGCCCCGGTCCAACGGCGACCCAGCCCTCAGCCCCGGTCCAACGGCGACCCAGCCCTCAGCCCCGGTTCACCGGCGGTGACCCAGCCCCCAGCCCCGGTTCACCGGCGGTGACCCAGCCCTCAGCCCCGGTTCACCGGCGGTGACCCAGCCCTCAGCCCCGGTACTGCAGCGACCCAGCCCTCAGCCCCGGTACTGCAGCGACCCAGCCCTCAGCCCCGGTACTGCAGCGACCCAGCCCTCAGCCCCGGTCCAACGGCGACCCAGCCCTCAGCCCCCGGCGACCCAGCCCTTAGCCCCGGTTCACCGGCGGTGACCCAGCCCTCAGCCCCGGTTCACCGGCGGTGACCCAGCCCTCAGCCCCGGTTCACCGGCGGTGACCCAGCCCTCAGCCCCGGTTCACCGGCGGTGACCCAGCCCTCAGCCCCGGTTCACCGGCGGTGACCCAGCCCTCAGCCCCGGTTCACCGGCGGTGACCCAGCCCTCAGCCCTGGTTCACCGGCGGCGACCCAGCCCTCAGCCCCGGTACTGCGGCGACCCAGCCCTCAGCCCGGTACTGCTGCGACCCAGCCCTCAGCCCGGTACTGCTGCGACCCAGCCCTCAGCCCGGTACTGCTGCGACCCAGCCCTCAGCCCCGGTACTGTGGCGACCCAGCCCTCAGCCCCGGTTCACCGTTGGTGACTTAGCCCCGGTACTGCGGTGACCCAGCCCTCAGCCCCGGTTCACCGGCGGTGACCCAGCCCTCAGCCCGGTACTGCGGCGACCCAGCCCTCAGTCCCGGTTCACCGGTGGTGACTCAGCCCCGGTACTGCGGCGACCCAGCCCTCAGCCCCGGTACTGCGGCGACCCAGCCCTCAGCCCCGGTACTGCGGCGACCCAGCCCTCAGCCCCGGTACTGCGGCGACCCAGCCCTCAGCCCCGGTACTGCGGCGACCCAGCCCTCAGCCCCGGTACTGCGGCGACCCAGCCCTCAGCCCCGGTACTGCGGCGACTCAGCCCCGGTACTGCGGCGACCCAGCCCTCAGCCCCGGTACTGCGGCGACCCAGCCCTCAGCCCGGTACTGCGGCGACCCAGTCCTCAGCCCCGGTACTGTGGCGACCCAGCCCTCAGCCCCGGTACTGTGGCGACCCAGCCCTCAGCCCCGGTTCACCGTTGGTGACTTAGCCCCGGTACTGCGGTGACCCAGCCCTCAGCCCCGGTTCACCGGCAGTGACCCAGCCCTCAGCCCGGTACTGCGGCGACCCAGCCCTCAGTCCCGGTTCACCAGTGGTGACTTAGCCCCGGTACTGCGGTGACCCAGCCCTCAGCCCCGGTTCACCGGCGGTGACCCAGCCCTCAGCCCGGTACTGCGGCGACCCAGCCCTCAGCCCCGGTACTGCGGCGACCCAGCCCTCAGCCACGGTACTGCGGCGACCCAGCCCTCAGCCACGGTACTGCGGCGACCCAGCCCTCAGCCACGGTACTGCGGCGACCCAGCCCTCAGCCACGGTACTGCGGCGACCCAGCCCTCAGCCACGGTACTGCGGCGACCCAGCCCTCAGCCACGGTACTGCGGCGACCCAGCCCTCAGCCACGGTACTGCGGCGACCCAGCCCTCAGCCACGGTACTGCGGCGACCCAGCCCTCAGCCACGGTACTGCGGCGACCCAGCCCTCAGCCCCGGTACTGCGGCGACCCAGCCCTCAGCCCCGGTACTGCGGCGACCCAGCCCTCAGCCCCGGTACTGCGGCGACCCAGCCCTCAGCCCCGGTACTGCGGCGACCCAGCCCTCAGCCCCGGTACTGCGGCGACCCAGCCCTCAGCCCCGGTACTGCGGCGACCCAGCCCTCAGCCCCGGTACTGCGGCGACCCAGCCCTCAGCCCCGGTACTGCGGCGACCCAGCCCTCAGCCCCGGTACTGCGGCGACCCAGCCCTCAGCCCCGGTACTGCGGCGACCCAGCCCTCAGCCCCGGTACTGCGGCGACCCAGCCCTCAGCCCCGGTACTGCGGCGACCCAGCCCTCAGCCCCGGTACTGCGGCGACCCAGCCCTCAGCCCCGGTACTGCGGCGACCCAGCCCTCAGCCCCGGTACTGCGGCGACCCAGCCCTCAGCCCCGGTACTGCGGCGACCCAGCCCTCAGCCCCGGTCCTGCGGCGACCCAGCCCTCAGCCCCGGTCCTGCGGCGACCCAGCCCTCAGCCCCGGTCCTGCGGCGACCCAGCCCTCAGCCCCGGTCCTGCGGCGACCCAGCCCTCAGCCCCGGTCCTGCGGCGACCCAGCCCTCAGCCCCGGTCCTGCGGCGACCCAGCCCTCAGCCCCGGTCCTGCGGCGACCCAGCCCTCAGCCCCGGTCCTGCGGCGACCCAGCCCTCAGCCCCGGTCCTGCGGCGACCCAGCCCTCAGCCCCGGTCCTGCGGCGACCCAGCCCTCAGCCCCGGTCCTGCGGCGACCCAGCCCTCAGCCCCGGTCCTGCGGCGACCCAGCCCTCAGCCCCGGTCCTGCGGCGACCCAGCCCTCAGCCCCGGTCCTGCGGCGACCCAGCCCTCAGCCCCGGTACTGCGGCGACCCAGCCCTCAGCCCCGGTCCTGCGGCGACCCAGCCCTCAGCCCCGGTCCTGCGGCGACCCAGCCCTCAGCCCCGGTCCTGCGGCGACCCAGCCCTCAGCCCAGGTCCAGCGGCGACCCAGCCCTCAGCCCCGGTCCAACGGCGACCCAGCCCTCAGCCCCGGTCCAACGGCGACCCAGCCCTCAGCCCCGGTCCAACGGCGACCCAGCCCTCAGCCCCGGTTCACCGGCGGTGACCCAGCCCTCAGCCCCGGTTCACCGGCGGTGACCCAGCCCTCAGCCCCGGTTCACCGGCGGTGACCCAGCCCTCAGCCCCGGTACTGCAGCGACCCAGCCCTCAGCCCCGGTACTGCAGCGACCCAGCCCTCAGCCCCGGTCCAACGGCGACCCAGCCCTCAGCCCCGGTTCACCGGCGGTGACCCAGCCCTCAGCCCCGGTTCACCGGCGGTGACCCAGCCCTCAGCCCCGGTTCACCGGCGGTGACCCAGCCCTCAGCCCCGGTTCACCGGCGGTGACCCAGCCCTCAGCCCCGGTTCACCGGCGGTGACCCAGCCCTCAGCCCCGGTTCACCGGCGGTGACCCAGCCCTCAGCCCCGGTACTGCAGCGACCCAGCCCTCAGCCCCGGTCCAACGGCGACCCAGCCCTCAGCCCCGGTCCAACGGCGACCCAGCCCTCAGCCCCGGTCCAACGGCGACCCAGCCCTCAGCCCCGGTCCAACGGCGACCCAGCCCTCAGCCCCGGTCCAACGGCGACCCAGCCCTTAGCCCCGGTTCACCGGCGGTGACCCAGCCCTCAGCCCCGGTACTGCGGCGACCCAGCCCTCAGCCCCGGTTCACCGGCGGTGACTCAGCCCCGGTACTGCGGCGACCCAGCCCTCAGCCCCGGTTCACCGGCGGTGACTCAGCCCCGGTACTGCGGCGACCCAGCCCTCAGCCCCGGTACTGCGGCGACCCAGCCCTCAGCCCCGGTACTGCGGCGACCCAGCCCTCAGCCCCGGTACTGCGGCGACCCAGCCCTCAGCCCCGGTACTGCGGCGACCCAGCCCTCAGCCCGGTACTGCGGCGACCCAGCCCTCAGCCCCGGTACTGCGGCGACCCAGCCCTCAGCCCCGGTACTGCGGCGACCCAGCCCACATACACCTACCACTGACCCCTGGAGACACATACACCTACCACTGATTCCTGGGGACAGGTACAGCTACCACTGAGGGCACATGCCTACCACTGACCCCTGGATACATACATACACCTACCACTGACCCCTGGATACATACATACACCTACCACTGACCCCTGGATACATACATACACCTACCACTGACCCCTGGATACATACATACACCTACCACTGACCCCTGGGGACAAATACCTCTCGCCCTGTCCTGGGGACACATCCCCCCCTCCTCGTGTACACTCACCCCGGTCCTCTGCATTCAGTCACACACCGTCCTCCAGCAGTCCCCCGCACACCCTTCGCCCTGTCCTCAGCCTCCTCCACTCACCCGGCGGGTCACTCTCACCCTGCACTCAGCATGTCACCGTGGACTTACTTGCTCCGTACAGGGATGGGAGCCGCTGTCAGCCAACCCCGTGCGAGGAGACGTTCTGGTCTGTCAGCTGTCACGCCGCTTCCTATTGGCCGGGCGAGATTCAATGACTGGGAGGAGCCAGGGCGCCACGTTGCATCGTAGCCGGGGGTGTTGTGTACTGAGTACGGCAGCGGAGGGGTTACTGGAGGGCAGAATGACACCGAGCACCGCCGAGAGATCAGAGAGGAGAGGAGAGAATATAGAGGGGCCCCCAACAATACAATGCACCTTGTATGACCCCTCCTTACCTGGACACATACAAGGGGGGGCACAGTATTTTATTACATTGTAAACACACTTTTATTTTATTATGAAAATTGAGGGACATTCAGCAATCCTGAGCCACTTACCCTGTGTGACCCCTAATATGTGACCCCTAATATGTGTGACCCCTGATGTGTGATACCTAATATGTGACCCCTAATATGTGTGACCCCTAATTTGTGACCCCCTAATTTGTGATACCTAATATATGACCCCTAATGTGTGATCCCTAATGTGTGATCCCTGTTGTGCCCCCCTAATGTGTGATCCCCTAATGTGTGACCCCTAACGTGTGATCCCCTAATGTATTGTGACCCCTAATATGTGACCCCCTAATATGTGATCCCCTAATATGTGACCCCTGATGTGTGATACCTAATGTGTGACCCCCTAATTTGTGACCCCCCAATGTGTGATACCTAATATATGACCCCCTAATGTGTGATACCGAATGCGTGACCCCCAAATGTATGACCAGCTAATGTGTGATCCCTGTTGTGCCCCCCTAATGTGTGATCCCCTAATATGTGACCCCTAATATGTGATCCCCTAATATGTGATCCCCTAATATGTGATCCCCTAATATGTGACCCCTAATGTGGGGACCCTAACCCAACACTGGCTGCATAGTCCCGGCATTTTGCCTTATTTTCCTCCAATCCTTTCATGTCTTTCTTCCCTCGCCCCTCCTTTATGTCCTTCCTTCATATACACTCCATGGGGGAGACAATGGGACTGATTTATACACCATTCCCATTATGGAAATTAGAATGAAATAAATCTGTCATATTCACTAATATCCTGTCTTTAGCTGCTCATTTCCTGGGAAAATTATGAGATTAAATGCTACATTTCAAGATTTTAAACCCAAAACCAATGTATTATATTACAGCTTAATAATCATTAGATGTGGTGGCTGCATTAGTTTTAATTATTTTAGGCTTCCCCCCTCTGTTTTCACCAGGTAATCTGGCCAGTAACACACCTCTCCTATTAGAGTGCCCCCACTCTGGATGAAGGGGCACAGGGGGCACCTTTGGACAGCAGCATTGTCAGCCTGCGGGAGGGGAGTCTTAGATGGACTACCAGATTTAGATACACTAACTAATTGAAGCCAAACTCCAGCTAATGCTGGCCATACACTAGCCAATTTTATTTTTTTTAAATCTCATTGGATCTGTTCCTTCGTTTTTTTTTGTCAAGTTAATGGGCACAAATAGAAAATCGGTTTTATTTTTTCAGAGCCCAAAAATCGAGGGAACAAGTTGGAAAATTCTGCCAAACGAACAATAAATTGAAAGATTAATGTGTTTCTTGTTTGTTAAATATTGAACTGTTTGTACAGGGCATATGTGACATTGAACGATTTATCGATCAAAATTCAGTCATTACATGATGGCACTATCATTTGTTCTCACGGCCGAGTGTTCATTATACGAAAACACGTTTGCATGATTTTTGGTATAGTGTATGACCAGCATAACACTTTATAGGTTTTTTTATGAACAAACGATCGTTGTACAATAAGTACTCATGTCAGTGGTAAATGTTTGTCAAATCCCTGTAACCATAGCTCCCAACTGTCCCTGATTTCGAGGTACTGTCCCTGATTTGGAACAAAGTCCCTCTGTCCTCCTCATTTTTCCCTCATTTTGGTCTGATCTATTTACAGTTCATCCAGAATGTATTCACAGCTCTTCACTTTTTCCACATTTTGTTATGTTACAGCCTTATTTCAAAATAGATTAAATTCATTATTTTCCTCAAAATTCTACAAACAATACCCCATAACAGCAACGTGGAAGAAGTTTGTTTGAAATCTTTGCAAATTTATTAAAAATAAAAAGTGAAAGCTCCATCAGGTTGGACGGGGAGCGTCGGTGTATGGCCATTTTCAGATCTCTCCAGAGATGTTCAATTGGGTTCAAGTCTGGGCTCTGGCTGGGCCACACAAGGACATTCACACAGTTGTCCCATAGCCACTCCTTTGTTATCTTGGCTGTGTGCCCAGGGTTGTTGCAGGGGCGGATCCAGAGTCTAGTCTCGGGAGGGGCACTGCCAGAAAATACGTTTGTTTTTTGCGGACAATTTATCAGGGAAATGGCTGTTGTTGGTGCTTTAATCATCCCGACACCATGGTTGTTATGGTGTCAGGATGATTGAAGTGCATTATTTCTATTAATACATTGTTATATAAAATGAAATCATTCAACTCACCATAATGCAGAATCAGTGGGAACCCCGAGCGTGTCACTTGCAACGTCATCTGGCCCTGGATGTGGATTGTCACGTGCCAGGTAAGGTGGTGTTTTGCTTGTCTCTTGTTTCCTTGTCCCAGAGACAGGCAGCAGAGAGATAATGTAATCTCCCTGCTGCCCACGCTACCTGCGCAGTGAGGGCGGAAGTTAATGCAGAGATGTGGGGGCGGTGAGAGAAGATGTCATGTCTCTGCTCCCCTGCCCGTCGGCTCGCTGATTGGCCAGCCACCCCCACACACATACCTAGCCTGCCTCAGTCTCACCCGCCCATCCACACCCGAAGCCACCTGGCAGCCCGGCCAATCCGCTCTCTCCCGCCTGCCTGCCCGCCCTCAAACGGAGCTGCCCGGCACTCCCGCGTAGCCGCCCGCTCTCTTATCTGCCTGCGGCGGAGCCGCCCGCTCTCGGAGCCGCCCGCGGAGCTCACCCGCCCAGCCTGCAACAGATTTCTCGGTGGTGATGGCCCCTAGGTTGTTGTTGTCCTGTTGGAAGTCGAACCTTCGCCCCAGTCTGAGGTCCAGATCGCTCTGGAGCAGGTTTTCATCAAGGATGTCTCTGTACATTGCTGCATTCATCTTTCCCTCGACCCTGACTAGTCTCCCAGTTCCTGTCGCTGAAAAACATCCCAACAGCATGATGCTGCCACCACCATGCTTCACTATAGGGATGGTATTGGCCAGGTGATGAGCGGTGCCTGGTTTCCTCCAGACATGACGCTTGCATTCAGGCCAAAGAGTCCAATGCTTGTTTCATCAGACCAGAGAATTTTGTTTCTCATGGTCTGAGAGTCATTCAGGTGCCTTTTGGCAAACTCCAGGAGGGCTGTGATGTGCCTTTTACTGAGGAGTGGCTTCCGTCTGGCCACTCTGCCATACAGAAAACAATTTTAAAAGATGGATCTCAAACTACTATTAATATTTTTGGGGGCAAAAAGAGAAACCAATTTGTCTAGTGTAGACGGGGTACCTCCACAACTAGGGTAATTAGTTAAAAAAATCTGGGAAAAGAAACGGGGAAGGGACAAGTGGTTGAATGGAGGACCAAACCATGGTATTCATATGCCAAATAAACTTTATTAGTACAAAAACACAGGTACAGGTCTGATTGGTGGAGTGCTAAAGAGATGGTTGTTCCTCTGGAAGGTTCTCTGTCCACAGAGAAATGATGGAGCTCTCTCAGAGTGACCATCGGGTTCTTTGTCACCTCCATAACTAAGACCCTTCTCCGATCGCTCAGTTTGGCTGGGCGGCTCGCTCTAGGAAGAGTCCTGGTGGTTCCAAACTTCTTCCGTTTACGAATGATGGAGGCCACTGTGCTCATTGGGACCTTCAATGCTGCAGAAATGTTTCTGTACCCTTCCCCAGATCTGTGCCTCAATGCTGTCGGAGGTCTACAGACAATTCCTTAGACTTCATGGCTTGGTTTGTGCTCTGACATGCACTGTTAACTGTGGGGCCTTATATAGACTGGTGTGTGCCTTTCCAAATCATGTCCAATCAACTGCATTTACCACAGGTGGACTCCAATCAAGTTGTAGAAACATCTCGGGGATGATCAGTGGAAACAGGATGCACCTGAGCTCAATTTTGAGTGTCATGGCAAAGGCTGTAAATACTTCTGTACATGGGATTTTTTTTCTGTTCTTATTTTTAATAAATGTGCACAGATCTCAAACAAACTTCTTTCATGGGGTATTGTTTGTAGAATTTTCAGGAAAATAATGAACTTAATCCATCTTGGAATAAGGCTGTAACATAACAAAATGTGGAAAAAGTGAAGCGCTGTGAATACTTTCCAGACACACTGTAGTTGTATATAAAATGCAGTTTTTATCCTTCAAAAAGTGTTTTCCAGTGCTAAGCTTTTCATCAAGCTTCTATAGAGAAAAATGCTGGTATCCCCCCAAAGATACACAATGGGAATTTTAAGGCAACTAATGAACAAAGTATATTAAACAAAAAAAATGTATTTGTACATTGTTAAAATATTGGTGTACATCACCATAAATCAACATATTACAAGATGAGACAAAGCTGAATAAGTTGAGGGTGTGTTCTCCTGGTAATTGGCCCGACACGTTTCAGGACCAGTTTACAACAACAGAGATAAAAAGTTTACAACACTCTATAATGAAACATAACATACATTAGGAATCAATGATACAGGAGACAGATCTAGACCTATCTGGGTGGGCCATTACCTATTCTTTCATCCAGCTTCTAAATTGCTGCATAGGTAAAGGAATAGTAGCGGTAAAAAAAGCACTTGTGTGTTTAACTAATCTTCTTTTTTTTTTCTTTTTGTATAATTCTCCTTTAACCACTTTAGCTCCAGAAGATTTACCCCCCTTCAATTCCAGGCTATTTTTTGCGATACGGCACTGCATTATTTTAACTGACAATTGCGCGGTCATGTAACGCTGTACCTAAATAAAAATCGATGTCCTTTTTTCCCCACAAATAGAGCTTTCTCTAGTGGTATTTGATCACCTCTCCGTTTTTTATTTTTTGCGCTAAAGGCAAAAAAAGACCGACAATTTTGAAAACAAAAAAACAATATTTTTGACTTTCTGCTATAAAGCAAAAAAACAAAAGTTAAAAAAAAAACAAAAAAAAAACATTTTTTCCAGTTTAGGCCAACATGTATTCTGCTAATATTTTTGGTAAAAAAAATCCCAAAAAGTGTATATTGATTGGTTTACTCAAAAGCTATATCTACAAACTAATGGATGTATTTATGAAATTTTTATTGATTTATTTTTTATTACTAGTGGTGATCAGCAGCTTATAGCGGGACTGCGATATTGCGGTGGACAAATCTGACACCTAAACTGACACTTTTTTGGGAACCAGCGACAACAATACAGTGATCAGTGCTAAAAAAAAAAGCACTGTCACTGTACTAATGACACTGGCTGGGAAGGGGTTAACATCAGGGGTGATCAAAGGGTGCCCAGCTGGTGTTTTACTGTAGTGGTGGAGGTGCTTGTACTAGGGGAAGGCATTGATCCATGTTTCTGCTTTGCAGCAACACAGGATCCGTGCCTTCCCTACTGACAGAACGCCAATCTGCCTTGTGTACAGAAGGATCAGTCGGTGGCGGCGGACATTTCGCCCGATACCCGGAAGTGCAGGATCACGTATATATACGTGATCAGGCACAGCGTGGCCACCTTGTAACAGTAAAACTGATATAGGGCAGTCAGCAAGCAGTTAATGGGGTGTGGCAGGGGGCGTGTCCTATGCCCACATACTTTTGCTAATTGGTGTCCCTCATTCCCATCCCATAAAGTTATATGGTATGCTGATACATTCTGCTGCAGAGCTTGGTTTTTTCAAAATTTAGAAAAAAAAATTCTCATTATTTTTTTTTCATTATTTCGGATTTGTTTAAATTCGGTACTATCGTAATTCGGAAATTCGTCCAATTTTCAATTCAGAACTAAACGACCCACACATGTCTAGTATTTAAAGGAGAAGTACAATCAGAGCTCATTTGGCTGTCCTCCTGTGGATCAGAGGGGTGCAGTTCGTTCTGCACGCCTGTAACCCGTTTTCAGCCGACAGCTGATGTCACAGAGCTGGTCCAGTCTGAGGAAAGATCGTGACCAGGATCCACCCAGAACCCTGAACCGGCACCTCGCCAGCCTCTCAGTGAGAGCCTGAGCTAGCCGCTCCCGCCCCCTCCACGGCCCAGCACTCCAGCGAGCGTGGGGGGGGGGGGAGAGCTCTCTGCTCACGGAGCTCTAAGAACCGAGCGATTGGTGGTGTTAGATCGCTCGTTTCTCAGTGTTGGAGCCAGCGGGGGACAGATGCAGCATTGCACTGATGCTGCATCCACATAGGTAAAGTATGATTCTTTAAAAATATAATAATCCATACTTCTCTTTTAAACTACTAGGCATCAGAGAAAGGGACGAAAATCTTTAGACACCAGGGAGAACTGTGCAGAGAAACCATTAGAGCAGTATTAAACCCAAAAATAAATAGATGTGATGGCTGCATTAGGTTTTTTTTTTAGGCATTTTTTTTCCCTTTAATTTCACCTGGTGATCCAGCCAATAAGTCTGTTGTTTTTCAACAGAACAAGCTATTCTGCAGATGTAGCAATTAGAGAGCTGAGACAAAGCATTTGCCACTGACAAGGGTGCTAACGATGACCAGCTTTTTTTTATTTATGTAAAACCTTTATCCCAAAAGGAACATAACTGTTGCTGTAACTGATTAGAATTATAATGGCTTCAATTTGTTAGTGTATCTAAATCTTCTAGTACTTCTTCTAACTACCTCCTCCCCCCAGACTGACCATGCTGCTGTCTAGGGTTGCACCGATACTGGTATCAGTGCCGATGCTAAGCGATACTCATACTTGTGCAAATGCTCCAATACCTTTGCAGTCTGATTTTAGCTTACATAAATGGGCTTAAATTGCACTGAAAAGAATTGCATGCGAAAAGAAACAAGAATGCTGTGTGATTCCTGTCTGAATCACATGCGATTTCCTCCACCACGCCTGTGTGAACCCAGGCTTGTCATAGTGACTTCACTCTGGTTTCACACAAGAGCGGTGCGGGAAACCGCATGCCATTTGGACAGGAATCGCACTGCATTCCTGTTCAAATCACATGTGATTCTTTGCAGTGCAATCTGAGCCCATTCATTTTGTATGGGCTCAGATCGCACGGCAGAGGTATTGATAATCGGTATCGGCGAGTACTTGAGCATAAGAATCGGTACTTATACTCGCCGGTAAAAAATGGTAACGGTGCAACACTACTGCTGTGCAAAGGTTCCCGCTTGTGACTTTAAAAGCAGGATTTCCGTGTCACACATAAGGCAGTCCATTCACTTCAATGGGTTACTCTATGGGGTTGACTTGCTAAAGGCAAATAGACTGTGCACTTTGCAGAATTGCCCTCTGCAAGTGCAGTTGCTCCAGTGCTTAACCAGATACCAACCGGCCCATAACCAAATGACAGCTGCAGGGCGGTTGGATAACTCTGGGAGCACGTACTATGACGTGACCCCGGAAAACGGCTCCCGCACGCCCCCTAGGGCGCGCACACGGGAACATCCGTGACTGCCGGGTCCAGAGGACCCGGTGCATCACGGTAAACGCCCACTGATCGCGCGGCCATTTACCATGTGATCAAATGACGGAGCGATCACATGTAAACAAACCAGCGTCATCTCATGACGCCGGTTCCTCTCTCCCCTCTCTGTACCGATCGGTACAGAGGGGGAGGGATTGGATGGCAGCAGCGCTGTGGGCTGGATCTGTAGTGCCCACAGCGCTGCTCTGTGACATGTGCATCCCTCCATCCATCCATCCATCCATGCTCAGCCATCCCTCCATACTCAGCAATACTCTGCAATACCCTGCACTACTCTGTAATGCCCTGCAATACTCTGCAATACCCCACAATACTCTGCAATACCCCACAATACTCTGCAATGCCCCGCAATACTCTGCAATGACCTGCACTACTCTGCAATACCCCACAATACTCTGCAATACCCCGCAATACTCTGCAATACCCCGCAATACTCTGCAATGCCCCGCAATACTCTGCAATGCCCCGCAATACTCTGCAATGCCCCGCAATACTCTGCAATACCCTGCACTACTCTGCAATACCCTGCACTACTCTGCAATACCCCACAATGCTCTGCAATACCCCACAATATTCTGCAACACTCTGCAATACTCTGCAATGCCCCACAATACTCTGCAATACCCCGCAATACTCTGCAGTACCCCACAATACTCTGCAATACCCCGCAATACTCTGCAATACCCCGCAATACTCTGCAATACCCCGCAATACTCTGCAATGCCCTGCACTACTCTGCAATACCCCACAATACTCTGCAATACCCCGCAATACTCTGCAATACCCCGCAATACTCTTCAATACCCCGCAATACTCTGCAATATCCCGCACTACTCTGCAATGCCCTGCACTACTCTGCAATGCCCTGCACTACTCTGCAATACCCTGCACTACTCTGCAATACCCCACAATGCTCTGCAATACCCCACAATATTCTACAATGCTCTGCAATACCCCACAATACTCTGCAACACTCTGCAATACTCTGCAATGCCCCACAATACTCTGCAATACCCCGCAATACTCTGCAATACCCCGTAATACTCTGCAGTACCCCGCACTACTCTGCAATACCCTGCACTACTCTGCAATACCCTGCACTACTCTGTAATACCCCACAATACTCTGCAATACCCCACAATACTCTGTAACACTCTGCAATACTCTGTAACACTCTGCAATACTCTGCAATACCCCGCAATACTCTGCAAAACCCCGCAATACCCCACAATACTCTGCAATACCCCGCAATACTCTGCAATACCCCGCAATACCCTGCAATACCTTGCAATACCCCGCAATATTCTGCCATACTCTGCCATACCCAGCCATACTCTGCAATACTCGGTGATACCCAGCCATACTTTGCCATACCCAGCCATACTCGGCCATGCTCTGCCATGCTCAGCCTTACTCGGCCATGCTCAGCCTTACTCGGCTATACTCGGCCTCTGTATTTGGCCGGGCTGTGGAAGTCTCACACATGTGGTATCGCCGTACTCAGGATGAGTAGGAGAATCTATTTTGGGGTGTCATTTTTGGTATGTACATGCTATGTGTTAGAAATATTGTACAAATCGACAACTTTGTGTTAAAAAAAAAATGCGTTTTAACCACTTCCCGCCCGCCGGCTGTCAAACGACGTCCATGACTTTGTGCGGGGATATCTGAATGATGGGTGCAGCTACAGGCATCATTCAGATATCAGCTTTTTCAGCCAGCGATTCCCTACACCATAAGAACGATCATAGCGGCTGTTCCACTGCTTGATCGTTCTTACGGGAGGCGAGAGGGGACGACCCCCCCTCTCGCCGCCCTCAGGTGCTTCTACCGACTCACCGCTACGATCAAAGCCAGGATTGTTTTTTTTATTTTTTTTTATTTCAGGCTTCCCAGCATAGAGGTGAGATGTGGGGTCTTATTGACCCCACATCTCACTGTAAAGAGGACCTGTCATGCCATATTCCTATTACAAGGATGTTTACATTCCTTGTAATAGAAATAAAAGTGATCAAAAAAATTATTTTTTGGACAAAAGCGTCAAACTAAAATAAAAAGTAAAATGAACAATAAAAAAATAAAAAATTTTTTTCCTGTGTCCCCGTGTGCTTGCATGCAGAAGTGAATGCATACGTAAGTCTCACCCACATATGAAAATGGTGTTCAAACCACACATGTGAGGTATCGCTGCGATCGGTAGAGTGAGAGCAATAATTTTGGCCCTAGATCTCCTCTGTAACTCAAAACATGTAACCAGTAAAACATTTTAAAGCGTCGCCTATGGGGTAGTAGCGAGGTTTGGCGCCATTCCACGAGCGTGTGCAATATTGAAGGGTGACATGTTAGGTGTCTATTTACTCGGCATAACTTCATCTTTCATGTTATTTCATATATCACATTGGGCTAACTTTACTGTTTTTTTTTTTTTTTTAAGCACAAAACTGTTTTTTTTCCAAAAAAAATGCGTTCGAAAAATTGCTGCGCAAATACTGTGCGAGATAAAAAGTTGCAACGACCGCCATTGTATTCTCTAGGGTCTTTGCTAAAAAAACATATATAATGTTTTGGGGTTCTATGTAATTTTATAGCAAATAAATGATGTTTTTTTACACGTAGGAGGGAAATGTCAGAATTGGCCTGGGTGCTCCAGAATGCCTGAAGGTGCTCCGTGCATGTTGGGCCTCTGTATGGGCCTCTGTATGGGGCCTCTGTATGTGTATGTGTAAAAGTCTCACACATGTGGTATCGCCATACTCGGGAGTAATAGCAGAATGTGTTTTGGGGTGTAATTTGTGGTATGCATATGCTGTGTGTGAGAAATAACCTGCTAATATGACAATTTTGTGAAAGAAAAAAAAAGAAAAAAAATCTTGATTTTGCAATGAATTGTGGGAAAAAATGACAACTTCAAGAAACTCATCATGCATCTTTCTAAATACCTTGGAATGTCTTCTTTCCAAAAAGGGGTCATTTGGGGGGTATTTGTACTTTTCTGGCATGTTAGGTTCTCAAGAAATTAGATAGGCCGTCAGTACTTCAGGTGTGATCAGTTTTCAGATATTGGCACCAAAGCTTTTGGACTCTATAACTTTCACAAAGACCAAATAATATACACCGATTTGGGTTATTTTTTGCCAACGATATGTAGCAGTATAAATTATGGCCAAAATATATGAAGAAAAATTACTAATTTGCAAAATTTTATAACAGAAACGAAGAAAAATGCATTTTTTTACAGAATTTTCGTTTTTTTTTTCTTTTATAGCGCAAAAAATAAAGAACCCGGCGGTGATTAAATACCACCAAAAGAAAGCTCTATTTGTGTGGAAAAAAGGACAAAAATTTCATATAGGCACAGTGTTGCATGACTGAGTAATTGTCATTCAAAATGTGAGAGCACTGAAAGCTGAAAACTGGTCTGGTTATTAAAGTGGAGTTCCACCCAAAAATGGAACTTCCACTTTTTGGATTCCTCCCCCCTCCAGTGTCACATTTGGCACCTTTCAGGGGGGAGGTGGGAGCAGATACCTGTCTAATACAGGTATTTGCTCCCACTTCCTGGCATAGATCACCGCGGCGCTTGCAGTGACCTACGCCACTTCCGACGCCTACACTCTCCTCCACCTCTGTATTCTGTGAGACACAGAACACAGCAGGGACCAGAGAGGACGTGCAGCGCGACTCGCGCATGTGCAGTAGGGAACCAGGAAGTGAAGCCGCACGGCTTCACTTCCTTATTCCCTTACCGAGGATGGCGGCGGCAGCAGCCGAGAGCCGAAGGACAGATCGGCTTCGGCTGCCGACATCACAGGCTTCCTGGACAAGTAAGTGTCCATATATTAAAAGTCAGCAGCTGCAGTATTTGTAGTTGCTGGCTTTTAATATTTTTTTTTCAGCGGACCTCCGCTTTAAGGGGGTTCTCCCCCTCTCCCCCTCTCCCCTCGCACTGTACAGATCGGTACAGAGAGGGGAGGGAGGGAGCCGTCTTTCGGCTATGGCCCGGTCGGCAAGTGGTTAAGGGGTTGTAAAGTCAGGAGGTTTTTTTATCTTAAAGTGGTGTTTCACCAAAAAAAAAAAAATTAGATGTCAGCAGCTGCAAATACTGCAGCTGCTGACTTTTAAAATAAGGACACTTACCTGTCCCGGGGTCCAGCGATGTCGGCACCCGAGACCGAGCCGTCCCTCGATCCTCGGGTGCTGCCGCCGCCATTCACACTGAGGGAATCAGGAAGCGAAGCGTTGCCGCTTCACTGCCCGGTTCTCTACTGCGCATGCGCGAGTCGCGCTGCGCGTCTTCACTGGTCCCCGTTGTGTTGTGGGAACTGTGTATTTCCCACAACACAACGGGGGTGGGCGGGGAGTCTGCGGCTAGCTGCGGCTAGCTGTACCCGGAAGTGGGTGCAGATACCTGTATTATACAGGTATCTGCACCCCCCTCCCCCCTGAAAGGTGCCAATTGTGACACCGGAGGGGGGGAGGAATCCGATGAGCGGAAGTTCCACTTTAGGGTGGAACTCCGCTTTAATGCATTTTATCTATGCCTTAAAATAAAAGGCTTTCTGTGTGTAGCATCCCCCCTCAGCCCCTCTAAAACTTACCTGAGCCCCATCTCTATCCAGCGATGTCCACAAGTGTCTTCACCATCCAAGACTCTCCCTCCTGATTGGCTGAGACACAGCAGCGGCGCCATTGGCTACCGCTGCTGTCAAAGTCCATCAGCCAATCAGGAGGGAGAGGGGCCAGACAGGGACTCCGTGTCTGAATGGACACAGGGAGCTCGGCTCAGGTGCCCCCATAGCAAGCTGCTTGCTCTGGGGGTCTCAACAGAAGGGAAGGGCTAGCAGCACAGAAGAGGGACATGAGAAGAGGAGGATCTGGACTGCTCGGTGCAAATCCACTGCAACAGAGCATGTAAGTATAACATGTTTCTTATTTTTATAGAAAAAAAAAACAGGACTTTACAATCACTTTTAGTAAATCAACCCCTATGTGTGTTAGTTGGCCAAAAGAAGCTCTGGCTCATTTTGCTCAAGAGACTTAACACGATTTTTTTATACTTGCCTTTTGCAGTGATTGCAGTGTGGTTCTGTCTTGCGACAATCGCAGCAGAATTGCACCGCATTTGGGGTGCCAGTAAGAATAAAGGCACCCAAATGTGTGGCATGCATTTCCGAATCGCCTAAGTGAATTGGGCCTAATACAAGTGAGATTTTTTTCTCCAACAGTTTGAGATTATTTTCCTTGAATCCTATATTGATGAACATTCTCTAACTATTCTGATTATTTTCTCTACTGTTGGACCAGACGGGCTGGGGCTCTGAGTTATACCCCCCAACCCAATCCAACAGTAGGGATCTGGGTGACCTCTGTACATACAGTATTCCTGACCTTGTTAATAATTCTGATGAAACTGTCTGAAAAGAGCATGGATGGAAGCTTATGATCCCTGCAAAATGTGATGACATCACTGCAAGCCTGCCATGACATCACTTGGAATAGATTGAGTTCTGCCTGTAAATCTTATATACAATATTCTAGTATGAAAACACGCTGCCAGCAAGTTTTGTTAAATTAGATTACTGGAAAAGGAACAAAGCCTGAAAACGCCCGTAATTCAGGAAAGTGTAAAAATTCACAGGCACAGAACACGAGAGCTTCATTGACTCTGGCACTGAACTCCGAGAAGTCAATTTGTGTAAGAATTAGCGCATAAATGTTCTCACTTAGCAATTTGCCATTTCATCACTTCTTCATCCCCTGTTGCAGAGCTTCTCTGGCATAACTGGTGGGGACAGAAAATTAAGCAAAGTGTAAAAATGCAGATAATGAGGAGACCCTCCGTATCTCCCAGGGAGGAAGCATCGTTTATTGGAAAGAAGAAGACCTCTGTGGGATTTGCTGTAGGACAAGGTTACATTCTTAACTAAAAATGGATGACACAATAGCAAAAAATACATTTACATGAGCCAGCGCAATTATACAGACCTCCGGGTCAGTTCAGTTTATGTCTCCTTTGGCAGCTCAGAGTTTAAAGAGAATCATGATTAATTAAGGGTAGTGATGGAGCGTGCCTTGTGTGTGGATGGAAATATCTGATTCTTGCCATCCATAGCATCTGACATAGATAAGAGGATGGGCTAGAGGATTTTATTGGCTTCCAAGAACAAATGTTCTCCCAGATACGTTTAATTGTGATAATAAAAGAAGAAGGTGTTGAGTTAGCCCAGTTGTCTCCAAACTGCGTTCTGTGGGCTGGAATGCGTCCCTTTGCATGCCTTTATCCGGCCCTTGGGAATTCCTCTGACACACATGACTGTTAGTGGAAGGAACCCATTATCCCTGACATTAACGATGGGGCACTATTCCTACCACTGTTAGGGATAATGGGTTCTAGACATGTGTGATTAGTTTCGTACAAATCGAAAATTCGTACGAATTTCCTTAAATTCTTACATTCGGGAGGATCCGAAATACGAATTGCTATGCTTCCGAATTTTGTACAAAATACAAAATTTCATTTACGAATTTCGGATCCAAATTCCTAACGGACATTCGTAATTGTTACGAAAAGTTAACAAACCTAAAAGTTAAAAACCCAGGAAGTCAGCACAGCACAGGGATGGTGGGAGCCCCTCATAATGATAAATTCATCATAATGAATATTCGTAATTGTTACGAATAGTTAACGAACGAAATTTCGGACACGAATTACAAATATGAATTAATTCTAATACGAAACGGAACGAAACAAATTTATTGATGGCACACATGTCTAATGAGTTCCTTCCACTGACATTAACGATGGGGCACTATTCCTCCCACTGTTTGGATAATGGGTTCCTTCCATTGATATTAACGATAGGGCACTATTCCTCCCACTGACACCAACAATAGGGCACTATTCCTCCCACTGACACCAACAATAGGGCACTATTCCTCCAACTGACACCAACAATAGGGCACTATTCCTCCAACTGACACCAACAATAGGGCACTTATCCTCCCACTGACACCAATGATAGGGCACTATTCCTCCCACAGACACCAACGATAGGGCACTATTCCTCCCACTGACACCAACAATAGGGCACTTATCCTCCCACTGACACCAACGATAGGGCACTATTCCTCCCACAGACACCAACGATAGGGCACTATTCCTCCCACAGACACCAACGATAGGGCACTATTCCTCCCACAGACACCAATGACAGGGCACTATTCCTCCCACCAACACCAATGACAGGCACTATTCCTCCCACTGACACCACTGATGGGGAGTTCTTCCTCTCACTGACACCAATGATGTGGTACTATTCCTCCCACTGACACCAATGATGGGGTACAATATTGCCCACTGACACCAATGATGGGGTACAATTCCACCCACTGACACCAATGATAGGCACTATTCTTCCAACAGATACCAATGATGGGGCTTTATTCCTCCCACTGACACCAAGGATCGGGCACTATTCCTCCCACTAACATCCATGATGTGGCAATATTCCTCCCACTGACATCAATGATGGGGCACTATTCCTTCCACGGACACTAAACAGGCATTATTCTTATCACTAATACCCATTATAGGGCACATTTCCTCCTCCACAGACTCCATGAAATTTTTTTACTCCCACAGTCCGGCTCCCCTAAAGTCTGAAGGATAGTAAACTGACCCTTTGTTTAAAAAGTTTGGAGACCCCTGCGCTAGCTCTTTAAATTGTGCAATATTAAATCACAAACATATAGTGCATAAATAAAATAAAATTTGTGCAAATCCAGTGCAAAAAAAGTGGAGTGCAGAACTAAATATTGCAATTTCATGAAAAATTCATAAACCATGTAAAAAACAAAATTCATATACAGTGATACCTCGGTTCACCAACTTATTTCGTACCACGACTCTGGTCACGAATCGGTCACAAACCAAGGCAAATTTTCCTATAGGGCTCAATGTAAATCAGGTTAATCAGTTCTGAACTTTTTTTTTGTACCACAAAAATATGAAACATAGTACAGTACAGTATGAAGAGAGAGAACACTAACTTTGAGAAAACTTCTGTCGTTGCCCTGAACAGTCTTGTCACCTTCATTACTGCTCCGCACTTTCTTCTCACCTCCATGCTTGCTCTGAATTTTCTTTGAAGCCATACTGGATGTCCAGTACAGTAAATATGTGATAAAAAGCACACAAAAAAGCTTTACAGCAAGTGTGCACAGGGATGTACAGTACTGTACAGCATGTGCTAAAAAGCACAACAAAAAGCTTCTCAATACTGTAAGTGTCTTCACTTTCAAACGGGACTTCTTATGGCTTATGGCCAGATCTCTCCATAAAGGGGACCTGTCATGGCCCATGCTATTACACAGAATGTTGTTCATCCCTTGTAATAGCAATAAAGTTGTTTAAAAGTTAAAGGTGTGTTAAATAGAAAATCGAATAACAGAAAAAAAAAGAAAATGTAAAAAATAGGTATCGGTAATTGGTATCGACGAGTACTTGAGGAAAAGTATACTCGTACTTGGTCTTAAAAACCTGTTATGGGTGCATTCCTAATGTGCCACTTTGTGTTGATCCATTACATAAATTCCCAATAAAATACATTTACGTTTTTGGTTGTAACAAGACAAAATGTGAAAAATGTCAAGGGGTATGAATACTTTTTCAAGGCACTGTATCTTAACACTCAGCCCCCAGTAAAAGAAGATATATTCTGGTTTTATAATTACCTACAATACAATGTAGGATTTACAAAAAAAACATACAAATGGGAAAAAGATTTGGGGAAGAAATTCTCGCTGATAGAGTGGCAACATGCACCTTAGTAACTGGAGTATCACACTATTGCGTGAACCACTGGGACAACACTAATTCTTTATAGGAGATATATTATCCTCTTCTTCAAATTATCAAATTTATTTCCAGATGCCTCACCATTATGTTGGAGACAATGTGGAAGTGTGGGAAATCTACTTCATATTCTATGGGAACGTGTACCCAGTTTTCGGAATGCTGTGTTCTCTTATATCTAAAGTAACTGGTACTCTTGCTATTCAATCTCCACGGTTAGCTCTGTTGAGTTTATCTATAGATACTTATCCAGTTCAATTCAGAACTGTAATTTCCCATATTTTAATAGAGGTTTGTCTGACGATCACTAATAACTGGACAACCACAGCTCTTAATATTTTAGAGGTGATCCATAAAGTTAAGGGATAAGTTCACCTTCGGGAACATCTTACATGATCCATCTGTTTTTAGAGTGGAACATGTAACATATTCCTGATCCTGCAGCCGCTCCCCGATCCCCGCACTCCCTGTGACAGCAGGCAGAGGATCTTCTCCCCTTACCTGCTGTCACTATATGAAAATAGCGTGGCCGTGTGGGCACACTTACAGATCCCTGTGAATCAATGAACTACAAGTACTGATAGCCTTTGTGGCTGTCGGCTTGTAGTTCTCAATGAACTACCAAGACGCTGTTGAGCTCTCTAGTAGTTCATTCATTATTTGTGTCTTTGTGAAACTGCCTGCCTGTACAATGCATTTGGGCATGTCAATTCATTTCACTGAGCAGAATAATAATTTATTCTATCCATTGCAATGAATTAAGGCTGAAGCGCTAAACACACCTAGCATTATTGCACGTTTAGATGCATTTACACGTGTTTAGGCACGTCAAGCCCTTCTTCTGCCAAAACACAGCTGCTCCTGAAATAGCTGGCAGTGAGTTGTTTTCTGCCTCTACCTGTAAATGCCTATGCCTACATAGGCTAACATTGAGAGGCGTTTTTTGAGGCAGAAAAAAAAGTCAACGCTCCAAAAAGTGGCCTTTTTAACACCCAATGTGCATGAGGCCTAATGCTCCTCTAGAAGGATGTGCCTTGACTAATGGTGCTTGTTAAAACTGATTATTAATTGTTTTTCCTTCTTACTTTGTTTATGTAAACCGTAAAATTTACTTTGATATGCAATACAGTAAGTCTTCTACATAAGAACGTAATTCATTCCGGGATAGCATTTGTGAGTCTAATTTGTCTGTAAGTCCAACAAAGTTAGCCTAGGTACCCAATTAACCACTTGAGCCCCGGGCCATTATGCTGCCTAAGGACCAGAGGTCTTTTTTCCAATTTGGCACTGCGTCGCTTTAACTGCTAATTGCGCGGTCATGCAATGCTGTACCCAAACGAAATTTGCGTCCTTTTCTTCCCACAAATAGAGCTTTCTTTTGATGGTATTTGATCACCTCTGCGGTTTTTATTTTTTGCGCTATAAATGGATAAAGACCGAAAATTTTGAAAAAAAATGATATTTTCTACTTTTTGTTATAAAAAAAATCCAATAAACTCAATTTTAGTCATACATTTAGGCCAAAATGTATTCGGCCACATGTCTTTGGTAAAAAAAATGTCAATAAGCGTATATTTATTGGTTTGCGCAAAAGTTATAGCGTCTACAAACTAGGGTACATTTTCTGGAATTTACACAGCTTTTAGTTTATGACTGCCTATGTCATTTCTTGAGGTGCAAAAATGGCAGGGCAGTACAAAACCCCCCCAAATGACCCCATTTTGGAAAGTAGACACCCCAAGGAAATTGCTGAGAGGCATGTTGAACCCATTGAATATTTTTTTTTTTTTTGGCCCAAGTGATTGAATAATGACAAAAAAAAAAAAAATATTTACAAAAAGTTGTCACTAAATGATATATTGCTCACACAGGCCATGGGCCTATGTGGAATTGCACCCCAAAATACATTCAGCTGCTTCTCCTGAGTATGGAGATACCACATGTGTGGGACTTTTTGGGAGCCTAGCCGCATACGGGGCCCCGAAAACCAATCACCGCCTTCAGGATTTCTAAGGGTGGAAATTTTTGATTTCACTCTTCACTGCCTATCACAGTTTCGAAGGCCATGGAATGCCCAGGCGGCACAAAACCCCCCCAAATGACCCCATTTTGGAAAGTAGACACCCCAAGCTATTTGCTGAGAGGCATATTGAGTCCATGGAATATTTTATATTTTGACACAAGTTGTGGGAAAATGACACATTTTTTTTTTTTTTTTTGCACAAAGTTGTCACTAAATGATATATTGCTCACACAGGCCATGGGCATATGTGGAATTGCACCCCAAAATACATTTAGCTGCTTCTCCTGAGTATGGGGATACCACATGTGTGGGACTTTTTGGGAGCCTAGCCGCGTACGGGACCCCGAAAACCAATCAACGCCTTCAGGATTTCTAAGGGTGTAAATTTTTGATTTCACTTTTCACTGCCTATCACAGTTTCGGAGGCCATGGAATGCCCAGGTGGCACAAACCCCCCCAAATGACCCCATTTTGGAAAGTAGACACCCCAAGCTATTTGCTGAGAGGCATGGTGAGTATTTTGCAGCTCTCATTTGTTTTTGAAAATGAAGAAAGACAAGAAAAAACTTTTTTTTTTCTTTTTTCAATTTTCAAAACTTTGTGACAAAAAGTGAGGTCTGCAAAATACTCACTATACCTCTCAGCAAATAGCTTTGGGTGTCTACTTTCCAAAATGGGGTCATTTGGGGGGGTTTTGTGCCACCTGGGCATTCCATGGCCTCCGAAACTGTGATAGGCAGTGAAGAGTGAAATCAAAAATTCACGCCCTTAGAAAGCCTGAAGGCGGTGCTTGGTTTTCGGGGTCCCGTACGCGGCTAGGCTCCCAAAAAGTCTCACACATGTGGTATCCCCGCACTCAGGAGAAGCAGCAGAATGTATTTTGGGGTGTAATTTCACATATTCCCATGGCATGTGTGAGCAATATATCATTTAGTGACAACTTTGTGCAAAAAAAAAAAAAAAAATTTGTCTCTTTCCCGCAACTTGTGTCGCAATATAAAATATTCCATGGACTCAACATGCCTCTCAGCAAATAGCTTGGGGTGTCTACTTTCCAAAATGGGGTCATTTGGGGGTGTTTTGAACTGTCCTGGCATTTTATGCACAACATTTAGAAGCTTATGTCACACATCACCCACTCTTCTAACCACTTGATGACAAAGCCCTTTCTGACACTTTTTGTTTACATGAAAAAGTTTTTTTTTTTTGCAAAAAAATTACTTTGAACCCCCAAACATTATATATTTTTTTAAAGCAAATGCCCTACAGATTAAAATGGTGGGTGTTTCATTTTTTTTTTTCACACAGTATTTGCGCAGTGATTTTGCAAACGCATTTTTTGGGGAAAAAACACACTTTTTTAAATTTTAATGCACTAAAACACACTATATTGCCCAAATGTTTGATGAAATAAAAAAGATGATCTTAGGCCGAGTACATGGATACCAAACATGACATGCTTTACAATTGCGCACAAACGTGCAGTGGCAACAAAATAAATCCATTTTTAAAAGCCTTTAAAAGCCTTTACAGGTTACCACTTTAGATTTACAGAGGAGGTCTACTGCAAAAATTACTGCTCTCGATCTGACCTTCGCGGTGATACCTCACATGCATGGTGCAATTGCTGTTTATGTTTGACGACAGACCGCTGCTTGCGTTCGCCTTAGCGCGAGAGCAGGGGGCGACAGGGGTGCTTTTTTTTTTTTTTTTTTTTTTTTTTCTTTATTATTTTTTTGCTTTTTTATCTTATTTTTAAACTGTTCCTTTCATTTTTTTTTTTTTTTTAATCATTTTTATTGTTATCTCTGGGAATGTAAATATCCCCTATGATAGCAATAGGTAGTGACAGGTACTCTTTTTTGAAAAAATTGGAGTCTATTAGACCCTAGATCTCTCCTCTGCCCTCAAAGCATCTGACCACACCAAGATCGGTGTGATAAAATGCTTCCCCAATTTCCCAATGGCGCTATTTACATCCGGCGAAATCTAAGTCATAAAATGCTCGTAGCTTCCGGTTTCTTAGGCCATAGAGATGTTTGGAGCCGACCGCTGGCTGAAAAGAATGATACCAAGATGATACCTAAACCTGCAGGCATCATTCTGGTATAACCACTCAAAGTCGTGAATGGCGTACCTGAAGACAAAAAAATGGTTAACAATAAAACACAGTAAACGGTAAAGTATAAAAAATTGCATAAATAAACAATACTTTCGCGCCTGTGGTGCTTAGATGCTGAATACAGTAAGTGTGAAAAAACAAAAAAACACACAAAACCTCAAAAAAATATCAAAAAAATATATACAAATACAAGCAGCTCCCCTTATTTTGAATGGAACAATCAAATAAGTAATGGTATGCAGTAGGGGGCGCTAGAGACCTGAAGAGATGTATGTATTTGCCAATAGGTACACACACTAGCTAAATCAACCGCAGTGAATTAAATAGTGCTAATTGTGCTAAACTAAATTATATCAAATACAAATTGCAGTAATAAATAATAAATCAACAAAATTCTTAGTGCAAGTGAAAAAATTAAAATCGTGATGTATGATAGTCCCAATCCATTGCAAAAAACCGAGCAAAACAGTTGAAACCAACATCAAAGCAGACACATGGGTCTTCAAAAATGCAACAATTCTTGCGTTGATATATAGATTCCGTCACCCAAGAGGAAAAAACACCTGAAGGTAATAGATATCTGCTTACCAGATACCAATGACTTCTTTAACTAAAAAGAAAGTCATTAGTGCTTGTACAGGATTGTGCCTGTTCACATGAAGGCTGGAAGGCTGGATGGTGCTTTAGGCATAGATCCCTCCCGTCCCATTCATTCAGGATAGGAAATGTGAAAAACAAAAGGGAATCTTCATAGCGTAAAACCGTTTAATGTATAAAATTGGAGAACAATAAAATAGCCAATTGGCCTCTTACATTGATCGTTGCCTACCCGGCACTGGGACTGCTCGCATGTCAGGGTGAGTGGAGTCAGGAACCCTTCGCATCACATCGCACATGCGGCGTGCGTTCCACCCCGTGCGTCTAGCTAACCAGCTGATCCGGAAGTAGGTGGGACGATTCTGGACATGTGACCACGTACCGCTCCGACGTACGTTTCGTTTGTGAACGTCTTCAGGGAAGCGTACATTGGTCACTAAGCATTAGTTTATATAGGGAATGAGGGCGGGTAAATTGGTGAACCTACTCCGCCTTTGTGTCAATAAAGTTTATTTGTTGAACACTGTGCACAAACCAGCCAGGGAAAAAAACTCCCCCTGGTGGTTATGTGTCATAGTGCTCCAGGTAAAAAGAAAAAATGAGGTGGGCCTTTATAAATAAGTCCACCTTAGAACAATCACAAATTACATTTTTATTGGAAGGACTATCTATGGCTATGGGGAACAACTATTTTTGGGCGCTGAATGAGTATTACAACCAAATAGGCGGAGTTGCCATGGGAGCTCGTTATGCACCAAGTGTGGCGAATATCACATTGAATAAATGGGAGTCAGAAACCATTTTTAGTAACAGACCTAAATCACTTCTGTTGTACAAAAGGTACATAGATGATGTTATTATCTTGTGGGAGGGAACTAAGGAAAGTTTTGGTGAATTTATGGATGGTATGAATCATAATGAATACAATCTTAGATTCACAGCAGATCTTCACCCAACAACAGTAAACTATTTGGATTTAACACTTTTCAAACAGGGTTCCACTATAAGTACAAAAACATTTTTTAAGGAAACCGACCGTAACGCCTATGTCCCTACACACAGTTGCCACCACCCGCAATGGATTGGAGCTGTACCCAAAGGGCAGTACATGCGCATACGGCGCAATTGTAAAAATGACGATGACTTTTTTTCACAAGCAGACACCCTTACTGCCAGATTCCTGGAAAAGGGCTACCCAGCCCAAGTTTTGGAGAAACTGGTAGTTCAGGTGTCAAATATGGACAGACAAACTTTGCTGGTTCCTAAACCAAAAAAAGAATACAAAGATGAATGCGCATTTTTGTCAGGCTTCCATCGACAATATAGAACAGTGGAGGGTATTTTTAAGAAATTCTGGCCAATTCTGCTAAAAGATAAAGATTTACAGTCCTCTTTACCAAAGAAACCAAAATTTATATACCGTAGGGCCCCTACTCTCAGGAATCGACTAGCCCCCAATGTACCGGACCCACCCAGGAAACCATCCACGTTTCTGGATGGATCTGGATTCCACTACTGCACTAGGTGCAATGCATGCAAAATAACAAGGAAACCGGGCTCCAAGAAAAAGAAATCCCAATTTAATGCTGTGGTCACCCAACAACAGTTTGATATTAAACCACTGATTACGTGTGATTCTGACCACGTGACTTATGTATTGGAATGTCCATGTTCCTTACAGTACGTGGGCAGAACCACACGTCAACTCAAAGTAAGAATTAGTGAACATCTTGCTAACATAAAAAATGGCTACCCCAACCATAGTGTCTCTAGACACTTCAAAATGTACCATAATAGTGACCCATCACTATGCACGTTTTATGGGATTGATAAAGTAACAAGGGACTGGAGGGGCACCCATATGAAAAGGACAGTGTCCAAAAATGAAACATATTGGCTATACAAGCTACAAAGTATGCAACCGTATGGGATGAACATAGACATAGACCTTAATTGTTTTTTAACAAATGATTAATCACAATGTTAACAGTATGCAGTTTTTGAGTCTTGATGTTACTGGTGATGTGGTTATCATTTTCTATCATTTTTCATTTTTACATTATAGGTATAGTATAAGATTTTCAACAAATCAAAACAATTTAGTATTGTGGTTTTAATGGAGATAGTTTAAATGTGCTTATCATTTATTAGCTATTGTGAAACCGAGACTGAGACTGCTCTGAATGACGGGACTAATTTTAGTCTTTTCTAATGAATTAGGTTAATTAACCTTACTAAAGTAATTGTTTATATTTAATACACCATCTCCTATTTTTTCTGCCATTTTATTGATCTACAGATATGGTATGTAATACTAAGGAATTTTTTCTTTTTACCTGGAGCACTATGACACATAACCACCAGGGGGAGTTTTTTTCCCTGGCTGGTTTGTGCACAGTGTTCAACAAATAAACTTTATTGACACAAAGGCGGAGTAGGTTCACCAATTTACCCGCCCTCATTCCCTATATAAACTAATGCTTAGTGACCAATGTACGCTTCCCTGAAGACGTTCACAAACGAAACGTACGTCGGAGCGGTACGTGGTCACATGTCCAGAATTGTCCCACCTACTTCCGGATTAGCTGGTTAGCTAGACGCACGGGGTGGAACGCACGCCGCATGTGCGATGTGATGCGAAGGGTTCCTGACTCCACTCACCCTGACATGCGAGCAGTCCCAGTGCCGGGTAGGCACCGATCAATGTAAGAGGCCAATTGGCTATTTTATTGTTCTCCAATTTTATACATTAAACGGTTTTACGCTATGAAGATTCCCTTTTGTTTTTCACATTTCCTATCCTGAATGAATGGGACGGGAGGGATCTATGCCTAAAGCACCATCCAGCCTTCCAGCCTTCATGTGAACAGGCACAATCCTGTACAAGCACTAATGACTTTCTTTTTAGTTAAAGAAGTCATTGGTATCTGGTAAGCAGATATCTATTACCTTCAGGTGTTTTTTCCTCTTGGGTGACGGAATCTATATATCAACGCAAGAATTGTTGCATTTTTGAAGACCCATGTGTCTGCTTTGATGTTGGTTTCAACTGTTTTGCTCGGTTTTTTGCAATGGATTGGGACTATCATACATCACGATTTTAATTTTTTCACTTGCACTAAGAATTTTGTTGATTTATTATTTATTACTGCAATTTGTATTTGATATAATTTAGTTTAGCACAATTAGCACTATTTAATTCACTGCAGTTGATTTAGCTAGTGTGTGTACCTATTGGCAAATACATACATCTCTTCAGGTCTCTAGCGCCCCCTACTGCATACCATAAAAAATTGCATACCTGAAAAACAAGCATGATAAAACATAACAATAAAACATTGCAGAAAAGAATACAGTAAAAAAGAGCAGAACAATAGAGAGAGAATAGAGAGAGAGAGAACACTAAAACGACAACTATTTTTTTTTATTTTATATATATATATTTTTTTTATTTTTTTTTACACTTTTTTTGTAACTAACTTTTATAACTGTAACCAGTTCCAGGTTCGGGTCTCTCAAAATGCGATGGCATCTTGGGAGGCCCTGTGAAAGTGTGCCTAGTCTGTGGAATGCTGTATCCTACGCTAATACTCAACTAGTGAATGGTAGCCATAGGCGTGCGCACGGGGTGTGCCGGGTGTGCCTGGGCACACCCTAATCACCCCGTGCTGTCTCCAGAGATTTGCCCCAAAATGCTGCATCCAAGTAGTGAGTGTGTGGCCCGCGCTGCCTGTGAAACAGTTTCACAGGCAGCAGATCGTGAGAATTGCCAGAGCTGATCAGTGTATGAAATTGTCAGATAATGACACTGCATGCAGGAAGTGAGACCAGCTGTCTTAATGTCAGGGTGATGTCGGGGGTGGGCGGGACTGAACAGCCATCAAACACAAGCCAATGGGATGGGGTCTGGGCGGGCCGCTACATTTATGAGGCCCCGCCCCCTCTCTAAAGCAGCTCAAACATTGGCTGGTGTTTATAGCACTTGGTCCCGCCCACCTCCGACATCGCGGCTCAGTTGTAAGTCATCACAACTCAGCCGTGATGTCGGGGGTGGGCGGGACCAAGCGCTATAAACACCAGCCAATGATTGGGCTGCTTCAGAGAGAGGGCGGAGCCAGAGAAATGTAGCGGCCCACCCAGACCCATCCTATTGGCTGCTGTTTGGTAACTGTTCAGTCCCGCCCACCACCAACATCACCGCTGACTTTTAACAGCTGGTATCTCTCCATGCATGCAGTGTCATCATATGACAGTTTCATACACTGAACACCTCTGGCAATTCTCACGATCTCCTGAATGTGAAACTCCCCCTCTCCCCTATTAGTGCCAACCAATGCTGCCAATCAGTGCCAACCAATGCTGCCAGTGCCAACCAATGCTGCCAATCAGTGCCAACCAGTACTGCCTATCCCTGCAGCTGCTTATCAGTGCCAAACAATTCTGCCTATCAGTGCCAACCAGTGCAAACTAGTGCTGCCTATCAGTGCCAACCAATGCTGCCTATCAGTGCCAGTGCTGCTTATCCGCGCCAGCCAATGCTGCCTATCAGTGCCAGTGCTGATCCTCAGTGCCAACCAATGCTGCCTATCAGTGCCAACCAGTACTGCCTATCCATGCCAGTGCTGCTTATCAGTGCCAACTAATTCTGCCTATCAGTGCCAACCAGTGCTGTCTATCAGTGCAAACCAGTGCTGCCTATCAGTGCCAACCAATGCTGCGAATCAGTGCCAACCAATGCTGCCAATCAATGCCAACCAGTACTGCCAATCAGTGCCAACCAGTACTGCCTATCCATGCCAGTGCTGCTTATCAGTGCCAAACAATTCTGCCTTTCAGTGCCAACCAGTGCAAACCAGTGCTGCCTATCAGTGCAAATCAGTGCTGATTATTAGTGCCGACCAATGCTGCCTATTAGTGCCAGTGTTGCTTATCAGTGCCAGTGCCAACCAATGCTGCCTATCAGTGCCAGTGCTGCTTATCAGTGCCAACCAATGCTGCCTATCCGTGCCAACCAGTGCTGCCTATCCGTGCGAGAGCTGCTTATCAGTGCCAACCAATTCTGCCTATCAGTGCCAACCAGTGCCAACCAATGCTGCTTATCAGTGCCAACCAATGCTGCCTATTAGTGCCAACCAATGCTGCCTATCAGTGGCAACCAGTCCCAGTCAGTGCACCCTATCAGTGCCAACCAATGCTGTAAATCAGTGCCAACCAATGCTGTCAATCAGTGCCAACCAATGCTGCCTATCAGTGCAGCGAATCAGAGCCTATCAGTGCCCATAAGTGCTACCAATCAGTGCTGACAATAAGCGCCCATCAGTGCCGCCCATCAGTGCCACCAATCAGTGCACATCAGTGCTACCAATTAGTGCCCATCAATGCTGCCAATCAGTGCAGCCAATTAGTGCCCATCAGTGCTGCCTATCAGTGCCCATCAGTGCTGCCTTAGTAGGGATGGTGGAAACCCCTCTACAGATAATTGCAATACAAATTACCTTAAAGTGCAACAACTTTTTAGTTGGGAGGTTCACACCATTATAGGACTTTGGAATTTTTATTTTTTAGAGTGTTACACTTAATTGTATATGTTTTGGTTACGGTTATAATGTGAATGATTGCACTTGAAGTTAATTTCCCACCACCCCTGCTAAGTCCATGTCTTTATGGACCTTGCTTTGTGCACTGGTGGGCAGTCATGTTGGAACAGGAAGGGGAGATCCCCAAACTGTTCTCACAAAGTTGGGAGCATGAAGTTGTCCAAAATGTCTTGGTATGCTGACGACAGAAGAGTTCCCTTTACTGGCACTAAGGTGCCAAGCCCAACCCCTGAATAACAACCCCACACCATAATCCCCCCTCCATCAAATGATTTGGACCAGTACACAAAGCAAGATCCGTAAAGACATGGATGAGTGAGTTTGGGGTAGAGGAACTTGACTGGCCTGCACAGAGTCCTGACCTCAAAAAATGCCCTTCTGGAAGAATGGTCAAACATTCCCATAGACACACTCCTAAACCTTGTGGACAGCCTTCCCAGAAGAGTTAAAGCTGTTATAGCTGCAAAGGGTGGGCCAACTCAATATTGAACCCTACGGACTAAGACTGGGATGTCATTAAAGGTCATGTGTGTGTAAAGGCAGGCGTCCCAATACTTTTGACTATATATATATGTACACACACGTATGTGTGCTTGAGCTTTCGGTGCACACCCTAATGTAATAGGCTGCGCACGCCTATGATGGTAGCGTTCAAAACATTCACCAATGCAAAAACCAGGATTGTCAGGACAGGAGGGACAATAATAGCGGGTGTCACGCCTATATCCGTGCTTGCTGCAGACACGACATCTTTTTTGGGGGGGTTTGTTGGGTAGGGGTACTCGGGAGGACATAAAGAAAATGCCTCTCATGCAGCCGACTGCATTTGGTTGGGGATGTGAATGGGGGAAGTACGGGCGCTGCAGAAGCGGTGGGTTCCCAATTAGGATTGGCGAATGCAGCAGGAAGGGCATTATGGGCACGACGGGCCTGTGTTTGTCTTTTTGGTGGCAGCGGGACACTACTTGTGCTTGCCACCTCACCAGCTTGAACTGCACTTATGGGACTCGCCATGTCACCAAGTGTTACTGCAGTGCGGGTTTGACTACGACCGGGGTGTACTAGGCCGCTGGTGCTTGCCAGTTCAATAAAAAGCTACCAAAAAAACTGTTAGCGATCGCAGGGATCAGGCCTGACTCTGCGAACGCTGCAGTTATGCGTTTAGTGTTTTGTAAGTGACAGTGATCGATCGATACTGCACTTGGGTGGGCTGGGCTGGGCCGGGCGGAGGGGCAAAACGCAGGTGCTAGCAGGTATCTGGGCTGATCCCGCTAACACTGCGTTTTTGGGAACCCTAAACTGCTGGGGACGCTAGTATAGATCTGATCGGATCAGATATTGATCCGTTCAGATACTATACCACTAATGCCCCGTACACACGGTCAGATTTTCCGATGGAAAATGTCCGATCGGAGCGTGTTGTCGGAAATTCCGACCGTGTGTGGGCTCCATCGGACATTTTCCATCGGATTTTCCGACACACAAAGTTGGAGAGCAGGAGATAAAATTTTCCGACAACAAAATCCATTGTCGGAAATTCCGATCGTGTGTACACAAATTCGACGGACAAAGTGCCACGCATGCTCAGAATAAATAAAGAGATGAAAGCTATTGGCCACTGCCCTGTTTATAGTCCCGACGTACGTGTTTTACGCCACCGCGTTTAGAACGATCGGATTTTCCGACAACTTTGTGCGACCGTGTGTAGACAAAACAAGTTTGAGCCAACATCCGTCGGAAAAAATCCTAGGATTTTGTTGTCGGAATGTCCGAACAAAGTCCGACCGTGTGTACGCCCTATAAGGGAGGTGTATAGTGCGTGCGTGGGTGTTAGCGGTACTGGCGCTAACCTGACGCTGCCTGGGGCTGGTGCTTGGCAGTTCACCAAAATGCTACCAAAAAAACTGTTAGCGATCGCAGGGATCAGGCCTGACTCTGCGAACGCTGCAGTTATGCGTTTAGTGTTTTGTAAGTGACAGTGATCGATCGATACTGCACTTGGGTGGGCTGGGCGGAGGGGCAAAACGCAGGTGCTAGCAGGTATCTGGGCCGATCCCGCTAACACTGCGTTTTTGGGAACCCTAAACTGCTGGGGACGCTAGTATAGATCTGATCGGATCCGATATTGATCCGTTCAGACACTATACCACTAAGGGAGGCGTATGCTGCGTGCGTGGGTGTTAGCAGTACTGGCGCTAATCTGACGCTGCCTGGGGCGACGCATATCACCGCCGGGCGATCAGGGGGCTAAACCTTTATTCGGTAATAAACGGCGGGTGCCCTGACACTATAAAAAATAAACGAACTAACCAGCGTCACCCGTAACGGTTATACGGTGATCAGTGGTGAAAGGGTTAACTAGGGGTCAATCAAGGGGTTAAAACATTTATTAGGTAGTATATGGGGGTCCCTGTCGCTATAAAACGCTGACGGCGAACCTAAATATTTACGTCCCTAACTAGCGTCACCAGCGACACTAATACAGCGATCAGAAAAATGATCGCTTAGCGACACTGGTGACAGGGGGTGATCAAGGGGTTAAAACTTTGTTAGGGGGGTACCCTAGACCTAAAGGGGGCTAACCCTAACTGTCCTAACACTGTAACTGTCACAAACTGACACCAATGCAGTAATCAGAAAAAAAACAAAAAACTGCTTGGTGTCAGTTTGTGACAGGGGGGGGGGTGATTGGGGGGTGATCGGGGGGCGATCGGGGGGGATCGGGGTGTTTTGTGTGCCTGGCATGTTCTACTGTGTGTGTTTGTGTTTTACACCCACATTTCAGTCTTCTCTCCTCGGCGCCGGAACGGAAAATACCGAGCCGAGGAGAGATGACATCATTTCCTTTGCTGCTGTTTAGCATACAGCAGCAAAGGAATGTTCCCATTGGCCGGCAGCGATCGCGAGGGGGGGGCCACGAACGGATGGCCTCCCCCTCACCTCCGATCGCCGGGGGACAAAACAGGACCACCTCGGGCACCGGGGGGGGGGTCCGATCGGACCCCCCACCCGCGGAAGGCAAATCACGTACCATGTACGTGATTTTGCCTGCCCGTGCCGCCTTGCCGACGTACATCGGCGTGAGGCGGTCCTTAAGTGGTTAAAGGAGTTGCAAAGGCAGAAGGTTTTATTTTTATGCATGATATGCATTACGGTAAAAAGCCTTCTGTGTGCAGCGCCCCCCCCCCCCCCTTACTAGTTAACTAAGCCCCCTCTCTGTCCAGCAATGTCTACGAATGTCTCAGCCATCCGAGATTGTCCCTCCTGATTGGCTGAGACACAGCAGCGGCACCATTGGCTCCTGCTTCTGTCAATCAAAGGCGGCTAGCCAATCAGGAGAGAGAGGGGGTGGGGCAGGGGCTCTATGTCTGAGCTGTGACTCAGCTCGGGTGCCCCCATAGCAAGCTGCTTGCTGGGGGGGGGCACTGGACAGGAGGGAGGGGACAGGAGCAACCGAAGAGGGACCCGAGAAGAGGAGGATCTGGGCTGCTCAGTGCAAATCCACTGCACAGAGGAGGTAAGTATAACATGTTTGTTATTTTTATAGAAAAAAAAATGAGACCTTACAATCACTTTACCACAATCGGCTATAAAGTACTATACTGTAATAGGCTTATAACACAGTACTTTTCACATGAATAATGCTACTGTACTCTACACTATACAATACTGTACAGTAAAGTACACAGAATCACAACCACTTGTAGAGGAGGGTGCACGCAGGTGACAATGTACACCAGACACATGAACTAACTTATGTGATTGGACATGAGAGCACATGTTCGTATCTTTGAAAGTTTGCAACTTGAAGGTTGGTATAAAGGAGACTTATGCCGCGTAAACACGAGCGGACTTTTCGACGGACTAGGTTCGACAGTCGTTCCGACGGACTTTGCAGCGTAGGTCCGCCGGACTTTCAAACAAAGGGACTTGCCTACACACGATCACACCAAAGTTCGTACGTGATGACGTACAACCGGACTAAAATAAGGAAGTTCATAGCCAGTAGCCAATAGCTGCCCTTGCGTCGGTTTTAGCCCGTCGGACTAGCATACAGACAAGTGGATTTTTCGACCGGACTCGAGTCCATCGGAAACATTTGAAACATGTTTTATTTCTAGGTCCGTCGGACTTTTGGGGAAAAAAAGTCCGCTGGAGCCCACACACGATCTAACACACGATCCGGACCAAGTCTGCCGGAAAGTCCGCTCGTGTGTACGCGGCATTACTATACTGCATGACCCAGTGATATAAACCCTAGATAATCTGGGCTACCTGAGAACTGAGTATTGTCTACAGTTTTTGTATCATGCCATTGACATTAAATACTGTATCTTGATGGATGAAGCTGTCTGTACCTTTGATTTAATAAAATTATTAGAAAGAAAACTCCTCTACCTGAACTCCTCTGTTCCTCAGATGGAAGCCACAGTGTCAGTGTACTATGACTTGTTCTGCTTTCCCTACAGTCGGGTCACCTCCCTGGAGCTGGTCGACCTTCCCTCTCCTTGTCCTCACGTACAGTACAGGGATATTGGTGTGGACTGAAGACCAGAGCACCTTATGCCCCGTACACACGATCAGAAATTCCCCCAGAAAAAATCGGATGAGAGCTTTTGGTCAGAAATTCCGACCGTGTGTATGCTCCATCGGACTTTTGCTGGTAGAATTCCAGCCAGCAAAAGATTGAGAGCAGGTTCTCTATTTTTCGGTCGGAAAAAGTTCCTATCCGAAAATGCGATCGTCTGTATGCAATTCGGATGCGCAAAAAAATCACGCATGCTCGGAAACAATTCGAAGCATGCTCGGAAGCATTGAACTTAATTTTCCCGGCTCATCGTAGTGTTGTACATCACCGCGTTCTTGACGGTCGAAAGTTCAGAGAACTTTTGTGTGACCGTGTGTATGCAAGGCAAGCTTGAGCGGAATTCCGTCGGAAAAACCATCCAAGTTTTTTCTGACGGAATTTCTGTGTGTATGGGGCATTAGAGAAGAAGCTTCAGGGGACTGGTTGCACAGCATGATAAAATAAGATAAGTATTATAGCATCCCCTAGAGTTAATGAGCAGTTCAGCTTTGCAATGCAGGGGAGCCCCACTGTAAGGGTAGTTTTTTGTAATTCCTGGAGCTAAACTCAAAAACAAAAATGTAATATTTTGCAGCTCACCAATTTTTAGATGTGGTGGCTGTATTAGTTTTCTTTTCTTAAGCCTTTGCCCCTCTGTTTTCACCTTGTGATCTGGGTGGCCAGTAACACACCTCCTGTATGAATGAGCACACAGCACAGAGCACACCTTTGGACAGCAGCAGTATCAGTCTAGGGGGATGGGGGTGATAAATGTACTAGCAAATTTAAATACACTGAGAAATTGAAGCCAAACTGCAGAGCACGCTTTATAAGCAGTTACAGCAAACAGTTTAGTTCCTTTTGGGATAAAGGTTTTACATGAATAAAGATGATCATTGTAGGCACCCCTGTCAATGGTTAATGGTTTGTCTCATCCCTGCAATCGGATACATCTGGAAGAGAGCTTGTTCTCTTGGCCCCTTTCACATGGGTAGAATCTGTCCAAGCAGATCCGCCTGCTCAGCAGGGAATCTCTCCACTGATCCCTGCTGAGCAGGCGGATGACAGGCTTGTGTCCGCTCTGCATAGCACAGCCTGCTGTTCTCTATAGGGTGGTCAGATGGAAACAGACTGCATGTCTGTTTCCGTCCGACTGTCATCCCATCCGCCAGACGGACAGCAAACGTATCCCCAGCTGTATGGTTTTAGCGGACCGGATTGGATGCCATCTGATGACAGCGGACACATCCACTGCCCCATAGAGAACAATGGATGGTCCAATCCGGTCCGCCTGAAAAACGTCAGAAGGACCCGATTGGTTCACTGGTGTGAGAGGAGCCTTTCAAAAACAACAGACTTACTGGCAGGATCACCAGAGGTAAATAAAAGAAAGAAAGCCTAAAAAAGAAAACGCCATCACATCTAATGCTGCGTACACACGGTCGGACTTTTCGGCTACAAAAGTCCGACAGCCTGTCCGACTGACTTTTGTCAGACTTTTGGCGGACTTGCGGCAGACTTTCTTACGACCGGACTTGCCTACATACGATCACACAAAAGTCCGACGGATTCGTACGTGATGACATACACCGGACTAAAATAAGGAAGTTGATAGCCAGTAGCCAATAGCTGCCCTAGCGTGAGTTTTTGTCCGTCGGACTAGCACACAGACGAGCGGATTTCTGGGTCCGGCATAGTTACGACGTAAAGATTTGAAGCATGTTTCAAATCTAAAGTCCGTCATATTTGCGGCTGGAAAAGTCCGCTGAAAGTCCGGGGAAGCTCACACACGATCGGATTGTCAGCCAGCGTAAGTCCGTCGGCGTCTGTCGGACTTTTGTAGACGAAAAGTCCGACCGTGTGTACGTGGCATAAGAATTGGTAAGCTGCCATATAAATAAAGGTTTGCTTCTGGGTTAATACTGCTTTAAATATCAGACACTTCTTCATTAAGGTGTATAGAAGCCATGGAGGAAGAGTATTCTAAACACTGCTCGGTGCTGCAATATATTCAAATAATTACAGCACGAGACAAAACCTCGCACCAATTTTGTACACCATTAATCTGGACAGACTGGGCAGAATTACGCTACTTTATCTTAATAGTCAGCGCCTGCATTTTCAAGCAATTTTGCTTGTAAGATATTCCCTTTAAATACAGTGAGTTGTAACATATGTCCAAACACAAGTATAATCGCCAAAACATAAATATGTTGATTTTGATTCAAACAATTTGTTTTTCTGAAAACACTTTTGTGAAGCAAACCTACTCCGTCCATTTTAATGGTAAAATATGTCTGTTCTTCGGCTCGCAGACATGCAGATTTGAAAATGTGTTTTCTGATAAGATATGACTTTGATCATTTTTAAATTGCAGGCAATTTAGTCTTCTGTAGGCCTAGCCCTCCTGTTTATTAATTTCTTTATACAAAGCTGTTATCTTTAGCACACGGGCTCATTAATAAGCAGCCTGGATAGGAAGACACTGTAAATATGTTTTCTTTAGCAGCATTAAACATGAAGGGAAGCAAAGTCGGTTTGTGTGAACTTTGTCTCGGAATATGTTTAGCAAGCAGCAGGCTTGCTGAGAGCTGTGAAACATTTCATGGAATGTTGGCAGTGGATCTGTGTACGATTCTTTGTAGGGCTGTAGACAAACGGCTATTTATGATTTATTATATTATGGATATTTACACCAATCAGCCATAAGAGTCTGACCACAGACAGGTAAAGTGAACAACATTGATTATCTTGTTACAATGGTACGTGAAAGTGGGTGGGATATATAATAGGTAGCAAGTGAACATGTTGTCCCTAAAGATGATGTGTTGAAAGCAGAAAAAATTAGCAGATGTAAGGATTTGAGCAACTTTGACAAGAGCCAAATTGTAATGGCTAGACGACTGGGTCATAGTTACTCCAAAACTAAGTGGACCTAAGCGCTAAGGATGTCCAATATTGAAGAAAAAAAATAAGTCTTTAGTAGTTTGTTTAAAGTGTGCGTAACAATATATAAAACATCCGCCATATGGTGGTATAGGCTCATGGGTATATCAATGCTCTCTCACCGGACCAGTGGTAATATCTCCTGGTGGAATGTGGAGAGCATGGTGTGGTTGTAGATTGCTTGCTCAGTGGTCCCAGAGTGAGCACCAGGGTGGTGCTGGTAATTGACCTGCAGAGGTCCCCTGTCAATGCCGCTGTTGTATGCGGACGCTGTCTGCAAGGTAACCGACAGGTAACCAACAGTATGGCTGCTCTCTAGGGCCATGATGTCTGCGACCTCGGCTGGATGTGTCATCCACGGGACCACGGTGTAGATGGTGGCTGAGAGGACCCAAAAAAGCCAACCCAATGGATAACGCGTTGAACAATGAACAAAGGAAGTCTATTCTACAGACAACCCTCGGGGCGGAAATTGTCAGAGAAGCAATAAAAAAGAGCTTGCCAATATCGGAAGGTACCTGTGCATTTGCGCGGCGGAGCCGCGCTTCGGCGCATGTGCGTTAGCAAAGTAGCGGCACACACGGGTTCACTACACGGCGTAATGGCGTACGAACGTTCGCTCGTCAGCGTTACACCCCCTTTCTGGCCTATATAAGGACTGATTTGTTCTCTGTTTAATTGCTAGTTTGTCTTTCAGCTTCCTGTGTTCCGTTCCTGATTCCTGCTACTTGTGTTTGCCTGTTTGACCCGGATTTGCCTGACCTTCCTTGTTTCTCTCCAGTGTTTGACCTCGGCTTGTTTAAAGGACTTCTCTACCATCTGCTCCCAGTGTTTGACCCTCGGCCTGTCTTTGGATTCTCCTGCCTTCCTGTGTATGACCCCGGCTTGTTTAACGGACTTCTCTGCTGACATCTCCAGTGCACCACCTCTGGCTTGCCTTCAGGACTTCTCTGTTTATAGTCTGCTGTGTTTGACCCTCGGCCTGTTTAAAGGACTTCCTTATCTACCAGTTTCCAGTATATGTTCCCGGCCTGCACCACAGACTTTCCATTACTGGGTTCTCCGTGTCTGATCTCCTGCACCTCACTCAGCTCCCGTTGTGTTCATGGGTTAGAACCCCAGCCGGGTCCTCCTCTCCAGTTCCAGGGGCAGAGTCACCGCTGCTCTCATCTCCACGATACAGAAGTCCTCCTCTCAAGAGCTATCTGCCTGCTGGCGACCCGTGCCTCTCTGTGCCCTATACCCTCTGTACCATCACCAGGGGTATAGTACGCTTAGCTGCAAGGGAAGCCACTCCCAGCATCTCGGCTTCGATGAGTACCCGTGATAGTACAAACCAGCCCGATGTCTGAGGCCGACAGAGCGGGTTCCCCTCTCGAGGCTCTATGCCAGCAGGTAACAGCCCTTACGCAAGAAGTCCAGAGGTTACAAGATGGCTATTTCCAACTAGAAGGTCGTCTCCAGCACCTAACTTTATCTCCCGGGGATGCAGCCTCCGCATCCCCCAGTGGGGCCAGCTCTTCGCAAGATCACTCCAGCTCAGCTCCTGCAGTTGTTATGACTCTTCCAGAACCTAGGGTGCCCACACCCGAACGATTTTCCGGAAATCGGAAGAGGTTTAGAGCATTTAAGAACGCCTGCTTGTTATACCTGGCTCTTTAACCTAAGACTTTCAGTTCTGAGACAGTAAAAGTAGGGTTCATTATTTCCTTATTGTCCGAAGAACCCCAAGCCTGGGCTCACAACCTCCTGGAACAGAAAAGCCCTTTACTAAACTCTGTGGAAACCTTTGAATCCATGGGAAGATTATATGATGATCCCCAATGCACAGCCACGGCCGAGTCCATCTTACATACGTTAGTCCAGGGGAAGAGACCGGTGGAGGACTATACGGTCGAATTTCGAAAATGGTCTGGGGACACTGGATGGAATGAGGCGGCTCTCAAATACCAGTACTGCCAGGGACTCTCAGAGACTCTCAAAGATGAATTAGCACGCGTTGATTCTCCTTCTACCCTGGAGGAGTTGATCCAGCTAGCCATAAAACTAGATAGACGTCTACGGGAACGACATTCTGAACGTTTTCAATCTCCCCGGCCTACATGGATGCTACCCAGGGTCCCTACAGGTCACCCTCCTCCTGCAGTCCCTTCTTCCTCTACTCTGGAAAGTGAGCCAATGCAACTGGGCCTGATCCGGGCTCCACTCACACCTGATGAGAAACAACGCTGGCGGGAAGCCAACCTCTGCCTGTACTGTGGAGGGTCAGGCCACTTCTTGCGCAATTGTCCTATAAGACCCAGTAAGTCCCATCTACAAACAGCTATGATCTTTCAGGTTAATGGTCCAAGTTCAACTCACCTTGTCCTTCCTGTCTCCCTACAGGTGGCAGGCGAGGAGATCCGGCTACCAGCCATTATTGATTCTGGCGCCTGCAGCTGCTTCCTGGATACATCTCTAGCCCGAAGCTTACGCATCCCTCTGCAAAATAAAAGACAAAGTCTCCAAATCCACCTGGCCGATGGATCATCCCCCTGTTCCGGACCTGTTACCCAAGAAACTAAACCCACTCTCACCCTCACAGATTCAGGACATCAAGAATTTCTTTGCTTTGACATCATATGCTCTCCCATGTTCCCTATCATCCTGGGACTTCCATGGTTGCAAGCTCACGACCCCCATATTAATTGGAGTGAGAAGAAGATCTCCTTCTCTTCGGCCTACTGCTCCCAGCACTGCTTCACCTCTGGTTCTGTATGCACAGCTTCCTGTCTGACCATCCAGCCAGTTCCTGATCATCTTCAGCACATCCCTGCAGCCTACCGTGAATTCATGGACATTTTTGACAAAAAGAGAGCCGACAGTTTGCCTCCTCACCGACCATACGACTGTCCCATTGATCTCTTACCTGGCTCCGAGATTCCTTTTGGTCGTATATTTCCTCTATCAGAAAAAGAGTTGGAGGCTCTTCGGTCCTACATCAACGAAAACCTTGAAAAGGGATTAATTCGTCCATCTTCCTCTCCGGCTGGAGCAGGGATTTTCTTCGTTAAAAAAAAGGATGGTACTCTAAGGCCTTGTGTGGACTACAGGGAACTCAACAAGATCACCATCAAAAACCGCTATCCGCTTCCCCTCATCCCAGAACTGTTCCAACGGTTCCGAACCGCACGAGTTTTCTCTAAACTTGACCTAAGGGGCGCCTACAACTTGGTCCGGATACGCCCAGGGGATGAGTGGAAAACGGCTTTTAGGTCTAGATTCGGACATTTCGAGTATCTAGTGATGCCATTCGGCCTATGCAATGCCCCAGCTACATTCCAACATCTAGTGAATGATATTTTTCGTGAATACTTAGACAACTTTGTGATCGTTTACCTTGACGATATTCTGATTTTCTCTACTACCATTGAGCTGTATCAAGTCCATGTGAAGAAGATACTCACGATCCTCAGGAAGCACGGACTTTATCTAAAGGGAGAGAAATGTGAATTTGAAAGAACGGTAGTCCAATTCCTAGGGTTCATTATCTCCACTGAAGGGGTCGCAATGGACCCTCAGAAAGTAAAGTCTATCCAAGAATGGCCAGCCCCTACAGATAAAAAGGGGGTCCAACGATTTGTGGGCTTTGCTAACTTTTATCGCAGGTTTATAAAAGGATTCTCATCGATCATTTCACCCATAACCCAATTGATCCGCCAGCAAAGCCGATTCCAGTGGTCTCCAGAAACTCAGGAAGCATTTAATAAACTGAAGGATCTATTTACTTCTGCCCCGGTACTACTGCATCCAGACCCCGCTTTTCCCTATGTGTTGGAAGTAGACGCCTCAGAGTCAGCTTTAGAAGCAATTCTATCTCAAAGGCGAGGCCAGAAGGCTCTTCTTCACCCTGTGGCATTTGCCTCCCGGAAACTGTCCCCGCCAGAAAGGAACTATGACGTTGGGGAGCGTGAACTACTGGCCATCAAATTTGCTCTTGAGGAGTGGAGATATCTTTTGGAGGGTGCTTCTCACCCCATTATGATCTTCACAGATCACAAGAACCTGGGAGTACCTTAGAACAGCAAAACGCCTCAGACCCCGGCAAGCCCGCTGGGCTTTGTTCTTCTCCAGGTTCAACTTTCACATTTCCTATCGGCCAGGTTCCAAGAATGGGAAAGCGGACGCTCTCGGATCTTCCCAGAGACCTCTCAAACAGCAGAACCTGGTACTATTCTGTCCTCACAGAATTTTCTTTGTTTAATCCAGCCAGATCTAAGAACTGCCATTGAACAGGCCTCCAGCCAATGCTTAAACCCTGAAGTACCCACACTGAGGAAACACGATGGTTTGCTATGGGCCCAAAACAAAATATTTGTCCCAGCACAAGTAAGACCCTTGGTACTAAGAACATTTCATGATAACAAGTTTGCAGGACATTTTGGGGTACAAAAGACCTCTGAACTAATACATCGTTCCTTCTGGTGGCCAGGGTGGAGTCAGGATTGTAAAAACTACATAAAATCTTGTATTGTTTGCCAACGCAGCAAGGGATCCAATGCGAAAGCTTGGGGTCTGTTAAGACCATTACCCATACCAGAGCAACCCTGGAAGGAAGTGGCTATGGACTTTATCGTCGACCTACCACCTGCTGAGGGGTTTTCCACCATTCTGGTAGTGGTCGACCGTCTTTCGAAGATGGCCCACTTCTTACCTATGAAGGGCACACCCTCTGCTTCAGATACTGCGGATATATTCATTAAGGAAGTGGTTAGGCTCCATGGAGTACCCGCTAGCATTGTGTCTGACAGAGGAGTCCAGTTCACCTCAAAATTTTGGAGAGACCTTTGCAAATCTTTAGAAATCAAGGTATGCCTGTCCTCAGCGTATAATCCCCAAAGTATGGCCAAACAGAGAGGACGAACCAAACGCTGGAATAATATTTGCGCTGCTTTTGCTCATGCTCTCAAGACAACTGGGTTTCGCTCCTCCCCTGTGTAGAATTTACCTACAATAATTCCATACACACAGCAACCAACCAAACCCCTTTCTGGGCCAATTATGGATTTCACCCTTCTTTTCTGCCTAACTCTTTTTCAGAGGTATCAGTTCCTGCTGTGCAAGACCGAATAAATTTCATTCAAACCAATTTCCAATTAATTCAGGAAGCTATGAAGAAGGCTCAGGACAGCTACAAGAAATACTATGACAGGGGGAGGAGGAGCAACCCAACTTTTAAGATCGGGGATGAAGTCTTGCTATCTGCAACAAACCTTAAACTTTCTTGTCCCTCACGCAAATTGGGCCCAACATTTATTGGTCCCTTCAAAGTAAAGAGAGTAGTGAACCCCGTGGCCTTTGAACTCTCTTTACCTAACTCTTACAGAATTCATCCTGTTTTCCATACTTATCTTTTGAAACCAGTAACTCCCAGTTCTCTCCCAGGAAGGGAAGAATTGCCACCTCCCCCAATTAATATTGAAGGCGAAGATGAATTCGAAGTGGAAGCTATAATGGACTGTAGAAGGAGGGGGGTCGTGTCCAGTATTTGGTCAAGTGGAAAGGGTACCCCCCAGAAGATAATTCTTGGGAACCTTCCTCCAATATACACGCCCCACGGTTAATACAAACGTTTCACAAAAAATATCCGGGAGTACTGGCCAGATTGGGCATCCGGAGGCTGCCCCTTGAGGGGGGGCACTGTCAGAGAAGCAATAAGAAAAGAGCTTGCCAATATCGAAAGGTTCCTGTGCATTTGCGCGGTGGAGCTGCGCTTCGGCGCATGCGCGTTAGCAAAGTAGCGGCACACACGGGTTCACTACACGGCGTAATGGAGTACGAACGTTCGCTCGTCAGCGTTACACCCCCTTTCTGGCCTATATAAGGACTGATTTGTTCTCTCTTTAATTGCTGGTTTGTCTTTCAGCTTCCTGTGTTACGTTCCTGATTCCTGCTACTTGTGTTTGCCTGTTTGACCCGGATTTGCCTGACCTTCCTTGTTTCTCTCCAGTGTTTGACCTCGGCTTGTTTAAAGGGCTTCTCTACCATCTGCTCCCAGTGTTTGACCCTCGGCCTGTCTTTGGATTCCCCTGCCTTCCTGTGTATGACCCCCCCGGGTTGTTTAACGGACTTCTCTGCTGACATCTCCAGTGCACCACCTCTGGCTTGACTTCAGGACTTCTCTGTTTACAGTCTGATGTGTTTGACCCTCGGCCTGTTTAAAGGACTTCCTTATCTACCAGTTTCCAGTATATGTTCCCGGCCTGCACCATAGACTTTCCATTACTGGATTCTCCGTGTCTGATCTCCTGCTCCTCACTCAGCTCCCGTTGTGTTCACGGGTTAGAACCCCAGCCGGGTCCTCTTCTCCAGTTCCAGGGGCAGAGTCACCGCTGCTCTCATCTCCATGATACAGAAGTCCTCCTCTCAAGAGCTATCTGCCTGCTGGCGACCAGTGCCTCTCTGTGCCCTATACCCTCTGTATCATCACCAGGGGTATAGTACGCTTAGCTGCAAGGGAAGCCACTCCCAGCATCTCGGCTTCGGTGAGTACCCACGATAGAAATGGGAGGGCCTGGGAGGTAAATATTCTCTTCATCAGACCAGTGATCTCACCTCCTAAATTCGGTTTTCTCCAAAGACAACATGTCAGCTGGTGACTTGCATCTTATGTGCTCCTGGATTTTTGTTATTGGTAACTCCAAAACTGCAGCTCTTGTGGGATGTTCATGATCTGCAGTGGGATGTTCATGGTTTGCAGTGGTCCGGACCTACTCAAAGTGGTCGAAGGAAGGAAAACTGGTAAACAGGGTCATGGGCAGCCAAGGCTCATTGATGCACGTGAGGAGCGAAGGCCGACCTGTGTAGTCTGATCCAACAGAAGAGATACTGTGGCTCAAATTGCTGAAAATGTTCATGCTGGTTCCAATAGAAAGGTGTCAGAAAACACAGTGCACAGTTTGCTGTGTATGGGGCTGCATAGCGGCAGCCCTCTCAGGTTGCCCATGCTCACCCATGTCCATAGCCAAAAGCACCTACAATGGACAGATTAGCATCAGAACTGGACCACGGAGCAGCGGAAGAAGGTGGCCTTGTCTGATGAATCACATTTTCTTTGACTTCATGTGGATGGCTGGATGCGTGTGCATTGCTTACCTGGGGAAGAGATGGCATTAGGATTTACTATTGGAAGAAAGTGAGCTGGGGGAGGCAGCAATCTGCTACTGACAGCTTGGTGCCAGATACCACAGTATACCGTCTAGTGGAGTCCATGCTTAAACATGTTATGCCCTGTACACACGACCAGTTTTGCCGTCGGAATAAACTGAAGGTTTTTCCGACGGAGTTCCGACGGAATTCCGGTCAAGCTGTCTTGCATACACACAGTCACACCAAATTCCGACCGTCCAGAACGCAGTGACGTACAACATGTACGACGGGACTAGAAAAAGGAAGTTCAATAGCCAGTAGCCAATAGCTTCCTTCTCGTACTTGCTTCAGAGCATGCATCGTTTTTGGTGTATCGGAACAGCATTCAGACGAGCGTTTTTTCCGATAGTAATTTATTCAGTCGGAAAAATATAGAACATGTTCTCTATCTATGTCCGTCTGAATTTTCTACAGAAAAAGTCAGATGGGGTACACACACGGTCGGAATATACGATGAAAAGCTCCCATCAGACTCTTTCTATCGGAAATTCCGCTCGTGTGTACGCAGCATAAGGGCTGTTTTGGCTGCAAAAGGGGACCTACTCAATATTATGTGGGTGGGTTTATTATGGGTGGGTGTTTATAAAGCTATGGCTGATCTGTGTATATTGGACAGTGCAGATCACAGGGAAAATCCACTGAGCCAATCAAAGTGGCTTTGTGCCTGTGATGGCTCATGGCTGATTACAGCAATCACAAATGCAAATGTGTATATTTAAGAACAGGAGCATCAGTCATTAGCGTACAGCAGAATAAAGCCACAGAAGGTTAAGCTTCATTCAAGGGGGTGGATTTAAAGTGCCACTGATCACCAATATTTGCGGGATCTTTATTTCTTTGTAGGGTAGTTTTAAATTGCCACTGACCACCAATGATGGGGAGGCATTTATAATGCCACTGATGATGATGGAAGGAGGGAATTTATTTTTTATTGCTACTACATAGTATTACTGCTAATCATAATGCTTTTGGAGGAATTCAGTACAACATAGCCAGAATACCTGTTTTAAATGGACACTGTCACCTTACCCATGCAGAGGTGGCACAGTCTCTGTAAAGCACCTCCCTTCCCCAACTCACATACCTTCACTTTACCTGACCTCCCTTCTAGCTCCTTGCTCCTCTACAGAGAGTGAGAATACCTAGCACTTCTGGGTGTGGATGAACATGTTACCTGCTCCTCTGTGGCAGTGCTTGGATATAACAGCCATTTGCTGGATCTGAGCACTGCCACATGACCAGGGGAGTGACATATGTCCCCCAAATCGCCAACACCCCCTGTAGAAAAGGAAGGAGTTATGAAGGAGTGCAGGTAATGTAAGTAAATGAATGAAGAAATGGCCTTGAACAAAGTACCCACTTGGCACCGCACACTCGTAAGGTCTTAGCACTATATCAGTTTTATAGTAACATTTCAGAGTTGTAGTAATTATAATAGATTAATGTGATGGCACACTAGTGGACAAAACAGTATCAACACAGCCCTCTGTAGCATGGTTTGCAGTAGTGTTACCAAAGGATAGCCTCTGTTGAAGGGGTGGTGGTATTTTCTATAATCATGCTGCAATGGCCACTTAGAAGGAATTCTAAAAATGTTCTTTGGCATTACTGTCCCTACTCACCAGGAACCTTTCCCTGTGTTAAGGACAGTGCTTAACTAGCAGGTTCCTCACCCTATCCTATCACTCGCTAAAAAAGTGTCAAAATAATGTTGGATCCCTTACTTAAAGGCTCCCTTGTTAAGATGGGCGCCTGGCATTCAATCAGATACTTTCCTTCTCTAGAGAGGACTGTTGGAGTCTTTAAGGGGACAATGTCCCTCAATGGACTGCCTTTCCCCCTGCAGTATTGACACAGGGCCACGTACAGGACAGAAGAATGCTTGCACCTGCCTACAAGGGGATTCAGGGGATGCCCTGCATGGCCAAGGTGACCGTGCTCCTTTAAAGAGGTTGTAAAGGCTGAAGGGTTTTTACCTGCTGCTCCTCCCACAGCCCCCCTAATACGCTCCTGAGCCCCCTCTGGATCCAGAGATGTGCATATGATCTTTGGCTGTCCCAGGTCTCTATCTCCTCGTTGGCTGAGACACAGCAGTGGAAACCCACCACTGTGGGCGCAAGGGCACTGCCCCCCATCCATGCGCCCGGCCCATAGCGGCTTGCTGTTAGGGGCACTGGTCAAGGAGGAAGAGCTAGGAGCGCAAGTGGGAGACCCGAGAAGAAGAAGATTGGGGCTGCTCTATGCAAAACCAGTGCACAGAGCAGGTAAGTATGACATGTTTGGGTTTTTTTGTTTTGTTTTTTTCAACGAACCTTTAGAATCACTTTAAGTTTAGGTACATTTAAAGGACTACTGTCCAAGTCTGCTCTTTGCAAAGCCCTGGAAAGACTAAACTGCTAAAGTTCTGTGATGATATGGTAGTACTCATATACATGTCGTACTTCTACTTTAGGTTCACTGGCCCTTAATCAAATTGTGAATTTGGACATAGGACATTTGGACGCTTCACATTAAAGACACTAATGAGGTGGCATCGACAAGGCCATTTAATGTGTGTCAGGAAGATAATTGCATTCCATGTGTGGTTCGTTCTTCAGAATAGCCATTTGGTTTATGAGATGAAATAGAAAGAGCGATGTGAGTTTTATCAAGAACCTGGCCAAGCAAGAAAATAGCAATGTCAAGCACGCTTAGATCAACGAAGGAGATGGGCCGCTCTCGGGAACTTCTCTTCATACTATAAATAATTATTCAAGTAACAAGAAAAAGGCCAGAAATATATTAGATTTTATGTTGAAATTAACATAAAGTGATCTGTAGACATCTGCTAAGCAAGCCAGACCAAAGCTACACTCCGCGCGCTCTGCATCACTGCCTTAAAATAACAAGCGTGGCTCCAGCTTGGCATCGTAAGAGCATTATTAAACGCCATCATTTGCACTGTGTAGACCACGAAAGGCGCAGCTATTAAACAGACTGACAAATAGATTTAGATGCGGGCTTTCCAGGTACCCATGTAGATGTTCTCATTGATGTAGGGATGGGACTTTTTATTAATTAGATAATTATAGATATGTCATCCATCGGGAACATCGCTGCGGACTGAAACTTGAGCACTTGTACTAAAACACTCCTTTTATTTTTTACCGTGCAGATGAGCAGAGACAAAAACACATCGGTAATTGGTAGCCTAGAATTTAAAAAAGCGGACTGCGCGGGGGAAAATGATGGTAAATTTTAGCAGAAACTGTACTTATATTATGATGTTTTTGCACCTATAAACATAAAAATAGGTATTATTGCCTTATTATTATTATTATGTCCTTGTTCAGAAACTGTGAATAAAAAGCAGGTCCAGGTAAGACGAAAAGGATCTTTCAAGTGGATGGCCAGGGGGCGGTAAAAAAAAAAAAGGTAGTTGAGCCGTGGTTTTACCTCCCCACCCTGGATGCCCACCTGAACCCTAACATTACAGTCTTACAGTACTCACTTTTACATGAGAAAATGCCGAACCAGAAGTTTTGCATCAGCGTGCGTCTCACCAGCCAGAAATTACGTCACCAACCGTTGTCAACTGATGCGTTTCGCCCCTGCCTCAGGACGTTATCAAAGGCTAACCAGCCTTTGATTTCGAACTTCCGGTTCGGCATTTTGCTTGCATTTTCTCCTGTAAAAGTGAGTGCAATTTTTTTATCTGATTTTAACTACTTGCCGTCCCTGCCTTTTTCTGACATTTGTTGTTTACAAGTAAAAATCTGTATTTTTTTTTCTAGAAAATCACTTAGAACCCCCAAACATTATATATACAGTGGATATAAAAAGTCTACACACCCCTGTTAAAATGTCAGGTTTCTGTGATGTAAAAAATGAAACAAAGATAAATCATTTCAGAACTTTTTCCACCTTTAATGTGACCTATAAACTGTACAACTCAATTGAAAAACAAGCTGAAATCTTTTGGGGGTGGAGTAAAAATAAAAAACTAAAATAATGTGGTTGCATAAGTATGCACACCCTCTCATAACTGGGGATGTAGCTGCTTTGAGAATTAAGCAATCACATTCAAACTCATGTTAAATAGGAGTCAGTACACACCTGCCATCATTTAAAGTGCCTCTGATTATCCCAAAATAAAGTTCAGCTGCTCTAGTAGGTCTTTCCTGACATTTTCAAAGTCGCTTCCTACAGCAAAAGCCATGGTCCACAGACAGCTTCCAAAGCATCAGAGGGATCTCATTTTAAAGAGGTATCAGTCAGGAGAAGGGTAAAAAAAAAATTTGTATTATACAGTGCCTTGCAAAAGTATTCACCTCCTTGGCATTTTTCGTGTTTTGTTGCTTCACAACCTGGAATTAACATGGATTGTTTTAGGATTTGCATCATTTAATTTACAGAACATGTCCCCAACTTTGAAGATTTTTTTTATTTATTGTGAAGCAAACATCAAATAGGACAAAATAACAGAAAAAAAGTCAATGTGCATAACTATTCACCCCCCTAAAGTCAATACTTTATAGAGCCACCTTATGCGGCTATCACAGCTCCAAGACGCTTTGGATAAGTCTCTATGAGCTTTCCACATCTTACCACTGGGATTTTTGCCCATTCCTCCTTGCAAAACTGCTCCAGCTCCTTCAAGTTGGATGGTTTGAGCTTGTGAACAGCAATATTTATGTCTGACCATAGATTTTCTATTGGATGTTTCCTCTTAAACCACTCAAGTGTTGTTTTAGCAGTGTGTTTGGGGTCATTGTCTTGCTGGAAGGTGAACCTCTGTCCTAGCCTCAAATCACACACAGAGTGGTACAGGTTTTGCTCAAGAATATCCCTGTATTTAGCACTATCCATCTTTCCCTCAACGCTGACCAGTTTCCCAGTTCTGACTGCTGAAAAACATCCCCACAGCATGATGCTGCCACCACCATGTTTCACTGTGGGAATGGTGTTCTTTGGGTGATGTGATGTATTAGGTTTGCGCCAGACATAGCGTTTTCTTTGATGGCCAAAAAGTTCAATTTTAGTCTCATCAGACCAGAGCACCTTCCTCCATACATTTTAGGAGTCTCCCACATGCCTTTTGGAAAACTCAAAACGTGCCAAGTAAGTAATGTCTTTCTTCTGGCCACTCTGCCATAAAGCTCAACTCTATGGAGCGTACGGCTTATTGTCATCCTATGTACAGATACTCCAGTCTCTGCTGTGGAACTCTACAGCTCCTCCAGGGTTACCTTAGGTCTCTGTGCTGCCTCTCTGATTAATGCCCTCCTCCGGTCCGTGAGTTTTGGTGTGCAGCCGTCTCTTGGCAGGTTTGCTGTTGTGACATGTTCTTTCCATTTGGTTATGATAGATTTATGGTGCTCCTAGGGATCATCGAAGATTTGGATATTTTTTTATAACCTAACCCTGACTTGTACTTCTCAACAACATTGTCCCTTAATTGTTTGGAGAGTTTCTTGGTCTTCATGGCAGTGTTTGGTTAGTGGTGCCTCTTGCTTAGGTGTTGCAGCCTCTGGGGCCTTTCAAAAAGGTGTGTATATGTAATAGCAGATCATGTGACACTTAGACTGCACACAGGTGGACATCATTTCACTAATTATGTGACTTCTGAAGGTAATTGGTTGCACCAAAGCTTTTTATGGGCTTCATAACAAAAGGGGTGAATACATACACACATGCCAAATATCAGTTTTTTAATTCTGAAAAATTGTTTTATGTATATATTTTTCTAATTTTACTTCACCAACTTTTGTGTTCTGATCCATCACATATAATTCAGATTAAAAAAACATTGAACTAAAGGCTGTAATGTAACAAATAGGTAAAAAGCCAAGGGGGTCAATACTTTTGCAAAGCACTGTATGTCTGTGTTTAAAAGATACTATCTTTTATGGAGTGTGTACTCCCTCTGTTTTTAAACAATTTTGTATAAATAAAATATCTTGTAATTTTACATGTTTTGTCACATTGACTAATCATCTTGGGCACTTTAAAATCCTCATTTCCCATAGTCCCCCCATGTGGAGAGGCATGGGAATTACCTTCTTGTCTGCTACCCCTCTCTGTCAATCCTCCACTGGCTTCCATTCACCCAACAAATTCAATTAAAAATTCTAACAACTAACAAAGCCTTCCACAACTTGACCCCCAGCCACATCACTAACCTAGTCTCTAAATACCAACCTACTCATTCCCTTCATTCCTCTCAAGACCTCCTGCTCTCTAGTTGCCTTGTCACCTCTTCACATTCATGGCTCCAGGACTTTTCCCGAGCCTCTCCTATCCTAGGGAACTCCCTACCCCAATCTGTCTATCTTTTACTCTTTTTGCTTCTACACAATCTCTTATATTCTGCCCCTACCTAACAACTGTACTTTTATTTTCTCCATCAGCTCATCCCCCACAGTTATTACCTTTTGTATCACTTGACCCTCCCTCCTAGATTGTAAGCTCTAATGAGCAGGACCTTCTGATCCCTCCTGTATTGAATTGTATTGCAACTGTACTGTCTGCCCTTATGTTGTAAAGCGATGCACAAACTGTTGGTGCCATAGGCGTGCACAGGGGGTGTGTCAGGTGAGCCTGGGCACACCCTAATCACTACATGCAGTGCTGATTCCCCCTACTGCCCGGGTTCCCCCGTGTTGCCCCCCCCCCCGTGCCCCGCAGTGCTGCTGGCTCCCCTACTCTTCTCTCCCTCCAGCTGCTGCAGGGGATTTTTCAGGAGTGAGAGTGGAGGAAGGGGCTAGTAACTATGTCATTTACCAGCATCTTTTTTTTCTAAATAAACATAGTGAACACGCTCACTCACTGTGTCCATTTATTACTGAAGCATAAAAACTTTGTTTACTATGCTTCAGTTTGTGAATGAACAGGAAGCCGCTCAGCACAGAGAACTTCTCATTCATTTATTGTCCCGTGCAGCTAAGGTTGCAGAGAAAGGCATGTTTGAGCTTTGGGGTGCACACCCTAATGCACTAGGCTGCGCACACCTATGGTTGGCGCTCTATAAATCCTGTATAATAATAATAATAATATACCACTGAGCAATCAATGTATGGGGCCCAATGAACAACAGCATAGCTCCCAACTGTCCCTGATTTCGAGGGACTGTCCCTGATTTGGAGCAATGTCCCTCCGTTCCTTTTTCCCCCTCATTTGTCCCTCATTTTGGTCTGATCTATATAGTTGTATATAAAATGCACTTTTTATCTTTCCAAAAGTGTTTCTCTGTGCTAAACTTTTCATCCAAAATCTAAATTGCTGCATTTGTAGATTTTAAAAGCCAATATAAAGGAATAGTAGTGGTTAAAAAAAAAGCCTTTGTGGATTTAATTAACCTTTTTTGGGGGGGTTAATTCTCTTTTAATGGGGTGTGGCAGGAGGCGTGTCCTATGTCTACATACGTTTGCTAGTAGGTGTCTCTCAAATCTCTATATTTGCTGTGCAGACAAACATGCAACAAAAAAGCAAATAGAAGATAAAACTTTTAACAAAATTAAATTGTTAGAAGCTTATACGTTTCATCAGTTATTATGGCCTGGATTCATTAAAGGAGAAGTCCAGCCTGAGCTCGTTTGGCTGGGCTTCTCCTATGGGTCAAAACAAATTTCACTCCTGTGACCCAAAGAAGAAGCCCAGCCAAACGAGCTCAGGCTGGCTGACCCATTTTTAGCAGAGAGTGGTCTGGAGTCCGCTCTCTGCTGACCTCACAGAAATCAGTCCAGGCACCGCATCATCGCAACAAAAAAGTCCGGATCAACCAGGTGACTGCACTGATGGCTGTCTCAGCCTCTCAGCGAGCCGCTGAGAGCCTGAGATGGCCTATCCCCGCCCCTCCACAGCTCAGTGCTCCAATGAGCAAGGAGGAGCAGAGCGGAGAGCTGATGACTGACAGTCAGCTGCTCTCGTCTTGGGGATCTGTGAGAACCGAGCCAACAGCGGTGTTCGATGGCTCAGTTCTCAGTGTAGAGACGCTGGGGGACAGATGCAGCATCGGACCGATGCTGCATCCACCTAGGTAAATATAAAAGGGGGGAAAAAAAAACATACGTCTCTTTTAACTAAGAAAGCAGTAACTAAGTTTTCATTCAGGCCCTCCCTAACCTCTGTAGGTAGGGGCACTATGGACCAATTCATCCTCAACTTTTACAAGTAAAGTATATCAGGCCTCCGCATTCTGCTGTCCTCTATCCTGTATCTGCCTTGTGCTTGCCTTTGGCTGCAAGCAAGTGTATACAAATATTGGCATATTGGCATTTATGCTGGACCTTTCTGCCAGGAGCTGGCAGAAAAATCCACAGTAAACAATGTTCAGTCTGGCATGTGTTCACTAGCCTTTATGCACATATGGAGAGAGTCATATATAGTCATATACGGGTAACCTCATTGTATTGTCTAGAATACAATGGCGACCCTAGGGGGGGGGCCAGAGGGGGCCCTGACCCCCCCAACATTATGCTGGGCCCCACCATGTGCCCCCCCCAAAAAAATTTTTTTTTTTTTTTTTTTAATTTTTTTTTTTTTTTACAAAAAGGCAATTTCTTTTTGTTTGTATTCATATCGGATGTGCCACATCTTACTTGGGCCACTGCTGGGGTAACACAGTCTCTATTGAGAGGGAGAACGTCCCCAGTGGGTGATTCCTCCCCCCTCCCTCTGCTCGCTGACACTGCATAATGCGAGCGCTCACACAATCACGGCCACCCGATCTGCTCCTTCCCCTGCATCCTCATTGGCAGGGAGAAGAGCGAGTTGCAGGAAGGACTCCACCAGGACTCTCAGTTACTGAAAAAACAGACTGAGGGCAGGGGCAGGACAGCAAGAGGAGGCTGGGGAACCCCACAGTGGCAGAACACCAGGGCCCGGTGGCAAGACAACCTTTGCAACCCTGATAGTTCTCTCACTGCTTTGGACCCTTATATTTTCTTGGTATGCTGGTGACATATATCTCTTGTTTTCTGTCAGCCTGGGGGGGCCCCAATACAGTAGGAAGGGAGCTCACTGCAGAACATGTGAAAGGGCCGTATATATATATATATATATATATATATTTGCGTTTTATATTGCCCCCCTATTTTTGTCCCTGTCCCCCCATGTGCCCCCCCTAAATATGAAAGCTGGAGACGCCACTGCTAGAATAGTCTCTTGTTGTCTTGCCACCAGAATGAAATGACACACCTATGTACACTTCTCTCCCAATGCAGGTTTGGGGCATTTTGTTATGTCCCTAAATGCAGCTCAAAAGTAAGAATCTAAATGACACATGGACACACTGGCTAATATAGAGCTGCATTCAGAGGCATAAAAAATGCTTCTAAAAGTGGCATTTTATTTTCTGCCACTGTACATGAGGACCTAGAGCAGGGATTTCCACACCCTCTAAACAAAGGGCCAGTTTACTGTTCTTCAGACTTAAGGGGGCCAGACATAGGTGTTAGTGAGAAGAATAGTGCCCCATCATAGGTGTCAGTGAGAGGAATAGTGCCCCATCATAGGTGTCAGTGAGAGGGATAGCGTCCCATCATTGGTGTCAGTGAGAGGAATAGTGCCCCATCATTGGTGTTAGTGAGAGGAATAGTGCCCCATCATAGGTTTCAGTGAGAGGGATAGCGTCCCATCATTGGTGTCAGTGAGAGGAATAGTGCCCCATCATAGGTATCAGTGAGAGGGATATCGCCCCATCATTGGTGTCAGTGAGAGGAATAGCGCCGCATCATTGGTGTCAGTGAGAGGAATAGCGCCCCATCATAGGTGTCAGTGAGAGGGATAGTGCCCCATCATTGGTGTCAGTGAGATGGATAGTGCCCCATCATAGGTGTCAGTGAGAGGAATAGCGTCCCAACATTGGTGTCAGGGAGAGGAATAGCGTCCCATCATAGGTGTCAGTGAGAGGAATAGCGTCCCATCATTGGTGTCAGTGAGAGGAATAGTGCCTCATCATTGGTGTCAGTGAGAGGGATAGTGCCCCATCGTAGGTGTCAGTGAGAGGAATAGTGTCCCATCATTGGTGTCAGTGAGAGGAATAGTGCCTCATCATTGGTGTCAGTGAGAGGGATAGCGCCCCATCATAGGTGTCAGTGAGAGGAATAGTATCCCATCATTGGTGTCAGTGAGAGGGATAGCGCCCCATCATAGGTGTCAGTGAGAGGAATAGTATCCCATCATTGGTGTCAGTGAGAGGGATAGCGCCCCATCATTGGTGTCAGTGAGAGGGATAGCGCCCCATCATTGGTGTCAGTGAGAGGAATAGTGCCTCATCATTGGTGTCAGTGAAGAGGGATAGCGCCCGATCATTGGTGTCAGTGAGAGGAATAGTGCCTCATCATTGGTGTCAGTGAGAGGGATAGTGCCCCATTATTGGTGTCAGTGAGAGGAATAGCGCCCCATCATTGGTGTCAGTGAGAGGGATAGCAGCCCATCATTGGTGTCAGTGAGAGGGATAGCGCCCCATCATAGGTGTCAGTGAGAGGGATAGCGCCCCATCATTGGTGTCAGTGAGAGGGATAGCGCCCCATCACAGGTGTCAGTAAGAGGAATAGTGTCCCATCATTGGTGTCAGTGAGAGGAATAGTGCCTCATCATTGGTGTCAGTGAGAGGGATAGCACCCCATCATTGGTGTCAGTGAGAGGAATAGTGTCCCATCATTGGTGTCAGTGAGAGGAATAGTATCCCATCATTGGTGTCAGTGAGAGGAATAATGCACCGTCATTGGTGTTAGTGGGAGGAATAGTACCCATTGTTGGTGTCAGTGGGAGGAATAGTGCCCCACCCATCATTGGAGCACAGGTGTGTCAGGAGGAAGCTGTCTGGAGCTGCTGCAGGTGATCCGTGTGAGAGGGGAGTGGTGGTGAAATCTCTCCCAGCTCTCCTGGCTCCTTTCTGGGGAAGCCATGGAGGCCAGCAGGGCCTCTCCTGCTGGAAGCTCCCAGCCATCTCCTGGGCCATCAGGTAACATGCCTGCCCCTGTGCAAACCATGGCTGGGGATCTCTCTACCCCTGGTGAGGATGAAGGTTCCGGGGCCATCCGGGAGCGAGTGGTGGCCGGGATTAAGGTCCTGAATAGAGAAAGAGACAAGCTGTACAAGCTCAGAGCGGAGGTGAAGCGCTTGAGAAGGCAGCATGAGGGCTTACATAGCCAGAGACGTGGATCCATGGATCCGGAGATCCAACTGGCCAAGGTCCGGGTTGAACACCAGGAGACCATTGTGGCCATGATGGAAGGCAGAGATGGGCCCTTCAAAGAAAAATTTTGCAATGACCGAAGGTTTGCCAGGATGACAAAGATGGAGGTGGAGGAGGAGACCCCCAGTTCAGACCCCCTGCCCCCTCAGGGAGAGGTAAGCAGCCCCATGCCTTCCCAGGACTCAGGAGGCATGCTCAGGGTAATCCAGGTAATGGAGTCTCCTTTGTGGGGTGATCGGCTGGTGTTCCATGAGGAGGACATGACAGATAATGTGCCTGACAAGGTAAAGCCCGTCAAGCCCCATGTGGGGCATAAAACAGTTTTTGTGACTGATACAGACAATGTGCCCAGTGACAATCAGGCTGCTAGTCCTATGTGTAGCAATGCTGTGCCTGCTGATGCTGCAGTGCAGCAAAGTTTGCGTTTAAAAAAATGACATTCCTGCAGATGAACTACAAGATTCAGCAGAGCCAATTAACCCCCCTTTAGCTGATTCTAAAGCTGTTTGCCCCAGACCTGCTGAAGACTCTACAGCACAGCTTTAGGAGACAGCTGGTATTGCAGCAGAAACTGTGACTATTCCTGATGGGAATGTGGATGTTTGTGTGACTGATAAAAATCATCTCAGTACAAGTGTGATGGACAGTCCTACCAACTCCGTTCAAGCAGTGAATAAAAATAGTAATGTACAGACTACTGTTACTTCAGTGTGGGGCCTTGGCCCTGATAAACCCACGTTTGCTCAGGTGGTACGCTCTGCTCCTGGTAGCTCCGCCCCCAAGCGGGGTTTCCCCCTGCAGCCTACCACTTTGGGAACCCCGGGATCTGGTCTTCGGTCTCTGGCTTCTGCTGGGGGTCCGAGAAGAAATGTGGTAATTCTCAAATGGGAAGGTGGTGCAATCCCTCCAGCACGGCGTGCAGTGGTGGATTTGATTCTGGAGATGGGTTTTGGGGCAAACGATCTGTATGCTCTAATACATGTAGCTGGGACACGGGATTATACCATTAGTTTCACCAGGCCAGAGGGTCTTGACCTGTTCTGGGAGCGATATGAGGCTCGGTGCAGGTCAAGACCCGAATGGGAAGGTCTGGCCCCAGTTGCGGTTTCGCAAAGGTCAACGGTGAAAAAGATCACCATCATACTCACCAATGAGAGTGTTCCTGCTCGGGACCTAGAGGTCTGGTTAAGGAACTATGGTGAGGTTTTGACTAAGCCCAGCAAAATCCTTGATGAGCGTAACATCTGGACTGGGGGTTGGTCAGTAACAGTCAGGTTGGCCAGAGATGGGAATGTTGTCCGTCACCTGCCCTCCTCAGCTTTTATAGGGAGGGATAGGATGACTATTTTTTACCCTGGTCAGCTGAAGCTGTGTCACCGCTGTGGAGAAAAGGGGCATTTGAGTTCCTCCTGTTCAGCCTTGATATGTTCAGTGTGTCGTGGACAGGGTCATATGGCTAAGGACTGCACCGAGATGATCAGATGCAACCTGTGCCTGCGCCTTGGCCACCCCTACAGCAGATGTCCTGAAGCCTGGCACAATATGGAGAAGGAGGTAATTGATGACATGTCAAGGCTGGACAGGATGGAGGGTGAGGCCCCTGGTGTACCATCCTCCTCTGCGGTAACTGACTCCCCTGGTCCTGCTCAGGGTCCCTCCCCAGTTCCTGTGGCCACCCCTCCTGTGTCTGTAAGTATTCCTTCTGTATCTGTCTCTGTGTCCCTCCAGCCTACTGTATCCCCTCCTCTTGTGTCAGAACCTTCCAAGTCTGTGCCCCCCGAGTCAGTTCCCCCCCAGGTGTCTACCCCTCCTAAGTCTGATTCAAAGGGAGCACCCCCCCCCCCACCAGGAGTGGTAGTGGGTACTAAAAAGGTTGCTTCTTCCTCTGTAAAGAAGTCTTCTGTAAAGACTTCACAGGAAAAAGTAAGAGATGAGGGCATCTCTGAAGCTGACCTGCAGTACCTGGAGGAGAGAAGGAAGGTTGGGAAGCGGAAGAAGCAGGTGGTGAGGACAGAACGGGCTCCAGTGCCTGTCTCCAACCGTTATAGGTCCTCTAATTGGGATATCTCTTCATCTGGAGCTTCTTCGGAGCGAAGTTCCGATTCTGAGATGGAGTTTGAGGCGGCCTCAAGAAAGAGAGAGGCTTCTGGTGATGAGCAGCAGAGGGGAGCTAAGAAGCAATCCACCCAATAACCCAAATGGCGGTTCCCCCTCCGTTAAAAGTGGTGACAATAAATGTCGCCAGCATTAAGTCAGTAAGAGCTCGTTCTATGGCCTTCTTTTTGTTCAGCCAATTAGATGCTGAAATTTTATTTTTGCAAGAGACTAGGCTCACCTCCTTGGCAGATATTCATATGGCCAAGAGAGAGTGGAGGTATGGTCCATCTTACTGGTCTCTTGCGGCCGAGCCTTACGGCGGTGTGGCGGTGTTGTTTAAAACCGGCATGGTAACTGTCCGGCGGGTTATTGAGGTGGAGATTGGGAGATGTATGGTCTTAGACGTCCTTGTGGGAGGGCAGGACCTGCGCCTAATTAATGTTTATGGGCCGCACACAAAGTGGAACAGGAAATGCCTTTTTACAAGGATCATGCTATTTCTTTTTACATCCCGGCAAGTGGTCTTTGGAGGTGACTTTAATACAATAGCTAGGCCCAAGGACAGGAAGGACTTCAAGGACAGGCTGGGATATGATAGCGTTATTTTAAATAGTATGGTTAGGGATGCTGGTCTTGTGGATGTGCACATTAAGCACCTCCCAGATGACACCGGGTTCACCTTTCATCGAGGTAATAGTCAGAGTAGAATAGATAGGTTTTTTTGAACGAGACCTCTGCTTTCTCACCCCCAGTGGTGCAGGCAGTAGAGTTCTCTGATCACTGTATGCTATCTGTGGTCCTGAATGCTTCAGACGCCCCTCAAAGGGGTAAGGGCATCTGGAGATTGAATTTGACTCTACTCAAGGAAGAACATGTTAGACAATCCTTTGAGGAATTCTTTCAGGCACAGGTGACCATCCTGGACTTTTGTAGCAGCAAGGCTGAGTGGTGGGAGCTGACCAAAAAGAGGATCGCTGGATTCTTCAGGGGCCTAGCCAATAGAAAGCAGTTTAATAAATACATGACCTACCAACGTTTACGGAGGAAGCTGGATATTCTTGTCTCGAGAGGAGGAGATCCTGGGGCAATCTCCGAAGTGAAACTCCTTCTCAGGAAGTGTCAATATGACTGGCATGCCTCTTTGGTTCTGGAGAGGGACTATGGGAAGTACCACTCGCCTGACCCTTACCAGAACTGCAAACAAGGTGTAGCTGTTAAAACGGTCGTTGGCCTTAAGGACAGTACAGGTTCCTTGACAAAGTCCAGGTCAGGGATTCTGGAGGTCGTGAGGTCCTTTTATGCTGACCTTCTTGGGAGGAAAGAGCTTGACCGTGACAAGATGGAAAGCTTTTTGGACTCTACTCCAGGTCTAAATGATGAAGATGTCCCATTGATGAATTTGACAGAGGAGATCACAGTTGAAGAGGTGATGAGGGCAATTGAACAGCTTGCCATCAAAAAGTCACCTGGACCGGATGGCTTGACGGCTGAGTTTTACAAAGCTTTTAAGTCTATTCTGGCCCCACATTTGGTAGAGGTTTTTAACAGTTGCCTTGCTGAGGGGGTACTTCCCCCTTCCATGAGGCACTCAGCTGTGATTCTTCTTTCAAAGGGTAAAGATCCTTCGATGATTGAGAATTGGCGCCCCATCAGCCTTCTTAATGTTGATAGAAAGATACTGGCAAAGATCATTTTCTGGCGCCTATCGTCAGTAGCAGAGTCTTTGCTTTCTCGCCATCAGCACTGTTCGGTCCAGGGTAGGTGCACCTTCACAGCAGTTTTAGCTGTCCGGGAGGCCTTGGAGCGGTGCAGGGCTGCAGGCTGGGGAAAGTATTTGCTGACATTGGATCAGGCAAAGGCTTTTGATCGTGTTAACCATGAGTACCTGTGGTTGGTCCTTAGTAAGTACGGTCTCCCGGGTGGTTTTGTCGATTGGTTAAAAGTCCTGTATAAGGGGGCAGAGAGCTTTCCTCTTGTTAATGGTTGGGTTGGGCAGTCCTTTGAGGTTGGCTCCGGGGTGCGCCAGGGTTGTCCCCTGAGTCCCCTGCTCTATGTGTTTGCAATTGACTCCTTCATCAGGAGGCTAGAGAGCAGCATGTTGTGTGGGGTGCCAGTGGGGCTCCCGGGTGAGCCGCCTTTGAGGGTTGTTGCCTATGCGGACAATGTGTCGGTGATTGTCACCGGGGCGGATGAAGCGGAGGAGGTGATCTCTCTGACATCATGGTATTCTGAAGCATCAGGCTCCAAGATCAATCAGGAAAAGAGTGAAGTTTTCTGGATGGGAAAGGAAGGTGAGGGGTTTGATCTCCCGGACACCTTTCCAGTGCCCCAGGAAAGAATTAAGATTTTAGGCATTGAATTTGGACCCGGCGATTATGGCCTCAAAACTGGGAAGGCAGACTGGAAATTGCCAATACTAAGGTGGTCAGCTGGAAGAGATGGAAGTTATCTATGAGGGAAAGGGTTGATCTGATTAAGACTTACCTGATTCCGATCTTCTTGTATGTCAGCTTTGTCTGCATCTTGCCAGTGTCTCTCTATGCTAGGGTCAGTAGTGTGTTCTTCCAGATGTTGTGGGGGAACAGACTGAACCCCATCAAGAGGAATGTCACCTATCTATCCAGGAGGGAGGGTGGCTTAGGTATGGTCAACCCAGTTCTTTTCTTTTCACTGCTTTTTCTCAAGTTTTATATTGGTAATATGCTTGCAGTGGAACCTCCTGGATGGGCAGGCATATTTAGATCTTGGTTTAGGCCTTTTCTACGACTTTGGGAAGAAGGTGGCCAAGTGAAGAATCTCAGGGGTCATCGTGGTCAGCTACCAGCCTATGTCGCTCCGTGCCTGAAGTTACTATGGCAGTGGCGATTGTCGGCTGAAGATCTCAGATCGGTTCCGAGGAAAGTCCTTATGAGTCGAGTCTTGAGCGAAGTCTTTCATGACCCACTGGCCTTAAGGGATTGCCCAGGCCCAGTTTTGAGGGCAGGGTTAAGACTTATTAATTTAGACAGAGTACCCCCTAAATTCAGGGATCTGGCCTGGTTGTGCTTCCATGGGAGGCTCTATGTTAGGGGCAATTTGAAATTCCGCAGTGGGATGGATCGTGGCTGTCCTCGGGAGGAGTGTGTAGGTGAGGAGGAGACTATGGACCATTTTCTGCTTCATTGCCCTTTTAACATAGAGGTGTACAAACAGGTGGGGCGGGCCCTCAGCGTCCCTTTCCTCTCCAGGCTGGGTTATGCTGAGTGGGTGTATGGAGCATTCAATACTGGTGGGGTTTTTTGTTTAGATACACTTTTTCTAGTTAGCATAGTAGTCCGTTATTTCACCTGGAACGCACGGTGTCAGGTCAGCATTCGGCATAAAATCCTTCCTGTTCAGGTGTTGGTGTATGACATTTTGCATGAGGTGGAGAAGATTCGGGTGCTTGAGAGAGACAAGCGGAGTCAGGGAGCTTGGTTGAAGGCGTGGAGGGGTTTCAAGCCTCCCTGACTGCCAGGAGTCTCTTTCCCGGGTGTGGCTGTCTGTCTCTCATCACCCTAGATTATTATTTTTTGGATTAATTTTTGATAAATGGCTGCGTACATAGGTGATGGGTTGTGCCTCTTAGGCCCTCTCTGCTGCTTTATGTAAATCATTTTGGTAGTGGATTATGTATATATTGTATATATTCTGAACATGGATGTGTATTCCTTGGATTTCTGTTGAAGTTTTGTACTATGGTTTTGTTTTTTACTTTTGTATAAAATTGGTTGCTTGATTCTTTTCAATAAAAGATCAATAGTGTCTCGTATTAGTGAGAGGAACAGTGCCCGATGGGCCAGATAAAGGTAAGTAAAGGGCCGCATCTGGCCCCTGGATGGCAATTTGAGACCACTGCCCTAGAGATCAGAAGGCTGGCAGGCTGCTAAGTCAGGACCTAGTCACACCTATGCATGTGTCCCCCAAAGCATTTTCTATTGAAATCTGTGCGTGTTGCAGTGCATTTTGTATTGATTGTCATCATGCATCATAGAGCATATCAATGCCTGTCAATGCACATTGGCATGTGTTGTGGTGCACTGACGTGTTTGGATGTGTTTTCTTTAATTTCAATGAAAAACGCATCAAGCAAAAACGCATTGTGTGAACCTCCCCACTGTTGGGGGAGGTGCAGGCAAAATGAATTTAGCTGATGAAATGAAACTGAAAGTACTTCCTTTTGTAGATGAATTCATCCATAGTGCCTGCATCTACAAGGTTTGTTTCATAACTTAATTACTTGTCAAAAATATGTAAATGTGTGACCCTCCATAGCCTGGCCACAGCTCTACTTTAAAGTAAACCCTTACATATACCCAGTAAAGTGGCTAGCCTCAGGTGATACACAAGGATTAAACAAATCCTCCTACATAAGTTGTACCTGTTTATCTGCAGCCCTCTGTCCTCAACAGCCTCCTAAAGCTCGCATTTTACACAGCATTCCATAATTCCAGAAGGCAAGGGGCAATCTGATGTCACACACTAAACATGGAGCTGAGTGTAATCTGAAATCTGAGTGGAGTTAATGGACACACACCCCTCTACACAGTCTCACAGGGGAAAATGCACAGTTGAGGATGTCAATCACTTGCTGTGTGCTGGGGGGGGGGGGGGGGGGGGCTACCCCCTGGATTGCTTGGTGTCAGAAAAAAACTGTCAGAAATGACTTACACAGATAGTGGTCAGGAGAGAGCAGATACAAATCACATTAGGTGCTTTGGATCAAGGCAAATACAAAATACACACTAGAGAAGGATATGCTTTGTTCGATTGTAATTTCGGAGGTTTACATCTGCTTTAAAGTGGTTGTAAAGGCTGAAGTTTTTTTTACCTTCGTGCATTCTAGGTAAAAAACCTTGTGTGTGCTGCTCACCCGACATCCCCCCCCCAATACTCACCTGAGCTCCCTCTTGATCCATCGATGTGCAAGAGAGCCGCAACTGTCCCTGGAGTCCCTCCCCTCTTTGTCAATCCCAACCAGTGAGCCAATGAGGAGAGAGCGGAGGGGGGGCCAAGCCTACGTGTCTTATGAACACATAGAGCAGGCATGCACCAGTTCCCACATAGCAAGCAACTTGCTATTGGGGGCACTGGTCGAGGGGGAGGAGCACCCACGGGCGACCCGAGTAGAAGAGGACTGGGGCTGCTCTATGCAAAACCATTACACAGAGCAGGTAAGTATGACATGCTTGTTGTTGTTTATATATAAAAAAAAAAGAAAAAAAAAGCTGAACCTTTAATACCACTTCAAATTACTTGAATCTTTTTAGAGGAAAAAAAAAAAACAGATATTAAAGAGAACTAAAAAGTAATGGATCTGTGAGTCTAATTTAATTATCCCAAAATATTCTGCCAGGACATCCTCCATCAATAAAAGTAGGCTCATTCCCCTTTCACTTTGATACACAAATGACGATCAAACGACGAGCAGTCCAGGGTACAACGCACTACTCAGTTGTCTGCCACTATCTGCCATACACTCTCTAGTTGTAATATTTCTGTCTATAAATTATTATCATGTTTAATGTGACAAAAATAATATTTATATAAAATGTTACATCCTCAGAAAAAAAATAAATACAATTTAAATATAAAATATATTCCTAAATGAATTTGTTTTATAAACTAATGTACCTTACTATGTAAGTTATCGTTAAACTTTCCATTCTTATTTACGTCTTTTTAAAAGTTCTTAAGTTAACCACCACAATTCATTATTTAACTCGTTTACATGTATATTAGGGAGGAAAACATTAAAAAGAGCATTTACTGATGTGCCTGGGGCACTGCCTTGTTAAATTTGTTGGCTTAGGACTATTTAGTAATGAACGTGGAGGCTTTCTCCTGACCTTCTGTGATGGCTTGGAAGTCATTGCAGTGATTATTGGTTGAAGTTTTGGACTTCTAAGCGCTTCTACCAGCGACAAGACAGAGTTGATTAGAAGCAGAGGAGGAGAAATAGGGCTTAGACATATAAATGGGAAATATTGATGTTCACCCATGGAAAAAAAAAGTACCATATAATATTTTGTGACAATTTAATGTTAGCATTTAAACACAAATAAATAAGCCAATTTTAGTATTTACTACGGGGTGCTTGAGGTCAACTTGAACAGATCATGCAATGAAGACATTAATTGTCAAAATGAAATATTTAGCTAACCGTATTTCGTGCCATATTCCAACCTTTTAACATTTTTCTTTAACTATGAGAGAAGAAAGGTGGTCGCCCATCAACAAATCCTAAAGGGAATATACAGTGGGTTAGCACACATTTTTTATTTATTATAGCCAGGACTAAAAAATACACATATAAAAAAATATATTTTTTTTTCAGTCAGGTAAATATAAAGTATTGCATATTAATATTTTACTTCTTTAGCCAGGAGATAAAGCTATTGGCACCTTTTCACATGTTTGCAGTCTGTCCTAGTCCCTTAATGAAAAAAGCATGTTGTTGACAGAGTACCTTAGCTTAAGCTGCAATTTACACAAACAAGTGAATAAGTCAAAGCAGCGGCTTTTCCCTTAGAACGGCTTTCTCTTTAGCTAAGCCATAACATAGTCGCCAACTGTCCCAAATTTTCTGGGACAGTTATGGGTTTTTAAAAGCTGTCCCGACATGACCTTGTCCAAGGCCTTCCTGCACAATTCAGTGCAGTGTTATTTTACAGCCCATTCATTCGAATGGGCTTTAGATTGCACCAGACCTCACAAAAAGTAGTGCATGCGCTACTTTTCAAAAACGCACTGTCACCGGATTGCATGGCACTGATCTGGTGCAGGCAAACGCACTGCATTTGCAATCTTTGTTTGGGGTGAGTTTTTGGACCTAAAGAAGCTCAAAACCAAATAATATACTAAATTCATATAGACATACCATCTAGGACCAGCAAAAGCAAAAAATGTTCCCATCGTGCAGCAGCACTCACCTATTTTTGTGTGGGCTCCGGGTGTGAAGTGTGCCAACCATGGAGACAGCCACATATGCTAAACACGAGCTTGAAATTCCCAATGTGATAGCCTTGGGACACTCAATGAATAGCCAGTGGTCACCCTGTGTTAATGAGTACTAATGAGTACGAGATTCAAACAGTGATGGGAAGGCTGAATCGATCAACTTAGGTACAACCAGCCTGCTGGATCTTTTCATTGGTATAGCCGCTAGCAATAATCACTGTCTTTTCCCAGTGTGGATGGTTTCCCCTACCTCCCTGCCAGAAGAATACAATGACTCGGCAGGAGGCATTCCCCTGTCAACACTGTCTGTGTTGATGGGGGAATTGAGCAACCCTAGTTTGCAGGAAAGAAATTTGCACCATATATGGCCGGCTTTACACCCCCCCACATACATTTCAACATTTTATTCTATTCTGTACAAAAGGGGGTTGTGTGTTTAACCTTTTTTTTTACCACAAAAACTGATTTAACTTTTTTTTTTGTCTTATTTTAACATAAAATGTCTTTGACTCTCAGTCTCTCCCCCCTCCCTCTTTCTTTCTCTCTCTTTCCTTCTCTCTCTCTCTCACTCTCTCATTCACAAATTCCTAATGTTTTTTTTCATTGCGTACACAAACTTTTTATGTCTTGAAGAGAATATAATATGGTAATATTAAGTAAATAAAATGTATTAAGGTTTTATTTATTTATTTTATTTATTTAGGTTTTTTACGGTTTGCTGACTATCCATCCTTTTTTAAGACATTTTGAGGTAAGTAAAACATGTATATAAATGTATTTATTTATTTTATACTCTAGATTTGAGAGGCCAGAGGAGTAACGATTTGCTGAGTATCCATCCTTTTTGAAGACATTGGAGCATTTATTTTGGGGCAAGTAAAAAAAAATCTCTCCCTCTGCCTTACTCTCTCTCTTTCACCCCCTCCTGGTCTCTCTGTCTCTCTATTGCCCCCCACTTCTCTCTATCCCTCCCTCTACCATGGGTGTAGCATAAGGAGTTGCAGGGGTCACAATCGCAACCCCGCCCCTAGCTCCAGGGGGCCCCTGCAGCCTCCCTGTCATATTATCATGTCCTCCACAAAATCCAGCTCCGATCTGCCCTAGGGCCCCACAGCCATGCTCCAGTACTGGGCTTCTACTTTGCCTTCCACAGTCCACACCCCCTCCCCATTGGCTGGGAAGAAGCTGTGAGCCATTTCCCGAATGGAGAGGAGCACAAGGTGAGAACAGCCCAGGATGGAGAAGTGTCTGTGCTGTGTGCTGGCAACATGGAATGGTAACCGAGCTCAGCGAGGCAAGAGGAGGAGAGTGCTGTCCTGTAGCCACGATGAGACCGATGTCACGGGTGAGGTATGACACTGCTCAGTTTCTCCTAGTCACCAGCTGGGATTCTCTGTACCCCCCACTCGGGGATGTATACTTACCCCACTTCCCTGACAACTGGAGAAAAGACACACACCTCCGGGAGGTGACCTTCCCCCATCACTGACACAGAAACCTTCAGAAATTGCTAAAACAAATCCCTTAACACCTCCTCAGGCTGCAGGCTCCAGATTTTGTGTCACATGGCTGTCTTTGCCCTCTCAGATCTAAGCTGCCCCCCTCAAAGTCCACTGACCACCCCCTCCACCCTGCATGCTATGCCCGGCTGCCATAGGCGTGCGCAGCCTATTACATTAGGGTGTGCACCGAAAGCTCAAGCACACATACGTGTGTGTGTATATATATATATATATATATATATAGTCAAAAGTATTGGGACACCTGCCTTTACACACACATGACCTTTAATGACATCCCAGTCTTAGTCCGTAGGGTTCAATATTGAGTTGGCCCACCCTTTGCAGCTATAACAGCTTCAACTCTTCTGGGAAGGCCATCCACAAGGTTTAGGAGTGTGTCTATGGGAATGTTTGACCATTCTTCCAGAAGGGCATTTTTTGAGGTCAGGACTCTGTGCAGGTCAGTCAAGTTCCTCTACCCCAAACTCGCTCATCCATGTCTTTACGGATCTTGCTTTGTGCACTGGTCCAAATCATTTGGTGGAGGGGGGATTATGGTGTGTGGGGGGGGGATTATGGTGGGGGGTTGTTATTCAGGGGTTGGGCTTGGCACCTTAGTGCCAGTAAAGGGAACTCTTCTGTCGTCAGCATACCAAGACATTTTGGACAATTTCATGCTCCCAACTTTGTGAGAACAGTTTGGGGATCTCCCCTTCCTGTTCCAACATGACTGCCCACCAGTGCACAAACAAGGTCCATAAAGACATGGACTTAGCAGGGGTGGTGGGAAATTAACTTCAAGTGCAATCATTCACATTATAACCGTAACTAAAACATATACAATTAAGTGTAACACTCTAAAAAATCATTCTAAAAAATAAAAATTCCAAAGTCCTATAATGGTGTGAACCTCCCAACTAAAAAGTTGTTGCACTTTAAGGTAATTTGTATTGCAATTATCTGAAGAGGGGTTTCCACCATCCCTGCTAAGGCAGCACTGATGGGCACTGATAGGCAGCACTGATGGGCACTAATAGGCTGCACTGATTGGCAGCATTGATGGGCACTAATTGGTAGCACTGATGTGCACTGATAGGTGGCAATGATAGGCAGCACTGATAGGTGGCACTGATGGGCGGCACTGATGGGCGCTTATTGTCAGCACTGATTGGCACTGATGGGCACTGATTGGTAGCACTTATGGCCACTGATAGGCTCTGATTTGCTGCACTGATAGGCAGCATTGGTTGACACTGATTGACAGCATTGGTTGGCACTGATTTACAGCATTGGTTGGCACTGATAGGGTGCACTGACTGGGACTGGTTGCCACTGATAGGCAGCATTGGTTGGCACTGATAAGCAGCATTGGTTGGCACTGGTTGGCACTGATAGGCAGAATTGGTTGGCACTGATAAGCAGCTCTGGCACGGATAGGCAGCACTGGTTGGCACTGATAAGCAGCACTGGCACTGATAGGCAGCATTGGTTGGCACTGGCACTGATAAGCAACACTGGCACTAATAGGCAGCATTGGTCGGCACTAATAATCAGCACTGATTTGCACTGATAGGCAGCACTGGTTTGCACTGGTTGGCACTGAAAGGCAGAATTGGTTGGCACTGATAAGCAGCACTGGCATGGATAGGCAGTACTGGTTGGCACTGATTAGCAGTACTGGTTGGCACTGATTGGCAGCATTGGTTGGCACTGATTGGCAGCATTGGTTGGCACTGATTGGCAGCATTGGTTGGCACTGATAGGCAGCACTGGTTTGCACTGATAGACAGCACTGGTTGGCACTGACAGGCAGAATTGGTTGGCACTGATAAGCAGCACTGGCATGGATAGGCAGTACTGGTTGGCACTGATTGGCAGCATTGGTTGGCACTGGCAGCATTGGTTGGCACTGATTGGCAGCATTGGTTGGCACTGATTGATTGGCATCATTGGTTGGCACTGATAGGCAGCATTGGGTGGCACAGATAGGGGAGAGGGGGAGTTTCACATTCAGGAGATCGTGAGAATTGCCAGAGCTGATCAGTGTATGAAACTGTCAGATAATGACACTGCATGCAGGGGGAGAGACCAGCTGTTAAAAGTCAGCGGTGATGCTGGTGGTGGGCAGGACGGAACAGTTACCAAACAGCAGCCAATAGGATAGGTCTGGGCGTGCCGCTACATTTCTCTGGCTCCGCCCTCTCTCTGAAGCAGCCCAATCATTGGCTGGTGTTGGCGCTTGGTCCCGCCCACCCCCGACATCACGGCTGAGTTGTGATGACTTACAACTGAGCCGCGATGTCGGGGGTGGGCGGGACCAAGTGCTATAAACACCAGCCAATGTTTGAGCTGCTTTAGAGAGGGGGCGGGGCCACGTAAATGTAGCGGCCCGCCCAGACCCCATCCCATTGGCTGGTGTTTGATGGCCGTTCAGTCCCGCCCACCCCCGACATCACCCTGACATTAAGACAGCTGGTCTTACTTCCTGCATGCAGTGTCATTATCTGAGTTTCATACACTGATCAGCTCTGGCAATTCTCACGATCTGCTGCCTGTGAAACTGTTTCACAGGCAGCGCGGGCCACACACTATCTTGGATGCAGCATTTTGGGGCAAATCTCTGGAGACAGCACGGGGTGATTAGGGTGTGCCCAGGCACACCCGGCACACCCCGTGCGCACGCCTATGCCGGCTGCTGAGCTCCTTTCCCATTACAGCACTCTATACTGTTCCTCCTCCGCAGGGCTGAAATCACATTCCTTTACAACACAGCCAGTCAGCCATGATCTGCACAGGGTGTATCTGCCTACTGCAACTACACTGCCATTCCGACCAGAGAATTTCACAGGTCAGAAGGGCAACATAAAACCCAGATACACTCTGTGAAGACTGACAGACTGTGTGTAAAAGAATGTGATTTCAGCCCTGTGTAGTGTGTGTGTGTGGGGGGGGGGGACTGTCTACAGTGCTGGGATGGGAAAGGAGCTCTGCCAAGTGACCTGCCAGGGGTCCCTGTCCTCTGATTCTCCAGTGGTGATCCCTGTCCTCTGAGGTAAAGAACTCTGGGAACTCAAAACTCTTAAGCCGCTTTGAGTATCTTGGCATGCGGTGGATGTATCTGGAAGTAGTGGGGGCCCAGGTCAACTTTTGCATCGGGGCCCACAAGCTTCAAGCTATGCCTCTGCCTTCTACCTCTGTCTTTCTCTTTCTCACTCTCTTGCTCATGGATTTCGATTCTGTATATGGGATTGTATGATTATTATATTTTTTCGCTTTTATTGGTTTATTTAACTAGATGGTATTTTGGTCTTTTTTCAACCTAATGTAACACTCTGGAGTTTAGACAGGGTTGCTCCTCACAAATTTACTTGCCAGGAGTAGTTATCCTGGTTGATTGCTAGAGATCTATTGATTTCTCCCTAAGTTTGGCCTTGTTGCCCTTTTCTCTTCTACCACTAGGTGACCAGGTACTTGGTGGTACTAGTTATGAGAAGGGCAACACAAGGTCAGGTTATGGGTATGTGGGGTGTCTCAGTCAATGGGCAGGGATTTTCTTGGATCTCTTGGCCTGCTGGGAGAGCCTATCTATTCGGATGGAGTCAGGTGATCTCTGTTCTGTGCCACGGCTGTCTGGGTGGATGTGTGTTGTATTGCCCCGGCTGCTATGCCAGAGATTGGGCCTATCCCGGGCACATCTGGCTGCTAGGCTGTCTGAGGGCCTATCCAAAAGCAAGAGAGAAGCAGCAGGGTTGGGATTGCGGCTTGCAGTCCAACCAGAAGTGACGGTTCTCTCGGCCGGAGAACCTGTCGTGGTCGGAGGTAGAAGGGAAGCTGTCTCCACTAAGGGACCAACCACCTTATTACCAGGGACCACCATGAGTAACTGAAGTATCAGCGCAGTAGTCTTATCAACCGGGGACGGTGAAGAATCTGGAAACTTCAGTGGGTATCAAGCCAGGGACCCAGCCAGCGGAGGTAAAGCTTGCATAACAGCCTTGTGTGGCAAGCCAGGGACCAAGCGGCCAGTGGGGTGAAGCTTGAGAGGTATCTTGAGTGCCAAGATAGGGACCCAGCAGAGAGGCGGGGTTGACGCTTGAGGAAGATACCACTGTGAAGATTGGAGGAGCTCAAGGGATTCAGTGGCAGTGAATCAGAGGGTCTAGTGTGAGACCAGGAGCTCAGTGGGCTGAAGAACTACAAGGAGTGATTGTAGTGGAAGTGAAAGGAACTGTTGAGCTCTGTGTTAGGAACTGTTAAAGACTGTTGCAATAGGAGACAGCATTCCTGCACATGCAGATGTGGCATCTTGCTGGATGCCTTTCTCTGCATGGCTGTCTTCCTGTTGAAGTCTCGGAGTCTGCCAATTGAAATTACAACTACTTAAGGGTGTCCTGGCCATAACCCTCTTTCCCCCAAAAATGTTTGTTAAGAGAAGTAAAATCTCTTGCATTCAAGAAGTGTCTAGCGCCCAATGACTTTAATTATCTTGCTCCCACCATATCTCACATCCTACTATATGCAGAAGGATGTCAGCTATCTCTGGCCCTGGAGGTTCTCATTAGACCGAAGGACACCTGGGACCTTGCTACACTAACTATGTAACTATGTTACAAAAGGTAAACGTATCCTTTAAGTGGATTCATGAAACACCTGTGCATCCTGTGCAGGCAAAAACAGTCCCACTCTCCCATTCATGTATATTGGGGCACATCCATGCAGGTGCAGGTGTGTGTGGGATTGGGTTGGGTTTGGTGCACCCGCCACCGCACGAATGTCAAAACTCGGAAGGAAGACCGGGTGAAGATGGAAGCGCCCGGGACCCGCCGGATTGATCACAGCGCAGCGCTGGAGGGCTCAGTCTGACAGGTAAGTGTACCCTAACGTGCTAATATACCGTGCATACTAGTACATTATGGCATAACCTACCTCAGGGCCTCTAAAAAGCAGTAATGTTAGCAAAGTTTACTGCCGCTTTAATATCACAGGATCCCAGGAGCCTCTCATGGGACCCTTACTGACCCGGTGTCCCTTAGGCAGTGCCCAAGTGCATAGTTGCCAACATTTCAAAAATATTTTCAGATCACATTTTTTTACCAGTGGTATATTTAGAGTAGCTGACATCCCCTATGTTCCTCTATACATCACAATAGTAATTACAAAATTAATTGAGTACTAATAATGGGCAATACAAATATGAGGACGGGGAGATTTCTTTTAGTTGTACTAACAAAAGTGTGCCTATTCTAGAGCTGGTAAAATTGAGGATATTGAATATAATTTTAAAGAACTGTTTTTGTGGGTAAGAGGCATAGGGGAGGAGTATGGATGGTATAAAAGTGGGACATATGTGCAGGTGAGGGAGAGGAATGTGGAGGGTATAACAGTGGACACTATGTACAGGAGAGGAGTGTGGGGGTAATGACAGTGGGCAGTATGCACAGCAGAGGAGTGTGGAGGGTTGACAGTGGGCACTATGTACAGGAGAGAAGTGTGGAGAGAAAGACAGTTGGCAGTATGTACAGGAGAGGAGTGTGGAGGGTATGATGGGGGCAGTATGTACAGGAGAGGAGAGTGGCGGGTAGGATGGGGGCATTATGTACAGGAGAGGAGTGTGGAGGGTATGACAGTGGCTGGTATGTACAGGGGAGGAGTGTGGAGGGTATCACAGTGGGCAGTATGCACAGGAGAGGAGTGTGGGGGGTAATGACAGTGGGCAGTATGCACAGCAGGGGAGTGTGGAGGGTTGACAGTGGGCACTATGTACAGGAGAGGAGTGTGGAGAGAAAAACAGTTGGCGGTATGTACAGGAGAGGAGTGTGGAGGGTATGATGGGGGCGGTATGTACAGGAGAGGAGAGTGGCGGGTAGGATGGTGGCATTATGTACAGGAGAGGAGTGCGGAGGGTATAACAGTGGGTGGTATGTACAGGAGAGGAGTGTGGAGGGTATCATAGTGGGCAGTATGCATAGGAGAGGAGTGTGGAGGGTATGACAGTGAGCAGTATGTACAGGAGAGGAGTGTGGGGGATATGACAGTGGGCAATATGTACAGGAGAGGAGTTTATGAAAGTGGGAAGTATGTACAGGAGAGGAGTGTGGGGGGGGGAGGGTATGGCAGTGGGCAGTATGTACAGGAGAGGAGTGTGGAGGGTATGACAGTGGGCAGTATGTACAGGTGAGGAGTGTGGAGGGTATAAAATATAAATCAAAAGTGCTGCGCTGGTCCAGTAAAGTGTAACTATGTGACAGTGTACGGTAAGGCAAAATATAAAGAAAAAAATGTAAAGAAAAAAAAAAAAAAATTGGAGGGGTGTACGGGTAGTATGTCTGTCTGCACAGTATCCTGTGAAAAAAAATCCAGCGATGTAAAAGGGTGAATATCTATCCTGTATCAGTGCAGTGTGTGCAGGGAACCAATAGGTATAATCCTCTTGCACACCTAGTGCTAATAAAGCTTGTGCAGATGAACCTTAAAGTGCTATAGTGCCACTGTGCAACCCGTATCAATAAAATATAATCGTAAAATATGTGTAACAAATAATAAATATCACAGAGATAACATATAGATAAAATATATGGATAAAGAGAGTGCAAATTCTGCAAGGTGAATATATATGGACACAAAGTGAAAAACTATACAGAATAAATATTGTGCAAAAGACTGTGCAAAAAACGCATCAGTGCGACATAGGTGTGTGGCATCACTCTATATGACCCAAGTAGAAAATGCCACTAGAAATATAGCTGCGTGAAGTCCAGACCAAATTATTTTGCAAGTACAATGCAGCATATGTGCCAGTGCAGACTCAAAGGAGATATTCAGTGATCCTTTTAAAATCCAAATGTGCAACAAATAATTGGTGGGGTGCCGAAAGAGAGAGGGTGTTTATCCTCTTCGTGCTCAAACACACGCAGATAGGTAGTGGCCCCTTACCTTGCGGCAATGGGACAACCGCATAGAGTGTAAATGGAGGAGATGGTCTCTCTTTGGGGTCCCCGGGGCCGGAGCTGATGGTCCCTGCGCTTTAATCCCTCATTACCAGCATCGACAATAGCAGAGTCAGCATATGGAGGAACAAAAAAGGGGATGCCAGATGGTGTAGTATTTTGAGCAAGATGATACTTTTATTCAAGTCAACAGCATGTACTCACATGGAGCAGATGTACATCACATGTATATCCTACGAGCGGCGAGCTCGTCAAACCTGTGTCAGTGCCTATCCTGTCCCTACGCGTGACGTCACCCAATCACGTGACTTCATCAGGGGATGGTATAACAGTGGGCACTACGTACAGGTGAGAGGGATGAAGGAATCTGGGATGGAAAAGTGTAAAGGTTTGTGGAAGCATATTTAGGGACTGCTTAGTGGTTAGGCAGAGTGTGTCAGCTTGTATTTAAACTGGCCGCACTGTATGTAGCTTCTGACAGGCTGCCCAAGGAACCCTGTATCTCTGAAACCCTAGATGACAGGAGCTCCATATTTTCACAACTTTAGTGTTTTTGTTTTCTTTTTATTTATGAAACAGTTTCTTTCCAAAAAAAAGCACACGTTTGAATAATTGCTGTGCAAATACCGCGTGACATAAAAAGTTGCAATGACCACCATTTTATTCTCCAGAGTGTCTGCGAACGCGAACAGTTTTTTTGGTAGCAATTAAAGCAGTCGCTGACAATCAGGTGCTCTTTTTGCCTGTGAGTCGCATTAGTTGTACCCTTTAAATTTAGAGGCCAAAATGTCCAAACAGAGGTACACTAGTAAAGAGGCCTACACGTTGCTGAGCATGACAGATGAGAGCGAAGGGTAAGCCGTCTCACTGGCAGATTCAGGCTCAGTATACCAACCAGTAGACAGCAGCGACACTCTGACAGATAGCTCTAACAACAGAGTAGTGGTCCCTGCTAAGGTCAGGCGTACCCGACTCCGTTCTTCTGTTGTTGAGGTGCAAGAACCGCAGAGCTCACGTATGGAGCAGAGAGCCAGTACTAGTGCCATTCATCCTTCTGGTGAACTAGAAAGCACCAACGGCCTAGTACACCCTGGTCGTACATCCAGCACTGCAGTATCACATGGTGACGTGGCGAGTCCCATAAGTGCAGTTCCAGCTGGTGCGGTGGCTAGCACAAGTAGTGTCCCGCAGCCACCAAGAAGACAAAGACAGGCCCGTCGAGCCCACAGTGCCTTTCCGGCAGAATATGCCAACCCTGATTGAACTTGGAGCCCACCAATTTTGCAGCACCCGTACTTCCCCCATTCACTGGCCAAACCAGAATTCAGGTGGAAACAGTTGATTTTACGTCACTTGATTTTTATTCACTGTTTTTCACGGAAGATCTCTGTAGATCTATTGTGGGCCAAAGCAATTTGTATGCTGGTCAATTTATCACCGCTAATCCCCAGTTGACCCTTGCCAGAGACTGGAAACCTATTATGGTTTCCGAATTTAAGACCTTTCAGCTCCTATCCCTCCTCATGGGCATAACTAAAAAAAAGTGAGTTGCGATCATATTGGTCCACTGACCCAATTCATCATATGCCCGTATTCTCTGCTTCCATGACCAGCTCTAGATACGAGCAGATCTTGTGGTTCATGCATTTTAATGACAAAGAACTCTTTCATCCTTGAGGTGACCCTGGATACGTTTGGCTTCACAAAATTCGGCCCCATGTAAACCACTTTGCAGTCTTGTTTACTCCCCATCAAGTTGTCTGCATTGATGAGTCCCTGATTAAATTTTCTGCCCGCTTGTCTTTCAAACAGTATCTCCCCAGCAAGCGTGCCAAATATGGGGTCAAGTTGTATAAGCTCTGTGACAGGGCAACAGGCTATACATATAGTTTTATGGTTTACGAAGGAAGAGATAGTCACGTGGAGCCCGAGAACTGCCCAGACTACATAGCTGGCAAGATTGTTTGAGACTTGGTGTCACTCTTATTCGGAAAGGGGTACCACTTGTACGTGGACAATTATTACACGAGCCTGCCACATTTTAGTCACTTGTTTGATCATGGAATTGGCGCATGTGGCACCGTGCGATCTAATTGCTGGGGCTTTCCCCAATGGCTTGTAGAATCCCGACATAGGCTGGGGGAGAGAGCCTGCTTCAAGTATAATAATTTGCTCGCAGTGAAGTGGAGGGATAATCAGAATGTTTTCAGGACAAAACAAGCATGAATGTTTTTGTTCTGTCCTCCATTCACGAAGATACGACAGTCCAAATTCCAATGCGACTGGTGTTGTTGAGAAACCCCTTTGTGTCCACAAATACAACCTTAATATGGGGGGGGGGGGGGTGGACCTCAACGAACAGTTGATGGTGCCGTACTTAATTGCCCATAAGGCCAGACGCTGGTACAAAAAAAGTGTCTGTATACTTATTCCGATTGGCTCTGGTGAACGCTTATGTGCTATACAAATCGTCAAGACGAACTGGAGTCTTCCTTAACTTCCAGGAAGAGATCATCACAGCCCTTCTGTTTCCAGACGGTGCTGTGCCCCAACTTTGCAATCCAAATGTAGTGAGCCGGCTGCATGAGAGGCATTTTCCGTATGTCCTCCCTGGTACCCCTACCCAATGATCACCCCAAAGAAGATGTTGTGTCTGTGGAAAACACGGATATAGGCGTGACACCCGCTGTTATTGTCCCTCCTGTCCTGGCCAACCTGGTCTCTGCATTGGTGAATGTTTCCAATGCTACCACACACTAGTGGAGTATTAGCGTAGGGTACAGCACGGCACAGTCTAGGGTACACTTTTACAGGGTCTACAAAGATGCCACCGCATTTTGGGACACCCGAACCTGGAACCATTACAGGTACAGTTACAAATAAAAGTGTAAAAAAAAATAAAATTATATATATATATATATATATATATGTATACAGTATCTCACAAAAGTGAGTACACCCCTCACATTTTTGTAAATATTTTATTATATCTTTTCATGTGACAACACTGAAGAAATTACACTTTTCTAGAATGTAAAGTGGTGAGTGTACAGCTTGTATAACAGTGTAAATTTGCTGTCCCCTCAAAATAACTCAACACACAGCCATTGATATCTAAACCGCTGGCAACAAAAGTGAGTACACCCCTAGGTGAAAATGTCCAAATTGATCCCAAAGTGTCAATATTTTATGTGGCCACCATGATTTTCCACCACTGCCTTAACGCTCTTGGGTATGGAGTTCACCAGAGCTTCACAGGTTGCCACTGGAGTCCTCTCCCACTCCTCCATGATGACATCACAGAGCTGGTGGATGTTAGAGACCTTGTGCTCCTCCACCTTCCATTTAAGTATGCGCCACAGATGCTTTACACTGTTATACAAGCTGCACACTCACTACTTTACATTGTAGCATAGTGTCATTTCTTCAGTGTTGTCACATTAAAAGATATAATAAAATATTTACAAAAATGGGAGGGGTGTACTCACTTTCGTGAGATACTGTATATATATATATATATATATATATATATATATATATATATATATATATATATATATATATACACATGAAAAAAGCCAAAAATAGTCATTTTATTGTTCTCTCTCTATTCTCTCTCTATTGTTCTCTCTACTGTTCTGCTCTGTTTTACTGTATTTTTTAACTGCAATGTTTTTTTGTTACTATGTTTTATCATTTTTGCTTTTCGGGTATGTAATTCTTTTATACTTTACTGTTTACTGTGTTTTATTGTTAACCATTATTTTCTTTTCAGGTACGCCATTCAGCTGCAGCACTGATTTATTTATCTTGACAGCAACAGTGTTTGCTCTCACGATATGTAAATCAGCGACTCCAGCTCTGTAGGAGGTGATTTCACCACCACAGTTAAAAAAAAAGAGCATATATGCCCAAGCATGGGGGCAGGGGTGGAGGGGCGATTCGCCCATAACATTAGGGACGGATTGCCCCCATGCTTTGGCATATATTTTTTACTCTTTTTTTGGCACAGATTGTTGTTGTTTTATTGAGTTAATGTTTATTTTGACAGTAACAGTGTTTGCTCACGATATGTAAATCAGCAACTCCAGCGCTGTAGGAGGTGATTTCACTACCACAGTTGAATGCCCATCATTTGAAGTGGGTGGATGCAGGGCGGTATTCTAATGGTGGGCATACCCACCGATCAATCTCTTTTTTTGTTCAGCCCACAGGCGGCATGAAAAAAAGAACATTACAATATATGCCCAACAGGGACCCAGCAACGTACTGGTATGTTTCTGGTGTGTTGCTGGACTCTGAGTGGTTATACCAGAATGATGCCTGCATCTTGATATCGTTCTTTTCAGCCAGCGGTCAGCTTTCATGTAAAAGCAATTACCCACTAGACTGCTTTTGCAAGCAGTGGGAGGGAATGTCCCCTCCCCCCCTTCCCACCGTCTTCCATGATTTTCTCAGGCTCTCCTGTCCCAACGGGGAACCTGAGAATGCAGCTGGATATAAACCGCGCCATTGGGAAATTGGGAAGCATCTTATCACACCGATCTTGGTGTGGTCAGATGCTTTGAGGGCAGAGCAGAGCTCTAGAGTCTAATAGACGCAAAAAAATTTTTTTTTTAAAGAGTACCTGTCACTACCTATTGCTATCATAGGGGATATTTACGCACGTAGTGACGCTACCACGTGACAAGAGAAGGAGGACGGGCTCCGCTTGATGTTTGTTATGCCGGCCGGCGTCTTTTATATACTTTTATGCGAATTCATCTTTTAATTGTAAGTGCATTACTTTATCTATTAAAGTGGTTCTTGGATGTATTACACTATGGTCAGTTTATCTCCTTTTTGGGTCACACACTGAGGATACGGATCTCCTGGCAGCAGTGGGCGGATAATTTACTTCCTATCACCATTCAATTGATTCCTAGTGGGGTTTTGAGCCAAATGCATTTTAAAGCTTGCGAGTTGGTAAGCATACTCTACAGCTACTGTGGTGGGAATATCACCTTTTGTTTTATGTGCACATCAGGGTGTTGGTCACAAGTAAAGGTCTACATATGATATATAGATATACTACACTACAGGAGGAATCAGAGGGCCCTGCTCGTTAGAGCTTACAATCTAGGAGGGAGGGTATTACATAGTACTCATGATTGGCGGTTATGATTTTATGTTCTCCTTATCACTTTCGCTTCCCCTCACCTTCCCCTGACTCTCTTCTTTTTTTAATCTTGCCCCAGCTACCTCCCTCTGTATCTTTAAGGGCTATGCCCCCTGCCTCATGCTTTTCTTGTTCCCTTGGAGATAATAATAGAAAATTTGTACTGCACTTTATAGACACTGAGGTACACAATGTTATAGATAAAAATAATTTTTATTACAAATTGCTTAAAAAAGATACAATCAGACAAACATTAGTTTAAAAAACTTTGCAAAGTAGAGATTGCCTAGATACTAATACAGCACACAACCCATACACCAAGAAGTGTGATCCTGAATGATCAAGACGATGTTCTTGTTCCCCGCCCTCCCCTTTTTTACTCAGCTAACCCATTTTGGTTACATTTTGGTAAAATCTGGAAGGCTTTGGGATACAAACCCTGCTTTAAGATGGGTGCAGGAAGACTCCTAGGTATGTGACAGACTGGTGTCCCAACAAATTCTATTTTTACATATGTATTTTAATTTATACAATTCTGTTCTTATTTTCATGTAATGATGCATCACATCTGATGTGTCTTTTTTATACTGGAATGTTTACTTAGCTGCTGGAATAACGCGTTACCTTTTGTCTACTGCCCCGTACACACGATAGGATTTTCCGACGGAAAATGTGTGATAGGACCTTGTTGTCGGAAATTCCGACCGTGTGTAGGCTCCATCACACATTTTCCATCGGATTTTCCGACACACAAAGTTTGAGAGCAGGATAAAAAATTTTCCGACAACAAAATCCGTTGTCGGAAGTTCCGATCGTGTGTACACAAATCCGACGGACAAAGTGCCACGCATGCTCAGAATAAATAAAGAGATGAAAGCTATTGGCCACTGCCCCGTTTATAGTCCCGACGTACGTGTTTTACGTCACCACGTTCAGAACGATCGGATTTTCCCACAACTTTGTGTGACCGTGTGTATGCAAGACAAGTTTGAGCCAACATCCGTCGGAAAAAATCCTAGGATTTTGTTGTTGGAATGTCCGAACAAAGTCCGACCGTGTGTACGGGGCATACCTCTGCCTTTCTCTAAAATAGAGCTTAAAGTTGATGTAAACCCTCTCATATACTCAGTGAAGTGACTGGCCTCAGGTGATACACAGAGATGAAACAAATCGTCCTTCATGAGTTGTATCTGTTTATCTACAGACTTCTCCTCTCTACAGCTGTTCAAAGTGCAGAATTTATACAGTTTGTCTGGAATTTCAGAAAGCAGGGGGTAGGGAGCTGAAGTTACATCAGTGAGAAGAACTGATTGGAGGGAAGAGACACACCCCCCTTCACACACCACACAGGAACAGAGCTGAAGCTGTCAATTACAGCACAGGTGTGCTAGAGCTCCTTCCCTGTCACCTTTTTTCTCCTAGTGTCAGGAAAACTTGTCAGAAGTGACTCATGAAAATATCAGAGGATAAGGCAGTAGATAGAAATGACACTTAGTGCTCTGCATTGAGACAAGTACACACTATACAGGGATACTCTTTGTTCATATTTCATGTCTGAGGTTTACAACCACTTTCAATAAAAAAAAAAAAAAAAAAAAAAAAAAGAGATGTCAAATTTTCTTGTGGGGTCGTAATGTTTTCCAATATATCACGTCAAGTATTTGGGACCAGAATTGAGTTGCCATGGGGCCAGATCAACATGTGTGAAAAAAGATGGCGTTCTGTCCACAACCTCCAAAACATGGAGGAGAATTACCTGGAACATAGGTTACGGTTCTAGTGGACATGAGATACCATCTGGTGAGGACCTTATAGGCAGCGCTGCTGTTAGAAATCATGGGGCCCCATACAGCCCTCCTGACGGGGCCCCCCCAACCATGCCTACACCCCCCCCCCCCCCGGGGTGCAGCAGAAAAGCAGCACTGACTTTATCTGCCTACACCCCGAAAATGAAAAAAAGTCCCTACTCTGCTCCCACCTCCTGGGCCCCTCTGTTAAACTGATGGGGCTTAGGGAAATGTAATTTAAGCCCTGGTAAGCAAGTAGGAGTGAGGGTATGGTGTAGTAAAATCCATTAATTAATTTAGGCAGAAATGAACAATAAAGCTGTCCTGGGCCCCCCTGTTTAGCTGATGGGGCTTGGCCCAGTACAACAGAACTGGTTATACTGCTATATCAGCAGCCCTGGCTATAGGTCCATTCTACTGCAAATGCACTGCGTGAGCCAGACTGCTGTCATCCAGATTTGGGTAAAGTGTTTTTTTTTTGTATCAAAATTTCCAGCAGGGAAATTTTTTTCTTTTTTTTCATTTTTTTCTTTTTCAAATATGAACCTCTTTTTAGTGTCTATTTAACAATTTGGCTGGAGTTGCGTTTTAAAAGTAAATATTACTTCATTTCTCCCAAATGCCAGTGCCATACAGATTGTCAAATGTGACTTCTCAAGCACTGGCAATTGTACAACAGACTGTCACACTTCTGTATATACCGTGAAAATTGTAGAGGTGTGTCAGTGGATGACAGTGCTTGGAAAGGGAAGACGAGTAATGTACAGACACTAATGAATCTGTATCATCAGAACATGTAATTAAGACAGTGACAAGAGACAATGCTGCCATTGACATGCATATTACACTGCGGATGTCTCCAAGAACATTCTTTTAGGCAGAAACAGCCAGATCCTCTGTATACTATAGTACCGATTTCAGGAAAATGGGACGGTGATAGGCAGAGTAATTGGTGTAAGATAGGTTGGTTCATACAGAAGAGGCATTTAATTACATTTACAGAGAGGTATGAACATTTTTTTGGACAAAATCACTACAAAATACCTAACATTGGTGTTTTCCCAATTATATCTAAAGGGATAATGGTTTTGGGTTCAATTTTATTTTACATCGGAATACCAGGCAGCTATAAACGACACACATTAGTGCAGTTCTGTATTCATTAACCCTTATGTTGCCAATGCCAGCATTGAAATTTTTGCATACATGATTAAAAAAATCATTTTAGGCCTGAAGATTATGTAAACCCCCCCAAAATTAGAAACCCTTTTGTTCCTCCTTGTCTCCATACCGGATATTATTATTATTATTATACAGGATTTATATAGCGCCAACAGTTTACGCAGCGCTTTACAATATAAAAGGGAGACAATACAGTTATAATACAATAAAATACAAGAGGATTAAGAGGGCCCTGCTCAGAAGAGCTTACAATCTAATAGGGTGGGGCAGGTGGTACAAAAGGTTGTAACTGTGGGGAATGAGCTGGTGGAAGTGATACTTGCTATGTACCTAAAATACGGAAGCGAATAATCATGACCCGTTGAGCTGGCAACCGCCTATGCATATTGCCTGTAATTAATATGTAAAGAATAAAAAAAGAGTATACTGCGCAAAATCATTCAAAAATACCAATGTGTGTGAAAAGCAGCGACAAAACTACGAGATATCTCCACAGTAAAACATAAATATATATACCAAAGTTGCGCTTTGTTCAAAGTGAACTACAACGAATTACCAAAGGTAATCCAATTCCTGATGAGATAAGTGAATAATAAAATATTATTGAAAAATATATATGACAATATACAAATATATAAATGAGTATAAAAAATATTATTGAAAAATATATATGACAATATACAAATATATAAATGAGTATAAGGTGAAAGTAAAAGTGAAAGTGAAGTCTTGAATCCGTAGGTGACTTCTCACAATGTAGAAAAAGTTCCAACGGGATAAATGTTCCAAGATAATCCACCACCACTGAGGGAATAGGAATTTTCGCGTAATAGCCACTCTGTGAGTGGGAACTCTTACCAGAAACTGTGGACCTCTTTTATGAGCGAGGTCATAGGCGCTTGCAGATATAGCCCTCTGCAGGGTCAGATGTTTTGCCTCGTCCCGGGAGCTCCCTGGCAACCCCGATAGTCTTCCATGACACCCAGCTTGTATCAAAGTCACGTCTAGGATCTCCGTCAGCCAAATACCACGGAGTGTATAGAAAATATGAGGCTCCAATAGTGTATTACCGTTTAAAAAAGGTTTCTTTCCTGCTAAAATTGTACACCATAAAATCCAAGTAAAAAATATAGTCTGCCAGCAAACTAAAACAAAATCACCCGCACATCTGGGGTCACGTGGGGCGTGATGACGTCAGTGCGTAGCATAAATAATATGTGCCTTAGACCTTCTAAAGCAGGGGTGTCAAACTCCATTTCATCACGGGCCGCATCAGCAGTATGGTTGCCCTCAAAGGGCCAGTTATATCTGGGGTGCGCTACATACAGAGGAATGTGTTATGTACAGAGTGCTGAGTTCAGGCGTGAGCTACTTATAGAGTGTAGTTTCAGGGGAGCCCTATGCACAGAGTACAGGGTTCAGGGGTGTTACGTAAAGAGTGCAATTCCAGGGGAGCCCCATGCACAGAGTACAGAGTTCAGGGCTGTGCTGTGTACAGAGTGTAGAGTTCAGGGGTGCGCTGTGTACAGAGTGCCAGATTTAGGGGTACGCTATGCACAGTGTGCTAACATAATAGCGTTTCGCCACATTCCAGCTGCAGAACTGGGTGTGAAGGCAGCATGAAAAGGCCTAGCATGCCAGGTTCGGCCCACGGGCCTTGTGTTTGACATATGTGCTCCAAAGTGTAATTCGGCTTATCTATTCCCACTTTATTCATTGTATATTTTGGTTGTGTTTAATAACTTTGTCCCATTTGTGTTATTTTCCTGTATTGTATACTGTGATGGATACAATAAAGCTTTTTTTATGGAAAAAGGAAAAGATAATAATATTTTTTTTGAAAGCAGACACACTAGAGCAGTGGTCTCCAAACTGACACCAACAATGTAGCACTATTCCTCCCACTAAAACCAATAATGGGGCGTTTACTTCTTCCACTGGTCACAGTCTGCTCCTCCTAATTCCTGAAGGACAGTAAACTGGCCTTCTGTTTAGAAGGTTTGGAGACCCCAGCTCCTAGATTGTAAGCTCTAAAGAGCAGGGCTCTCTGATTCCCCCCTGTATTGAATTGTATTGTAATTGTACTGCTTGCCCTAATGTTGTAAAGCGCTGCATAAACTGGCTGCGCTATATAAATCCTGTATAATAATAATAATAATAAAATAGCTGTAGTTCCAATTTTTTTTGTCTTATAATTAGAGCTGCACAATTCTGGCTAAAATGAGAAACACAGTTTTTTGCTTAGAATAAAGATCACAATTCTCTCACGATTCTCACGACGTAACATCTTTCACATTATACAAAAAATTGGGCTAACTTTACTGTTTCGTTTTTTTTTTTAATTCGTTAAAGTGTATTTTTTCCAAAAAGAATTGCATTTGAAAGACTGCTGCGCAAATACAGTGTGACATAAAATATTGCAACAACTATTCTCTAGGGTCTCTGCTAAAAAAAATATATAATGTTTGGGGGTTCTAAGTAATTTTCTAGCAAAAAATACTGATTTTAACTTGTAAGCGACGAGTGTCAAAAAAGGCTTATGCCCCGTACACACGGTCGGACATTCCGACAACAAAATCCTAAGATTTTTTCCAACGGATGTTGGCTCAAACTTGTTTTGCGTACACACGGTCGCACAAAGTTGTCGGAATTTCTGATCGCCAAGAATGCGGTGACGTCAACCACGTACGACAAGACTAGAAAAGTCCAGTTCAGAACCAAGCGCGGCACCCTTTGGGCTCCTTTTGCTAATCTCGTGTTAGTAAAAGTTTGGTAAGAGACGATTCGCGCTTTTTCAGACTCGTGGTTTTCAGATCGTTTTCTGCTGTTCAGTTTGTGCTTGTGGGTTTGTATCTGCTCTTCAGTGCGTGCAAGCAAGCTACGCGTGACTTTGATTAGTCATTGTGTTCTTGTTCGTTCGTTACTGTTTTTCAGGTCGCTCTTCACAGGCCTTGCTGTTCTTCAGTGCGTTCTGTTACTTCGTTCTGAGAAGCCGACCGTTTTCTAGCCATGTTGCATATACGTACTCCTCGTAGAGTTCGTGCTGTGCGGGGGCTTGGTGTTGGGGTCCTCACCTTGACACAAGTCCAGTCCATGAACAGGGTGGGGAGGAGTTCATGGACCAAGAATTGGTTCCTTCAGCGTGACCAGTTCTGTCATATGCCTTTGCTCCGTGAGATCCGTGAGAATAATCCTGATGATTTCAGGAACTTTCTGTGAATGACGGACCCCATATTTCACCGTTTGTTGGCTTTGCTGACCCCCTATATCAGCAGGCAGGATACCTGCATGAGGCAAGCCATCACTCCGGAGCAGAGGCTCGTCGCCACCCTTCGGTACTTGGTGACAGGGAGAAGCCTGCAGGACTTAAAGTTCTCGACAGGCATCTCCCCCCAGGCTCTGGGGATCATTATCCCGGAGACCTGTTCTGCCATCATCCAGGTCCTGCAGAAGAAGTATATTAAGGTAAGATTTATCCTTTAACATCACATTTTATTGTATTTAATGTTTGCTAATGTATTGTATTTCTTTCCTCATTCCCTAATTACCATGATTGTAATATGCTGTGAATGTCCCCTTTGTCCTCATGCATGCTGGATTTTTAGGCAATTATTATTTTTTTTCCTTCATACATATTTGCCTTCACTTACCTCCCCAGCATGCTCTCCTGGCCCTATATCCACCTCATGTAGTCACTTAACAATGTATTTTATCAGCTCCATAGTAGCTTTACCCCAAACACCCCTAAAATGTTTTTAAATGTGATTTGTGCTTTAAATTCAGGCAGAGTGCCAGAGGCTTTTTTTTGGGTGTCCCCAAATCATTTTTAACCCTCCCTCCCCCCAACTGCTAAGTCAGCTGATACCAATTCTTTATCTATCCTCAATCATCTATCTGCTGACTTTGCCAAACCCATACACACTATACCCACCTCTTTTGTGGTCAGATTTATGGATGAATTCCCCAAAGCATGTAGTGTAAGGGCCTGCCTGTATACTTTCAAATGGTACTGTTTCAAGTTTCTGTATACTATTATTATCTTGATAGGTAATAGCAGAATGTCCAAATGTGCTCAAATGTGTACAGTGTGTATTTATATCTTTGTATTATGACACTTCTTACCTGTCCAGTGGGCTGCCAATAGTGTAACTAAGGAGGGGCTGTTCCAAGTAATACCCATTATTTAGGCATTCATCTCTCAATGAAGTGGAGAGGGTTACCTGTCCAAGAGCTCCCCCCCCTATAATGTTAGAAATGGCCCATGAGAGGGGGGGGGGGGGGACTGATAGGTGTACCTTATACTTTGGTCTTTAAAAACTCCCATTAATAAATGTTATCTTGATGTTGGCCAAGAAGGTTTGTGTCTAATCTGCTTTCCATGTTTATGTGCAAAAAGACAAATTTTTTTTTTGTTTTCCTCAACAGTTTCCTTCTACGCCACAGGAATGGCAGACTGTGGCCTCCCACTTTGCCTAGTGGTGAGACTTTCCTAACTGCGGAGGGGCAATTGATGGGAAACACGTCCACATCGTCCCACCACCCAACTCGGGGTCGTACTATTATAATTATAAGGGGTTCAATCGTATTGTGATGTTGGCGGTGGTGTCAGCTAATTACGAGTTCCTGTATGTGGACGTGGGGAAGAATGGCCGGATGTCCGATGGTGGAGTCATAGCCCAGACGGAGTTTTACAGGCGTCTCCAGAATGGCAGCTTGGACTTGCCACCTCCAGAAGACAATGTGGAAGGACTCCCATTCGTCTTCGTTGCGGATGAAGCATTTGCGTTGGGGGACCATCTTATGCGGTCATTCCCGATGAGGACCCTCACCCCGGACCAGAGGGTTTTTAATTACCGGCTGGCCAGAGCCAGAAGAGTGGTGGAGAACACATTTGGAATCATGGCCAGCCGGTTCCGCCTATTTCTTACACCCATACATATGGCGGAGTATAAACTGAATCATATTATCCTGGCGTGCTATATTCTACATAAATTTTTACGTCAACATTCTGCCAACTATGCTGGCTCAGTTGGGCCGGAGGCCGGAATTATAAATGAAACAACCCTGACGGCGCTTGAAAGTGGCCGTCCTGGCTTGCCCTCCCTGAGTGCCCGTGATGTCCGGCTAAGATACCTTGAGTTCTTTGCGGGTAGGGGAGCCATCAATATGCCAGACAATGTGTGAAACCTTTATCAAATAAAAAAAAAATAAGCAAATCTTTGTTGACATTTACTGCTTGTGTTTGTTTTAGCTGACCCTGACAGAAATGTGGTGAGTCCTGAAAATGGCGTGATTGTGTAACCTTACAAAGCACTGTTGGGTGTTATTTACTAAAGGCAAAGACACTTTGCACTACAAGTACACTTGAAACTGCACTGAAACTGCACTTGTAGTGCAAAGTGGATTGGCCCTTATTAAATAACCCCCATTGTCACATAAAGCAGCAATTGGAGCACCACAAAAGTATTGTAGCGTTGAGAGAATTATCCACACATTCTTGATTAACAATCTTTTTAATACCAGCACAATCACATCTGCATTTAGAAAAGGTTTCTCAAACAAACCAACATGTTTGTTGTATAACAATTTTTGGGGTAGCATTATAAAAAGTACAAATGTCCATTTAAGATAAAACAGGCATGTTTCAAACCAACAAGAAAGACACAAATCTTGAACTTACAAAGTTCACATTTGGTAGAACTTGAAGGCAATATCAGACATGAGTATTTAGGAACTGTGTTTGATATTGCGTTCAGATGGGGTGAAGTCACCCCAGGAAAAGCCAAATTTTGAAGATGCACACCAATTTACGAATGTCAACATGTGCTAGCTGCCATCACGGGGGATCAAGGGACGTGTTTTGGGGGTGCAACCCCTTCCTCACAGCTGCTTTATTATTGAGGAAGAGGTTGCACCCCCAAAATGCGTCCATTGATCTCCCGTGATGGCAGATAGCACATGTTGGCACACTGTGTGCATCCTCAAAATTTGGCTTTTTCTACAATTCGCTAAAAAAAATATAAAATTGTAGTACACCATAAAAGAAAGGGCTTTGGAGGGGGTTTAAACTCTCCCCAAAACATCAATGATGTTCTTATTTTTTTTAATAACATCATTGATGTTTTTCGTGATGTTTTCCAAGGCAACATTACACCCCATGATCTCCCCGATCAGGATCTGGGCACTTTCCGAGGTGAAAGGATCTGGATCCACAACATCACGATCACCTAAAAAGAGAGAAACCAAAAAAAAACATGTATTATAAATATGCCGGCATCCATCTCTTACCTGAGCCTGTGGTCGCAGACACTCACCTGTTGTGGTGACTAGTTCCACCACGTCTTCCTCCTCCTGCTCTTCTTGTGTTTGGGGTATTTCCCCTTCTTCCAAAGGTGGGGGGTCTCTGGTCTCCTCGGATGAGGGGTGTCCTCCGAGTCTTTTCTCCCCTATGTGACACAAAAAAGGTATACTTAGCACACAGATATTTGATGGCAGAACTATAAATATGAAACATTGCTTGGAAGTGGGGTACAATTGTCTATTTTGGCAGAGTTCCAAGATGTAGAATTGTTATTGTCCTTTGTCAAGCTTCAATACTTTACCTAAATGAATACATTGGATTTAAGTAATTATTTATTGTGGTACAAAATTGAAAAAACATGGGGATACATGAGAGCATAACCAATAAATTACATAGCCCTGATAAAATTGATCGATACCGTGAATCGATCAAAACAGAAACACCGACATGGGGGACATACAACATGTAAAGACTAACAAAACAAACGTCCGGACGTCTGTCTGTTGATGTCTGTTGATGTCTGTGCAACCTGTAACAATGAGAAGTGTACAGCTATGCTGAATAAGGTTGCAGCACAGACATCAATCCCCCTGGGGGGAGGGGCGGCTCAAAAACGGGGTATGGGGGGTTTCGGAAAGAAAGGGGGGGGGGAAGGGAAAGGTGGGGTGAGGAAGGAGTGGGGGAAGAAAGGGAAGGGACCAGGAAAAGGGTGGAAGGCCGTGCAGTGGGATGCTAATATGAGTCCTGAAATCAGACATCAATCATCCTGTGGATGGAGGTGTATAGGCCATGCATGTATTGACGTTAGGTTGCGGTTGCAAGAGTCCAAGATGGTATGCAGCGGAATACTCAAATATCCAGAGTAGTATATAGGATATGACCAAGAGCGTGCTGTTATGAAATCAGGCAGTAACTAGCATGGGCAGAAATACATGAAACAGGTGGCCAAGTACATTACCACTCCCGGGTCCAGTCTGGGGATCCACAGGTATCGCCAAGGTGCGTTGTCACCTGTATTGTAGACTGCGCCGCTTGCCGCTGTAAACGATGCCGGACACTGCCTAAAAAGTTCTCCGCAATCCAGAGGACGTTCCTCGTGTGAATAAATGGCCGGCCATCCAGGTGCACCTGTTGCCCTCCACTCGGCTGTTCCAAACCGTAGAGCGGAATGCTCCCTCAGTGGGTGAGCTGGCTAGCCCCTACGGGGGATGACAGCAGGCATGACATCCGGGCGGAGTGACGTCAACGCGTTTCACAAGACAAAAGTGTGTAGCTTCATCTGGATGTATAGGTGGCGTGCGAGGGCTCCTTCTTATTGTTGTCCATCCCTCGTACACGCCCATCCGGCTAATTTGAATAGAGGAGGTTTGCCCAGTCTGTGTGTGTCCAGATTGTCGCCCACTGTTTGATTGCCGCTTTCTGTGTGTGGTCAATTTCTTATTATGATAACAAGAATTCCGGCAAATAATCTCTTGAATATGTAACCAAGAAGATTGAGGCATTAATAAATATGGAAAGTATGGTAATATATGTAATCATACTGTTGATGTCCATGTTCCCTATATTATAGCAACTGTTCAATATATATTAAAAGTTTTTATATGAGCTACTCTTGCTCTATTCATCAGACGTAGCAGATATCAAACCAGTACTTAGATAGGGGATGCACTTAAAACATCAACCAGATCAAATCTGGACGGGAGGAACAGGGGGGGGAAATAGGAGATTGTAAAGGAAGGGAACCAACAAAGAGGGTAGAGGTGTGGACCCACCCCGTGGTCATTCTCCGTGTAGACATCTCAAAATTATGTTGTCTAGGGTGGTCCAATGGACCCTAATATACTTAGATATAGCCCACACAGAGAAAGTCGTATGTGAATCACAGAGTTGCTAGTCTATATCTATCTACATTTATTGATGAGACAAACAGGAAGGAAGGATATGAAAATGATCAATCTTTCTAAGTTTAAATTAAATAAGAGACATATTGATCTCTTACAAAAAGGGATGTCCTTTTCGCCCACCAATCAGATGGATGAGTTCACAGTATTTAAGGACGTTACCCTTTTCATACACAAGGTCTTCCTACGCTTCATCCACACTAATAACCTAGGTTCTGTAACAGATAAGAATACAATTAAAAATCAAGACGAAGAAATGTTGGCAATCCTCAGCTCCCTACTGGAGGAAAATGAGAAAGAGGAAACTGGGCATGGTCCCTACAAAAGCCAGTCCAAACTTAACATCAAGTCCATCAAGATGCCCCCACTCAATAAAAATAGATGGCTAAGCCTATTCTTGGATATGGTACAAACAGACCTATCCAAGATGGACTGGAGCATAAAAAGTGAAGACAATCTCTCTCCAGCAGAACGTAAAGCAATCCGTGAACTGTCAGAAGCCCCTCAGCTAGTTATAAAAAGGAGTGACAAAGGTGGGAATGTGGTGCTCCTGGATGAAAAAGATTATGAAAAGGAGGTTTTTTGCCTGTTAGGCGATGCCATAACTTACAAAAAACTATACAGTGACCCCTTTCCCAACCTCGTCACAAACTTGAATAACAAACTCAAATTAGCAGGAGAGGCAGGACTACTAGGCAAACGGGAATTAAAGTTAATCACAGTTAATCACAGTAAATCACAGTCTATGAATACAATGTACCGAAATTTTACATCATCCCGAAAGTACACAAATCGTTGGAAAATCCTCTGGGGAGACCAATTGTCTCAGCGATAAAGGGTCCCCTAGAGAGAATCGGGAAATATTTAGACAATCTACTGAAGGAGATGGTTATGGATCTCAAGTCCTATGTGAAGGATACAGGTGATGTTTTGAGACATATCTCCCAGATCAACGTACAGGGGGAGCTCCTCCTGGTGGGGATCGACGTGGAATCCTTGTACATGTATATCCCCCACGACTGGGGGATTAGAGCGGTTGATGTCTTCCTAGACAGACACTTTCCCAACTATGGTCCACAGAATGAATTTCTAGTGGACTTTTTGACTTTTGCCCTCAAAAACAACTTTTTTCCATTTCTTTCTAATTATTATCAACAAATCAATGGCACCTCCATGGGAGCTCCTTGGGCCCCAGCATATGCCTGTCTTCACTTGGGACTGTGGGAGGAGGACGCGGTTTACACCTCGCCGATGTACCTGAGCCATGTACATACGTGGCTCAGGTACATCGACGACGTGTTTGTCATCTGGAAGGGCGATCAGGATACATTGGCGCAGTTTATAGACTACCTTAACTCCAATGACCGAAATATTAAATTGACATACACATGGGATCGAGAAAGAATTTCCTTTCTGGATCTGTCTATTAGCAGGAAGAATTCTTCCCTGGTGACCCAGACCTTTCGCAAGGAGACTTCTGCGAACACACTTTTAAGAGCAGATAGTCACCATCCGAAATGGCTCAAGGATAGTATCCCTGTAGGCCAATTTCTCCGCATCAGGCGAAATTGTTCCAACAAAGAAGACTATAGACGTGAAAGCGATGAATTGTACAAACGCTTTTGGGAACGTGGATACTCCCATAAACAGCTAAGGAGGGCCAAGCGCAAGGCAGCAAGACGGGATCGCCCCTCACTTTTAGACAGAAAACCATCTAAAAACTCACAACTTGCCCTTCCTTCTTCCATTACCCTGGACCCGGTGAGAATTATCACAGAGTTCGGGTCCCAATGGGACATGGTTAAATTCATACTAGAGAAACACTGGGGTATACTTACCAACACTCCCGGTATAGCTCAGATAGTGGGACCTATCCCCAAAATGGTAGCAAGAAGGGCCAGAAACCTGGGTGACTGCCTAATTCACTCTGAACACATTAGAAGTATTGACAGTTCTTGGCTATCTCGATTCCCCAGAAGTAAGGGGATGTTCCCCTGCGGAACCCATGCTAGTTACTAGCCCATGCTAGTTACTGCCTGATTTCATAACAGCACGCTCTTGGTCATATCCTACATACTACTCTGGATATTTGAGTATTCCGCTGCATACCATCTTGGACTCTTGCAACCGCAACCTAACGTCAATACATGCATGGCCTATACACCTCCATCCACAGGATGATTGATGTCTGATTTCAGGACCCGTTTTTGAGCCGCCCCTCCCCCCAGGGAGATTGATGTCTGTGCTGCAACCTTATTCAGCATAGCTGTACACTTCTCATTGTTACAGGTTGCACAGACATCAACAGACATCAACAGACAGACGTCCGGACGTTTGTTTTGTTAGTCTTTACATGTTGTATGTCCCCCATGTCGGTGTTTCTGTTTTGATCGATTCACGGTATCGATCAATTTTATCAGGGCTATGTAATTTATTGGTTATGCTCTCATGTATCCCCATGTTTTTTCAATTTTGTACCACAATAAATAATTACTTAAATCAAATATATTCATTTAGATTGCCTTTGCTTTGAGCCCCACTTTTCTCTTGGTCCCCCTCTGTTTGGGACAATTTTGGGTTACAGATGCACGGGGGCTGAAGGGCAATCATAGGTTGAGGGTACAGAGTCTACATACATGGTTAAACAAGCCTCATTATCTTCCACTTGATCTCAATACTTTACCTGTCTTGTACAAGCTTCACAGATGGAGACCCCCCTATAGTATACACTGGAGCACCTGTGTGGGCCCCCAAATAAAAAGGGTGCTCTGGTGTCCCACACTAGAGCTCCAGTGTCCAGATGTAAAAACTGCTGCTGAGTGTCCTCTCCTTACACAGAATCTAGTTTGCATTTCATTCTAGTAACAAACACATCTACACAACCAAATTAGTTTCATACAAGTAGGCCCTAAAAAATGTGGTCAAATGCATATGGCAAAAACAATGGTGTTTTATAGGCCGAAAGAAAAATGTTTGATACGAACGAATAATGTGCCCATGAACATGAAAGTTTCCATTTTAAACTGTACAACAGTTCCTAAAAGCACATGGAGCAGCACGAACGTAATAAACACAAAAAGAATAGGAACACAGCACAACTACTTACTTTTTTGCAGCACTCTCCGGATCTTTCTGTACTGCTCGTGTTCTCTTAATTTCATTTCCGACCACCGCTTCCTGAGCTGATCTTTCGATCGTCGTACCCCGAAATTCCGGTGCAGACTTTTGACCACTTTCGCCATGATCTTGGCCTTTCTGACATTGGGGTTGGGGTAAGGTCCATACTTTCCATCATAGTCGGCCTTCTTCAGGATGTCGACCATCTCCAACATCTCCCCAAAGGACATATTTGAGGCCTTAAATCTTCTTCTTGATCCAGACGTTTCCGGATCCGGGCTTTCCTCCCCCTCCTCCTCGTTGGTGTAATTAGCACGCACCTGCTGTGTCTCCGCCATGTGCTATTCCCCCACTGCGCCGAACGAAAAGGGACGGGGAATAGACTAGAAAGAACATCAGGGGCAGGCGGAGTTACACGCATGCGCAGTGTGTATAAAGCGTAACACGCGTGCGTAGTACGTACGATCTGTGAGCGGAGGAAGGAGTATCGGAGGCGCCGATTGTGATAACGAAGGTAAGAGCCAAACTTGGGCCTATACTGCTTCTAGATTGAGGCCCTATATTGTAACAAGATTAGGAGCGTTTGGACTGACATTAGGGCTTGTCTTGTGTTGTGTCTAGCAGTGAAAATGGAAATCTTGAAAGAATAACGACCTTATGGCAATCTTCATTGATATGTTCAAGGAGCTGCCTTGTCTGTGGCAGATAAACCACTCACATTATAAGAATCAAACAAAGAGGAAGGCAGCACTGGATCAATTGCTGGAATTTGTGAAGACGGTCCCCACGGCAGACATCACCTATTTTAAGATCCTAATTGGTGGCCTGAGGAGCACTTATCTAAGGGAGCACAAGAAGGTCCAGGATTCCCAGAGATCAGGAGCTGCAGATGACATCTATGTCCCCAGACTGTGGTACTATGACAGGCTGCATTTTCTGGCAGGTCAGACTGAACCCAGGCCAGCACTCTCCACTCTTCCTTCCACGCTTCCTTCACCCCCAGCTGAGGCTTCTGACGCCCAACCTGGGCCTTCCAGGCAGCAACATGTGGAGGATCCCAGATTGAGCCAGGTATAGCATTCCTCTAAATATTTCTGCTTGTCCAATCAATGATGTTAACTAGATGTTAGTTTGGAGTACTAATTTCTGATTGTGATTGATGATGCAAAAACTAAAACCATGTCCCTTTTTCATACACAGGGAAGTCTCAGCCAGGAGGTGGCCGAGCCAAGCAGGCTGCTTGATATGCAGGTCCCTCCCCTACACCCGCAAAGACAGAGTGTCAGGAAGAGAAGTACCCTGGAGGAGGCTGCCATAGGCCTCTTTTGGAAGGCTACAGAGGCCCTGAGAACCCCCCACACTGTGGAGCAGGACTTTGCTTGCATAACTGCCTGCAAAATGAGGCAGATGGAGGAGGGCCAACGACTCCTGTGTGAGTCCCTAATTTTGGAAGCTCTCAATAAGGGGTTCAGGGGCCAAATAACATCTGCTACCCACATTTGTGACCTCACACATGGTCCTCCTCCTCCTCCAGGTCCTACTACTCCTCCTCCTCCTCCAGGTCCTACTAGTCCTCCTCCTCCAGGTCCTACTCCTCCTCCTGCCACATCTCCAACACCTGAGCCACAGCCAGGAAGGAAGCGTGGAAAGAAGACCAGAAAGTGATGACCCTGGGTCCAGTCTGGTCTGGCAAAAGATGCAGCCTCTTGTGGTACCACAGCCTGGGGACACAGATGTCATCTGCTGCTTTCCGGATCTCGGGGACTTCTGGACCAGACTGCACTCCCTTAGATAAGGACTCCTCAGGCCACCAATTTTGATGTTAAAGAATTGATGTCTGCCCTGGGGTCCAAGGCTTCGTTAATTTCAGCTGTTTCTCCAGTGTTGCCTCCCTCTTTGTTTGGTTGTTAGCCCTTAATAAAGGATTTTTGGTTTCAATTATACTCTCCTATGTGTTTTTTCCTTCAAAAAGTACAGTTTGTTTGTGAGGATTCAGGTACATTTCTAAAGTACAATGTGAAATTAACAAGGGACACCAACACCAAACAATCTCCTTGAGATTAAATAATATAAGATATCAATGGTGTTGTGGTAACTTGACAAACAAAACACACACAAAAATATTATGGAGTAAAACTAAAAATAAAATAGAACAAAGATCAGACTTGAAAAAAAACACAAACCTAAAAAAACAACAAAAAACAGCCTTTAAAAAAAAGAAAATAACCCAAAGATAATTTTGTCAGATGTGACAAATCCAAATATATCGAGGGAGTCCCGATAAATAATAAAGAAATAAGTTTGTGTGAATATGAGCAGCAAAACTACTTAATTCTTCTCACATTATAAAGAAGAAAAGAGTGCGCTGTATTAAACCATTTTTGACATTGCAGCGTGACGAAAGTGCTGTATCCATTGCGAACGCTAATTTTACCAGACCGAGCTGTTCCGTCTCGGAATTTCTTCTGAGCATGCGTGGCACTTTGTGCGTCTGAACTGGCCACACACGGTCGGAATTGATGCGATCGGATTTTGTTGTCGTAAAATTTTATAGCCTGCTCTCAAACTTTGTGTGTCGGAAAATCCGATGGAAAATGTCCGATGGAGCCCACACACGGTCAGAATGTCCGACAACACGCTCCGATCGGACATTTTCCATCGGAAAATCCGACCGTGTGTACGGGGCATTAGTCTTTAAGTGGTTAAACTGACCTCATTTACAGGCAGAAGTTCGTCCCTTTGATCTAAAAGAACTGTATGTTACAATGTTTCTCTTTAGCATGTTGTGAGAAACTTGGCAGGCTGCTTATTTTTTTTTTCGACAGCTGTGTGCTTGAGCAGAGAACTCTCTGCACTGAATCGAGGAAATGCTTTTTTAAGATAGGGGGTAGAATCGAGATCTTGATTCTTTAATGATTAATCGTGCAGCTCCACTTAAAATATTAGCACAACGGTTTATGAAAGTTGGACTTTGAAGCAGACATTCCATTCCAAACAGAAGGGGGGGGGGGGGGTTGTAACCCCCCACACAAAACAAGTGACTTTAAAAGGCAATTTGTAATCAAACTATTCAACATAAAAATTTTAAAAATTCTGACCTTGGCCATGGAAGTATGGTCCATGAAGACATGGATGAGCAAGTTTGGGGTGGAGGAACTTGACCCGATAGAACACCCTTGGGATGAATTAGAGCGGAGATTGTGAACCAGGACTTCTCGTCCACATCACACATCAGTGCCTGACCTCAGAAATGCGCTTCTGAAGGATTGATCAAACATTCCCATAGACACACTCCTAAACCTTGTGGACAGCCTTCCCAGAAGAGTTGAAGCTTTTATAGCTGAAAAGGGTGGGCCAACTCAATATTGAACCCTACGGACTAAGACTGGGATGCCATTAAAGTTAATGTGCGTGTAAAGGCAGGCGTCCCAAAAAGCATAGCGGTTTTTTTTTTACAAAATAGCAGATAAGGAGAGCCAGGGAAATGTGATAAACAAGGCTAAAGTACAATGTACAAAGTACAAAATGTTTTACTATCCAAAGTTAAGGCAACAAGGGCAGAAGATTTAATAGATGGAAAGATGAAAAAACATGGCTCCCAGCATAGCTCCGAACTGTCCCTGATTTCGAGGGACTGTCCCTGATATGGAGCAATGTCCCTCTGTCCCTCATTCCTCCTCATTTGTCCCTCATTTTGGTCTAATCTATATAGATGTATATAAAATGCACTTTTTATATTTCAAAAAGTGTTTCCCAGTGCTAAACCTTTCATCTAAAATCTAAATTGCTGCATTTGTAAATTTTAAAAGCCAGCATAAAGGAATAGTAGTGGTAAAAAAAAGCCCTTGTGGATTTAATTAACCTTTTGTTTTTGGTTAATTCTGCTTTTAAGGGGGTGTGGCAGGGGGTGTGTCCTATACCTACATACGTTTGCTAGTAGGTGTCCCTCATTCCCATCTCAAAATGTTGGGAGGTACTGAAAAAATGACTGAAGTTCTGCTTTAACTTTCTTTCATTACATAAGGGACAAAAAGTCTCCTATGTGATAAATTTTCTGTGTAAAAGAGCTATTGTGTTCTCCTGGGGGGGGGGGGGGGGGGGTGGGGGCAGGAGAAAGATCCTTTTATATATATATATATATATATATATATATATATATATATATATATATATATATATTATAATATATGCACTATTTTTTATAAAATTGTTACTTACTAGGTGGTTCTGCCTCCTTGTAACATCCTCCGTGAGATCCCAAACCTTTCCTTTTTCTCCCTCACTTCTGTTTTGTTTAGAATGAGCAGTACATGTTCGTTGCAGTCATGTACACTACTCTATGCACACTACACATCCCATCATCCATAGTCCATCTCAGGTACAAGAATTAGGAGGGTGGCTACGTTCCTATACCCAGGGCTTCTTTTCTCAGAGAATAGGTACAGGAACTCCCCTTTCACAGTCACCCCTTTATCTCTTCCCCTACCTACCTCCGAGCACCGTTGCTTGGTTCCACCCCCTACCCACCTCCCAGTACTGCCCCTTTTAGAGAATACAGAACCAATTAACATTTGTGGTATTAAGGTGAAACTTGTTAATGATAAGAAAAGCAGTAAAATAGATCCCCTGCAGCCAACAACAATAGATCCCCAGCAACAATAGATCCTGGCAACAAAATACCCCCCAGCAACAATAGAACCCGGCAGCAACAACAGATTTCCCCACAGACAGCATCAATAGACCCTCCAGCAGCCAGCTACAGTAGACTGCTCCCTCAACAGTAGATCCCTCCCAGCAACAACTGACTACATTGCAACATAAGACCCACCCAACAATAGATCCCCAAAAGCAAACATAGACACCCCCCTGCAAAAATAGATCCCTTTCAGAGACAATAGATCCCCCAGAAGCAACAATAGACCTCCCCAGTAACAACCCCCCCCCCCAATCCTCACACGCAAAAGTAGATCCCCTCCAGGAACAATAGATCCCCCAGCAGCCAGCAACAATAGACATTGTTGCACAAACCAGCACTCCTTGCCATTACATGCATTCAGTGCTGGAGGTGCTAGGACTGCGTTCCCCCGCGTTCCTGATGAAAAAAAGCCCTGCCTACATACATATGTGGGACCATGGAGAATGAAAGTAGCCTTCATCTAACAGGAAGCAGCAAAGAAAAAGAAAAAAAAAAGGAATTTGGAGATTTAGAGGAGGCTGAGAGCAATACAAGAGACTCTCGAATAGACTTTAGTGCAGGGGTCTCAAACTCCAATTGCCTGAGGGCCACATGACAAGTTTTCATATCCCATGGGGGCCGCATGCAAACTTTTAAAACTTCAAAAGCAATAAACTATACCAGCAATAATATACTATACTATACCCAGCACTGGTGTCAGCAAACGCATTATTAACCCCCAGCACTGGTGTCAGCAAACGCATTATACCAAGCACTGGTGTCAGTAAACGCATTATTAACCCAGCATTGGTGTCAGCAAACGCATTATTAACCCCCAGCACTGGTGTCAGCAAACGCATTATACCCAGCACTGGTGTCAGTAAACGCATTATTAACCCAGCATTGGTGTCAGCAAACGCATTGTTAACCCCCAGCATTACCCCCCCCAGACTGCACAAATAGCCGCACACTCCATAAAATACCCCACACACTCCATAATTACCCCCACACTACACAATTACCCCCCACACTGCACAATCACCCTCCACACTGCATAAAATACCCCCCACACTGCACAAATTTCTACCCCAGTCACCCCACTAAGGACTTTGCCTCAGTGTGATGGCTCACTCACCTCTCCTGGCAGTCAGGATCATCTGCCTCCCGAGTCCTCTCCTCCTGGCTTCCATACAGGCCTAGTGACAGGGGACCCAGAGAACACAATCTCCCGCCCTGAGGTGGCAGCAGGACCCTGGTTTGGGGCTCTGGTCGATCGTCAATGCCTAGGTGGGTGGATCGATGAGCGGATCCTTCCTCCGCTCCTTCCTTTGCTCTGTTCTCTCTCTGGGCTGCAGCAGCGTGCAGCGGAGAGGACAGAAGAGATGGAGAGGTAAAGCTCTTTGGAGCCTCCCCTCTGCGGTGCCTGGGTGCAGTTCAAAAAGACGTCTTGGATAGAGGTGGACCAATATGGGTTTTTCTCTGGCCGATGCCAATACCGATATTTAGAAATCGGGGCGGCCGATGGCCGAATATGATGCCGATTTTTGTGGCCGATATTTTAGGCCGATTTAAAAAAAAAAAAAACCTCACCCACTCCACTCCTCCCTGCTTGCTCCTGTCACTCTACCACACACTTGATGTCCTCAGTACAGATGGCACTGGTTGGCTGTGGCACTGGTTGGCTTAGGCAGGTGGCACTGGCAGGTGGCACTGTCTGTCACTGGCAGGTGGCACTGGCAGGTGGCACGTGGCACTGATTGGCAGGTGGCACTGATTGGCACTAACAGATGGCACTGGCAGGTGGCACTGATTGGCAATGGTACTGGCAGGTGGCACTTATTGGCAGTCATACTGGAAGGTGGCACTGGCAGGCATTGGCAAGTGGCACTGGTTTGGAACTGGAAGGTGGCACTGGTTTGGAACTGGCAGGTGGCACTATTGGCACTGGCAGGTGGCACTGATTGGCGTGGCACTGGCAGCTGGCACTGACTGGCGTGGCACTGGCAGGTGGCGTCAGGTGGCACTGGCAGGCACTGGCAGGTGGCGCTGACTTGCGTGGCACTGGCAGGTGGCAGCAGGTGGCACTGGCAGGCGGCACTGATTGGCGTGGCACTGGCAGGAGGCGTAAGGTGGCACTGGTTAGCACTGGCAGGTGGCATTGATTGGCAGGGGCACTGGTTGGCGGTGGCAATGATTGGCGGTGGCAGGTGGCACTGGCAGGTGGTACTGGTTGGAGGTGGCAGGTGGCACTGGCAGACTGGTTGGCACTGGCAGGTGGTACTGATTGGCGGTGGCACTGGCAGCTGGCACTGACAGATGGCACTGACAGTTGGCACACTGAGCGGAGTGTAACCGCGTGTGAAACAGACAAGGAACAGTCCACACTCATCAGCACGCATCAGCGCTTGATGCTTGTGTGAAGCTGACACGTAGCACAGAGGAGAGAGACAGAGGGATCTGTCAGAATTGAGGTTGATGTCGGGGTGGGCAGGACCTGGCCGGGGTGGGCGGGACCAGCAGATATCAAACACCAGCCAATGATTGGGCTGCTTAAGAAAAGGGGCGGGCCACATACACGTAGCGGCCCGCCCAGATCCCATTGGCTGGTGTTTGATATTGGCCGGGTCCCGCCCACCCCGGCCAGGTCCCGCCCACCCCCGACATTAACCTCAAATCTGACAGATCCCTCTGTCTCTCTCCTGCTGTTACGTGTCAGTTTCACACAAGCATCAAGCGCTGAGTGTGGAGAAGGGAGTAGGAACAGCAGCCAGTGCTATATATCGGCCTAATGGCCAAATATCGGTCGACCTCTAGTCCTGGATCGGCCCTGCCTGCGGGCCATTTTTAACCGGTCCGCGGGCCGCAAATGGCCCGCGGGCCGGTACTTTGAGACCCCTGCTTTAGTGTCACTTTAGCCAGTTTACAACCCCCTATAGCAGATTTACTGCTACAAGGCGGTCAGTATGTGCAGAATCACGTATATATATATATATACGTGATTCTGCACTTCTGGGTTTTGGGTGCGAGCACGCGCAGATGTCTGCCAAGACCCACCAATCATTCGCTACTGTGGCAGAATGACAGTCTGCCTATGTAAACATTGCAAGGCAAACAATTCCGTGAGTACAGAAGACATGGATATTACTAGTAAAAAAATAAATAAATAAATAAAAATATCCAATAGTTTGTAGACGTGATAACTTTTGCACAAACCTATCAATATACACTTATTGGGATTTTTTTTTACCAAAAATATGTAGCAGAATACATATTGGGCTAAATTGATGAAGAATTTAGATTTTTTATTTTTTTTATTGGATATGTTTTATAGCAGAAAGTAAAAAATATTGTTTTTTTTTTTTTTTTTTTCAAAATTGACGGTCGTTCTTCGTTTCTAGCGCAAAAAATAAAAACCGCAAAGGTGATCAATTACTACCAAAAGAAAGCTCTAATTGTGGGAAAAAAAGGACGTCAATTTTGTTTGGGTACAACATCACACAACTGCGCAATTGTCAGTTAAAGCAACGCAGTGCCGCATCACAAAAAATGACCTGTTTATTAAGGGGGGTAAACCTTCCAGAGCTGAAGTGGGTAATAGTATGTCTAAATCGGCCTAGGGGCCCTTTAATGCCTATGCTCTTTTGCCACACTAGGAGGCACATTTCCAGAGGGACAAAAGCGCATCAAAAGTATAAAAGTATTCCCTTTTAAATCCTATGTGACTTTTCACACTGCTGCACTGTGTTTGCACTGCGGTTTGAAAAGTCCTGCATGCAGCATCTTTGGTGCGTTTTTGAAAAGAGCACCAAAGATGCACCTTCCATTTAGATCAAAGGAGAATGCATCAGGGTTTGTTTTTAGGTGCGTTTATGGGGTCACGTGGCACATTGATGGTGGTCGTTAAGGTGCATAAACCCGCTGGCGTCTTTAAAAACGGATTAGGGAGCAGGCACCTGCCAGCGTCCTTAAAGCGGAGTTCCGCTTACAAAAAAAAATTAAAAGTCAGCAGCTACAAATACTGCAGATGCTGACTTTTAATAATCGGACACTTACCTGTTCCAGGGTCCAGCGATGCGGAGGAAGGAAGCCCCACTCGTCTCTCCCTCCTCTCTGCGGCGCAAACACTGTCACTGTGGGCGCCCGGGTGTGACTTCACAGCCGGGTACGCACTGCGCATGAGCGAGCCGTCGATGATTGCTGGGAGGGAGGGGGGAGAGGTGAACTGACTTCCGGAACTGCGTAGACCTGGGAGGAAGTGGGAGCTGGAACCCTCTAAAAAGAAGGTCCCCCCCCCCAGAAAAAAAATGTCATATCAAAAGTGGCATGTCAGGGGGTCACCTTTCCTTAAAGCGGAAGTTCCATTTTTGGGTGGAACTCCGCTTTAACCACTTGCCAAGCTGCTCACGCAGATATACTGCGGCAGGTCAGCTCTCCTGCATGAACTGACGTAAGTGTAGCGTGCCCGCGGGTCCCGCGGACTCTATGTCCGCCGGCGGCCTGCGAACGTGGCGAGGAGAGGCAGAACGGGGAACCGCCTATGTAGACAAGGCATTTCCCCGTTCTGCCTAGTGACATGACAGGGATCTACTGTTCCCAGTGATTGGGAACAGTGATCTCTGTCATGTTTCAGTAAGCCCATCCCCCCTACAGTTAGAAAACGCTGAGGAAACACACTTAACCCCTTGATCACCCCCTAGTGTTAACTCCTTCCCTGCCAGTGTAATTTTTACATTGATCAGTCTATTTTTCTAGCACTGATCAATGTAATAACTGGTCCCCAAAAAAGTGTAATTTGGGGTCAGATTTGTCCGCCGCAATGTCGCAGTCCCGCTAAAAATCTCAGATCTCCACCATTACCAGTAAAAACAATAAAAAATAAATAAAAGTCCCTAAATCTATCCTGCAGTTTGTAGATGTGATAACTTTTGTGCAAACTAAGCAATATACGCCTATTGTGATTTTTACCAAAAATATGTCGAAGAATATATATATATATATGATGAATAAATTATTATTATTATTATACAGGATTTATATAGCGCCAACAGTTTGTGCATCGCTTTACAACATCGGGGAAGACAGTACAATTACAATACAATTTAATACAGGAGGGATCAGAGGGCCCTGCTCTAGAAGGGAGGGTCAAGTGGAACAAAGGGTAGTAGATGTGGGGGATGATCAGGTGGACAAAATGAAAATACAGTTGTTAGGTGTGGGTAGGATAGGCTTCTCTGAAGAGGAGGGTTTTCAGGGATCGTCTAAAAGCTAATAGAGTAGGAGATAGACGGACAGATTGGGGTAAGGAGTTCCATAGGCTTGGAAAAGTCCTGGAGACGAGCATGGGAGAAGGTGATGAGTGAGCTAGAGAGCAGGAGGTCTTGAGAAGAATGAAGAGAATGATTAGGTTGGTATTTTGAGACAAGGTCAGTGATGTAGCTGGGGGCAGAGTTGTGGATGGCTTTGTAGGTAGTTGTTAGTATTTTGAATTTAATTTGTTGGGTAAGCGGAAGCCAGTGGAGGGATTGACAGAGAGGAGTAGCAGAGACAGAGCGGTTGGTAAGGTGGTTGAGTCTGGCAGCAACATTCATGATGGACTGAAGGGGGGGATAGAGTATGCAGAGGTAGGCCAATGAGGAGAGAGTTGCAGTAATCGAGGCGAGAGGGAAGGAGTGAATTAAGAGCTTTGTTGTGTCATTGGTAAGAAAGGGGCGTATTTTGGAGATGTTCCGGAGGTTGAGGCGGCAAGATTTGGACAGTGATTGCACATGGGGCTTAATGGAGAGTTCAGAGTCCAGGACTACTCCTAGGACCTTGGCATGTGGGTATGGGCTGATAGTTGTGCCATCAATTTTGACCGAGAGGTCAGGGGAAGAGGCACGTGGGGGAGGAAAAATGATAAGTTCAGTTTTGGATAGAATATGTTTGAGGAAGTGGTGCGACATCCAGACCGATATATCTGATAGTAAAATAGTGATATGTGAGGAGACTGAAGGGGTGGGTAGAGGGGTAGAGAAATAGATTTCAGTGTCGTCAGCGAAGAGATGGTATTGGAAGCCATGGGAGGCTGACCCAGGGAGGAGGTGTAGATTGAAAATAGGAGGGGTCCAAGAACAGAAGCTTGGGGGACCCCAACAGAGAAATGAAGATGAGAGGAGGAAGTAGAATTGTAGGTAATGCTAAAGGTGCGGTTAAATATGTAGGTAGAAAACCAGCGAAGAGTACAGTCACGGAGACCAAAGGCATGGAGTTTTTTGAGGAGGGGGTGGTTAACCGTAATGAAGGCAGCAGAGAGGTCCAGGAGTAGGAGTACAGAATAGTGTCCCTTAGTTTTGGCCGTTAGTAGATCGTTTGTTAGTTTGAGGAGAGCAGTTTCTGTGGAATTTTGAGAATGAAATCCAGACTGAAGGGGATCAAGAAGGCTAATATCAGTGAGGTGGACGCTCAGTCGGTTGTAGACCAGACGTTCAAGGAGTTTGGAAAAAAGGGGAGCAAGGAGATGGGGTGTAGGTTGTTAAGATTGGATGGGTCCAGTGAGGGCTTTTTAAGTATGGGGCTGACAAGTGCATGTTTTAAAGAGTTGGGGAAGATGCCAAAAGAGAGGGAGAGATTGAAGATGTGGGTTAGAGAGTGTAGAATAGTGCTAGAGGGTGAATGTAGCATTTGCGAGGGAACAGGATCCATCTATAGTGGTGGGGTTAAAAGAGGGAAGTAATGATTGTACCTGTGGACATGAGGTGTAAAGCATGGAGGGTATCGGAACAGTAGAGATCTCCTCGCGAATTGTATCAATCTTCTGTTTGAAGTAATTGGCGATCTCCTGGGCAGTGAGTGAGTTAGTGGGTGGAGGCATTGGAGGGCGAAGTAGAGAGTTGAAGGTAGAGAAGAGTTGATGGGGACGGGATGATAAGTTTTTAATGAGAGAGCTCAAATAGGTCTGCTTGGCAGTGAGGAGGCTGGAATTGTATTTTTGGAGGGCAGATTTATACTGGCTGAAATCTTTCTGGGACTTCGTCTTACGCCACAGGCACTCAAGATCACGGCTGTGTTTTTCCAGACTTCTAGTATGATCTGTTTGCCAGGGTTGAAGGGGGCGGGGCATGATTCTGTGTGTAGTGAGGGGGGCCAGTGTGTCCAGTGAGCTTAGAAGTGAAGTGTTGTAGACAAAAGTGGCTTGGTTGCTGCAATTAGTCTTTTTATATACTTTTTGGGGTATGTATTATAGCAGAAAGTAAAAAAAAAAGTTTTGTTTTGCAAAATTGTCTGTCTTTTTTTGTTTATAGCCCAAAACATCAAAACCACAGAGGTGATCAAATAAGACCAAACGAAAGCTCTATTTGTGCGTAAAAAAGGACATCAATTTTGTTTGGGTACAACGTCGCACGACTGCGTAATTGTCAGTTGTCACTGCGACGCAGTGCCGCATCACAAAAAATGCTCTGGTCATTAAGGGGGCAAATACTTCTGTGGCTGAAGTGGTTAAAAGGATAGTTCACCTTTACAAATAAAAATTGCCTATGTAGGTAAGGGGTGTCTGTAGATCAAAACAAACTGCGCAGCTCTGACTAAGAATGAATAATGTTTTTGCTATAGGTGTAGGCCATTTACATACCTGATGAAGCCTGACTGGAATACTCCTAGGATGTTGCTAAGTGAGGCCTAGTCATCACTGGTCACCTCCACCATTACAGGAGTGAGCTCTTTCTCTGATTCAAACCCCCTTACATGCTCTTTCTCTCCTTTGATGCAGTAGCTCTGAGCTCAGCATTTGAGAGCTCACACCTGTGATGGTGGAGGTGAGCAGTGATGACCAGATCTCACTTAGCAACATCCTGGGAGCACCTAGCAATGTCCTGGGAGTATTCCAGTCAGGCTTCATAAGGTAATTAAATGGCCTACACCTATAGCAAGGGTATTATTCAACTTTAGTCAGAGCTGCACAGTTTGGTTATATCTACAGTGGACCCTTATCTGTATAGGCAGTTTTGTGGCAAAGGTGAACTATCCCTTTAACAACCGGCGGATATATAAACAAACAATGCTTCTGTGGAGGAGTCGGTCCGGCTGCCCCCCTCTCACATTCTTGGAGCCCATGCGCCCAACTGTCCCAGCCAGTCTTTCTGGCTCCTCCCCCCTCTTGTGGTAACATCGCTCCTGCAGAAGAGGAACTGGAGCATGCTGACCCCTGAGGGGGTACAGGGGGGCATATATGTAGTTATCACTGATTGTTAAGGACGCCAGGCAATTGCCAGATACTTAAAAAACAGTAAACAGAAGAGGCGGCGTTTTAAACAACCAGTGAATAACTGGTTGCTATGGAGATGGAAACCAATGGTGTCCATAACAACATCTGCTTCTGCGGTGCTTTTTGCGCTACAATTTGTGTTTTTGCACACGCAGTTTTCACGCGTTGTTTTTTTTTAAACGCTTTGCATTTTTATTTATTTATTTTTCTAAAGGGGAGGAGTTTTTGGTTGTTAGGCATATTAAAAACGCATCAAAAACGCACTACATGCATTTCCGCCGAGTGTGCATTGAAATCTAATGAACCAAAAACACACCATGTTGCGCTTAAAACCCTTTGCAAAAACGCAACGGCTGAAATACGCAAAGATGTGAACGTGCCCCATAGGAAACCATGTTAAATGGACTGTAGTGCGTTTCTGCAAAATGCCTAGGTGTGAACCAGGCCTTCTTCATCACTACCTTTATGGGGATCTGTACATGCAGGGCAGGCAGTATTTTTCTATGGGGGGCTTATGCAGTAGTATATTTACTAAGATATATATTTTCATTTTGGCTACAAACTTCTTCATACAAAACTGGATATCTGGGATAAGAAGCAACACATTAGCAAATGAGATTTGAAGGGTTATAAAGGATTGGTTTGGCACTCTATCGCCATCTTTTGGACATTAAATGTATTTCAGCAGTTAATACTTGCATGAAAAGAAATGTTTTGTTTTTAAACTGAGCATTACTGGATTTAAACAAAGCTGGGCCCAGTATAGAAATCAAATAAGTTAGGGGCCCCTATGCTATAATAGTGTACTGACAACACATTAGGGCCAATCCATACTATATGCGGTGACAGACGACTTACCGCATTGAAAAATATCTTTTATCGCAGGGACACATAGGAAACAATTGTGTCTCATTCACACTGCAACACAGTCTAATGCTGCACTGCAGCGTGCTGCGATAAAATGCAGAGATGCTGCAGTGTATCTCAGCTCACCGTGCCAAATCACACCGCAATGTAAGGCAGTGCAGCGCATCCCACTGTCCCGACATTGCAGTGAATAAAGTGTGTGTTTTGTACACTTAGCATAAAGTTTATTCAAAACAAAAAAAGGGTGCCATGTGATGCGATGAATCGCGCACCATGCTGCCCCCTACCGCAGTTGGCAATCTCCAAATTCCTTCTTCTTTTTTTTTTTTTTTTTTTTACTGCTGTAATCAGACTTCCTGTTAGAGGGTGACTGTGTTCATTCTCCATGGACCCACTGTATGCAAGAACATAGCCACGCTCTCTCCCTTGGCACCCCAGATATTTTAAAACTACATTTCCCATGATGCTCAACTATGCCGCAGAGTGCATAAGCATCATGAGAAATGTAGTTTCAAAACATCTGCATAGCTCCCAACTGTCCCTGATTTGGAGGGACTGTCCCTGATTTGGAGCAATGTCCCTCTGTCCCTCATTCCTCCTCATTTGTCCCTCATTTTAGTCTAATCTATATAGATGTATATAAAATGCACTTTTTATCTTTCCAAAAGTGTTTTTCAGCGCTAAACCTTTCTCCTGATTTCTAAATTGCTGCATTTGTAAATTCCAAAAGCCAATATTAAGGAATAGTAGTGGAAAAAAAACACTCGTGGGTTTAACCAATCTTGTTTTTGTGTACAATTCTCCTTTAAGGGGGCGTTGCAAGGGGTGTGTCTTATGCCTGCATACTTTTGCTGATAGGTGTCCCTCATTCCCATCTCAAAAAGTTGGGAGGTATGCATCTGGTCTGCCAAGGTTCGCTATCACTGGACTCCCTAGGGTCTATGGACTATGGGCTGTGTAGTGTGCATAGAGCAGTGTATGTTACTGCAACCAATATGCGATATGCTCATTCCAAACAAACAGAAGTGAGGGGGGGGGGGGACAAGAGGTTTGGGAGCTCATGCTGGAATATTTTAATGAAAAATAGATTACAAGGCCATTAAGTAGTGTTTAATTTTGAGAATAGGAAAATTGTTTAACCCCTTGGTGCCGGCACCTCCCGACCCTTTAGGGCAGTGGTTCGGACAGGAGTTGAGAACCACTGCTTTAGGGGATTCAGATGCAAGGAGGATTCTGATCATGTGACCGCCGTGATTGACTGTCACAGTGGTCACAGCTGTTTGCGATCGGGAGCTTTCCATTAGCTGCCGGTAACTGTGACGGCAGTGCACACAGTTACCGTCACCAAGGCCCACCCACGAGAGGCCGCATATTTGCGTGCCATCATCGTCAAGAGGTTAAAGTCGCTCTCACTATTTCCTACTCTATCCGAAGAAAAGAAAAGTTTCATGGCTCATTTAGATCTCTGTGTGTGCGTAGAGGTGCATTTTTTTGTAGCATTAGGAGGTGTGCTGTCATGTATTTGAGCCATGCTGATATGCATTTCCAATGTATTTTTTTAATTTTTAATTTGGAGTGGACAGGGTTAACAGCCCAGACATCCCAACCTGCAAAAACTCATTTCAGGGAGGGGAGCCAGATGATGGAGATCCCACAGAGAATACAACTCGCATCATTCACCCACATTATTCCACAACTCCCATCATCCACCCACATTATTCCACAACTCCCATCATCCACCCACATTATTCCACAACTCCCATCATCCACCCACATTATTCCACAACTCCCAGGCTGGGGGGGGGGGGGTAATGCAATAAAGCATAAAATAAGAGATGACGGCACACAGGAAAGGCCTCTCTCACACCATAAAAGTCTCTGCGGCCAGCAGGACTGCAGGAATCAATATAGATGATCAATATAGAGATAATCAGCTGAACACAAACATGCAGCGGGTGCAGCTTCACAAAGGGACAGCCCACTCAAGACACCTCATCCCAGGGGAGAACAGCCGGCACGGGAGACCTCCCCAGTGCATTCATGCAACCAAAGAAGGTGCAGGAGTTGGGTGGAGCTAACCACTAGGCGCGGAGAAGGAGGAAGTTAAATCCTCCTCCGTTCTGAATGCTGGGGCCTCACTCTCCTCCTCATCGTGACGTCACTGGTTGCACGGTATGGCCATATGGTGTGACTAAATCCCCATATTTCTTATTAAGCGCATGTGTTTTTAAATAGCCTGTAAAGATTTAAAAGCATTTTTTTTTTGTATATGTGCGCTATTATCTGTGGTTCTTTTTGCATATAGGTTGAGTCTTGACCAGACTTTTGGGGTGGAGCATGCCACTCTTCCACACCAATACTTCATTATCATTGTCCACTAGTAAGTAGTTATAGGAGAAGTCCCTGTATAGCGCAGTTTAGCAGTGAATCTGCAACTAGCACATTTCTCCCATGTAAGGGTTGATTATCTCCTATGGTTAAGAGAAGTGGGATTTATCTTTCATTCTATTGAATGAAATGTGGTGTGACTAAATCCCCATATTTCTTATTAAGCTCAGGTATTTTTAAATAGCCTGTAGAGATTTACACATTGATGTATGTGTGCGATATTCTCTGTGGTTCTATTTGTATATAGGTCTGTATAGCAGCACCAGCTTTAGAAATGCATGTTAAGGGTGTGCCCCCCCCCAATATCTTATTTGTTTGTCACTGGTTGGTTGCTAGACACCAGGTGGGTCGCGACTAGCAACCAGTTTGGGCAGTGAGGTAGTGGCAGTGGTGGAACTTGTAATAGCGGTCTTCGGGACATATGGTCACCCTAGGTGCACCCCGCGCACCCGCCCAGGATCGGCCCTGCAGCCGGGATATCGCGCGGCACTTGTGGGTGTCAGGGAGCCGCAGCCGAAATGCGGGAGACTCCCGCACCTTGAGGGAAACCTGGGATGTCTGACAGCCCTTGACCTAGGCTTGTTAATACTTGTTGCCAATACATCAAAATGCATGTTATATGGGTTTTAATGCTCTTCCATTGACTTCTGTAGACTTCCCGGCATGCTAAAATGCAAAGAGACAGACAAAACTCTCATATTTTTAAAGCGGAGTTCCAGCCCCCCCACCAAAAAATTAAACTTTTACTATTAGGGAACTTACCTGTAAAGGGAGCCTGCGGTGTCCTCACCCAAGCCAATTCATGAATCAGCTCTCAGGTGCTGGCGCCACTATCTTGGGTAAGGGAAACTGGCAGTGAAGCCTTGTGGCTTCACAACCGATTTCTTACTGTGCATGCTTGAATCAAACTGCACTTTCTTAATGGGCCGACTGTGGCAAAGGACAAACTTCTGGCTTTGTCCGCGCACGGCAAACTCAGCAGGAAGTAGGAGCGGGTACCTGTCAAAACCAGGTACCCGACGCCCCCGTCCACAAGGTGCCTAGTCTCAGGTTATCCTGTGCTGTGCCCTGATGGAGAGTGTTTTGGCCCCCAAAATGCATTGTTTTTTTGCATTGTCCTGTTACCATTAATTAAAATAATCTCAGACTTTTATCCGTATTTTGGTCTGGCGATCAGGGGAAGTTTACACTTGAAATAAACTTCACAGTAAATGGTTTCAAACATGCTTGGGACAAACATAGATCTATAGAAATAAAAATAAAAAAAGAGGGTGGACTGGCCTAGTGCATTATCCAACAAATATTTATTAGAGAATGGAGAATGGAATATCTGCTCACAGAGGTGTTAGACCCCTTTCACATTGGGGCGTTTTTCAGGTGCTTTTGGGCTAAAAGTAGCCCTTGTAAAGCACCTGAAAAACACTTCCCCTGCAGCCCCGAGTGCCTTTATAGTGGGGCGGTGCGCTTGCAGGATGGGAAAAAAGTCCTGCAAACAGTGTATACAGCGCTCCTAAACCCCCCCGCCATTGAAATCAATGGCCAGCGCTGCTGAAGCACCTGCAAAGTGCTTTGACTACGGAGCTTTGCTGGCGCTTTTAACCCATTTTCGGTCACTAGCGGGGTTAAAGCGCCCCACTAGTGGCCGAAAAGCGCCGCTAAAACTAGCGGCTCTTTACTGCTAATGCCTCCTGCCTCAGTGTGAAAGTAGCCTTAAAATCAGGCCACACACATGGCTAAACTCTCCAAGACCACCTGGAGCCCCAAGCATGGAGGGGGGACCAGACCTAGGTCCCTGCTGGCTGACGTGTTTTGAATCATCTCTCAGGTGCTGGCAATGCCATCTTGGGTAAGGAAAACTGGCAGTAAAGCCTGTTTCCTACTGCGCATGCACGAATCGCGCTGCACTTTCTCAATGAGCCGGCTCTGGTGAGGAGCGAACTTCCAGCTGAGTTCACCGCAGAGAACTCAGCAGGAAGTGGGAACGGGTACCTGTCAAAATCAGGTACCCGTTCCCCCCTTCCCCTCACAAGGTGCCAAATGTGGCACTGGAGGGGGAGGGAGACAGACGAGCGGAGCTTCCCTTTTTGGGTGGAGCTCAGCTTTAAATATTACCCCCCACCCCAATACCTTTACTTTAAACTCTCCTTGTCAATTAACAGTATAACAGTTGCACCGATGGCTATTGGTTATAGGCTATTGCTGCTCAGCAGCTGTTACATTGTTATTGCCCAAGAAAAGTTTATTTCTGGTCCTAATATAAGTTTGTGTGGTTACTATTTAGGTTATCCTGTGCTGAGCCTTGATGAAAAAGGGGGGGGGGGGGTGTTTTGGCCCCCAAAATGCATTGATGTTTGTTTTGTTTTTTTGCATCATCCTGTTACCATTAATTAAAATCATCTCAGACTTTTATCCAAATTTGGTCTATGATCCTTTTTGTAATTCTGTGGTTTGAACTTTGATGCATCAGTCTTTCTGTTTGTGAAAGGCAAACCAAAAGTGTATTTCTTTGTGAATGTCTCTTCTTAGGTAACACAATAGGGTTTCCCAGATTATAAGATTAACAACGGAAAGGTAGTGAGGGGTACTGGTCCACTACAGCAATGCCTAGATTAAACATTTCTCCTCTTCCTAAATTCCCCTTTTTACCTCCCCCGGGTCAGTTGGCCAACTATTCCACTGACAAGGCTTTTATTGGCTCAGATGACTCCAGTCTTCTTCACCGAGCCATCATTTGGATAAAACATATTGAGAGCGACTTCGGGACCTTAATATGTACAGTCTGGAGGAAAGAAGGGAAAGGGGAGACATGATTGAAACCTTTAAATACATCAAGGGGGAGAATAAGGTTCAGGAGGGACTTTTTTTAAATATGAAATCAAAATCAAGAACACGGGGACATGACCTCAAACTAACTGGAGGAAAGTTCAAAACTTATCTTAGAAAGTATTATTTTACTGAAAGGGTAGTTAATGCTTGGAATAAACTTCCAGCCAGTGGCGGCCCGTCCATTGGGGGCGTCCGGGCGCCGCCCCCTCTCTCCAGGCCACCCCCTATATAACTAATGGATAGATTCATGCACAGCATGAACCTATCCATGGCCGCCGCTGCCACCCCCTATTCAGATGTCCGGCCCCTTTTAGGATGCAGAAGGCCTGAATTACAGTGGCGGAGGTGTATTTTTGAAGCACAGAGCATTGCATTACGTGCCCACCCAGGTGTTACAACACCGAATGAATAGTCGCTGTTGTAACACTGATGCTCAATCCAGCCAATCAGAAGTAGGTCTGAGACCCGTTTTCTGATTGGCCGAAAAGAGAAGACTCTCGATTGGCCGCCGAGAAGGAGAAAACGGAAGCTAGAGCGGTCGCTTTTGGAGACTGGAGAGCAGGGGAAGGGAGAGCCACGCTGCCGCCGAGAGCCCGGGAGAAGCGATGCCATAACGACAGAATTTAACCTCAAAATAATTACATAAAAGTACTGTGGGCGGTCGGCAAGTGGTTAAAAAAGGTTTAATATAATTTCATCCCTTCCCTATTTTATCCAAAATGAAAATAAATACTTTGGCTTTAGATAAAATTTAATTTTAAAATTCGGCCATCCATTTGAAGCATATAGATATATGCCCACATACATACTGTATATCTGAATCTCTCTGTAAATGCCCTTTATTAAGGAAGGAATATATTGACTTTAGGATCTGCTGTGCATAATTCCACCCAGGCAGCTAATGAGTTAATCCATTGTAGAGAATGATTTGGTTCAGCGGGTCACTCCAGTAATCGTCTCACTCATACGCTCGCTGCCTACTGAAATGTTCAGCATTTATTCTTATGCCCAAAGGTTCCTTCATCGTATAATGTTTATCCATTCTGACTGTAACATCAAACACACAAGGATACTTCAATTCAATGTAGTAAGCAAGTGACACAACAATACTAACTATGTCAATTAAATTATAACGCTGCACTGCCCACACAGGACCATACCATGAATTGGCTGCAGTGTTGCACAAACGCTTTCAGCGGTCGCTATGAGCTGTGACGCAAAGGGGAACTCCGGACAAAACACAATCTCAGTCATTAAAGCGGATCTTCACGCATAAAAGGAACTTATTCTCATCTGCTTTCTCCCTTCTCTCTTGTACTCTTATTTTTAATTATTATTTTTTTTTTTTTGGAGTGGCCCACCACTTACTGATTTTTTGGCTAAGTCGGGGTGATATAGTATTGGCCCCCACAGCATCCTGGGATATTCACATCACAAATCACAGGAGGCTTTGGAGCAAAAGTATTGAGCTATTTGATGCTTCACGGCATGTCTGCACATGTGCGAGATCAAGTGGCGCACCTGGGGGGGACACACTTTAAAAGTGGAGAAGAGACGGACGCCTTCCAATTATAGAAGGTTGAATATGGTGATGTGGAAGCAGACCAGTACTAGGAGAACTTAAGTTGGCCATATACCATATCATATTTGGGCCGATCCAGCTGGGACAGCAAAATTTCAATCAGTGTGTTGACTCCCAATGCTGTTGAAAGGACATACTGGACATTTTTTTAACAAACAGTGGCTGCAACTGCTTATCAGTGTATTCAGATGACAGCCGGTGCTGTTGTCAGAATACATTGTACCAACAGGAAGGAATTCCTCCATCTACCTTGTTTGTGTAGATGGAGAAATCGATCCATTATATTTTTTGTTTGATGGACTGTTCTTTGTCTCTGACTGTGAGATGGATATCTGGCTGGGCAGGGTGACAGATGACCCACATTTAGCAACCCCAGGCTACATTTGGAGGCGGCGTCCAGGATCACTGATTCGCAGTTAACCTGCCAGCCATTGCCCCTAGCAACCGAAGTTGATTGAGCCGGGGAACTATGCTTTGTTCCACTACCAGTTGAGGAATTCAACCTTGGGGAAAGACTTATGCCCCGTACACACGGTCGGACTTTGTTCGGACATTCTGACAACAAAATCCTAGGGTTTTTTCCGACAGATGTTGGCTCAAACTTGTTTTGCTTACACACGGTCGCACAAAGTTGTCGGAATTTCCGATCGGCAACCACGCGGTCACGTACACCACGTACGACGAGACTAGAAAAGGCCGGTTCAGAACCAAGCGCGGCACCCTTTGGGCTCCTTTTGCTAATCTCGTGTTAGTAAAAGTTTGGTGAGAGACGATTCACGCTTTTTCAGACTCGTGGCTTTCAGACCGTTTTCTGCTGTTCAGTTTGTGCTTGTGGGTTTGTATCTGTTCTTCAGTGCGTGCAGTCAGTTCGTATCAGAGTTTTCTGTGTGATCTTGCCTGCTCGTTGCTGTTTTTCAGGTCACTCTTCACAGGCCTTGCTGTTCTTCAGTGCGTTCTGTTACTTCGTTCTGAGCAGCCGACCGTTTTCTAGCCATGTTTCGTATGCGTACTCCTCGTACAGTTCGTGCTGTGCGGGGGCTTGGTGTTGGGGTCCTGACCTTGACACAAGTCCAGTCCATGAACAGGGTGGGGAGGAGTTCATGGACCAAGAATTGGTTGCTTCAGCGTGACCAGTTCTCTCATATGCCTTTGCTCCGTGAGATCCGTGAGAATAATCCTGATGATTTCAGGAACTTTCTCCGGATGACGGACCCCGTGTTTCACAGTTTGTTGGCTTCGCTGACCCCCTATATTAGCAGGCAGGATACCTGCATGAGGCAAGCCATCACTCCGGAGCAGAGGTTGGTCGCTACCTTGCGGTATTTGGCCACAGGGAGAAGCCTGCAGGACCTCAAGTTCTCGACAGGCATCTCCCCCCAGGCTCTTATTTGTGGACATTTACTGCTTGTGTTTGTTTGAGCTGACCCTGACAGAAATGTGTGGAGTGCAGAAAATGGCGTGATTGTGTAACCTTATACAAAGCACTGTTGGCTGTTATTTACTAAATGCAAAGACACTTTTCACTACAAGTGCACTTGCAACTGCACTGAAACTGCACTTGTAGTGCAAAGTGGATTTCCCCTTAGGAAATAACCCCCATTTTCTCATAAAACAACAATTACATCACCCCAAAAGTGTTGTAGTGTTGAGACAATAATCCACACATTCTTGATGAACAATCTTTTTAATACCCGCACAATCACATGTGCATTTACCAAAGGTTTTTCTGACAAACCGACATGTTTGTTGTATAACAATTTTTGTGGTGTCATTATCCAAAATCAAAATGTCCATTTTATAGAAAACAGGCCTGTGTAAAACCAACAAGAAAAGACACAAATCTTGATCTTACAAAGTTCACATTTGGTAGAACGTGAAGGCAATATCAGACATGAGTATTTAGGAACTGTGTTTTTTATTGCGTTCAGATGGGGGGAAATCACCCCAGGAAAATCCAAATTTGGAAGAAGCACACAAATTTCACAATGTCAACATGTGCGACCTGCCATCACGGGGGATCAAGGGACGTGTTTTGGGGGAGAAAGCCCTTCCTCAACGCTACTTTATTATTGAGGAAGGGGTTGCACCCCCAAAACGCGTCCATTGATCTCCCGTGATGGCAGATAGCACATGTTGACACACTGTGTGCATCCTCCAAATCACAAAAACATTTCGCACATTGTAGCACACAAAAGAAGAAAGTGATTTGGAGGGGTTTTAAACTCGCCCCAAAACATCAATGATGTTTTTATATTTTGGAATAACATCATTGATGTTTTGCTTGATGATTTCCAATTGTAAATTACACCCCATGATCTCCCCGATCAGGATCTGGGCACTTTCGGATGTGAAAGGATCTTCATCCACAACCTCACGATCACCTAAAAAGAGAGGAACCCAAAATAAATTAGGACTAAAAAATATGCCACCATCCATCTCTTATGTGAGCCTGTGGTTGCAGACACTCACCTGTTGTGGTGACTAGTTCCACCACGTCTTCTTCCTCCTGCTCAGATTGTGTTGGGGGGATTTCCCCTTCTTCCAGAGGGGGGGGGGCTCTGGTCTCCTCGGATGAGGGGTGTCCTCCGAGTCTTTTATCCCCTATGTAAAACAAAAATGGTATAATTAGCACACAGATATTTAATGTCAGAACTATAAAGATGTCAAGCTGCAATACTTTACCTGTTTAGTACAAGCTTCACAGATGTAGCCCCCCCTATAGTATACACTGGAGCACCTGTGTGGCCCCCCTAATAAAAATGGTCTTCTTTTGTCCCACACTAGTGCTCCAGTGTCCAGATGTGAAAACAGCTGCTCAGTGTCCTCTCCTTACACACAATCTAGTTTGCATTTCATTCTAGTAACAAGCCCATCTACACAACCCAATTCTTTGAAGACAAGTATAGGGCCTCAAAATGGTGGCCAAATGCATATGGCCTAAACAATGGTATTTTATCGTCCGAAATAACAATGTGTGATCCGAACGAATAATGTGCCCATGAACATGAAAGTTGCCATTTTAAACTGTACAACAGTTCCTAAAAGCACATGGAGCAGCACGAACGTAATAAACATAAAGAATAGGAACACAGGACAACTACTTACTTTTTTGCAGCACTCTCCAGATCTTTCTGTACTGCTCATGTTCTCGTAATTTCAGGTCCGACCACCGCTTCCTGAGCTGATCTTTCGATCGACGTACCCCGAATTTCCGGTGCAGACTCCTGACCACTTTCGCCATGATCTTGGCCTTTCTGACATTGGGGTTGGGGTAAGGCCCATACTTTCCATCATAGTCGGCCTTCTTCAGGATGTCCACCATCTCCAACATCTCCCCAAAGGACATATTTGAGTCCTTTAATCTCCTTATGGATCGGGACGTTTCAGGCTCCGGCCTTTCCTCCTCCTCCTCGTTGCTGTAATTAGCACGATCCTGCTGTCTATCCGTCATGTGCTCTTCCTCCACTGCACCGAACGAAAAGGGGCGGGGAATAGACTAGAAAGAACGTCAGGGGCGGGCGGAGTTATACGCATGCGCAGTGTGTATAAATCGTAACGCGCGCGTCTTACGTACGATCTGTGAGCGGAGGAAGGAGCATCGGAGACGCCGATCGTGCTAACGAAGGTAGGATCTAAACTTGGGCCTATACTGCTTCGAAATGGAAGCCTATATTGTAACAAGATTAGGGGAGTTTGGCCTGACATTAGGGTTTGTCTTGTGTTGTGTCTTGCAGAGAAAATGGATGGGTTCAACGACCACAATTTCCTGCCCCTGTTTATTGACAAGTACAGGGAGCTGCCCTGTCTGTGGCAGGTGAGACACCCCCACTATAATCACAAACAGAAGAGGCAGGCAGCACTGGAGAAACTGCTGGAGTTGGTGAAGCCGGTGGTCCCCACAGCAACCATCCCTTATTTAAAAGCTAAAATTGGTGGCCTGAGGAGCACTTATCTGAGGGAGCGCAAGAAGGTCACAGATTCCCAGAGATCCGGAGCTGCAGCAGATGACGTTTATGTCCCCAGGCTGTGGTACTACGAGAGACTGCGATTTCTGTCAGACCAGACTGAGGTCAGGGAATCCCTCTCTACTCTTCCTTCCACGCTTCCTTCCATACCAGCTGAGGCTTCCGAGGTCCAACCTGGGCCTTCCAGCCAGGAAGAAGTGGAGGAACCCATCTGGAGTCAGGTATAGCATTCTTCTACAGCAGTGGCGGAATTATAGGGGTCGCTGAGGTTGCCATGGCGACCGGGCCCCTTGCTGCAGGGGGCCCTTGAGGGCCCCCTGTATACAGTACTTTGATAGGGGGAGCGGAGGCAAGCTCCCCGTCCTAAGCCGAACTGTATTCGGCACTGTGCAGGGAGCTGCTCACATTGATTACAAAGTGAAAGCACAGTGCTGTGCTCTTTGTCTCCCCCTACAGTGCAGTACCCGGCAGGAAGAGATAAGGTAAAGGTCTGCCGTTTTTTATCTACTGTATGTGTGTTTATGTGTGTGTGTGAGCATGTATGTATATGTGCATGTGTGTGTGTGTGTGAGCATGTATGTATATGTGCATGTGTGTGAGCATGTATGTATATGTGCATGTGTGTGTGAGCATGTATGTATTTGTGCATGTATGTATATGTGTGTGTGTGGGAGCATGTATGTATATGTGCATGTGTGTGTGTGTGAGCATGTATGTATATGTGCATGTATGTATATGTGTGTGTGGGGGAGCATGTATGTATATGTGCATGTGTGTGAGCATGTATGTGCATGTGTGTGAGCATGTATCTATATGTGCATGTGTGTGTGTGAGCATGTATGTATATGTGCATGTGTGTGTGTGAGCATGTATGTATATGTGCATGTGTGTGAGCATGTATGTGCATGTGTGTGAGCATGTATGTATATGTGTGTATGTATGTGTATTCAGTGGCGGTGCGTCCATAGGGGCGCCGCCCCCTCTCTCCAGGCACCCCTCTATCACAAATAGATAGATTCATGCATAGTGTGAATCTATCTATGGCCACCACTGTCCCCCCTATTCAGACGCCTGGCCCCTTTTTGGATGCCGGGCGCCTGAATTACACCGGCGGGGGTGTTTTTAAAGCACTAAATAGGCTTCAAAATAGGTGAACTGTGAGTGCCATGCTTGGCGATCACAGTCCACCGAGGTGTGTTAGAAAAGCGAATAAATATTTGCTTTCCTAACACTGAACCGCCTCTCCACCAATCAGGTGCTCAGGTCTGTTACCCGTCACCTGATTGGCTGAAACGACAGGCGCCGCTATTGGATGCCTATCAGGAGGAGAGGATGGGAGGAGACGCATGGAGGACCCTGCTCGTCGCCGTCACCCGCTGCCCCACCGAGACAGGGTAAGTGCCGGGCAGACTGCGAGCGGGCAGGGGGGTCACAGTGGCAGCAATTGATGGGCACAGTGACTGCGTTTGATGGGCACAGTGGCTGCGTTTCAGGGCACAGTGGCTGCGTTTGATGGGCACAGTGGCTGCGTTTGATGGGCACAGTGGCTGCGTTTGATGGGCACAGTGGCTGCGTTTGATGGGCACAGTGACTGTGTTTGAGGGCACAGGGGTGACAATTGATGGGCACAGTGGCTGCGTTTGATGGGCACAGGGGTTGCAATTGATGGGCACAGTGGCTGCGTTTGATGGGTACAGTGGCTGCGTTTGATGGGCACAGTGGCTGCGTTTGATGGGCATAGTGGCTGCGTTTGATGGGCACAGTGGCTGCGTTTGAGGGCACAGGTGTTGCAATTGATGGGCACAGTGGCTGCATTTGATGGGCACAGTGGCTGCATTTGATGGGCACAGTGGCTGCGTTTGGGGGCACAGGGGTTGCAATTGATGGGCACAGTGGCTGCGTTTGATGGGCAAAGTGGCTGCATATGATGGGTACAGTGGTGGCAATTGATGTGCACAGTGGCTGCGTTTGATGGGCAAAGTGGCTGCATATGATGGGTACAGTGGTGGCAATTGATGTGCACAGTGAGGCTGCAATTGATGCGTTTTTTTTTAAAGAATTTTTCAGTTTGCTTGCGCCCCCCAAAAAATTTTGAGCACCATCTGCCACTGGTTTATGTGTGTGTGCATTTATGTATATATATACAGTATGTGTATATTATATATATATATATATATATATATATATATATATATATATATATATATATATATATATATATAATGTGTGTGTGTGTATTTATGTATGTGTGTTTACATGTATATATGCACATTTTATGTATGCGCTTTTAATCCTGACCCCCTATATGTGCCCCATTAGATCCGATTTTTTTTTTTTTTGCTTGTTCATAGTACCAGCAAAAAAAAAAATGCTGTTCCTCTGAAAAGTGATCCATGCTCAAATCGCTTTTCAGAGGCATTTGACAGCCGGTAAAGAGGCAATATGTTGCCTCCTGACCGCCTGTTTTAACCCCTTAAATGCATCATCACTATGCTGCAACTGCATGCAATGCACACAGTTGCAGGGTGGTTGCAGTGCAGCCACTTCAAGGGTGCCCTGACTGGAAAAAGATTGAGAAACACCGACATAGAGGAACCCATCTCTCCATTTTCCTCCTGCAGCCCATGAATGCCTGTGGGAGGGAGAGGAGGAGAAGCGGGGGGGGGGGGAGAAAACTATTCCTTTACATGCAGCCACCCACTTGCGACCGGGCCCTGGTGTTCCGCCATCGGGCTCGGAGAAAAGAGCCCTGTCAGGGGGGCCCTCCATGGTTTCTTGCATCGGGGCCCTGAAGATTGTAGTTACGCCTCTGTTCTACAGATTTCTGGGCAATAAATAAATGATGTTTACTAGATGTTATTATTGATCATTAATTGCTGATTAAAAAAAGTGTTTTACATATCAATAGACAGTAGTGGGCACCCAAAATTGGGACAAGAATGCAAAATGCTGGGCTCAGAAGGATAGTCTGTTATATTTGTTAACATTCAATTTGCAGCAGTCAGGAGGTGAAAATTGTGTGTGATTGATGAATAAAAAACTAAAACTATGTCCCTTTTTCATACACAGGAAGACCTCAGCCAGGAGGAGGCTGTGGAATGTGGCAGTCAGGAGGAGGCGGGGATTAGTGGCAGCCAGGAGGAGGCGGGGCTAAGTGTCAGCCAAGAGAAGCCTGGGACCAGTCGCAGCCTGACTGAGTCTCAGGTTCCTCCCCTCCGCCTGCCATACAAAAGGGCCAGGAAGGCCACTCCGAGTCCCGTGCAGGATTCAGCATACAGGCTGATCCAGGAGGCTTCTGCGTCCCTCAGAGCCTTCCCCAGTCCTGCAGAGGCCTTTGCCTGCATGGCTGCCACAAAATTGCAGGGCATGCAGGAGGGCCAACGCAGGCTCTCTGAGGACCTGATTTATAAAGTCCTTCGTAAGGGGGAGAGTGGGGAACGGACACACAAGACGGATGTCATGGAGATGGACGATCCTCCTCCTCCTCCTCCTCCTGCTGCCACAACTCCACCACCACAGCCAAAGCCTGGAAGGAAGCGTGGAAGGAAGACCAAAGAGTGATTGCCCTGGGTTCAGTCTGGTCTGACAGAAGATGCAGTCTCTCGTATGACCACAGCCCGGGGACACAGATGTCATCTGCTGCTTTCCGGATCTCTGGGACTTCTGGACCAGACTGCCCTCCCTAAGATAAGGACTCCTCAGGCCACCAATTTTGCTTTTAAATAGTTGATGTCTGCCCTGGGGGTCCCAGGCTTCACCCACTTCTTCAGTTTCTCCAGCGTTGCCTCCCTCTTTGTTTAGTTGTGAGCCCTTAATAAAATTTTTTGGGTAAATTCTACTCTCCTGTGTGTGTTTTCATCCAAAAAGGACAGTTTGTTGGTGACGATTCAGGTACATTTCTAAAGTACAATGTGAAATTAACAAGGGACAACAACACCAAACAATCTCCTACAGATTAAATAGAACAACATATAATGGTGTTGTGGGAACTTGTCACCAAAAACACACACAAACATTTTCGGGAATACAAATCAAAATCACCAAAAAACAAAAAAATAAAAAAGAGAAACACAAAAAAAGAATCTACATTAAAGTCCAAAAAACAAAAAAAATTTTGTTGTCAGATGTGAGAAATCAAAATATATTGAGGGAATCCCGATAAATAGTAACGAAAGAAGTTTGTGAGAAGTGTGTGTGAATATGAGCAGCAAAACGACTTAATTCTTGTCACATTATAAAGAAGAAGAGAGTGCGCTGTATTAAACCATTTTGAACATTGCAGCGTGACGAAAGTGCTGTATCCATTCCGAACGCTACGTTTACCAGAACGAGCTGTCCCGTGTCCGAATTTCTTCTGAGCATGCGTGGCACTTTGTGCGTCGGAACAGGCCACACACGGTCGGAATTGACGCGATCGGATTTTGTTGTCGGAAAATTTTATCTCCTGCTGTCCAACTTTGTGTGTCGGAAAACCCGATGGAAAATGTCCGATGGCGCCCACACACGGTCGGAATTTCCGACAACACGCTCCGATCGGACATTGTCCATCGGAAAATCCGACCGTGTGTACGGGGCATTATGTGCTCTGCCTGCTATTCAGTGTTACAGTAACAAGTGCAGTTGTCCAATGCAACCAGCGGGAGCTGCCTTCAAGCTCAATTTTATTGCTGCCTGCTCACCCAGTTGCCCCAACCGCAGCTGGGATGGACACTTGTGCTAATCAAGCAACTTAACAACTGTTTACCATGTGCCGTTACCCATGGTAAGCACGACAGGCGACCGCGCCCATGGATTACAAATACACCCAGCGATCTGCTATGGCTGGGCGTCCTAACATGGATTACAAATATGTCCAGCGATCTGCTATTGCTGGACATACTGAATTTTTGCTTTTAATTCCTGCTTTGAACAGTAAAGTGTGCCTGGAACTGTCTACTGTTGCCCAGGGTGATCGGGGTAAGCCTGCAGGTGCCTGCGGGCGGGACTGTGCTAAATGTGTTCCCTTCAGTGAGACATGGGTTACAAACTTTATTGTTGCTACCGGCAACTACCGGGGAGGTCAGTGGACATCTGCCTTTAGTTACTTGGGCACAGTCAGTGCCAAGCAACATGCCTTGACAAGTCCTGCTAGTCATGGCATGCCTGTAAGCTTCAGTTTTGCCATCAAGGGGTTACAACAGCGTGCTTGAGGAGGGGCCTGCCTGTCAATTCTTCAGACGCCAATGTGTCTGGAAGTGAAGGGGTGGTGCCATGCCCTAGAGGTAACCTAGAATTCCCTGCTAGCAGCAGACACCATGAGGCAGAGGAGCAAGATGGTGGAGAGTGGATGTATGCAACCTGCAACTCCTTGGTTGCCTGAAATGCAGGAGCAGACACTGGTCAACACCGGCGTCCGGTTGGAGCATCGCGGGAGATTCGGCCTGGGGGTGATCGAGGGGATGGAGAGGCTGTGCCTGCTGTGCCCAGAGTGCCAGATACCGACCGTGGTGGTCAATGCCTGGATCCGGTGTGGCCATTGTGATGAACCGCTTTCTCGGCTTGCATCCAGGATACTATCAAGTGGACCTGCATTCAGGACTCTGCACATTGCAGCCGCGGACATCCCCGAAGGCCAGAGCAGGCCTGGAGTCATCCCAGAAAGTCGGGGGTTGAGTCTGAGCCTGGTAACTCCCCTGCGAAGAAAAGCAGCATAGGAGGAGGAGAGTCTGCTATGGCTTGCAGCTTGGTTGGGAAATCGTCCCTGAAATGCCTGCCGCATCTATGCCCCTGGCTATCCCTAACTGGAAGGAGCCAGCATTGGAGGGGTGTCTGCCTTCACGTGAGCTGGAAGGGGAGTGCAGGGGCAAAGCCATAGAATGGGGATCCCCCAGACTGATAGCGGAGTTTGGGTCCCTAGAGAAGTTAGCGGAGTGGTCATCTCCTGAAAGCTGCTCAGAAGAGGAATGGGAGACAGGAGGTTCCCAGGTACTGCAAGTGCCGTCTGAGGGAGGAGAGGAGCCAGATCTTGCTGGGGAGCCTGGAAGAGCTACAGGAACCCCTATCTGCAGCAGACAACTATTTGTCCGAAGACCTCCTCCACCCAGACCAGAGCGCCCACTTATAGGCAGTGGGTGAAGAAGTCCCCTGATGGAAACGAAAACCTAGAGAGCTGCCCAGGTTTTCCCAGTTCCAGAGGGAGGTGCAAAGAAGGGTTGCTCTGAAGTGGGGTCTGGGCTTCCCTTATGCCCCTCCCGAAGTCATGGACATTGTCAAGGACTCCCGGGCAGAGTGGGAGGATGACGTGATTTGGGAGTTTTTGAACGTCCCTAAGCTGCAATGGGTGCCAGAGTGTGAGGAAGCCTGGGCCCGCTTAGTGGACATTCAAAAGGAATGGTGGCTGGGGAGGTCTATCTACAGAGACAGAGTGATGGTTGCCAGGATGGGACGGCCTACGAAGAGTCACTCAGTCTCCATCAAGGAATAAGGGGGTAGCAGGAAGAGGTTACCCACACTTTTATGCGCGAGAAGGACTGTTGGAGTACAGCCACTTTAAAGTGCCAAATGGACTGCTGAGGAGTCGCAGAATGAATGTGTCCTTCATTTTCTCCCTGACTTTGCAGGAACAGACTGGCCTGCCACCCTGGGTGCCCAACAGATGAGACGTATCCCGTTGTAAGGACACTAAGGGTGAGGTCTGTTCTTTGGACTAACTCTTTAAGGAACCTATTTGCCCAGAGAGGGGCCCCTCCCATAAGGAATTCCACAAAGAACTGTTATCCCTTAAAATACTGTGTTTTCCCTTTAATGTTCTGTCACGGGGGGCATGGCTACATATATATCATCTCCCAGAATGCACCAGTGGCCAAGAACCTCCTACTGGGCTACCTAGAAGAAAAATAAATATTCATAATTCAACCTAGTTGTACAATCTCATACTATGGCCTGTGGTACCAGTGAAAGGTAACAGTGTATGGTCAATTGTAGGTAACAGGATATGGCCAGCTGTAGGTAACAGTATATGGCCAGCTGTAGGTAACAGGGTATGGCTAGCTGTAGGTAACAGTGTATGGCCAGCTGTAGGTAACCGGATATGGCCAGCTGTAGGTAACTGTGTATGGCCAGCTGTAGGTAACTGTGTATGGCCAGCTGTAGGTAACAGTGTATGGTAGCTATAGGTAACAGTGTATGGGCAGCTGTAGGTAACAGGGTATGGTCAGCTGTAGGTAACAGGGTATGGGCACCACTGAAGAAAAAGCCGCTCCAAGTGAGCACATTAGCCATCCATCCACAGCATAACCAGGTTTAGGTGAAGGTGCTAGCACAGCTTGTCTGCAGATACACAATCAAAAGAAATACATAATTTGCTGTAACACTTCATCCTTATTGATCCTTCATGCAAAAGACATCACAGACAGTGTAGGGTACAGTAAAAGTTGACCCGTTTCCCGCTAGCGCTTACTCATAAACTCTTTTGATTGTGTAACAATGTATGGCCAGCTGTAGGTAATAATGTGTGGCCAGCTCTAGGTAACAGTGTATGGCCAGCTTTAGGCTGCTGGACGCCATTGAGTTGTAAGAATGTTTTTTTTATTGTCATACAAGGACAATTATTAGAGTAGCTGCAATTAGCTTTTGATAGCTATGGCAAAGTTCCTATTTAAAACATACAACAAAAAGCTATTTACCCATGTCTGCTTTTTATTTTATTAATGCTCTGTAGGGGAAAAGTAATGCCCAAAAATAAATTTGTGGCCTGAAACAGGGAATGAAGCCCACTGCACACGCTATCCTCCTTTTGTGGGTTCCAACCTCTTGACAGAGCCAGATAATCCGCAAGCCGATCCAAGAAACAGCCTACGGATTGGTGGATGTCTAGGGGGCCAGCTACAAACTTCATGTTCTTGCAGTAAACTATGGGGATGGAACAATTGGTGAAAGCTGTGCAGACGCTGTCACTTCACAATGGAGGATGTACTTGTAGGGTGTTATTGTTTGTTGGGGGCAACATCTCTGCATTTCTTGTGATCCTTATTAATGTTAATCATAGTGATGGGTAGTGGACCTGCTAAAGCCCTATTTTGTCTTAATATAGCTCTGGATTTTGGAGATGTGATGTGAAATGGCTGCTAAAAAGGAGATCATCTCTACCAGATTCCCAGTACCATGACAAGGTCTTCCATTATGGCAGTGGTTCTCAACTCCAGTCCTCGTGACCCACCAACAGGCCAGATTTTAAGTATTACCTTGGGGAGATGCAGACTAGAATAGTGCAATCACTGAGCAGCAAGTGATATCACCTGTGATGTATTTCAGCTATCTTGAAAACCTGGCCTGTTGGTGGGTCCTGAGGACTGGAGTTGAGAACCACTGCATTATGGTGTTGTAATTGTGTCCACTTCACCAGTCCACAACAAGGGATGAGCGAAGAGATTTTCTAAATTATTGATTTCTCTCTATACAACATTTCACCAAAGCAGGGTTGCTCAGTTTTGCTCATTGAGGTGTTACGGCAAAATTTGCTTAAAATTGTAACTAATGCCGCGTACACATGGTCGGACTACAAAAGTCTGACGGACGCCGACGGACTAAAGCTGGCTGACAATCCGATCGTGTGTGGGCTTCCCGGGACTTTCAGCGGACTTTCAGCAGACTTTTCCAGCAGCAAATCTGACGGACTTTAGATTTGAAACATGCTTCAAATCTTTACGTCGTAACTATGCCGGACCCAGAAATCCGCTCGTCTGTGTGCTAGTCCGACGGGCAAAAACCCACGCTAGGGCAGCTATTGGCTACTGGCTATCAACTTCCTTATTTTAGTCCAGTGTACGTCATCACGTACGAATCCGTCAGACTTTTGTGTGATCGTATGTAGGCAAGTCCGTTTGTAAGAAAGTCTGCCGCAAGTCCGCCAAAAGTACGCCAAAAGTCCGACAAAAGTCCGTCGGACAGGCTGTCGGACTTTTGTAGACGAAAAGTCCGACCGTGTGTACGCGGCATTAAAGGTAAAGTTAAAGATGGATTAGAACACTTGTTAGGTTTTTTTTTTTTTCGGCTCCTGCTAAGTAGATTCACCCCCACTATTTGCCCTGTTTACCGTTATCATAAAATAGTGAAAGTAACAGAAAATCACAAATTTTGGGTTGATATCAGAACACTAGTAGAGGGGAAATCTCCCATTGTGGACACTAGTTCTAGGTGCCCTTGGGGGTGGGGGGGGGGGTGAATTTCCTTAAATTTACAGAGATTCCCTCTCACTTCTGGTTTTGGCTATTGGACAGAAAGTGAAGGTAAACCACCCCAATGGGGCACAGAATGGGAAAAAAAGCTTCCCTATAGTTCTACTTTTACCTCTTGCGGCCGATCCACACCCTTCACATGTACATTCATTGACAGCCAAGCTTTCTCTGCTGAGAACGTGCTCATATAGATAGTTCTCAGTCTCTAGTCATGATTTGGAGCGGTTCCTGATCATGTTACCACTGTGACAGCCAATCACCCTGGTCATGTGATTGGGAAGTCCATCCCACTCCTTATAGGCCCATTTAAGAGGATGCTGGGGCTGCGAGAGAGGGGGTTAAAAAATATTTTTGTAAGGTATATTTACTTTTAGCTTTATTTTATGTTCATCTCATTTATCTTTGGGTTTTTTTCTGTATTTAATAGGTATTTGTGTGCATTTCATTTAAGTATATTTTTCCTTTTTTATGTTGTTTTGGTTTTTTTTTAAACATAAAATTAATGAGGCTTAGTCTAGGCCATTTTCTCCATAAGAGAGAGTACAAGAAAGTGGCCTTCATACCTTTTATTAGCTATTGAAACCCCACTGCACCCTTAAAAATCTCTTTAATTGCACCTTCCTTACTGACTCCAATGTATTTTGCCAAAATGACGAAGCTTTGCAGAAATCTCCAGTGGTTTTTTTGGGGTTTTTTGGGTTTTTTTTGCTGAAGTTTCAGGAAAATGAAAACTTTCAATTTCACTCACGCCTACCCACAACTTTGTAATTTCCTTGCAGTGACTTCTGTAGTGAAATCTTTGTCCATGAAAATAACTACCCATTTCTGCAATCACAGGCCTACACTTACAGGTCTTGCCCCTCACTCGGCATGTGACTGATCAGTGAAAGGTAAAGCAAGAAACTGGTAAGCTTATCTCTCTGTCACTCCTCTCTCTCCTCCTATCAGCATGTATCTTGTTGGCACATGAGTTCTGCATTATGCCTGATTTGCTCCTTGAACTGATTTTTTTCTTCCCCTCTCTTAGCTCTGCAGGGCAGGAACTGCAAAAGTCTGATACCTAGTAAATTGCTTGTATTTAAAAAAACACATTTAATGATGTTTTAATAGATAGACGGCTGCATTTATTTGTGTCTTCTATATCTGCCTGAAGTTTTAAAGATGAACTAAACTCTCAATTAACATCCTCATGATACTAGCATTAGTAAAGTTAGGAAGGTATATTATATTTACTTGTAGTAAAGGTAGGAAGGTATATTATATTTACTTGTAGTAAAGGTAGGAAGGTAAATTATATTTACTTGTTTTAATTTTTTTTTTTTTACATTTCCTCAGTTGCTTTCTGGTTTCTGGCCTAGGTCGAATGATGTTTTACATCCCAAGAGTCTTCATGGGCTTTTTTGTTTCTTTCATCTGGAGGAGAGGCTTTCTCAGGTAAGCACACCCTCCTGCTTGCATGCCCGAGCTAAGGGCAGATGGATTCCAGGAAATAAATGGTACATAAATTATCTCCCCATACTCAAATGCTAAGGGGGTGTTTTTCACAGTAATAGCTCAACAAAATAAAGCATGGTAAGTTGGGTGGACGGTGAGTTTGTATTGAATTTTAAAAATGAGTTAAATAGGTTTTTCAGTTTATGCTGCTCAGATACAGTTTAGTTCCACTTTAAAATGAAAATATTGGCTAGCTGATGTATATGTTTGGTCAACATAAGGGAGATGGAAGGGATCTACTGGTAGATCATAGCACTGGAGTCCCCTAGAAATAAAATAAGCCAGCGGGTTATTCAACCCTCCGCCAACTACCCACCCTGAACTGGGCGGACTAAAGGGGGTTAAAATGCATGAACAACATTCAACATAGCAGCATCTTGAAATTGTCATAAACCCCCTTGTTTCACCTTTCATAAAAAGCCCGCTCGCATTTTAATTACTCTCATAAAGCGAGCGCAATCAGAAGATCCGGCCGTGACATTTTCCTTTTTTTTTTTTTTTTTTCCATGTCTGCGCCACTTATAGAAAACAAATGGGTCTTCTTGCCTCTATCTAGATTGAGATTTTCATAAAGTCATTACTTCTGTCACACAGACCATTTTCAAATTGAAAAATCTGAAACAATAAATGATGGTGAGACAGTTAATAACTGTTAAGAAATCACATTTGGAAAATTGCGTTTAAGCAATAACCTTTTTCCCTGTAATTAAATGACAGAAAGGTCCTGGTTTTAATTAAGTCAGCAATTTATAGTTATGAAGCCGTATTTCACTATGCAGATTAGGCGATGATAGGTCACACTGCAGGACCGAAACATTTTAAGCTGAGCTGATCTTGTAATTACTCCACTGTTCACGGGGTGACCACTCTGAACCATATCTGTAGATTAAACAATTTTCTTCTTCCTGCTTCATGAGTAAATTTGCCACCAGGCCCGTGTCGAGCATCTTGAAATTAAAATGGTTTTTAAATGAGGGGGGTATGAGCTGGGCTAGAAGAAGCCAGGGCAGTGAATGGACCACTAGTCAGGGCCTACCAGACGGAAAAATCTATCATTGTTTTAGTGGGTCTTAGATCTTTCCTTCCCATGATGTACCAGGCAGATTTACGAGCATCTAAAATGCTAACGTTCCTGTATTTATAAACATATGATGGGGGTTTCATCTATAATTTATTCGTCTCCGCGACATTATTCAGCTCGTAAAATGAGCAATGAAATGCTTTTGTCGGACAGCGGAAGGAGTTCCTTAATACGCCTTTCACATTTTATTTAAATAAGCTGGTCTCATGTAACACATTGATTATTAGAGTTGGAGACATGCCTGAACTCTTGCTCTGGCCCTCAGGCCTGGTACCGAATCTTCTGCTTGTGTCCGTCTGACTTACTGTAGACACCAGAAAGTTCTAAATTGGAGTCCTGCGGGCAGGATTCAAATTTGCCTTTGTATTGTTTTATATATCGAATAACGTGATTGAAATTGTTTGGTTGGAAATACATCTTTTAAATTGCTGAATTATGTTTTGTAATTAGTGCCTGGATTTTCCATTAAAGAACTATGCACATTTGTCTCAAAGTTAGTCATAAAACCCCATATAATAAAAAAATACAAATAAATAAACTTTCTGTAAAAAACTATACATATTATGGAGAATCAATAGATTCCTGTACCTGGTGATAGAGATGTGTCTCTGTGCAGAGCAGGGGTGGCCGGTCCATAAGGGGTGCAGGACTCATAGGTTTCTTTTCAAGCCACATGATTAGAGCATGAGGCTCCAATTGGCTTGAAAAAGGTTGGGCTTGGGGCACAGAGTACTGCACCCCAAACCCACCCACTTGTGACACTAGCGAATCAATATTCGCTATTGTCTTCCAGCTTCTCCTCCCGGCCAATCAGGACAGGAGGCAAATCGGGTTGACCGAGAGGAGAAGCCAAGGAACAAAACAGATCAAAACAGATTACAGTGCACACATACAAAAATGACATTTATCCTGCAAGGCTAGTTAAAAACACCTGAACATATTCAAAATCACGGGGGTTTGGTCACACTATATGGTCATATAATGCTAAGCCCACTTACTGAGACAAAGTACCCAGAATTAGTGGGTCCTACCCTAGTAATAGAATAAAAGTACCTGTGTCTCAACCATGGGAGCCAAACTCCTCTATGTGGGAGAACTCAAGGGATTCCTCCTATGCACTGGTGGCCACTAATAAGAGGTAATGAAGAGGGGGAGGGGTGCTCCAGCCCAAGAAACCTGATCAGGGTCCATACAATATACAAAAACATACTTGGGGGGCACACCCTAAGAAGCCGAGGAAGTGGCGGTGCCTCGACCATGGAGGGATGAGTGCGAAGCTGGGGGGTTGTTTGCCGCCCCGCCAAAAAGCTTAGCACCAGCCGCCATTGATGCAGAGGATCTGGGTTTCACGATAGGTGAATGTGCAAACAATGCTTTAAAGTGGTTCTAAAGGCTTAAAGCGGAGTTCCACCCAATTTTGAGAGGTGGTCTTAAAGGAAAGACCACCCATCCACCTCTCGTTTTTGGATATTAACATTTTTTTTTCCTTCCTACCTTTTTTTGAAGTACATAGTGTACTTCCGATCAATCCGGGCCGCGGAACGGGATGTCATATCCTTTTGTGCGGCGAGCCCCCCCCCGTTGTCTTCTGGGACCTGTGCATGTCCCAGAAGACAGCTGGCCATTCACAAAGCGCCGCGCAACTCACACATGCGCAGTAGGAAACAGGCAGTGAAGCTGCAAGGCTCCACTGCTGGTTTCCCTTAGTTAGAATGGCGGCGCCTGCACCCGATCCAATGGACAGATTGGCCCTGGGGGGGGGGGGGGGTGGGAGCTATTGTTTCCTGCTGCTGTCAATCAAATCCTATGATGAGGGAGCAGGAGGCGGGGCATAGCCCCGCTGTCTGTATCTGTGGACGCAGGCAGCGGGATTCAGGAGCAAGCCCACACCAGTAGCAAGCTGCTTGCTAGGGGGGTACTTGGCAGGGAGGGGGGGTGCCGGCGGGGGACCTCAGAAGAGGAGGATCTGGGCTGCTCTGTGCAAAACCATTACACAGAGCAGGCAAGTATAACATGTTGTTATTTAAACAAAATGTGAAGGTTTAGAATCACTTCAAGTTTAGATCAGGGAAGGGTAGTTTTAGGGCTAAAGGGATGGTAATGCGTTTGAACGCTTACTGTAGCATCTTTAGTGCAATTTCCAGCAAACTGCCTTTCCATAGGGATGAATAGTAACTAATAGTAAAATGTAAAATGTGCCTAAAATACACTGCATGAAAAACATGAGAGTCTAATTGTAATACTAGGGTTAAGATTATAAAAAGGGCTCATAAAGGATTAGTGTACCAGGAAAGAATATTGTGACGATTAGTTTGAAAGGAAGGTTAGCATTGGGGTTACAGGTAGGGTTAATGTTTGGGCCACAGTGAGCATTAGTGTAAGAGTTACAGAAAATGTAGGTCTTACAGGGAGGGTTAACATAAGGGTCAGTATTGGGTTCCCACGAGTGGCGGCTGCTCATATGGGGCGCAGCCCCCCTAATCCATGCGCCCAGCCGCTAAAATAAATGCAGGGCGCTGGGCGCATGGATTTCAATGTTTTTGTTTTTTTTTAAGCACATGATTACAGCCTGAGATTCTAATTGGCTTCAAAAAGGGTGGCAAAAAAAACCATCCGACATTATGCCCGTATGTATGTCAGTCCGTTTGGCTGGCTTCTGTCGAACATGCAAGCTGGAAGAGCGTTCTGATCGGAGTGTTCTGGCGGGGGGCCGTCCCCCTGTCAGAACACAACAGCTCAGAGGGGGAGATTTCTGTACTAATATGGGATGGTTAGTACAGCGGTTCCGACCGAAAAGAAACTAACAGCGTGTACCCGGCTTAAGACCAACAAATCCTTTAACGGTACACAAGCATCAGTATACATTTGTAATAAAGTTTCTGCCCGGAGTTCAGCTTTAGAGAAGTTCTTCAGATTGCGAATCTTATGCCCTGTACACACGGTCAGACATTGATCGGACATTCCGACAACAAAATCCATGGATGGACAGATGTTGGCTCAAACTTGTCTTGCATACAGACGGTCACACAAAGTTGTCGGAAATCATATTACAGTCTCCACACCAGTGTGTGCTGCTCCTGTGCTGCTTCCCTTTCACCTCTCCACAGTCCACAGGGCAGCATATCAGTGTCCTTCACTGTCCCCCTGCATGCATGCCATGGCTTCACCCCCCCTCCCCCCAGTAATGCCATGTCATCCTCTGTCGCCTGTCCCCAGACCCAGTAGTGTCAGCTGCTGTCCCCAGTAATGTCATCCTCTGCCCCAGTGTCACATTCTTCTCCTCACTTACCCCCCCTCGACTCCTCCGCCTACGGCGAGTACACAAAACGCGGCTGCCGTGTCTTAGCCAGGAACAAGTGTACTCTGGAATCTATTCAAAAATGGTGCCGGGCGGCGCCATTAAGTTACTGCGCATCCGCCGCCAGGGCGAGTGAGTGCGAGCTTTCCCAAGCCCGGCCGGCTTCGGAACAGCGCATGCGCAGTTATATGGTCGGCTCACGGGCATCTGTTTTACGGGCACCGCTGCCCGTAACGGATGTTTACGGGCGGGCGCTTGGCAACACTGGGAAGCGCCGGCCGGCGGCGCGGCTAGGGCCCCAGGCCAGCTCGGGGCCCCAAGCAATTGCTTGTTTTGCCTGTCCTGTCACGACGAGCCTGCTCCCGAGACCAGGAAGAGAGAGCAGCGATGCTGCAGCCAGCATAGCGCTGAAGCATGATAGGACTTAGGTAAGTGTTTAGGGATGGTTAACGTAAGGGTCAGCATTGGGTTCCCACCAGTGGTGGCCGCTCATACGGGGATGGGGAGGGAAGGTATTGGAAGGTTTTTTATCTTGCAGATAATGTTTTAAGGTAAAACAAACCCTTTAAGTTTAGAAAAGTTTAAGTTTAGCAAAAGCCTGGCCTATTGAAACAAGGAAAATCCAAGTTTTCCAATACACTTTGGGTGACAAGTCAACGAGGACCTTACACCTATGAACTGTCTGATTAATGTATATGGAATGCCAGTCTTGCTGCTGTTAGGCACTCTTCATTTCCCCATTCCTACTAATAACAACCAAAGGGGAGACAAGGAGCCCAAACCTCCTAGACCTATTGAAAGAATCAGAAGGCCACCTTGGTGCACCAAGAGTTATGTGATGTTAAAATGTGTAGTACTATTTTGTGAAATAATTCTTTCCAATGTCATCTGTACTTTTAAATATCAAGCAAAAAATACTCTTTTGTACTATGGCGGAAATATTTGGTGTCCATACCTTTGGCCTCTAGATGTCAATATTTAGTTGTTACTGTACATGTATAATACTGTATACGGTTTATAATATTGTATATACTGTGTACTAGGGATGAGCTTCGTGTTCGAGTTGAACCCATGTTCGACTCGAACATCGGCTGTTCGACCGTCCGTCGAATTGCGAACGATATGGGCCGTTCGCGCCAAATTCGTGTGGCGCGCCACGGCCCATAATTCACTGCGGCATCGCAGTGCATTGCTGGCTGATGATTGGCCAAGCATGCACTATGACCCGCATGCTTGGCCAATCACAGCGCCGTCAGTAGAGAGAGCTGTAATTGGCCACACTATATAAGGCCACCTGCACGGCGGCCCTGTGTAGTGTGTGTTCCGGTGTGCTGAGAGATAGAGAGAGAGAGAGACAGTGTCATTTGATTTGAGTTAGATAGATTAGGCAGAACAGTCAGTCAGTTAGCTGCACTTACAGTGTATTGTGTATATATATGCATCCCAGGTGTTGCATATATATATATATACACTGTATTCAGTTTAGCTAGATCCGTTCCTGTTATCTTCTAGACTATTTACATTTAGTGCAGTGCGTCCTGCTCACAGTGTTCAGCTAGATCCGTTCCTGTTATCTTCTAGACTATTTACATTTAGTGCAGTGCGTCCTGCTCACAGTGTTCAGCTAGATCCGTTCCTGTTATCTTCTAGACTATTTACATTTAATGCAGTGCGTCCTGCTCACAGTGTTCAGCTAGATCCGTTCCTGTTATCTTCTAGACTATTTACATTTAGTGCAGTGCGTCCTGCTCACAGTGTTCAGCTAGATCCGTTCCTGTTATCTTCTAGACTATTTACATTTAGTGCAGTGCGTCCTGCTCACAGTGTTCAGCTAGATCCGTTCCTGTTATCTTCTAGACTATTTACATTTAGTGCAGTGCGTCCTGCTCACAGTATTCAGCTAGATCCGTTCCTGTTATCTTCTAGACTATTTACATTTAGTGCAGTGCGTCCTGCTCACAGTGTTCAGCTAGATCCGTTCCTGTTATCTTCTAGACTATTTACATTTAGTGCAGTGCGTCCTGCTCACAGTGTTCAGCTAGATCCGTTCCTGTTATCTTCTAGACTATTTACATTTAGTGCAGTGCGTCCTGCTCACAGTGTTCAGCTAGATCCGTTCCTGTTATCTTCTAGACTATTTACATTTAGTGCAGTGCGTCCTGCTCACAGTGTTCAGCTAGATCCGTTCCTGTTATCTTCTAGACTATTTACATTTAGTGCAGTGCGTCCTGCTCACAGTGTTCAGCTAGATCCGTTCCTGTTATCTTCTAGACTATTTACATTTAGTGCAGTGCGTCCTGCTCACAGTGTTCAGCTAGATCCGTTCCTGTTATCTTCTAGACTATTTACATTTAGTGCAGTGCGTCCTGCTCACAGTGTTCAGCTAGATCCGTTCCTGTTATCTTCTAGACTATTTACATTTAGTGCAGTGCGTCCTGCTCACAGTGTTCAGCTAGATCCGTTCCTGTTATCTTCTAGACTATTTACATTTAGTGCAGTGCGTCCTTCTCACAGTGTTCAGCTAGATCCGTTCCTGTTATCTTCTAGACTATTTACATTTAGTGCAGTGCGTCCTGCTCACAGTGTTCAGATAGATCCGTTCCTGTTATCTTCTAGACTATTTACATTTAGTGCAGTGCGTCCTGCTCACAGTGTTCAGCTAGATCCGTTCCTGTTATCTTCTAGACTATTTACATTTAGTGCAGTGCGTCCTGCTCACAGTGTTCAGCTAGATCCGTTCCTGTTATCTTCCTACTGACAGGCAGGCTTGTCTGGTTACAGTATATAAAGCTACCTGAAGAAAATTACTGGTGTTCTATTTGATCCTATTAGTACCACGGTCAGGCAGCTAGACTATTTACATTTAGTACAGTGCGTCCTGCTCACAGTGTTCAGCTAGATCCGTTCCTGTTATCTTCCTACTGACAGGCAGGCTTGTCTGGTTACAGTATATAAAGCTACGTGAATAAAATTACTGGTGTTCTATTTGATCCTATTAGTACCACGGTCAGGCAGCTAGACTATTTACATTTAGTACAGTGCATCCTGCTCACAGTGTTCAGCTAGATCCGTTCCTGTTATCTTCCTACTGACAGGCAGGCTTGTCTGGTTACAGTATATAAAGCTACGTGAAGAAAATTACTGGTGTTCTATTTGATCCTATTAGTACCACGGTCAGGCAGCTAGACTATTTACATTTAGTACAGTGCGTCCTGCTCACAGTGTTCAGCTAGATCCGTTCCTGTTATCTTCCTACTGACAGGCAGGCTTGTCTGGTTACAGTATATAAAGCTACCTGAAGAAAATTACTGGTGTTCTATCCCAGCTTAGTGCAGCTACAGGCCATTAGTATGTCTGGAAGGCCAAGAAGGAGAGGCAGACAGTCACAAGCCAATAAGAGAGGGCAAGCAGGCTCTGTGTCTAGTGCTGGTCGTGGAGACGGTGCATCCTCATTAGCACGTGGTCATGGGACACGCTTGGCCTTTTTTTCGGCAGCTGGCCGTGTTGAGCCGCAACATGCGGAAGACTTGGTCGAGTGGATGACCAAGCCGTCCTCATCCTCCTCATCCTCTCTCACCCATGCCCAGGGTGCTTTGTCTGGCAAAGCAGCGGCCTCTTCCCTCAGCTCAATGTCATCAGTGACTCCTTCCCTAGCTCCACCATGTCCTCCTGAGGAGTCCCTCGAACTGTTTGACCACAGTGTTGGGTACATGCTCCAGGAGGATGCCCAGCGTTTGGAAGGCTCTGATGATGATACTGAGCTCGATGAAGGCAGTAACATGAGCACGGACAGAGGGGGTGCCCAAGAAGGACAGCAATCTGGCAGTCATGCTCCCCCTGCTGCAGCATACTGCCAGGTTTGCTCCAGTGATGAGGAGGGAGGGGATGATGAGGTCACTGACTCAACGTGGGTGCCTGATAGGAGAGAGGAGGAGGAGGAGGAGGAGGCGGCACATCACCAACGAGGCAGGATGCCCTCCAGGGGCCAGCCTAAGGGCAGCACATTGACTGCATCACACCCCAAAGCTCCACATGTGCAGGGCGCTGCAGTCTCTGCGCGTTATTCAAAAAGTTCTTTGGTGTGGGCCTTTTTTGAGACGAGTGCATCAGATCGCACCGCTGCTATTTGCAACATATGTCTCAAGCGTATCTCACGTGGACAAAACATCTCCCGCTTGGGTACCACATGCTTGACCAGACATATGTTGACCTGCCATGCAGTTCGTTGGCAAGCGTATCTAAAAGACCCACACCAAAGAACAAAGAGGATCTCTCCTTGCTCCTCATCAGCTGAGATTTCCAACCCCACTAGACCTCCAGTCCTCTCTGAGACCTGCAGTGAGAGGAATGAAGGTGTAGAATTAGGTGTGTCACAGCCAAGTACTTGTGGGCAATCTGCTTTTGGTACACCGACGTCAGATTGTACCAGGCAAATTTCCCTGCCCCAGCTGCTGCACCGCCGAAAGAAGTTTTCTCCCAGCCATCCACATGCCCAGCGGTTGAATGCTAGCTTGGCAAAATTGCTAGCACTTCAACTGCTGCCTTTTCAGTTGGTAGACTCTGGAATGTGCGGTTCCTCAGTGGCAGGTACCCAAACGCCACTTTTTCTCACGGAAGGCGATTCCGGCTCTCTACCAGCATGTGGAAGGCAATGTCCATGCCTCGCTGGACAGGGCGGTCAGTGGTAAGGTGCATATTACCGCTGACTCATGGTCCAGCAGGCATGGACAGGGACGTTACCTAAGTTTCACGGCGCATTGGGTGACTCTGCTGGCAGCTGGGAAGGATGCAGGACAAGGTGCAGTAGTGTTGGAGGTTGTTCCGCCACCACGCCTCCAAAATGCTGATTGTGACACACCTCTCTCCTCCACCCCCTCCTCTTCTTCTTCCTCCATGGCCTCTTCCTCGGAACCAGCGGTGCTCCGTAGGCGTTCAAGGGGCTACACAAGTACGCAGGCCAAAAGATGCCATGCGGTGCTTGAGCTGGTGTGCTTGGGGGACAGGAGCCACACTGGGGCAGAGGTTCTGTCAGCTCTGCAGGGGCAGGTTCAGAGGTGGTTGACGCCACGCCAACTTAAGGCAGGAATGGTGGTTTGCGACAATGGCACCAACCTCCTCTCTGCCCTCCGACAGGGACAAATGACCCATGTGCCCTGTTTGGCTCACGTCCTTAACTTGGTGGTGCAGCGGTTCTTGGGCAGGTACCCGGGCTTACAGGATGTCCTGAGGCAGGCCAGGAAAGTCTGTGTGCATTTCCGCCGGTCATATAATGCCAGTGCTTGGCTGACGGACCTCCAAAAGGAGTTTAACCTGCCCAAGAACCGCCTAATCTGTGACATGCCCACCAGGTGGAACTCAACGTTGGCCATGCTGCAGCGGCTGCACACGCAGCAGAGGGCCATCAATGAGTACCTGTGCGACTATGGCACCAGGACAGGGTCAGGGGAGCTTGGTTTTTTTTCCCCACGCCAGTGGGCCATGATCAGGGATGCATGCACTGTCCTGTCACCATTCGAGGAGGCCACGAGGATGGTGAGCAGTGACAGTGCATGCATCAGTGACACTGTCCCCCTTGTCCACCTGTTGGAGCACACGCTGCGTGGAATAATGGACAGGGCACTTGAGGCAGAACAGAGGCAGGAAGAGGAGGACTTCCTTAGCTCTCAAGGGTTGTGGCGCTTCCTATGGGGTACTAGATGGGGGGGGGGTGGTTATAGTGTACACGGGTGGTTACCCTCAGTGAACCCCAATAAAGGTACCTGGTAGCTACCAGGGACAACCTTTGTTACCGTAAGGGTATGTATGTCTGTATCTAGACATACACACATACATCCATATACACCCGCATGTATCAACCAAGATAATATTCCTAATGATGGTTCATTCAGACCTAATTAAAAAAGGGTGTGGGCTGAAGCCCCTGTGGCTGTGATACATATACCACCACTAGGTGGAGTACCTATATCATGTGTATGTAACCTTATATGTGCTCTCCTGCCAAAATAATCCAAACACTCTGCTATCCGTGCAAAGTGAACATACATAAAAATATGTTACCCAAACATTACATATAGTAATCAAACTTAGTGCAAATGAACATAATATGATCAAATTAAGTGCAAAGAAAACCAATATTAACAGTTTTTCAGTGATAGTAGTCCATAAGATAAAGAACTTGTTCAAATCCAGTATTCCAAACAATTTCGTGACTTGGGTGCTCTCGGGTAATTCCTGTGACTTTAGTGCTCCCCCTTCAGATCCCCACTCACCAGATCCAACAACCCCGTAGAGGGGCAACCAGCATAAGATGTCTCTTTCACAATCTCTTCTCCACGCTGATCTGGCGGGCTTTACAGGTTGTTTTCCGTTGGTTATCCCAATATATTCCCGGGTCCGGGTATACAGGTAGCTTTCTAATAGGTAGAATGTTCACAATGGCCCCCTCATGGAAAGGAAAAAATAGGAAGCTTCCATGGTGTAGTATGTAAAAAGCTTTTATTCAAAAAACTCCATCAACAATCAGCGGAGTATATTAGGCAAATTAAAGTGCATAAAAACCGTAAAACAATAGGCTAGCTCAGCCCGAAGCCTGAGAACAGGCCCGTAGCAGTGTGGAAGGCGCGTACCGCCGGTAAGAGCTGTGTGCGCTCCACTTGCGTTCCAACTAGAGTTCGTGTCCGGAAGTGGTGTGCGCTCCACCTGCGTTTCAGCTGGGGTCCGTAACCGGAAGTGACGTAGCGTGCGTGGCGTGGACTGCACCACATCGTAGCAACCAACCAGCCACTTGTCAACTTGAAAGGTGGGACAAGTTCCCACTCTCCTTGCAGACTGATCGCATCTCTGGCTCCCTGCCCTGCTGTGAGGATAACCGCAGAGGCAGTGGCAGAAGGAACAGAGGACGCACAGGCAGCTAAATGGCGCGGTCGTAGCAGTCCGGACATAACTGTCACTTGGTCAGGGTCTGAGCAGCGGTCTGCCATTTAGTGATGCCTGCTCTAGTGCATATGGGGCTACAGAGCCATATTTAGATATACTACAGAATTGCTATAACAGGAAAGGTGGTAAAGCTATGGAAATGGAAACTGTTAGTACAATGTCTACATCTGTTTGGCTGAATATATTTTTCTGTGACTTCAACCGGGCTTTAAAAACGTACTGCTACAGGATAGCATCGTGTGGAAGGGGGAAGATAAGTGATTACGTATAGACGGAGAAATGAGGAATGAAATGTAAATAGGCTACAAGAAGAAAATCTCATGATGGTGAACTTGCACTTTATCAGGAGCTCAAACCAGTCCCTTTCCAGAACATTACATTTCAGAGTTACAAACCCAGTGCAGACATAGATACCAAGGAGTGTACAGTAGTAACCAATATAAATTCATTGTTACCCACCAATGTTTCTCCCCATTTATTCTCACCTTCACAGGTAACACTCTTTCTTCTTCTAACCTTAATTCTTAACCAACCCTCTAAAAGTGGCTTCACACTGCCCCCCTGCACTTTTGTTAAAGCACAGCTAACCCACATTTTTCATGCGGGTTAGCTGTGCTTTCCTATAGACTTCTATTTGGTCCTGTGGTTTTGGTGTGGCATCAGAAAATGCACCAAAACTCCTGCATGCTGTATCTTTGGTGCATTTTCTGAAACTGCACTAAAACCGAGGGGCATCATAGAAGTCTACCGCAGCTAACCCGCATGAAACCCTCAGGAACTAAATGGACTTGTGTCTTTTTTCAACCAAACTAACTATGTTAGCTCCTCTTTAACCAAAGTGCAACGAGACCACATGGGGGCAGTGTGAAGCCACCCTAAAATTCACTTTTAATACTTAAAGTAGAAGAAAACTCTTATGCCCTGTACACACGGTTGGATTTTCCGACGGAAAATGTGTGATAGGACCTTGTTGTCGGAAATTCCGACCGTGTGCAGGCTCCATCACACATTTTCCATTGGAATTTCCGACACACAAAGTTTGAGAGCAGGCTATAAAATTTTCCCTCAACAAAATCCGTTGTCGGAAATTCCGATCGTGTGTACACAAATCCGACACACAAAGTGCCACGCATGCTCAGAATAAATTAAGAGACGAAAGCTATTGGCTAGTGCCCCGTTTATAGTCCCGACGTACGTGTTTTACGTCACCGCGTTTAGAACGATTGGATAGTCCGACAACTTTGTGTGATCGTGTGTATGCAAGACAAGTTTGAGCCAACATCCGTCGGAAAAAATTTATGGATTTTGTTGTCGGAATGTCCGATCAATGTCTGTCCGTGTGTACAGGGCATAACTATGTCTATTTTTAAAACTGTCCTCATCCCCTCCTTCTACCTATCCTGCTTAACCTGTATAAAACTGTACTTACCTATTTTCAATCTGCTCCAGTTCGGTCAAGTGAACCGGTAGCTCTGTGTAAGGGAGTGCTTGACAATAGCTGTGAATTCCGGGAGCGCCCATAGGCTCCCATGCAGCAGCCACTCACTGACATAGGGGAGCCAGAGCTGTGGGATCATGTGCCTGCAATTGCACAGATTAAAAATCGGTAAGGTAACATTTTAGAAATAGTTAGGCTTTTCTTTCACTTGAACCTCACCAGCAGATTCTTAAAACTAACCCTTAAGGCTGGGTTCACACTGCTGCGGTGGCAGACATCGTATGTGATTCGCAGCGCACTGCTGTTCACATCACATGCGATGTCTGTGCGGTGCGATATCAGCCATACAGATAGTATGGCTGATATCGCACCGCATTTGGTCCAAACTCGCACAGGACCCTTTTTTTTGTTCGGACCAGAATCGGATCGCATGGGTGTTCACACCTATGCGATCCGAAAATGTCCGAATTGTCAGTTCGCAGTGCGATATGCGGGCTGAACTGGGGGTGTCATTAACATTGTATGACACTCCCCAGCAGTTCGCATATGGCAGTGTGAACTGCCGTGCGAGTTGGTGCGATGCGGGAACCCGCAGTAAATTCGCTGCGTTCCCGCACCGCAGCAGTGTGAACCCAGCCTCACACTCAATCCACTCTTGCAGGTATTAACACTTAACTTAATTATTGTGATCATGCAGAGCAAAGAAACAGGGCCCCTAACTGTCCCTTATCCCAGCAGAACATATTCTGGGAATGAAGAGCATGTCACTCACTTCCCCTCTCCCACATAACAGTGCTTGTGCCTGTTATTGGCCCAGCATTGTCATCTGTGAGCAGGGAGAGAGAAGTCAGCCCCGTTCAAGCTCCTCATTTCCAATGGATGACTCCCCAAACAATTTACATTTAGAACTCTGACCTAACACAACAGAAATAAATCCTCAACACTCAATCTTGTTCCTGCACGCTAACCTTGAAGCGCAGTTCCACCCAAAAGTGGAACTTCCGCTCATATGCTTCCCCCCCCCACTTCCGGGCCAATTAGAAAGTACAGCGTGCTTTGCACATGCGCAGTAGAGGACCAGCAGTGAAGCCAAGGAATGGAGGCGGCAGCACCCGGGAGTCGATCCGAAGATCAGCTGGGGTGCTGACATCGTGGGCTCCCTGGACAGGTAAGCGCCCTAATATTAAAAGTCAGCAGCTACAGTATTTGTAGCTGCTGACTTTTAATTTTTTTCACCCAGGCTGGGCCTCCTCTTTAAAGTGGTTATAAAGGCTGAAGGTTTTTTTACCTTCAGGCCATCTATACCTGAAGGTAAAAAACCTTCTGTGCACGGCTTCCCCCCGGCCCCCCATATACTTACCTGAGCCTGACCGCGATTCAGCGCTGTGCCTGAGAGCAGCGGATCTCTCCTTCTTCGTTGGCTCCCGCTGTTGTCAAACACAGCCAGTGAGGAGGGAGCTGGGGGGTGGGGCTGAGCTGCGCTCTGTGTGTCAATGAACACACAGAGCTGACTCGGGAGCGGACCCATAAGAGTACCCCCCAGCAAGTGGCATGTTATGGGGGCACTCATCTGGAGGAAGGAGCTGGGGAGCTAGCGGGAGACACCAGAAGAGGAGGATCAGGGTGGCTTTGTGCATTGAACAGGTAAGTATAACGTGTTTGTTATTTTTAAAAATATTACCTTTAGTATCACTTTAAACCTTTATGTAACCCTTAAAGCGGAAATCCAGGCCAACAGCTAAAGACTTCTCCAAAATACATATATGGGGGCTACTTTATCTGGCTAAGGATTTGTATTTCTAAAATTTGCATTTTCTTTCCATCCAATCCTGAGATTTACACAACCCTGCCATGCAGCACAGCCCTGTCTGGCAGGACAGATAACCTGATTTTATCTTCTAGATTTAAGTAACACTTACAGGTCTTGTCCCTTAGGCATCCTACGACTGAACCGTTAAAAGGAGAAGACTTTTGACTGATGAACTCATCTCTTAAGGCTAGTACACACGATACGAAAATTGGAAGTTGAATTTCGTCCGACGAACGATCTGCCGATTTTCAGATCGTAAGTATGGGGTTTTCGACAGCCGATTCCGATTTTTCTTCCGACAAAAGCTGGAGGTGCAGACTATAACATTTTTGTCGTACGTGAACTCAACGTCCGATTTTTGTTTAATTAGTACAGTTTTCGTCCAAAAAAAAATCATAAAAGCAAGACTATGCATTTTTAGAAATAAAAGAATACATACAAAACAATTCAACACATTACGTCACTTCTGAAGTTGTATTCTGTCGTACGAGAATTTTCGTATGGTGAGTAACCTCTTCACTTTCGACATGAAACTAGCATGCAACAAAAAAACGGACGAACGGTTGTCCGAAAATCTGATCGTGTGTACGAGGCTTAAATCACACTGCTCTCTCTTTTTAGCATACTCCTTGTTAGCACAGCAGCAACATCACATTGTGCATACATACATATATATATAGATACAGTGCCTTGCAAAAGTATTCATCCCCCTTGGCATTTTTTGTGTTTTGTTGCCTCTCAACCTGGAATTTACATGGATTATTTGAGGATTTGCATCATTTAATTTACAGAACATGCCCACAACTTTGAAGATTTTTTTTTTATTGTAGAAACAACAAATAGGACAAAATAACAGAAAAAGTCAATGTGCATAACTATTCACCCCCCTAAATTCAATACTTTGTAGAGCAACCTTTTGCGGCTATGACAGCTCCAAGTCACTTTGGATAAGTCTCTATGAGCTTGCCACATCTTACCACTGGGATTTTTGGCCATTCCCCCTTGCAAAACTGTTCCAGCTCCTTCAAGTTGGATGGTTTGTGCTTGTGAACAGCAATCTTTAAGTCTGACCACAGACTTTCTATTGGATTGAGGTCTGGGCTTTGACTAGGTAATTCCAACACATTTACATGTTTCCCCTTAAAGCACTCAAGTGTTGCTTTAGCAGTGTGTTTGGGTCATTGTCCTGCTGGAAGGAGAACCTCCATCCTAGCCTCAAATCACACACAGAGTGGTACAGGTTTTGCTCAAAAATATCCCTGTATTTAGCACCATCCATTTTTCCCTCAACCCTGACCAGTTTCCCAGTCCTGACTGCTGAAAAACATCCCCACAGCATGATGCTGCCACCACCATGTTTCACTGTGGGGATGGTGTTCTTTGGGTGATGTGTTGGGTTTGCGCCAGACATAGCATTTTCTTTGATGGCCACAAAATTCAATTTTAGTCTCATCAATCCAGAGCACCTTCCTCCGTACATTTTGGGAGTCTCCCACATGCCTTTTCGCAAACTCAAAACGTGCCATTTTGTTTTTTTGCTGAAAGTAATGGCTTTCTTCTGGCCACTCCACCATAAAGCCCAACTCTATGGAGCGTACGGCTTATTGTCGTCCTATGTACAGATACTCCAGTCTCTGCTGTGGAACTCTGCAGCTCCTCCAGGGTTACCTTATGTCTCTGTCCCGCCTCTCTGATCAATGTCCTCCTTGCCCGATCTGTCAGTTTTGGTGTGCAGCCGTCTCTTGCCAGGTTTGCTGTTGTGCCATGTTCTTTCTATTTGGTTATGATAGACTTGATGGTGCTCCTAGGGATCATCAAAGCTTTGGGTATTTTTTTTTTCATAACCTAACCCTGACTTGTACTTCTCAACAACATTGCCCCTTACTTGTTTGGAGAGTTCCTTGCTCTTCATGGCAGTGTTTGGTTAGTGGTGCCTCTTGCTTAGGTGTTGCAGCCTCTGGGGCCTTTCAAAAAGGTGTGTATATGTAATGACAGATCATGTGACACTTAGATTGCACACAGGTGGACATCATTTCACTAATTATGTGAATTCTAAAGGTAATTGGTTGCACCAGAGCTTTTTATGAGCTTCATAACAAAAGGGGTGAATATATACACACATGCCAATTATGAGTTTTTTTATTTCTGAAAAATAGTTTTATGTATATATTTTTCTAATTTTACTTCCCCAACTTAGACTATTGTGTTCTGATTCATCACATATAATTCAGATTAAAAAACATTGAACCAAAGGCTGTAATGTAACAAAATAGGTAAAAAGCCAAGGAGGGTGAATACTTTTGCAAGGCACTGTGTATATATATATATATATATACCTATATATATATTTTTTTTATTATTTAAATCTCGCTATGCTAAAGAACCCTGGTACAATGCCATAAACTAAACTCTTGGACCTTACTTATGCCAATTTGTACCAGGTCCAGCACCAAATCATAGTGTATTTATTGACGTATAACACGCACTTTTTCACCCTGAAAATAGGGTGCAAATAGCATGTCCTGTTTACTTGGCGGCCTCTGTAATAGGAAGTCCCGTCTCCTGGGCCGCCATTGGACCACTGTTCTGTCTATCATAGAAGATTCTCACTGTATGTAATCTGTCAGCGCTCGTCCCGCCCCCCTCCCTGTCCCCTCTAGGCTGCAGATGGGCATCGATCAGACTGCATTGAAGGCAATGGTGAGGCTGCTGCATTGATGGCACTTGTGAGGCTGCATTGATGTGGACTGATGAGGCTGCATTGATGGCACTTGTGAGGCAGCAGATGGGCATTGATCAGGCTGCATTGATGGCAATGGTGAGGCTGCAGATGGGCACTGACCCTTATTTTGCTTCAAAGTTCTTTATTTAAAATTTAAGTTTTTTTTCCCTAAAACTTCCTTCTTAAAATGAATGTGCGTCTTATACGCCTGTGCGTCTTATACGCCGGTAATTGGTTATCAGTCCAGGCCTGACATAGCACGTACAACATTATATTCTATGCACCTGATTTAATTTTTTTCTGAAATGTGTGTCATTTTATTTATTTTTTTGTCCTTTCCTATCCATTTTAGATAGAACATTATATATCTAGCAGTTGTGATTCAGGTCCTGTACCTGGTGTTCCTCCGCTCAGACATAACATATTTAATTAATGATTAAATGCACTGGCAATTAGTTATTTTTTTGAGGTAGAATCAGGTCATGAGACACGGCGTCTTTTCTTTTAAATATGTGAGTGATCCTGCCATCCCCAGTTCATCTCTGTGTCCTTTTGGGATTGAGAGTTATCAAATGTGATTAATGAGAATAGTTATCTTCCACTTAACTGCCCCTGGCACCCGGTACCTATGTAAAACATTGCGGCGGAGCTGACATTAACATTAATCATGACGGCATACATATTTATCACTTCAGTGAGAGCGGGGCTCCGAAACAAAGTCATTTCCTGGATATAAAAGAGAAGACATGAACCTCCCGAACACACGTCATCTGTTTTTCTTTTAAAGGGGGGTTCTGCTTTCCTTGTAGTTGGATCCAATTCACGCAAGAAAATTCTGATGTTAAAAGATAACAGCATCAATAGCTTTAAAAAAATGTTTCATAAGCATGATATTGTCTCTCACACAACATGAATAAGTCAGTAATACCTGTCCACATGTGAGGTTCAAAGGCTAAGCTCTTTTTTTAGATAAATGGGCCCATTCAGGCAATGGCCCCAGTATTAGATGATCCAGAATGAGTGGCACTGCTCTACAAAGTCTTCCCACCGCTGTGGATACTCCGGGTACAGGCAAAAAAGCCGATCCACGCACATGATCCAGAAAGAGTAATAAAGCGTAAGCTGCACAGCAGTTTACAGCATGTCCCCAACTGGAAACCCTGATAGGCTTAATCGTAGAGAAAGGGGTGGCCAGGAGGAAGGGGGTGCCTATATACCAACATCAAAGAAAAGCAACAACAAATTATGACACATTCCTTAAAGGGAAATACGTATGTGTTGCAAGCATAACCCTCTGTGGGCATTCTAAATTGGACTTTAATACACTCTTTTTCTAGGGCCTAGTTTCATAAAGCACCCAAAAAAGCCAGCCCTAGTAGTTAAAAATACACTATGCTGTTTTGAAAAATATTGTTTAATGATTGTTCCACACTCCAGCCCCTGTGCCTAATGCCGCGTACACACGACCAGACTTTCGGTCAGAGCAGAGCAGTAGCTGCCCTTGTGTCGTTTTTGGTCCGTCGCACTAGCATACAGACGAGCGGTTTTCTCGATAGGAATTGAGTCAATCGGAAAGATTTGAAACATGTTCTATTTCTAGGTCCGTCAGAATTTTAGAAAGAAAAAGTCCGATGAAGCCCACACACGATCGGAATGTCCGACGGAATAATCATTTTTCTGCCGGAAAGTCCGGTCGTTGGTACGCTGCATTGGGGTTCAGGCACACTGTGTTGACCCCCGGCCTTGGCCGGAGGGTCCCTGTTGATTGACAGTTTATTCTTTAAAAAAAAAATATAAGAAAAAAAACCGAATCCCATAGGTGTAGTTATACACGTTGATTTGTCTTGAGCCTGAGCCAACTGTTAATATACCCTGCCTGGGAATGTTGCATCTGTATCCTTTTTTTTAATATTACAATAAAAAAATATTGTACCAAAAAAATTTTGTTTAATGTAAATGCCGTACCTGTAGGGTTTTTTTGTTACCAATGAAGCCTGACTAAAACACTGCCAATGTCTTCATGGCTATGCCCTGCCCTTTTTTCAGGACATGGGCTACAATAAAATGGCCACTGAGCCTTCTTCTATAAGTATAACTAAAGTGATAATCTCTTCAATCGTCCCTAAAGTGTTACTAAACCCAGGACCCTGCATTCATTTTATCTGATCTCCCACAGTACACAGAACACAGAAATGCAATTATTTTAGTAAATATAAACTGCTAAATACCTTTTCTCATCAACAGTATATAGCAGTTTTGTGACTTCTGTCAGTGTCCTGCCAAGCACTGATTAAAGCTTGTAGGAGGAGTTCTCATTCTCCTCTGACTGTCCTATGAGGCTGCATGACCCCTGACCCTCTGTCTGGGCAGTGATAATTGGCCCTGTGCTGATCTCGTGCACCCTCCCAAAAAAAGAAAAAACTATCTATCCATACACACCAAACAGAGCATGCGCAGAATGCCTCCTAGGGCTCTGTACTATCAGCAGATGAATTAAAGGGGTTGTAAAGGTAAATTTAAAAAAAAAATAAAAAAATAACAAACATGTCATACTTACCTTCACTGTGCAGCTCGTTCTGCACAGAGTGGCCCCGAACCTGCTCTTCTGGGGTCCCTCGGCGGCTGTTTCAGCTCCTCCCCGCAAGAACTAACCACCTTAATGCGAGCTCCCTCGCATGGTGGTTAGTTATTGCGGGCGCGCTCCCGTGATACAGCCGGCGGCTATAGCCGCTCACTGTATCACTCGGCCCCGCCCCCCCGGCGCGCCGCGTCATTGGATGTGATTGACAGCAGCGCGAGCCAATGGCTGCGCTGCTTTCAATCCATCCACTGTAGCCAATCAGCGACCAGGCTGAGCTGCAATAGAGATGACGGGAGCGAGCAGCGGAGTTTCGAGGTGTCAGGTAAGTAAAATGGGGGGGGGCTGGGGGCGGCGGTATTGTCAAAAGTTTTTTCACCTTAATGCATATAATGCATTAAGGTGAAATTTTTTTTACCTTTACAACCCCTTTAAGGACAGTAAAAGAAGGGGAGGATCAGACAAGACAGGATCAAACAGCCTTTTTACACAATGCAGAGGATTAACCCCTTAGGTTCCACAGTGAGAATAACAAGCATGCCTTACTGCATGTACAGACTGATTTTACTGTTGTGGGTTTAGTAACACTTTAAAGAGGAACTTAAGTCCCCTTTTGCTTTGGACTCACCTGGAACCAGGGGCGGATCCAAGGGGGGGGGGCAACGGGTCAATTGCTCCCCCCCTTGAGAAAATAGTGAGCAGGCTGTGCTGATGCCGACCCCCCCATCAGGACACAGGACAGCGGGGTCGAAACTGACAGGCTCTGTGAAAGGAGTGACACAGGCAGAGCCGCAGCTGTGGGGGATTTCCACCCCTCCTTCTCCTCCTTGAGCCGAGCAGCTCTCATTCACCCGGCAATGCCCACTCCAATTGGCTACATTCAGGGCAAATGGCTGGGAAACTAACACCAAGAGGATTATGGGACATGTAGTCCCAGATACCAGCAGGCCCCAGGACGATTTCCTGAGAGTGCACTGCAGCCCCCAACATGCCGAGCGGGAGGAGGGGAGAGGAGGACTATGAGAGGAGAAGAAAGACCACAAGGCTGTCGGGGGGGAGAGAGCCAGAGAGAAAGTGACAGTCATTCTATTATATATCCCCCAAGGTAAGAACTTACCTCCAGGTGGGGGGATGAGGGGGGGCGGGGATGCAGGCTTCCATAGAGGTACAAGACCTTATCACTGGCTGCTCCCACCCTGTCCTCCCCTCCACTTGGCTGCATCCACCCTGTCCTCCCCTCCACTTGGCTGCATTCACCCTGTCCTCCCCTCCACTTGGCTGCATCCACCCTGTCCTCCCCTCCACTTGGCTGCATCCACCCTGTCCTCCCCTCCACCTGGCTGATCCCACCCTCTCCTCCCCTCCACTTGGCTGCTCCCACCCTGTCCTCCCTTCTACCTGGCTTCTCCCGCTCTGTACTCCTCTACCTGGCTGCTCCCACTCTGCCCTCCCTTCCACCTGGCTGCTCCCACTCTGTCCTCCCTTCCACCTGGCTGCTCCCACTCTGTCCTCCCTTCCACCTGGCTGCTCCCACTCTGTCCCCCCTCTACCTGGCTGCATCCACCCTGTCCTCCCCTCCACCTGGCTGCAACCACCAATACTTTTTCAAGACACTCTGCATTTATGTGTGTGTGTATATATATAATTGCATTTTATAGTTGGCCCCCCTACTTTTGTCCCTGTCCCCCCATGTTCAACCCCTAAACATGAAAGCTGGACACGCCACTGTCTCTTACCACCCCCTGCATCACCGCATATCTGCATCTAAAAGAAGACTGCCATCACTGTGCAGGCGCAGGCAGCAGAGAGATGACATCATCTCTCACTGCCCACCCTCACTCTGGAACAACAGGGACACTGTCACTAGCCACTAGCAAGTGACAAGCTGCATCTGGTGGCAGGCGACGGTGGCAAGTGACACACTCAGGGCTCCCACTGATTCTGCATTATGGTGAGTTAAGCTATTTTATTTTATATTACAATGTAATAATAGAAATAATGCGCTTTAATCATCCTGACACCATAATAACAATGGTGCCGTGATGATTTAAGCGCCAACACCAGCCATTGCCCCGACAAATTGCCCTCAAAATTTTTTGGCAGTGCCCCTCCCAAGATTAGACTCTGGATCCGCCTCTGCCTGGCACCACCATCTTTGTTAGTATGGCACATTTGCAGATGCTTTGAAGGGCACTGCCTGGCCTTTGGGGGGGGGGGGGTTGGGGGGATAATGTCCTTCTTGCCTAGGCGAGAAAGATGGAAGCCCTCCATTGTGGCAGAAAAACAAAAAACATTGTAAAAAACAAATATCCACATGTGAGAGAGGGAAGAGGCTGGGTGGCCATTTTGTTGTAGCCCACAGTATGGGATGGAAAGGTGCAACAGCAGTGTTAGAACCCTGGTGAGAATGTGCAACTGGAGCATCGTTGCTGCGAAGGGAGAGAACACACTGTGCATGCTCTGCTTTTGAATTAGGAAGTGTGCTTGCTACTACGATGTTGGGAACAAGCGCCCACAACTCAACAACTGCCATGTGCTGGAAATAAGCCACTTGCACTTATACTGTAAAAGAAGGCTCAGTAGCCATTTTATTGTAGCATATGTCAAAACAAGCCAATGTATAGGGATGTAAACATTGGGAGTATTTTGGCCAGGCTTTATAGGTAACAAAAAAAAGGTTGTGCACTCCACAAATTTGGCTTTTATGCAAGAGTGGCAAGAAGAAAGCCATAAGAAGTCTTGTTTGCAGTTTGTGAGAAGCCATGTGGAGGACACGGCAAACATGTGGAAGAAGGTGCTCTGGTCAGATGAGACCAAAATTGAACTTTTTGGCCTAAAAGCAAAACGCTATGTGTGGCGGAAAACAAACACTTCACATCACCCTAAACACACCATCCAGACTGTGAAACATGGTGGTGGCAGCATGATATTGTGGGGATGCTTTTCTTCAGCAGCGACAGGGAAGCTGGTCAAAGTTGATGGGAAAATGAGTGGAGCCAAATACAAGGCAATCTAATGCCGCATACACACAAGTGGACTTTACGGCAGACTTTGTCCGGCGGACTGTTCGACTGACTTTACGACGGACTTTCCGAATGAACGGACTTGCCTACACACGATCAACCAAAGTCCGACGGATTCGTACGTGATGACATAGGACAGGACTAAAACAAGAAAGTTCATAGCCAGTATCCAATAGCTGCCCTAGCGTCGGTTTTTGTCCGTCGGACTAACATACAGAGGAGCGGACTTTTCGACCGGACTCGAGTCCGTCGGAAAGATTTGAAACATGTTTCATTTCTAGGTCCGTCGAACTTTTGGGGAAAAAAAGTCTGCTGGAGCCCACACACGATCGAATTGTCCGTGACGGACTCCGGTCCGCCGGACCAAGTTTGCCGTAAAGTTCGGTCGTGTGTACGCGGCATAAGAAGAAAAAGTCTGCAAAAGACTTGAGACTGAGGCGGAGGTTCACCTTCCAGCAGGACAACCACCCTAAACATACAGCCAGAGCTACAATAGAATGGTTTAGACCAAAGCATAATCATGTGTTATGCCGCGTACACACAGTCGGACTTTTCAGCTACAAAAGTCCGACAGCCCGTCCGACAGACTTTCAACGGACTTTTGGCGGACTTTCAACAGACTTTCTAACGACCGGACTTGCCTACATACGATCACACAAAAGTCCGACGGATTCGTACGTGATGACGTACACCGGACTAAAATAAGGAAGTTGATAGCCAGTAGCCAATGGCTGCCCTAGCGTGGGTTTTTGTCCGTCAGACTAGCATACAGACGAGCGGATTTCTGGGTCCGGCGGAGTTACGACGTAAAGATTTGAAGCATGTTCCAAATCTAAAGTCCGGCAGATTTGCGACTGGAAAAGTCCGCTGAAGGTCCGGTGAAGCGCACACACGATCAGATTGTCCGCCGGATTTGGTCTGTCGGCGTCCGTCGGACAAGTCCGGTCGAAAAGTCTGACCGTGTGTACGTGGCATTAGAATGGCCCAGTCAAACAGCAGATCTAAATCCAATTGAGAATCTGTGGAAATCTGTTCACAGACGCTCTCCATTCAATCTGACAGAGCTTTAGCTATTTTGCAAAGAAGAATGGGCAAAAATGTCACTCTCTAGATGTGCAAAGCTGGTAGAGACTTCCCCAAAAAGACTTGCAGCTGTAATTGCAGTGAAAGGCGGTTCTACAAAGTATTGACTCAGGGGGGCTGAATACAAATACACGCCACACTTTTCACATATTAATTTGGAAAAAAATTTGAAAACCATTTATCATTTTCCTTCCACTTCACAATTATGTGCCACTTTGTGTTGATCTATCACATGAAATCCCAATAAAATACATTTCCGTTTTTGGTTGCAACATGACAAAATGTGGAAAATTTCAAGGGGTATGAATACTTTTTTAAAGCACTGTATATTTCATGAAAAAAAAAATCAATTCAGGCTATTTTATGGTAGAATATTTCCAGACAGAAACACAGCTTTGCTACCCACTGACTTGCCGCAGCTTAATTGTTTTATACTGCTACAACTTAGTAGCAGAGCACCTTTCACACTTCCCAGATTATGAATAGCCACTGGAGATGGAATTATATTGTGTGTGGGTTACCTACGTGACACTGGTGTCGGTGGCAATTAACAACAGATTGATGTGGTTTTCCCATACCAGCTATTACTCTTTAACCTCTGCTCGGTGCATACTTCATAAAAAAGACATTATAAAGAGCCATAGCCTCTTCTACAAGGATACTCAATTTCAAATATCCAAATGTGGTGTTTGAATGACTTTGTCTTTGTTTCTGGGAAAAAAAAATATATAGTTCATTTCACTTAGCAAATTCCAGTTTTGAATGTTTCTTTCAACACAAAAAAAGAGCATAATTATTCCATCAGCCTAATTTACAAAAGGTAAAACCTTCAATTATTTGTGAAAAGGGACTTTATAGTAAAAAAGAGGTTTTATAAAGAGATTTTGTAAAGAGATTTTCGTCTTAAAACATCTTAACAAACTCGTTTATTGGGTGCCACCTCCCAAGCTCCTCTCCAGGTAGATATAAACAGCTTATACTAATGCAGCTCTGTATTCATGAATTCATCCTCAAATGTATTTTTTGACATGCAAGCAGTGTAAGTACCTGAATATCAGCCTCTTGCAGTCCATTTGCAACAGTGCTCAGATTGGGGAAGGGAGGAGAAGGACAAGATTCTAATCATCTGTGCTGCAATGCAAGGAACATGCTGACTGGAGGAGAGAGGAGAGAAGCAGAGATCATTACTATGCTGCTTTGCATTTCACTGTTCGTTTACAGCAGTGGTCTCCAAACTGCGGCCCTTTGCTTGCCCTTAGGGTACTATTCCTCCCACTGACTTTTTAAACTGACATAATTCCTCCCATTGACACCAATGATGGAGCACCATTGCATAGTTGCCAACATTGTAAAAAAAAAATGTGGGACACATTTTGTGGCTGTAGGCGGAGCCGTACAATAATTAGGGGGCGGGGCATTCGTTTGTAGACGTGGCTCCCGGAAAAGATACAAGTGCGGTGCAGGGAAAAATGGGCATGGTTTACGCGACATAGTGGGCGTGGCTTAAATGGGCTTGGCTCAAGAGGGTGTGGTTGGGGCGGAGGGTGGGCGGCGACGCAGAAGCTCTGTCTAGCCCCCCCCCCAGCCGCCTTCCTAAACTACAGAAAAATGGCGGCCGGCGGAGACAATGTCTCCGCCGGCCGCGGACCTCTAGTGGCGGCAGCGGCGGCGGCGGCGGCGGCGGCGGCGGATGCGAAATCGTGAAGAACTGGATTTCTCGGGACATTTACCGGGATGCCACAAATTCGGGAATGGCGTCTAAGTCCTGGGAATGTCCCGGGAAATCCGGGACAGTTGGCAAGTATGCCATTGCTCCCACTGACATGAACCATAGGGCACTAATACCACCGATGGGACACTAATCCTTCTACTAACACCAACCATGGGGCATTATTGCTCCCACTGATACCAACGAGGGGGTATTATTCCTCCCACTGATACCAACGAGGGGGTATTATTCCTCCCACTGATACCAATGAGGGGGTATTATTCCTCCCACTGATACCAACGAGGGGGTATTATTCCTCCCACTGATACCAATGAGGGGGCATTATTCCTCCCACTGATACCAACGAGGGGGTATTATTCCTCCCACTGATAGCAAGAATGGGGCGCTATTCCTCCCAATTAACTCCAACAATGGAGGACTATTCCTCTGCTGCCAAAAATAATGCCACGTACACACGAAGGGACTTTCTGACGGTCTTTCTGACGGAGTTCTGACGGAGTTCCGCTGAAACGGACTTGCCTACACACGATCACACCAAAGTCCGATCGTTTAGAATGCGATGACGTACGACAGGACTAGAAAAAGGAAGTTCAATAGCCATTAGCCAATAGCTGCCCTTGCGTCGTTTTTGGTCCGTCGGAATAGCATACAGACAAACGTTTTTCCCGATAGGAATTGGTTCCGTCGGAAAGATTTGAAACATGTTCTATTTCTAGGTCCGTCACAGTTTTAGAAAGAAAAAGTCAGATGAAGCCCACACACGATCGGAATGTCCGACGGAATGATTCAGTCGGACCTTTTCTGCCGGAAAGTCCGGTCGTGTGTACGCGGCATAAGACATTTTTCATGCCCACTGACACCAGGACATTTTCTATTCCCAGTGGTCACAATCCGGCCCCCCCTTAAGTCTGAAGGCCCTTTGTTTAGAAAGTTTGGAGACCCCTGATTTACAGGATGCAGTGGGGAGACAGCCTGTTTGCAATAGTGATGCTGTAGCTGAAAGATCATGTCCCTTCCCCTGTTGGACAGGTTAGTGTGGTGTGACGGACAGTGGCGGTGCATCCATAGGGGCGCACGGGCGCCGCCCTCTTCTTTCTGCCACCCCCTCTATCACAAATAGATAGATTCATGCATTGCATGAATCTATTTATGGCCGCCGCTGCCACCCCCTATTCAGGTACCTGGCCCCTTTTTGGAGTGTGTTTTTGAAGCACCTGATTAAAGCCATAGGCTCTAATAGGCATCAAAAAAGGTGACCTGCTGTGTTATGTGAATATTCACTTTCCTAACACTAAACCGCCTCTCCACCAATCAGGTGTTTGGGTCTGTTACCTGTCACCTGACTGGCTGAAACGACAGGCACCGCTATTGGACGCCCAGCAGGAGGAAAGGACGGGAGATGAGGATGGCAGAAGACGCGTGGAGGACCCCGCTCGTCGCTGTCACCCGCTGCCCCACCAAGACAGGGTAAGTGCCGGGCAGATGGCGAGCGGGCGGGGGTCACACTGGGGGCATTCAAGGGCACACTGGCAGCATTTGATGGGCACAGTGGCTGCGTTTGATGGGCACAGTGGCATCATTTGATGGCACAGTGGAAGCGTTTGATGGGCACAGTGGCAGCGTTTGATGGGCACAGTGGCAGCGTTCGATGGGCACAGTGGCAGCGTTTGGCACAGTGGCTGCAATTGATGGCACAGTGGCAGCGTTTGATGGGCATAGTGGCAGCGTTTGATGGCACAGTGTCTGCAATTGATGGCACAGTGGCAGCGTTTGATGGGCATAGTGGAAGCGTTTGATGGCATAGTGGCAGCATTTGAGGGCACAGTGGCAGCATTTCATGGCACAGTGGCAGCGTTTTATGGGCAGCATTTGATGGCACAGTGGCAGCATTTGATGGGCACAGTGGCAGCGTTTGATGGCACAGTGGCTGCAATTGATGATTTTTTTTTTTAATGTTTGCGCCCCCCCCCCCCCCCCCCCAAAAAAAATTTTGAGCACCAGTCGCCACTGGTGACGGAGTTGTGTAAAAGTCAGAACATAAGATACAAATCCTCTGCAAACCTCTAACATATACCATTTTCACCCGTAAATTTAGCTGTTTGCCTGGAATTCAGGTTTAAAGTGGTTATAAACCCTTATGTAGCGCACCCCACATAGGAGCCGCAGGTGAAAAGGAATCCTCCACCCTGCACAGCCAGGCACACTGAATTTCCATAATCTCTCAGAGTCAGAAAACAGTCCAGCACTTTGTTTTTGTATTTTGTTGAGGGGATAAAACTTTGATAGGGTGTAGGGGTATTATGAGATGCCCACTTGACTTCAGGCAACTTCAGGGAACTTGCAGGCAGGAACCCGAGACCCCCTTTAAATGTGTAGCAAAAAGTCAGTGTCCACCTTTACATCCCTGTGGCTAATGATCCCAGCACCACCTCACCAGGCACTGCCAGTCCGCATAGTTGCAGCTGGCCCTTTCACTTGCCTCCTAGCTACTTTTCCTCAGTCCTCCCAGATTGGCACCACAGTCCTCTCAGACTGCTCACTCACCAGCCCACCCGGCTGACCCTTCTGGAGAACTCCTGAACGTGCTGACCTGCTCCTGCTGTCCTCTCCTTGCTCCTGTGCCTCCAGGAAGGATTTTCTCCATGTGTTGTAGAGGGTCCCTCCAGTGCCTGAGTACCAGGCCTAAGGTCACCCCCCCCCCCCAAGACTACCACCCTCAAGAGCCACCTACAGTCTCCTCAGCACTCCTTCTCCATCTTTCACCCGACTGCCCCTACTGGCATGACCCATGAGTATTTATGAGCTACCTGCCCCGTCAGCTTATTTTGCTGGGGATTGGATCGGGACCTAATCAGTACTCCAAGCAGCTCCTCCTAGACACCCTCTACTTCTGGAAGCTTCTGCAAGGTTCAGAGAGCAGGGGGAGTTATCAGAGGTGCTGCTTACTGAGTCATCCAGCCTCCCTGAGTCACTCAGCCCTGACCCAGATTCAACCCAGGCCTGGCTCCCAGCCATGCCAAATGTTCCTACACTAATAACTATGTACACTAGCACCTAGCTAGAGGGTGCAACACTTACATATACCAAGTGAAAAGACTACCCTCAGGTGATACACAGAAAAGAAACAAATCTCCCTACATACGTTGTTCCTGTTTATCTGCAGTCTTCTCTTCTATAAATCCTATAAGTCCAGAATTTTTAAAGCTTTTCTGAGCTTTCAGAAAACAGGGGGGCAGAGAGATGGAATTACATTTTACACAGTGAGGAAAGCTCTGAGAGCTGATAGGAGGGAGAGGAAACACAGCAAAAAAGGAACAGAGCTGAGGGCAGCAATCACAGGCTGTGTGCTGTAGCTCCCTCCCCTGTCACCTTTTTTCTCTTGGTGTCAGGAAAATTTGTCAGAAGTGATTCATGCTGATAGCAGAGGAACAAGGCAGCAGACAAAAATGACACTTAGGGGCTGATTTACGAAAGCCGCACGCACGGCGAGGTGCAACGCACATTTTCATATTTACGAAATGGTGCGACGGGAACAGAGCACGAATCCCCCATTTACTATAGCGATCTCAGCACATGGGAGAATGCAATCTGTGCCCAACATGGACATGGGGCACGGCATCTTCAATTCAATATTTACAGAAGATGGAGGTGCCAATATTATGGGGTGATGTGGGGTGATATGAGGAAGTTTAGTAACAACTGCCCAAGTAACAAATATGCCCAAATTAGCATGAGAAAACCTGCTGTGCCCGCAAGTATGTTTAGAACTGCTTGAGATCAATTAAAGCAGTGCGCATGCGCAAGCGGCTCTTGCACTCGCTCAAATGCATTTGTTCACTGCGCGGCCAAACATTTTTTTTTTTTACACTGGATCACCTTTATGTATTTTTTTTAAGGAGATTTGCACAGGTCATGTTAGCATGTTACATTGCTAACCTGTGACATGCACCTTGTTAAAATGATGTAAAAAGACTCTCGCTCCTCTAGCTCCTCCTAAAAGGGCATTTAACCTTCCTCCTCTAATGCATATGATTTCATTGGGCTAGCTTTTGCTTTTAAAGGGGAACTCCTCACTCCATTCTCCAATGCTCGTGTCTTATGTCTTTGCAAAACAGATGTGTTTTAGACCAAGTATTTTTTACTTGCAGGATATGTTTTGGGAATTTATCTTAGCTAAATAGCTGTCCAAAATACCAAGCCATTGACTGTGATTTAAAGCACCTGTGCAAGATGAAGGTAGACCTGCAAACATGGCCTTTTGGGGGTACTTGAGGACAGAGTTGAGAACCACTGATTTAGAGCACTGAGCTAAAATTTAGCTTAAGGCAATCCTATTCTAATTGCGGGCATTTGAGGGAAACCAAGTGAGTGCTAGAACCCCTGCTTGTCTTTTTTAGGTTGAGCTTTGTGTCCCTTTTCTGAAAATTGGCTTCACTTCCTGTCACATAGCCAAACAGGAAGTGAGGGTAAATGTATTTCCTTGGGGACACACAGGTTCAATCTAACTAGTGTCCCCATTAGGCAAATTGCACTCTAGCACTTTGTTGTTTACACCCCAAATTTTTGGGTATTTTGGGGTTTATTAAAGGCAAATCTACTTTGCAATACAAGTGTACTTGCTGTAAATCTGAGGGGAAGCACTGGTGATTTTATCAAAGATACAGACAAAGATAGATAGCAAAGATGCTGTTTGTTTATTTTCCTTGCATGTCCCCCTCGGATCTCCAGCAACTGCACTTCCAAGTGCACTTGTATTGCAAAGTGGATTTGCCTTTAGTAAATAAACCCCAAAGTCCAAGATACCTAATAATTTGGGGTGTACACAAGTAAAATGCTAGAGTGCAATTTACCTAATGGGGAAACTATTTAGATTGACCTGTATGTCCCCAAGGAAAGACATTGGTAGGGTTTTACCCTCACTTCCTGTTTGGCTATGTGACAGGAAGTGAATAAATTTGAAGGAGAAACTGGCAAAATTTGTGAGGTGTCTTCACCCTATCAGGGGTGCAGACATCCCCAAAAACTGACAAGACTTCTAATCCCTCTGCACTCAATCCCCAAGCAAAAATAAGAAAGGATTTAATTTAGCTTAACTTTGCAAAGACACATTCCTAAGTTCAACAGTGATGCATGTCAATGGCCCATTTAGACCTTGTTTGATAGAAAACCAGTTGCCTTTCACTAGAAACATTTGTTAGTCCAGTCCTGGAACTCTGCATCTGCTTTACTATTAATTTCCATAAAAATTGGGTACCTGCAGCTAGATGTGCCAAATGCATCTAGATGAGCAACCGCTGTGTATGTGAGATGCGCAACTGCTGTGTGTGTGGAGGAATGTACCCGTGGCGCATATCTGGTACCCGAAATCGGTGGCCAGCACACAGGAATGACATCACGCCCCTCCAGGAAGTTGCTTGTACTCTGCTAATTTCTTCCCACCACCATGCCCCGCTCACTGTTCTCTGAGGAAGAGATGATCCTGATTTGCAATTTAAGATCATTTTTGATTTATTTTTTACATAGGGTGGTGTTTGTGTGGGTCATGTGTGTATGTCTAAATGATTTGGCCTCAAAACACACACCTACTTCCTGTGTACAGATTTACTTCCGGGCCAATGTATATTGCTTCCTGCTTCAGTGTGTGTATATATACAGGGGGTCCCCGGGTTACAAACAAGTTAGGGACTGTAGGTTTGTTCTTAAAGTGGGGTTCCACCCAAAAAACAAAAATACCTGGAAAAATTCTAAAAAAAACATTTGGATATTTTTTTTCTCACTTACCTCTAAATGCCTGTTGCTAGGTGGTCCCTCGTAGTCTGCCTGTTCCTTTGCCTGGGCTGGTGACATCACTTCCCCCTCGGCACAGGAAGGGCTCCGCTCTGCTCCCTCCCTCCTGTCAATCATCTGGGACCCATTACAGGTCCCAGGTGATTGAGCGGCCAATCACGGCGCGCGGCGCCGCTCGCGCATGCGCAGTGGGTGCCAGGCTGTGAAGCCACAGCCCGGCGCCCACAGTTGAAATGCCGGCGCCGACGAGCGGAGGGGGGGGACAAGCGGGGCTTCGATCCCCCGCATCGCTGGACCCAGGGACAGGTAAGTGTCCAATTAAAAGTCAGCAGCTGCAGTATTTGTAGCCGCTGACTTTTAATTTTTTTTTTTGACGGCCCCCCTGGGTGGAACTCCTCTTTAGGTTGAATCTGTTTGTAAGTCGGAACAAGTACATTTTTTAAGTGTAGCTCCAGCCAAAAAAACTATTTTTAAGCTTTTTGGATAGCATAGGGAAGGGTTAACACCCCTGTAACATTTGTTTTGCTGTGTGTGCCCCTGTTCAGAAGATTTCCCCTCACTTTCTGTCCCAATGACAATTGGATTTTGAAAATTTTGGGTTGTTGTGGAAACAAGCCTTGGTGATTAAGCATCAGTGGAGGTACCTTTTCCCCATAATAGCTCTTACAAGAGTGAATTTCCCTTCCTAGGGGTAGATTTCCTCTCACTTCCTGTTGTCTCCCTCCGTTTGTAAGTAGGAGTCGTTTGTAAGTCGGATGTTTGTAACTAGGGGACCCCCTGTATATAGATATATCTATAGATGTAGGTTCTTGTGTCCACCAGCAGGGAGAAGTTGGGTAGATGCCACACTCCCAATTCTGAAGGCATAATAATGGTCTAGCACAGGGGTCTTCAAACTACGGCCCTCCAGTTGTTCAGGAACTACAATTCCCATCATGCCTAGTCATGTCAGAGTTTTACAATGCCTCATGGGATGTGTAGTTCTGCAAGAGCTGGAGAGCCGTAGTTTGAAGATTCCTGATCACTCTAGCACAGTGGTTCTCAACTCTGTCCTCAGGGCCCACTAACAGGCCAGGTTTGCAAGATAACTGAAATACATCACAGGTGATATCATTTGCTGCTCAGTGATTGCAGTATTCTAGTCTGCATCTCCCCAAGGTAATACATAAACCTGGCCTGTTAGTTAGGGTGACCAGACATCCCCGGCTTCTGGGGACAGTCCCCGGATTGAGGACACTGTCCCCGGACCAAGTCCGTCCCCAGTTTTGTCCCCGGATTGGATTTGAATAGGGGCTAGGGCAATTTCAAAGACAGCCCGTGCAGAATAAAAAGAAAAAATCTGAATTGCACCCCCCCTGCCGCTCCTACTAGCTTATGGGGGTTTATTTTTGTCCATTATCTGTGCCCCTTTCTGATGATCATGTGCTGGGCGGAGCTATTTCTTCAGTTTCGGGCGCATGCCCATTCAGCTCCACTCGCATGTTCTTCTGCCTTGGCTCAAGTCCCGGCCAGCCGCCTGCCTGCTTATCTCCTTGCCTTCCCTGGTGGAGTGATCTTCCTCTGCTCCCCACCCAGTAGTAGCCGGGGCCTGAAGAGTAAAGCCCCATACACACTATCAGATTTTCTGCTGATTTTTGTCTTTAGATTTACCAAAACCATGTAGTGCAAGGGCTGGCCTGATTGCATACAAATTGAAACTCCTAATTGGTTTGACCTCATATTATATGGTTTTGGTAAATCTGAAGGAAAAAATCAGCAGAAAATCTGATAGTGTGTATGGGGCTTTAGACTTGACAGGCTGTAAGGTGGGTGGCGGCGGAGACGGGCAAAGAGTCGTCGATTGCTGCCATTACAAGTAAAAAAAAAAAAAATGTCCCCGGATTTCATTCTAAAAATCTGGTCACCTTACTGTTAGTGGGTCCTGAGAAAAGGAGTTGAGAACCACTGCTCTAGCATGTATTGAAAAAAGGTGGTTTCTCATTTGCCTTGTATAATCCCCAAGAACTATCGTTTGGAAAATACAAGTGGGTCATGGCACATCTACATTCCAAATTTGGCACTTAAGATGGTCATGCACTATGCAATCTGATTGGCCAATCTCTGTACAACTCGATATTTAGGCAAAATAGGTAATAGGGAGACGCACTTGACCAATGAATTCAAAATATAGGAAATCAAACAGGCTCTTGCAATAAATCCAATTGATTTAAGATCTAACTGATTGCAGTGTATGGTCACCTTTAAAGATCAAGATCTGAAAATATTAATTTATTGGGTTTAGAAACACTTCTCTGTTCTTTGTAATGTATTGAAAGATTTGGGGAAAAAAAGAAAAAAAAAACACATTTCAAAGATATATTAGAAGTGATAGGAATGAGATTAGCATCAAAAGGGTTAATTAACTGAGAACACCTACTAATTGCCTAATAAGACACATCCAATGAGATGAAATTAACCAATCGTATTGTGCGTGCGCTATTATCAATGAGAAAACTGCCGTTACCCTAGCGCCAGTTGCAGTTTACATACATATTTATTATTATTTGCGCTTCAATGTGCATCGGTTCACTCGTTCAATTAATGACTTTTCCGGCAATTAATGTATGAACTGGTGCAGTGCCTTCCTAGTAAATCACCCCGTTAGTGCTATTAATTGAGATACACTATAGAAGGATATACTTTGTTCAACTTTCATGTCTGAGGTTTACAACCACTTTAACATAAACAAAGGATTTCTCCTATAAGAATGTATGCATATGTATAGGGCTGTGCATGGCCCAAATCAGCCAAGTGTTTCTGATCAGCCACGTACAGGAGGTCTGTACAAACCAATCACAGGCTGACTAGGCCCATGCATGTCCACAGCTCTTCATTTGTATTCACACTTGGAGTAATTACCAGCCCTTAGTGGTGGATGTGTGCCCATGGACTTCATGTCCAGGACGTCGATCCCTATCTGCAATAATTGCTCCAAGTGTGAACAGCTGTTGTCAGCCAAGGAGAGTGCCAGCCTGTCATTGATTTGTACAGATTTCCTGTCCACTCCTGATCACCCATATACATGAACCCTGACAGTTATGCTTCCTCCAAACTCCAGGGGTTGGTAAAAGCAGGCAGTTGAATCGCAGTTTTACTGCCCCCCAGACCGCCCACCTGAACACCAACTTGCAGCCGCTCAGGGTTGTACTCATGCCATGGCTGTAATGTTGTGATTCATGGAAAAAAAAATAGACAGGATATTGCATTCAACAGGCATTACCACCAAAGAATGTGACCCATGCAAGTCTATGGGGCTGTGCGAGGACTGTGTGCAATGCATGCAACTTCAGTGCGGTGGTGAAGCATTTACAGGTTTAAATCAGGTGCTCATCACTGCCTGTCAAACACCTATGAAAAGTGATCCACAGTGAAATGCTATTCAGAGAGGCAGCAAGGGCTGCTGCACATGTGAACGAGTCCTTACAGCGAAGTGTCTATTAAGCAGATCATAGTGATATCCTTCTACTTTTAAAGGCTGTCTTGTCTGTATTTTTGTCAGTTATTTATTAGTAGCGACAGAACAGTTTAAAACAAAAAATCAAATGTCTCATTGTATAAATTCATCTGTAATCCTTTTTTTTTTTTGTCTGTATTCACTCTCTCTTGTTGATAAGTAGCCAGCTGTTTCAGTTTTTCTAGAGGAGTATTTAACAATTTCACAGCTTTTGCAGTAATAAATATTGTTTCCTGGTTGTCTTTAAATGTGTTTAATATAAATTCCATACAAAGAAATAATATCTCGCAATCAACAATACGTCCTGCCAAATATATCCATTAGGTGGCGCTATATTTCTCTCTTAGTAAAGAGGCGTTGCTGAAAAATATCCTGACCCTTTTCAGTTTTTAATGCAGAATTAAAACTGTACTGCTTTCATGAAAACATTTCAGAAATCTGGTGAAATGTTTTTTAATATATTAAGCATGGGAAACAACATCCATATCATAAGAAATAAGAACAAGGTAAACATAAGCAAAACAAACTACAAATGGATCAAGAATTTTTTTTTGGTTTTTGGATAAAGTGGAGAGGAATTAAAACACTTGTCAGGTTTTTTTGCTGTCTGTGTTCTGGTTAGAATGATTCACTCTCTCTATTTCGCTTATTTACTATTATCACCAACAGTGAAAGTGAAAAACAATCCCAAATTTTGAGTTGTCACCAGAACCGAAATGGTGGGGAGATCTTCGATTGGGCGTCCCTGGTGACAACCAGGTATTTCCCTTACTTTGTACTGATTTCCTCACTTCCTGTTTTGGTTGTGGGATGAGAAGTAAAGGGAAATGTACCCAATGGGACACAGATAACAAAATAACCAGATGAAGTTATAAGCCTCGCTTAAAGTGGTTGTATACCTTTTTTGCTAACTTTTACCTACAGGTAAGCCTATAATAAGGCTTACCTGTAGGTAAAAAAAATATCTCCTAAACCTGTACGGTTTAGGAGATATTCCCCTCGCAATGAGCGGGGCATGCGCACAGGGGATTCCCGGCTGACAGCCCAGCAAACTCCGGAGCTTGCCGGACTGAAGTCTCCCGCGCGCACGTCATCGCGGCTCCGGCCACTCACAGCGCCGGAGCCGCGATACCCGGAAGACACGCCGAGGAGAGATGTCAGCTCTCTCGGCGTGGACAGGATGAGATGCCGGCGCCTCGTTCTAAGGTAAGTATCTCATAATGAGCTAGTATGCGGTGCATACTAGCTCATTATGCCTTTTCCCTTGCAGGTATAGGAAAAAACAAAACAAAAACGCGGGTATACAACCGCTTCAAGGGCCCATATACACTAATGAAAAATACCGCTTTTGAAGCGATCTCACGATAATCTGATCGTTAGTATACAGCTTTCGAGAGCCGATCACGACAGTTCATCTAAAATGATCTGATCTGACAAGTACGGAAAAAAATTCTCGTAAGATACCAGATCATACAATTTTCATATAATCAGTACAGTTGTCCTTCAAAAAATACAATACAAATATACTACAACACATTACATCACTTCCATTTTTTTTTATTTATAGAATTTTTAACTTTATTCATTTTTGATATGCAACTTGCATGCAAGGAATCTGTTGTCTGATTTTTGGATCTTCTGTACGGACCATTGCTCTATCCAAAAGTTTTACTTTAGGATGACCATACACATTTTGCTTGTAGTTTTAGTTTCTTTTTTTGGCAAAATTACAAAGTGGTCAGAAAAATAATACTGTATGTTGGTTTTGATTGACCGGAAGGAAATTGGATCAAAATTGCTTTAATCAAACCCTGCAAAAACTGTGATTGCCTTCAACCAAATTGCCATGGTCGATCAATTTAATAACCTGTGTTGGAGCTGTCAATTTATTGCCCAGTTCATCGACTGAATTCAAGTGGTCACTCAAAGTCGTGTGGCAGATTGTTTAGTTTTGGCAACAGCTTTAGATCATTTGTTAGATTCCTTATCCATCAAAATTGGTTGACCTTGCCTGAAAGTTGCCACGTGCATGCAACACTGTACCCAAATTACATTTATCGTTTTTTGAGACAGATAATGATTTTCTTTTTTTTTTTGCTGTTATATGATCCCTACTTGTTTTTTGTTTTGTTTTGTTTTTTTTACTACATACAGTGCCTTGAAAAAATATTCATACCTCCTTAAATTTTCCACATTTTATCATGTTACAACCAAAAATGTAAATGTATTTTATTGGTGGACCAACACAAAGTGGCACATAATTGTGAAGTGGAATGCAAATAATAAATGGTTTTCAAAATGTTTTACAAATAAATATGTGAAAAGTGTGGCGTGCATTTGTACTCAGCCCCCCTGAGTCAATACTTTGTAGAACCACCTTTCACTGCAATTACAGCTGCAAGTCTTTTTGGGGATGTCTCTACCAGCTTTGCACATCTAGAGAGTGACATTTTTGCACATTCTTCTTTGCAAAATAGCTCAAGCTCTGTCAGATTGGATGGAGAGCATCTGTGAACAGCAATTTTCAAGTCTTGCCACAGATTCTCAATTGGATTTAGGTCTGGACTTTGACTGGACCATTCTAACACATGCATATGCTTTGATGTGAACCATTCCATTGTAGCTCTGGCTGTATGTTTAGGGTCGTTGTCCTGCTGGAAGGTGAACCTCCACCCCAGTCTCAAGTCTTTTGCAGACTTTAATGCCGTGTACACACAACTGGTTTTCCCATCGGAATAAACTCTGAAGGTTTTTCCGACGGAGTTTCGACAGAATTCCGCTCAAGCTGTCTTGCATACACACGGTCACACCAAATTCCGACTGTCCAGAACGTGGTGACGTACAACACGTACGACGGGACTAGGAAATGGAAGTTCAATAGCCAGTAGCCAATAGCCTCCGTCTCGTACTTACTTCAGAGCATGCGTTGTTTTTGGTCCGTCGGAACAGCATACAGACGAGCGGTTTTCCCGATAGGAATTGGTTCCATCGGAAAAATATAGAACATGTTCTCTTTCTAGGTCTATCAGAATTTTCAACGTAAAAAGTCAGATGCGGTATACACACGATCGGAATATACAATGAAAAGCTCCCGTTGGACTTTTTCTGTTGGACATTCCGCTCATGTGTACACGACATAACAGGTTTTCTTCTTAGATTGCCCTGTATTTGGCTCCATCCATCTACCCATGAACTCTGAGCATCAACTACTGAATAAAAGCATTCCCACTACATGATGCTGCCACCACCATGTTTCACGGTAGGGGTGGTGTGTTCAACTGCAAACCAGAATGTGTCCAGGGTGATGTGAAGTGTTAGTTTTCCACCACACATAGCTTTTTTTCTTTTAGTCCAAAAAGTTCAACTTTGTTCTCATCTGACCAGAGCACCTTCTTCCACATTTTTGCTGAGTCCCCCACATGGCTTCTCGCAAACTGCAAATGGAACTTCTTATGGCTTTCTTTCAACAATGGCTTTCTTCTTGCCACTCTTCCATAAAGGCCAAATTTGTGGAGTGCACCACTAATAGTTGTCCTGTGGACAGATTCTCCCACCTGAGCTGTGGATTTCTGCAGCTCCTCCAGAGTTACCATGGGCCTCTTGGCTGCTTCTCTGATGAATGCTCTCCTTGCCCGGCCTGTCAGTTTTTTTTTTAACAAAAACAGTGGTGCTTTATTATTGTGATAGATAATCAGAGTTACAGAATACCATTCAACAGAGTACAATACCGTATATACTCGAGTATAAGTCGAATTTTTCAGCACATTTTTTTGTGCTGAAAGTGCCCCCCTCGACTTATACTCGAGTCAAGCACTTTTCTGCAGCAAAAAATTTCATTTTCTGAACCGACTTTGGGGCCCCGTATCTCAGGGCCACTTAGTGCTAGGAACCCCAAATTTGGTGTGCAAACCCAGTGGAACTGGTACCACAACATATCCAAAGCTGCAGTTCCTAGCACTAAGTGGCCCCGAAATACGGGGCCCCAAAATTGGTTCTGAAAATGTCATTCTCTGCTGCAGAAAAGTGCTTGACATTTTCTGAACCGACTTTGGGGCCCCATATCTCAGGGCCACTTAGTGCTAGGAACCCCAAATTTTGTGTGCAAACCCAGTGGAACTGGTACCAGCTGGGGTTCCTAGCACCAAGTGGCCCTGAGATATGGGGCCCCAAAACTGGTTCGGAAAATGTCATTCTCTGCTGTAGAAAAGTGCTTGACATTTTCTGAACTGATTTTTGGGGCCCTGTATCTCGGGGCCACGTGGTGCTAGAAACCCCAGCTTTGGAAATTTTATGGTGCTAGTTCCACTGGGTTTGCACACCAAATTTGGGGTTCCTAGCACTAAGTGGCCCCGAGATACGGGGCCCCAAATTTGGTCAACTGTGTCCATCTGCAGCAATGTCATTTCGGGACCCTTTGGGTTCAGAGACCCCAAATTTTGGCTGCAGCTAGGGGGCAACTAGGAACCCTTAACTACCGAGTTTGAAGTTCAGTGGACCTATGGCTGCAAATGGGCACAGTGATGCTGCAAATTGGCATTGTTTGACCCTCTTTTCCACTTACAGTAGCTGTGCATTTCTCACCCTCGTCTTATACTCGGGTCAATAAGTTTTTCCCATTTTTTTTGTGGTAAATTAGGGCCTCGACTTATACTCGGAACGACTTATACTCGAGCATATACGGTACATTACATACGTAGAGTACATATTTGAGGATAGGGAAAATAATATGCAAAACCCACAAGCAATACGTAAGGTTAATAGTACCATTCTCAACAAGTACCGTCCACCCTCCACCCTCCAAAACCCTTCCCTATTGGGGCAATGAACGTAGTGAACTGGATGTTTCTCTACGAGGCCATCCACGGAGCCCAAACTTTTTCAAATTTCCACGGACAGCCACGGTTTATATATGTCATTTTATACATGGGGATTACTGCTTCAATCTGCGCCTCCCAGGCTGAAAAGGATGGAGGGGAAGAATCTATCCATTTCATGAGTATTTCTTTTTTGGCATAGAAAAGAAGGAAGGAAATCAGTAATTTAAGATGATATGGCCTCTGCTCATCATCATGTATCCCCAGCAACGCCATGGCCGGCAAGAGCGGGATAGAGGTCTGCAATCTGGAGTTGATTTCACCTACGATCTTAGTCCAAAATAGTGCAACAACTATTTGCGATGCGATGGAAATATGCGATGGAGTTTCTGCGGGGTATAGTAGACCCTGTGTATAAATTTAACTAGAATCAGTTTGTCCTTGGATGCTATCACTAATTTCGGGCCATACTCTAGACAGTCCTCCCATCCCTCCCTATCCAGCGACGGTATATCAGCCCGCCATCTTTCCCATAATTCATTAATCTTAGTGGAATCTCTTCCCAGCAACGCATTATATAGAGAGGATAGGGGTTTAGACAAGTCTCCAGGAGATAAGGGATCTTCGATGGGGTCCATCTGTAACAGGGGAGTTTGCGGGAATTGAGCCCTGGCCGCATGTCTCAGCTGTACCGGCCTGTCAGTTTAGGTGGACGGCCACGTCTTGGTTTGCAGTTGTGCCATACTCATTCCATATCCGGATGATGGATTGAACAGTGCTCTGTGAGATGTTCAAAGCTTGGGATATTTTTTTATAACCTAACCCTGCTTTAAACCCCTGCACAACTTTATCCCTGACCCATCTGGTGTGTTCCTTAGCATTCATGATGCTGTTTGTTCACTAAGGTTCTCTAACAAACCTCTGAGGGCTTCACAGAACAGCTGTATTTATACTGAGATTAAATTACTCACAAGTGGACTCTATTTACTAACTAGGTTACTTCTGAAGGCAATTAGTTCCACTAGATTTTAGTTTTAGAGTAAAGGGGGATGAATACAAACGCAGATATTTATTTGTAAAAATGTTGAAAACCATTTATCATTTTCCTTCCACTTCACAATTATGTGCCACTTTGTGTTGGTCTATCACATAAAATCCCAATAAAATACATTTACGTTTTTGGTTGTAACATGACAAAATGTGGAAAATTTCAAGGGGTATGAAAACATTTTCAAGGCATTGTAAATTAAGAAGACCAAAAATTGTGAGAAAAAAAAACCTTTCCTTTTGTTGCTGTTAAAAACACTTTGCAGATAAATAATCTTCTTTATAAATTAAGGCCAAAATGTATTTTGCTGCATTTCTGTGGTATATTATTTAGTGTGGATGAAAGTCTAGAAACTATGGTATATTTATTAAAATTTTAACTAATCCTAATGTTCTGACTGCGTGAGGCCCTAAAATGCAAGTATAGTACCTCCCCTTTGCACGCTCCCTGCGTGCCCCCTGCAGGGCGCGCGGCGTGCGCTGTGATCACCGAGTCAATGAGACTCGGGTGATCACAGATCGGAGTAAGGGGTCGATCTCGGCCCCTTACCACATGATCAGCTGTCAGCCAATGACAGCTAACCATTTGATGTAAACAGAAAATCGGTAATCTTTTTTTTCTTCTCACGCTGACACCGTGAGGAGAAAAAAAAGCCGATCACCGGCTTCTGTTGAAGGGACATCGGTCCCGAAGAGGAAAAGGTGAAGCCGCCTCATCTGTGCCCACCAGTACCGCCTGCCAGTGCCCACAGTGCCACGAATCAGTGCCCACAGTGCTACGAATCAGTGCCCACCAGTACATAACAGTGCAAGCAATCAGTGCCACCTATCAATGCCCGCGAATGCCACATATCAATGCCCACCAGTGGTGCCAATCAGTGCCTCATCAGTGCCATCTAGCAGTGCTGCCTATCGGCGTCACCTACCAGTGCTGATCAGTGCCCATCACTGCCACCCATTAGTGCCCATCACTGCCAGCTATCAGTGCACCTATCAGTGCCACCTATTAGTGCCCATCAGTGCCACCCATCAGTACCAACTCTCAGTGCCCACAGTGCCACCTTATCAGTGCCCACCAGTGCCACCTTATCAGTGCCCATCAGTGCAGCCTATCAGTGCCAATCAGTGCAGCCTCACCAGCGTACATCAATGAAGGAGAAAAATTACCTGTTTGCAAAATTTATTAACAAAATATAAAACAGTTTTGTATTTTTTTTTTATTTCGGTCTTTTATAATTTTTTTTACAAAAAATAAAAAACCTAGAGGTGATCAAATACCACCAAAAGAAAGCTCTATTTGTGGGGCAAAAATGATAAAAATTTCATTTGGGTACAGTGTTGTATGACCGCGCAATTGTCGTTCAAAGAGTGACAGTGCTAAAAGCTGAAAATTAGTCTGGGCAGGAGGGGGGTTTAGGTACCCAGTAAGCAAGTGGTTAAAGTTGTATTTTCTTTGCCACTTTTCTTGGGAAATGAAGAAAGTAAATAAAAACTTTTTTTCACTAAAAGTTGTCATTTTAACAAGTTATTTCTGCTGCTCCTGTCGAGAATGGGGATACCACAGGTGTGAGACTTTTTTGTGGAATAGACACATAGAGGGGCCCAACATTTAAGAAGCACCTTCAGGTTTTTAAGATACATAAATTACATGTATAATTTCACAACTAACTATCACATGTTTGGAGGCCCTGGGACATTAGAAATACCCACAAAATTACCATATTTTGGAAATCAAACACCCCAAGGTATTTTCTAAGAGGCACAGTAATGCCGTGTACACACGACTGGACTTTTCGGCATCAAAGGTCCGACGGTCTTTCCGACGGACTTTCGACTGAGTTACGACGGACTTTCGAACGACCGGATTTGCACACACACGAACAGACTAAAGTCCGTTCGTTTTTAACTTGAGTCCGTCCTAAAGATTTGAAACATGTTCTATTTTTAGGTTCGTCGGAATTTTCGACACAAAAGGTCAGATGAAGGTTCGATGAAGCCCACATACGATTGGAATGTCCGACGGATTCATTCTGTCGGACCAGTTTGGTCGAAAAGTCCGGTCGTGTGTACACGGCATAAGTCTTTTGAAGATTTAATTTTTTGGGAAATGCGAAAAGAGAATATAAATTTATTTTTTTTACATAAAGTTGTCATTATAAGATATTTCTAACACACAGCATGGGTATATTTAGAATTACACCCCAAAACACATCATGCTACTCCTCCAGAGTATGGAAATACCACATGCGTGACATTTTTTTCAGAAACTAGCTGCATTGAAGAGCCAAAAATTCAAGGAGCATCTTCAGGCTTTCAAGAGACATAAATTATGCATCTAATTTCCTGACTACCTAGCTTCACTGGCTCTGGTGACGCTCTGGTGAGTGTGGCTTGCAATCAGGAATCCTATTGTTGGCTGCACTGGTCTGATGACACTGGCACTGGTGTGGCTAGTGATCAGGAACACTGTTGCTGGCTTACACTGGTCTGGTGACACTGGGACTGGGGTGGTGTCATTGAGCAACAGTTGTTTGCTGTACTAATCTGCCAACACTGACACTAGTGTGTTGGCAATCAGGAACACTGTTCCAAAGGCAGTTTCTGGGGCTCCTCTTATTAAAGGGGCCAATCGTATGTGGGCTTCATCGAACCTTCATCTGACCTTTTGTGTCGAAAATTCCGACGAACCTAAAAATTCCGATAGGCCTCCACCAGCAGGTCCTCAGAACCACCAGCCAGAGTTGTGAGGAAGAGGCCTTTATCTTCATTAATAACATGAGAAGGTGCTTTGCCAGGGATTATTCCCCCATGTTGCGTGCATGTGGTCTGGTATGGTTCGGGGGGGGGGGGGGGGCACACTCTTGTTTCCCCTCTTTCCTTACCAGCTAGGTTGCAGGATTAAGGGACTGGTATGGATTTTTAGAGGGACCTCACACTTTTTTTTTCTTTTGATTTTCTTTTGCATGTAGTCCCACTTATAATCCATACTAGACTCAAAAGGTTAGCTTCTTTTCTTTTACTTTTTTTAAAGATGAGCACACAGATCCCTCCAAAGGTCCCCCAAAATTACATAGTAGACCCTTTGGTGGGTTCGTGTGCTGTTTTTTTTTTTTAAATACCAGTTGTCAATGATGTATTATTTGGCAGAAATTTTAAACACCCTTTTTATTTGTAAATGTCAGTTTGCATTTTCTGCACTTTCCGTGCATCACAGAGATGTACCCCTTCAAAATCAGAAAAAGGGAACCCCAGGCATGGCATGTAAAGGAATTGGGCCTTTTTTTAAAAAAAATCACTGTTCCTGGCATTACATTACATTTTATTTGGATTGGTTCCCTAGGTCAGTGCCAAACTCTGTGCTATTTTATTTACTGCCGCTTGAAAAATATGCTTTTCAGCACACATGAAGCTCAACTCTGCCCCCCCCCCCCCCCCCCCCCAAGTCCACAGCTCACCTATTTACTTCTGCTCACAGATCACTTCTACATCAAAATCCACAGGATTTCTGCACACCCATCCAAAGCCGCCCCCCCCCCCCCCTCCAAAGTCCACAGTTTACCTCTACACCCCCATCCACAGCTCACATTTGCATCCGTATCCACAGTTCACCTCCACATATCCACTGGGTCACTGTATATTTTTTTTGTTCTCAGATGTGGTTGAAATCAAGTGTTGCCTTAGTTCCAATATTTCATGCCAAAACCCTGCCAGTTGAAAGGGTCAGAGACCAGTGCCTACTTCAGGCTAGCCAACAAAAGCACATTCGCTAATAGTCGTCATTACAGGTGCCATATTTTCTTCCAAGGCTGCAGTTCTCTACAAAAAATTGGGCTTTTTGTTAGAGAACTGCATAATTTATAACTGTATAATATATTTAAAAATATATTTGTATTTGTGGGTTACAATACAGCTACTAAGGTTGATATATGACAAAATTATAACAACAAAAGAGGTATGAAATTTGAAAGGAGTATTAGCTATTACTTTTTCAACAATCCGTATTTATTGGCGTATAACAAGCACTTTTTCCCCCTTTAAAATCAGGGGAAAATTGTGTGTGCGTGTTATATGCCGAACGGCTGCCTCGGAGGGGAAGGAGGGACCGATCGCCGCTGAAATAGACAGAGCCGAATCTCCTGTGTACTCGGCTCTGCTCACATTCACACCCAGTCCCGCCTCCTAGCATTGACGTCCTGCTATTGGACAGGTGTTGTGTCCATCATAAGAGCCGGGCTAAGGGGCGGGACTGCAAGCCGAGCCGAGTACACAGGAGATCCGACTCTGTTTATTTCCACAATAACAAGGCTGCAGATGTGCACTGATCATGCTGCAAAGAGGGGCAAGACTGCAGATGGGCACTCATCAGACTGCAATGATTGGCAAGGCTTCATATGGGTACTGATCAGACTGCAATGATTGGCAAGCCTGCAGATGGGCACTGATCATTCTGCAATGATGGGCAAGGCTGCAGATGGGCACTGATCAGACTGCAACGATTGGCAAGTTTGCAGATGGGCACTGATCAGACTGCAATGATTGACAAGGTTGCAGATGGGCACTGATCAGGCTGCAATGATGGGCAAGGCTGCAATGATGGGCGCTGATCAGGCTGCAATGATGGGCAATGGTGAAGCTGAAGATGGGCACTGATAATGCTGCATTGATGGGCACTGACCATTATTTTGTTTCAAAGTCGTTTATTTAAAAAAAAGTTTTTTTTCCTGAAACTTCCCTCTTAAATTGAAGGTGCATGTTATATACCAGTGCGTGTTATAAGCCAATAAATATGGTAATTGTCAATTACTTGTTACCTTTTTATATTCTTTGAGTGCATCAGGACTACAGAAATTAGGCCAGGTGTTATTTTTTGGGTCAGTGATTGGTTAATATGAGACCCTATAGATTTTTGCCTTTCAAATCTAACAAATATTTGGTTGCCCTTTCTAATCCACTGAGCAAGTGTTTCAGTGGGGTCATCCCAACAATAAGTCTCCACTTGGGTTCCATCTTTTCAGTTGCCCATCTCTAGATGAATTGCTTAGTTAATTCAATTGCTTATCTGGCAGTGGCAGGCGTAGTCCTTCCAATTAATCCAGTAATGTGTTTGGTTTTCCTCTCAGTGGCCACATCAATACACAGACTCTTTAACTTCTACCAGCACTTGAACTCTAGTGAAGGGCCCTTGAGATGGCTCAAGCAAAGATCAGACTGTGCTTAAACAATACGACTACCAGCTCTCCATTCATTCTAGAGAGTTAGTGGGACTGAGTGCCTCACTGCTTCCGGATTGCTCTTTATAAGAATCACTTGAGACTGAAGTGCCATGAAATGCTCCATAATATGGAGAACAATCACACTTTCTTCCTTCATTTCTCTTTAAATAAAATTCTGAGAGGCAATTAGAATATTAACCCACTTGCTGCTAAAGCTTTGACTTTGAATCAAACACAGAATCTACTGAACATTAAAGGGTGGCAAAAATGATGTTCACTATGATACTAGATAGTCATACAAGACTGATATGTACCTTGTTACAGGCCATATCTGATGAGCCTTCCCTCACCAGGATGTTGATCTTTTCTAGTAATTCAGGGTTACTTATCACGTAAGTACAATGTGCATATGCACATGTGCCAACATGTATACAGATTCTTATGCATGTTGGTGGGTTCAAATACAGATGTGTGCTTGTGAATGAGCAAGTAAAAGTGCCTGCTGAATGCACTGAATGATTGCTCTGACTAGGAAGTTATATGGCCTGAGTAAGAGGCAGTGAGTTGATCCAATCTACTCACCTATGATGATCACTGCCATTTGACAAAGATCACAGGACAAAAAACTGTTATGTAAAGTGGACCTTTCAGTAAATTTACAAGTCTACATAAATACATTCCTGGCATGTCACAATATAAAATAGAGCCATACCTTTTGTCATTCAAAAGCAGTCCTTGAGCTCTAGTCAAGTGACTTTGCCCAGGCTGAGATTATATCATTAGCATGTTGCAGACAGGAGAAGGCATTTCCTTATTCTCCTCTCTCCTAATGATAAGACAATAGGGGTTATTTACAGAAGGCAAATCCTCTTTGCACTACAAGTGCAAACTACAAGTGCAAAGTGCACTTGAAATTGCACTGAAAGTGCACTTGGGAATGCAGTCGCTGTAGATCCGAGGGGGAGATGCAAGGAAAATAAAAAACAGCATTTTAGCTTGCACACGATTGGATGATAAAATCAGCAGAGCTTCCCCTAATTTCAGATCTACCCCTCAGATTTACAGTGACTGCACTTCTAAGTGCACTTTCAGTGTATTTTCAAGTGCACTGTGCACTTGTAGTTTGCACTTGTAGTGCAAAGTGGATTTGCCTTTCGTAAATAACCCCCACTGTATTTTGTAGCAAGGCACAAGCTCACCAACAGAAGCCATGAACTGATCTGTATCGCACATTTGTGAACACAGCGAAGAATTGCTCTCCGTTCAGGAAGTAAATATGATTGAATGAGGCCTAAACAACAATGACACCATCCTTCTGCAGAAAAAAGCAGATGAAGGCATTATGACTGTCATCTCTGTTAGGCTCCTTTCGCACCGGTGCATCCGTGAAGTGTGGGATCTCTCCGCTGATCCCCACTGAGCAGACGGATGACAGGTCCGTGTCCGCTCCGCTATGCAGAGTGGACATGGACACAGTCCGCTCTCCTCTATGAGGGAATCGGATAGAAACGGACCACCTGTCCATTTCCATCCAATGCCATCTGATCCGCCAGACCGATGGGGAATAGGTCCACCATCTGTCTGTTTTTGGAGGACAGGATCGGTTCCGATGGTGGCGGGTGTCATAAAAGAAGGTCCTAATACTTGCACAGCACTTAGCATGCATGCAATTACCGTATATACTCCAGTATCAGCACATTTTCTGTGCTGAAAGTGCCCCCCTCGAGTCACTGCCATCTGCCTACCTGATCAGCCCGTGTGTAATGCTTAGACGGCAGCCGACCAGTGCACAAAAGCCACGCCTCCTCCTCGTCCTCGTCCATGATAGGGGAACACTCAGTTTCCCAACAGTGAGTCAGTGTTCCGCCCATCACAGACGTCCTCTCGTCCTCATCCCACAGAAGAGGATGAGAGGATGTCCGTGATAGGCCGAACACGGAACAATGACTGCTGGGAAACTGAGTGTTCAGCCTATCACGGACGAGGAGGAGGCGCAGTTTTTGTACACTGGAATGGCCTCCGTCTGACTGCATGACACAGGCTGATCAGGTAGGCAGATCGGCACACTGAGGCTGCAGTGAACACAGGGAAGGGCTGCAATGGACACAGGGAAGGGCTGCAATGAACACAGGGAGGCTGCAATGGACACAGGGAAGGGCTGCAATGGACACAGGGAAGGGCAGCAATGGACACAGGGAGGCTGCAATGGACACAGGGAGGCTGCAATGGACACAGGGAGGCTGCAATGGACACAGGGAGGCTGCAATGGACTCAGGGAGGTTGCAGTGGACACAGGGAAGGCATGCAATGGACACAGGGAAGGGCTGCAATGGACACAGGGAGGCTGCAATGGACACAGGGAAGGGCTGCAATGGACACAGGGAGGCTGCAATGGACACAGGGAAGGGCTGCAATGGACACAGGGAGGCATGCAATGGACTCAGGGAGGATTGCAGTGGACACAGTGAAGGCATGTAATGGACACTGGGAGGTATGCAATGGACACAGGGAGGCTGCAATGGACACAGGAAGGCTTCAATGGACACAGGGAAGGTATGCAATGGAAACAGGACGTAGCTGCAGATGGGCATTGTTGACCCTCTTTTCCACTTGTAGTAGCTGCTGCATTTCCCACCCTCAGCTTATACTCGAGTCAATAAGTTTTCCCAGTTTTTTGTGGTAAAAGTAGGTGCCTTGGCTTATATTCGGATCGACTTATACTCAAGTATATATATATATATATATATATATATATATATATATATATATATATATATATATATATATATATATATATATATTATAATATAATATGAAAAAATATATCTAATGCTAGGTCTAGTCTAAATTCAAAGTATAGACAGATAGAACAAACCCCTGTTTAATCCAAAAATGCATTTATTAAAAAAATCATTCAATTAATTTTTAAAAAGTTTTTAAAGTGGAAGTTCAGGCATAACCTAACTAACGCTAAACCTGCTCTCTGCCACATTCTAAACCTACAGCAATTTATCTAGCCCTGTGAAGTAAAAATCGCTATACTTACCTATTCTGCAGCCAGTCCGGTCCCAGCATCAGCTGTCATCGGCAGCTTTAGTGTGTAGATGTGAGCAGGAGAGGCAGCAGACAACGGAAGCCCCATATTAAGTCTATGGGTGACGTCACTTCCCAGGCATTTCACAGCTATCGTCAGTCCTTTCCTACACACAGCTGCTGTCATTGGAAACTGAACCGGATCGGCTGCAGAATAGGTAAGTACCATTTCACTTTTGGAAGATTTACACCTCTTCCTGACCAGGCCATTTTTTTTCGATACCACACTGTGTTATTTTACCGGCAATTTCTCAGTTGTACGACACTGTACCAAAATAAGATTTATGTCATTTTTTTCTCCACAAATAGAGATTTCTTTTGGTGGTATTTGATCCCTGCTGCATTTTTTTTTTTTGCGCTATAAACAAAATAAAGACTGACAATTTTGAAAAAAAAAAACAATATTTTTTACTTTCTGCTATAAAACATATCCAATAAAAAAATATAAAAATTAAAATTTCTTCATAAATTTAGGTCGATATGTATTCTGCTACATATTTTTGGTAAAGAAATCACAATAAGCGTATATTGATTGGTTTGCACAAAAATAGCTATTTACTAGTAATGGCGGCGATCAGTGACTTATAGCGGCACTGCGATATTGCGGCGGACAAATTGTACACTTTTGACACTTTTTTGGGAACCAGTGACATATCGTGATCAGTGCTAAAAATATGCACCGTCACTGTACTAATGACACTGGCTGGGAAGGGGTTAAACATCAGGGGGGATCAAAGGGTTTAATATGTGCCTAGCCTGTGTTTTCTAACTGTGAGGGGGGTGTTTTTACTATGGGAAGACATGGATCAATGTCCTTGCTGTGCAGGAACACAGGATCCATACTTTCCCTACTAACAGAACGGCAATCTACCTTGTTTACATAGGCAGACTGCTGTTCTGCCTCTGTACCGAGTGATCAGCAGACATCGGGTGTGCACTTGCACCTGCTATCCAGAAGTGCAGGATCACATAAATATACATAATCCTGTACAGTGCGGCACCCTGTAGCAGTAAAACTGCTATAGGGCGGTCGACAAGCGGTTAATATATACAGTATATATATTACAAAGTTCAGTTTTCTTACGGAAACATATTTTTCATATTCTTCTGTTTAATTAAGAAAGTGTTTGCACAGGGCCTGCTGTGTTATCCTTTAAAACAACAGGAAAATTTTCTTGTTAAAAAAAAAAAACAACAGGAAAATAACATAAAATTTGTATATACAGTGGGGACGAAAAGTAGTCAGACCCCCTTAAATTTTTCACTCTTTGTTATATTGCAGCCATTTACTAAAATCATTTAAGTTCATTTTTTTCCTCATTAATGTACACACAGCACCCCATATTGACAGAAAAAAACTGAATTGTTGACATTTTTGCAGATTTATTAAAAAAGAAAAACTGAAATATCACATGGTCCTAAGTATTCAGACCCTTTGCTCAGTATTTAGTAGAAGCACCCTTTTGATCTGATACAGCCATGAGTCTTTTTGGGAAAGATGCAACAAGTTTTTCACACCTGGATTTGGGGATCCTCTGCCATTCCTCCTTGCAGATCCTCTCCAGTTCTGTCAGGTTGGATGGTAAACGTTGGTGGACAGCCATTTTTAGGTCTCTCCCAAGATGCTCAATTGGGTTTAAGTCAGGGCTCTGGCTGGGCCATTCAAGAACAGTCATGGAGTTGTTGTGAAGCCACTCCTTCGTCATTTTAGCTGTGTGCTTAGGGTCATTGTCTTGTTGGAAGGTAAACCTTTGGCCCAGTCTGAGGTCCCGAGCACTCTGGAGAAGGTTTTCGTCCAGGATATCCATGTACTTGGTTGCATTCATCTTTCCCTCAATTGCAACCAGTGGTCCTGTGCCTGCAGCTGAAAAACACTCCCACAGCATGATGCTGCCACCACCATGCTTCACTGTTGGGACTGTATTGGACAGGTGATGAGCAGTGCCTGGTTTTCTTCACACACACCGCTTAGAATTAAGGCCAAAAAGTTCAATCTTGGTCTCATCAGACCAGGGAATCTTATTTTTCACCATCTTGGATTCCTTCAGGTGTTTTTTAGCAAACTTGTGTCTTGCACTGAGGAGAGGCTTCCGTTGGGCCACTCTGCCATAAAGCCCCGACTGGTGGAGGGCTGCAGTGATGGTTGACTTTCTACAACTTTCTCCCATCTCCCGACTGCATCTCTGGAGCTCAGCCACAGTGATCTTTGGGTTCTTCTTTACCTCTCTCACCAAGGCTCTTCTCCCCCGATAGCTTAGTTTGGCCGGACGGCCAGTTTTAGGAAGGGTTCTGGTTGTCCCAAACGTCTTCCATTTAAGGATTATGGAGGCCACTGTGCTCTTAGGAACCTTAAGTGCAGCAGAAATTTTTTCGTAACCTTGGCCAGATCTGTGCCTTGCCACAATTCTGTCTCTAAGCTCTTCAGGCATTTCCTTTGACCTCATGATTCTCATTTGCTTTGACATGCACTGTGAGCTGTAAGGTCTTATTTAGACAGGTGTGTGGTTTTCCTAATCAAGTCCAATCAGTATAATCAAACACAGCTGGACTCAAATGCAGGCGTAGAACCATCTCAAGGATGATCAGAAGAAATGGACAGCACCTGAGTTAAATATATGAGTGTCACAGCAAAGGGTCTGAATACTTAGGACCATGTGATATTTCAGTTTTTCTTTTTTAATAAATCTGCAAAAATGTCAACAATTCTGTGTTTTTCTGTCAATATGGGGTGCTGTGTGTACATTAATGAGGAAAAAAATTAACTTAAATGATTTTAGCAAATGGCTGCAATATAACAAAGAGTGAAAAATTTAAGGAGGTCTGAATACTTTCCGTCCCCACTGTATGTACAGTATCTCACAAAAGTGAGTACACCCCTCACATTTTTGTAAATATTTTGTAATATCTTTTCATATGACAACTCTGAAGAAATTACACTGTGCTACAATGTAAAGTAGTGAGTGTACAGCTTGTTTAACTAGCGTAAATTTGAAAAGTGTGTACACCCCTAAGTGAAAATGTCCAAATTGGCCCCAATTAGCCATTTTCCCTCCTGGTGTCATGTGACACGCTAATGTTACACAGTCTTAGGTGTGAATGGGGAGCAGGTGTGTTAAATTTGGTGTTATCGCTCTCACTCTTTCATACTGGTGCTCAGACCATACACCGCACACTGCGTGAAAATGGTCTGCATGTCGTCCGGGAAGGAAGCCTCTTCTAAAGATGATGCACAAGAAAGTTATTTGGTTCAGATGGTGTCAAGCGTGTGTGGCGGCAACCAGTTGAGGAGTACAAAGACAAGTGTGTCTTGCCTACAGTGAAGCATGGTGGTGTGGTGAGTGTTATGGTCTGGGGCTGCATGAGTGCTGCCGGCACTGGGAAGCTACAGTTCATCGAGGGAACCATGAATGCCAACATGTACTGTGACATACTGAAGCAGAGCATGATCCCCTCCCTTCAGAGACTTGGACGCAGGGCCAGTATTCCAACATGATAATGACCCCAAACACACCTCCAAGAAGATCACTGCCTTGCTAAAGAAGCTGAGGGTAAAGATGATGGACTGGCCAAGCTTGTCTCCAGACCTAAACCCTATTGAGTATCTATGGGGCATCCTCAAACGAAAGGTGGAGGAGCGCAAGGTCTCTAACATCCACCAGCTCCGTGATGTCATCATGGAGGAGTGGAAGAGGACTCCAGTGGCAACCTGTGAAGCTCTGGTGAACTCCATGCCCAAGAGGGTTAAGGCAGTGCTGGAAAGTAATGGTGGCCACACAAAATATTGACACTTTGGGCCCAATTTGGACATTTTCACTTAGGGGTGTACTCACTTTTGTTGCCAGCAGCTTAGACTTTAATGGCTGTGTGTTGAGTTATTTTGAGGGGACAGCAAAATTTACACTTTTATACAAGCTGTACGCTCACTACTTTACATTATAACAAAGTGTAATTTCTTCAGTGTTGTCACATGAAAAGATATAATAAAATATTTACAAAAATGTGAGGGGTGTACTCACTTTTGTGAGATACTGTATATACAGTAAATCATGTTCAGTTGTTGCCATTGTTTAGATGAGATCTAGTTAAATACTGGAAACAAACAGGAGCAGCTGTGTCAAAAATAATCAACAACTGTTTTTTATATAGCTGTGCTGTGGGATTTATAGTGCCATAAAGAATTTGCAGGAAAAAACGATTCCCACGTTAAGATTACTGTGCTATGAAGTGGGAAGGGCTGCAAACTTTCCAAAATAAGAAAGCCTGCACAAAAGCTGAAAGTTGGACTCTACCATGAGATAACACTAAAGCTACACTACAAGAGGGAGAGACTGCCAAAATTAAGAACCCATTTTTCTGCAGTAGCTTTAAAGAGGAGGTCCACTTAAACAAAAAATATTAAAAGCCAGCAGCTACAAATACTGCAGCTGCTGACTTTTAATAAATGGACACTTACCTGTCCCAGGGTCCAGCGATGTCGGCAGCCGAAGCCAATCGATCGCTCGTCTCTCGGCTGCCCCCACCGCCATCCTCGGTCAGGGAATCAGGAAGTGAAGCGTTGCGGCTTCACTGCCCAGTTCCCTACTGCGCATGCGCGAGTCGCGCTGCGCGTCTACACTGGCCCCCTCCCCCCTGAAAGGTGCCAATTGAGGCACCGGAGGGGGAGAGGAATCCGATGAGCGGAAGTTCCACTTTAGGGTGGAACTCGGTTTTAAGCCTGGAGTCCTGTTGGCTAAGGATATTGTGGAGCAGCTGTAACAGAAGCTAAGTGACTGTACTACACTAAAAGTCACTTAGCTTCCATTATAGCTGATCCATGATTCCTTACTGCATACAGACTATTGCCAATATACATTCACTAGGGAAAGATAGATGGTGTGTGCATGAGTGTATGTAGGTATATTTGTATCAATCTGTATGCCTTGTATTGTTTTCCTGTAACTGTAGGTAGCTTGTTTATGCATCATTCTTGTTTAGTAAAAGCACATTAAAGGGATTGTAAAGCTTTGTTTTTTTTAAAAAATAACAAACATGTCATACTTACCTCCACTGCGCAGTTCATTTTGCACGGAGTGGCCTCGATCCACCTCTTCTGGGGTCCCTCAGTGGCGCTCCTGGCTCCTCCCCGCATCGAGTACCCACGTCGGAGAATCGCTCTCCTTGGTGGACACCCATGCGGGCACGCTCCCGAGTCCTGCATCTGTGTCAATTCACACAGAATGCAAGACTCGGCCCTGCCCCCTGGTGCAGCGTCATTAAATTTAATTGACAGCAGCAGGAGCCAATGGCTGTGCTGCTATCAATCTATCCAATCAGGACATGAGACACCAGCTAGAGCTGGTATGCTCATTCCCGGCCGAAGAATGACAGCGTTCAGGTAAGTAAAATGGGGGGCTGGGGGGCTGCAGCACCACAGAAGGTTTTTCACCTTAATGCATAACCATGAGGGTTTACAACCCCTTTAATATACTACTGGGTTTGTTTCCTTGGGTTTACTGCAAGAATTAGTATTCATATGTATCCAAAATAATAAAGAACTGCTGAAGACTTTTGGCTGGTATAATTCTGGTCACAAAAAGACAAACTAATTATGAACGAAGCAGGTTGTGGTGGTGGAACCAGGGAGAGGTGAACTATAGATGTTTGGAGTAATGCACTCGGTTGGTAGACCATTTGAAACAAAACTGTATATGTGTTAATGAACCAAACAAAAAATAATGTATCTGTATTTGTAACCTGAGTATTGGTTATTGCTGGAAATGATACGAATGTTCAATAAAATCTTTTCTGATTTAAAAACAAAAGACAAACTAGATGAAGAAACCAAGCGATTGTGTTTTATTGTTTTTATTGCTGTGCATCAGTGGTCTTCATACTACAGCCCACGGGCCAGATGGGGTCCTTTGCTTACCTTTATCTAACCCTTGGAACATTATTTCTTCCACTGATATGAGGCACTATTCCCTCCACTGGCACTAAAGATGTAGTAATATTCTTACCACTGACACCAATGATGGGGCACTATTCCTCCCACTGACAACAATGATGGGGCACTAATCTTACAATGGCAACAAAGATGGGACACTATTCTTCTCACTAACACCATCAATGGGGCACTATTGTTTCCAGTGATACAATTTTCTACTCCCACTGGCCACAGTCTGGCTTCCCTAAAATCTGTAGGGCAGTACACTGGCAGAAAACGGACAGTAACCCTTTGTTTAGAACATTTGGAGACCGCTGCTGTAAATGTAAATGCTGAAACATGATCTTCTGCTGTAGATATCTGTACCTCATTGTTGATTATGCCATTAAAAAAGACTAATTTGTTGGCACATGAGCAAAAGGAGGACAGTTAAGTATATACATTTCTACAGGGACAAGATAATTGAACCTTTTACCATCTACATACAGAATGGAAACATTTCCCTATGAAAATAGTTAAGATTCCTTTATAAATTATAAGATCTGGAAATTCTTTTCTATCTTGTGCCACGTACACACGTGGACTTTCCGTCAGAAAAGGTCTGACAGAACGAATCCGTCGGACATTCCGATCGTGTGTGGGCTTCATCGGACCTTTCCTGTCGAAAATTCTGACGGACCTTAGAAATAGAACGTTTCAAATATTTCCGACAGACTTGATTCCTATCGAAAAAAACATTCGTCTGTATGCTAGTCCGTCAGATCGAAAACGACGCAAGGCCAGCTATTGGCTACTGGCTATTGAATTTCCTTTTCTAGTACGGTTGTACGTCATCACGTTCGAAACAATCTGACTTTTGTGGGATTGTGTGTAGGCAAGTCCATTTTGTCAGAACTCCGTCGGAACTCCGTCTAAAAGTCCTTCGGGGTTCAGTCCGACAAGAAGTCCGCTCGTGTGTACACTAGAAAACCACCCCAAATAGTTCAATGAAAAATAAATGTATATACATGTGTTATCTAGCAAAATGAGAAAGTCCCTAAAACGGCACCGGTCAGCTCAATCTGTACTAAACTCTAACAGTATGGAACCCTGAAAAGGCTGGCCCAAGCCTATGTAAGTCTAGAATCTCTCATTTCAGCTTCAAATTTAAAAACAGGTCCATAAGCTGATTATGCACCTCACTCAGCAGCCTATGCTATGAATGAATGAATGAATGAATGATTTGTAAAGCGCTGCAAATGCGAACTGAATCGCCTTAAGGAGCTAAATGCGTTCTGTGTTGTTAGCTTCTTAAAAGAGGAAGGTCTTGAGTTTTTTCCTGAAGGCCAGATGGTTTTCTTCCATGCGGATGTGAGTCGGAAGAGTGTTCCATAGCCGAGGTCCCTGGACTGCAAATCTTCGTTCTCCCCTTGCTTTGTAGCGGTATTTGGGAATGAGGAGGAGGTTTTGGTTAGATGATCGCAGATTGCGATTGGGTGTGTAGTGTTTTATTTTCTCTCAGAGGTATTGAGGGGCGTTACCCTGTATGCATTTGTGGGTGAGGCAGAGAGTCTTGAATGTGATCCGATTCTTTACGGTTAGCCAATGTAGGCTTCTCAGGGATGGGGAAATGGACTCTCAGGTTTTTTCCTGTTAGCAGTCATGCCGCCGCGTTTTGGATGGCCTGTAGGTGCGCAAGCTGATATTGGGGTAATCCTATGTAGAGCGAGTTTGCATAGTCGAGTCGGGAATTGATGATTGTTCCAACTACTGCTGCTTTGTCCTCTTCTGGGATGAAGGGGATGAGTCTGCGTAGCAGGCGGAGGAGATGGTGAGATCCGCTAACTACTGATCCTATTTGTGCATCCATTGTCATTTCTGAGTCAAAGATAACTCCGAGACTCTTGGCTTTGGTGCTCAGAGAGATGGTCTGTCCAAAGATGGTGGGAGGTGTCCATGGAGTCTTGGTTTTGGGATTTTGTTTAGCGTGTAGGAGCAGAAGTTCTGTTTTTGACTCGTTGATTTTGAGGGAGCTAATGGTCATCCAGTCATCTATCAAAGTACATCTATCAAAGTGAGGCATTTCTCTAATTGCTGATGGTGGTCTTTTTGTCCGGTGATGCGAAAGTAGATTTGGGTGTCGTCAGCGTATGAGTGGAAGCAGAGGTCCGATTTTTTGATGATTTTGAGGAGTGGGCGGATGATGTAGATGTTGAATAGCACTGGCGACAAGGGTGAACCCTGAGGGACTCCACAGGAGATTGTCTGGGTTTCAGAGGTGAATGCTCCTAGTTTCACTGTCTGAGAGCGATTCTCTAAGAAGGATGCAAACCATTTTAGACTAGAATCTGTGGCTCCTGCTACTTCTGTGAGGCGGACAAGTAGAGTATTGTGGTCCACTGTATCAAATGCTGCACTGAGGTCTAACAGTACCAGGAGACATTGATTCTCCGTCATCTGCTGCTTCAAGGGCATCATCCCATATGTTGAAACGTGCAGTTTCTGTGCCATGGCCTGGGCGGAAGCCTGATTGCAGAGGGTTCAGGAGTTGATGTGTGTCCAGGTGGCGTTATAGCTGTTGTACTACCGCTTTCTCCATAATCTTGGAGATGGTGTTGAGGCTTGTTATCGGTCTGCGGTAGTTGGGGTCCTTAGGGTCGAGATTGGGTTTCCTTAGCAGGGGTTTGACGATGCCTTGCTTGAGGATGGTTGGCATAATCCCTTCTTTGAACGACTGATTTATGAGGTGTGTTATAGTGGGAGCCAAGATGTCGGAGCATTCTTTCAGGAGTTTCTTGGAATGATGTCGTTTGGTGATGTGCTGTCTCGAAGGCTTCTCATAATGTTTTTGGTCGTGTCAGTGGTGATTGGGGTCAAGGAGAAGTCCGGTGGTTGTGTGATGTTCGTGTCGATATCCTCTTTTTGCTTTGGTTGGGTAAGGTTGGTTGTTTTTTTCTGTTGAATCGATTTCCGAATGTTGTCGATTTTGTCGATGAAGAAATTTGATAACTCATTGCAGAATTCTTGAGTATCGTTTGCTGGATGCTCTAAGCAGGTTGGGTTCATTGACTGGGCGACTATTTTGAAAAGTTCCAGCGGCTGATTTAAGGCAGTTGAGATGGTGTTCGAGAAGTGTTCTTTCTTTGCTTTGAAGATTGCTTTGTGGTATTTCACAGTGAGTACTTTGTAATTTGTATGGTTTTCCTTGGTAGGATTTCTTCTCCATGCTCTTTCAGCTCTTCTCTATGGAATCCCTAAGCTTTCCTCTTCTATAGAACTAATGTATCTGTGGGCCAGACAGACATTCTATTATCCCCCCTTTCTAACTGTGGCTCAATGTTTGATGCTTGTCAATTGAAAAATTAATCAAAGCTCGGTTCCAAAAAATTAATTTTATTATGAATGCTGAAAAGAAACGTATGACAAATTTCACTCTGCTCAGTAAATTTAACATAGAAGCAATAAACAAATAATGTCCTTGCAATAAACCATAAGATAAAGAAGTGCTTATGCATATGGATTAGTGCTGTAGAGTTTGCATTCCTCTTTTCCATAATTAAAACATGTTTTGTGAACCTAGACACCCTTTGGTAAGGGTATTTTTTTGTTTACTGTGTTATAATACCTATGCCTCTTCTAAGTGCTTCTGTTATGTCTATTTTTTATTTAAAAAAGTAAAAGGACAATGATGTAATATCTCAAGAATATCTCAAATTACAATTGTGATGGACTGCCTGGCACCCTGCCTGGGTGCCTTCGCCAAGATATGGTGTCCTCCACCTTGGAACCAGAAACAAGTTATTATAGCTGAGAATTGCACCCAAGAACTAGAAGACATTAGCTTAGGTGCAAACTGGAACTCACAGAATGTATACCACACAAAATCACGTACCAGCTTGATCACATTATCATAAACAAAGCAAAACTTAAACTGTAATATTATCAGTACATCTAATAGTACATCTAATGAACAGCTAGCAGCTAACAGTAACCTACTTAAACAGTGACCTAATTAACAGTAAGCTAATCAACAGCCAGGCACCCAGACAGCTTTGATTAGTCAAGGAGTGCTCATCCCATACTGTCCAGCAACAGTTGTCCACCATTCAAGAAGACCTAGGGCTGACCAAATCTCATTAATCAGCTTTCTTTTCACTTCCATCTTCTCACTGAGTTTCAAGTTGGCAGAGACCATCATGGCTTCCTTGACTGTTAAATATGGTATTAACATGTCATCTTGCATTATATAACAGGACATCTACCTCAATGTTTATAGCTCCCTCAGATGCCAGGGCCCATAGTCAGTAGGCAAAAATCTAACCTGCAGTCCCCTCCAAAAGCCCCTGTCCCATTTGGGTCTCTCACGACAATAGTTCTAAACGCTATATGATCAAAAGTATGTGGACCCCCCTCCAAATTGGTGAAATCAGGTGTTCCCAGTGATGAGTATTTTTAATGATACAAGATACAAAAACATTTTTTACAACTGTGCTCTTCCAACCTTGTGGCAAATCTTTGGGGCCTACACTTTTCTGTTCCAGTGGGACTATGTCCTTGTGTACAAAGCCAATTTCATCAAGAAATGATTAGAAAAGTTTGATGTGGGGGGAACATTTGATGTGACCTGATCTCAGCCCTAGTGAACACTTTTGAGATGAATTGAATTGCCGGTTATTATACAAGTATTCTCATCCAACAACACTACCTGACCTCACAAAAGCTCTTTTTTTGGCTAAATGAGCACAAATTCCATAGGCGCAAGCCAAAATCATGTAAAAAGACTTTCTAGAAGAATGGAGCCTGGTGACAAAGTGGAGGAACTCCATACTAATGACCACTGCAAAAACCTTAGTACGTGTATGGTTAGGAGTCTATAAACTTTTAGTCATATAGTATTTATACTTCAAGATGTTGAAATTCTTTTGGATAACTAGCAGGGACTCCAATGCCACATGTGGGATGCAGTAAAACATATCTATCCCCCTTTGGAACTTGGGAATTAGCTCAAGCTTTCACTTAATATAAGAACTCACATATTTTTTATTTTGTAGGCCTCCCTTTTACCACTAGGTTCACTGCCCTTTGCTATATTTGTTACATCTATTAAAACCCTTGCACCACTTTTGGAATACTTCTGGGACACGTTGAATTGTGAGATGACCAAGCAGTGAAGCCAGTGCACCAATCATATGGACAGCAATAAAATTTTGCTTTGCTTGCTCCATTACAGCCTTATGGCTTGCACTTCTACTTTTGGAATCTCTGGAACATGTGTGCTATCCATACTTTTCCCAGCCCCCACTTATCCAGGCTGGCCCAACTAGATTTTTCTTCAAGAATACTAAAAGGGGTCTTCATGCCTTTAGATCTTCCCCTCATGCACTAGTTTTATGTGTTCTTGGTGTCTCTGGGTATTGTTGCATGGTTTAAACTTATATGAATAGTATATGGTTAATTTCCACTGGAGTTATAGGGAATTGGTTAACGTGACATTAATCTTGCAACCCACCTCTGGAAGAGAAGATGGTGTGGCTCTGTCTCCTCTCAGGGAGGATACTTAGACAGTAGGTCTTTTCAGCCACATCGGATGTCATTTCATGCTCTCAACCCCTCTACTTGTAATTGCTTGGCTACAGTACCTCAACTATCTGGTTTTGTTCTGGTGTTAGTGGTGTTTATTCATACACAAAACTAGTCTCACCACTGCAAACCAAAGTGGCTGATTAGACCACCGCTATATTCAGCATTTAAATGAAAAATATCGTTTTTTGATGCCTGAGACTTTCTACTTCTGCTTTGTTAAATTATGTACTTGATATTTTTTCTCTATTTTTTGTATTTATAAGGATTGTTTTTTCTGGTGAGTGCTCCTGGGTATAATCCTTCCTGTAACTGCACCCAGATTGAATGGCATGATGGATTATGGCTATTGTACTGTATGTACCACACTATCCCTAACATTGCCTTGATTCTCACATTTCTAGCCATTATCTAGCAGTGCAATTCATGCCATCTTCATGAGCACTATGTTACATTGCACCATATCTATTATTATTGAAAATAGCCTGGGATCACTCTCTCTTCACCCTGATTCCATTCTTTAGAAGGCATGTTTTTCAGTTGCTTTTAAATTTTCTTTTAAGGCATGTTAAACTGTTAATGCTTACCATTATTTTTTTATGTTTTGCCAGGTTTCTTGGCAGACGGCTGACAATGTCAACCCCAATGTCACTTCATGTCGCCATTCGTGACAGTGACAATTCTAGGTTTGCTGCACTAGATGCAGTACCCCATTTATGATTCCTTTGTGCATCCCTATTTCTTTTCTTCATCTTACTTCTTTTCTCTAACTATCTTAAACTATCTTGGCTGGTCCTGCCCCTGCCCCTTCCTCTCTCCCACCCCATCCTGTGCCAAGGTCAGCCCATGACCTGATTGCTATCGATTTAGAGCCAACAGACCTATCTTTCTCTACCATATCAAATATGACTAAATTTACTCACATTGAATTATCAGGAGTTAAACTCCCTGAAAAATCAATCTAAAGCCTTCAGGTTGCCACAAATATACACAGAAAATGTTGGCTGAACTGGATGGACATGTGTCTTAATTCAATCAGATAAACTATGTAACTATGTAAACATTCAAATGCATCAACAAAGCAATAGTAATTCTGGTAGGATTTAAAAGATGATTTCACCTTTTTTAGAAAAAATAATAAATGCATTTTTTTTGTACAACACAAACTGCAATTAAATTCCTAAAACCTAGCACATGCCCCAGCCTGAATGACTTCACAGCTTCCTAAAACAAAAAGTAGTTTTACATCTAACTCAGCTCTTCAATGGTCTTTTTATGATATTTTGAGTTTTGAAACTCTGCAAAAAATGTGTAAATTGATGTCATTTTTATGTATCTTCAAATTAAGAGCTGCATTCAAGACTCAATCTTTAATTCCCCTTCACTCAACTCATTCACTTGAATATTCTTGTCTGCAAGACTCTATTGAGAAAGAAGCAAACCCCTTGTCATTTATCAGTCAATGGGAATGGGATTTACAGAAATATTTGGATCCAGCTGTCTGGGCCCAAATGTGGGACACCACTGCCCACTGCTCTTTTAATTCAATAGCGGTAGAAGTCATTTATAAATTGCTGCTAAGAAGGTCCCCCAAAGAACAGTCACATTTCTCCCATCTGCCTTTGTGGATGCTTTGTTACGAGCATACTCCTACATATTTTGTGAAACATTTTTGGATCTTGTCTTTCAACTTGCCTATACAATTTTAGGCAGAAACATACAGAAGTATCCCTGGGCAGCTTTACTAAGCCTAATACTATAGTGCTGCTCAGTTAAAACTTATAACCTTCATGTTCACAACAGCTAATCAGACCCTGCCAAAAGCATGGGAATTGACCATACCAACTGTTTTACAAATCAAAAGCAAAATGTCATAGTAACTAATCAAAAGCTCTACTTCATGATGGATAAAATTCCACAAAATATGGACTCCATGGATCACTTATTATATGTCTCCAGATTTTGGAAGGATGCTGATGTCTGTTTAGCTGAAAGCAAGCGGGTTTGGGTTCCCTTGGGCACCCCCTTCCTTACTTCCCTACCCTGTATTAACATCCTATCTCTTCCCACACTCCTTCACTCTTCCTTCTCTATGTCTTGGTTTTGTAGATCTGGTGTTACCAGACTTGTTCAGGTATTATTATTATTATTATACAGGATTTATATAGAGCCAACAGTTTACGCAGCGCTTTACAATATAAAAGGAGACAATACAGTTACAATACAATAAAATACAAGAGGATTAAGAGGGTCCTGCTCAGAAGAGCTTACAATCTAATAGGGTGGGGCAGGGGGTACAAAATGTTATAACTGTGGGGAATGAGCTGATGGAAGTGGTAGGAGATTAGTCAGAGACATGATAGGCTTCCCTGAAGAGATGAGTATTCAGGGATCGCCTGAAGGTAACAACAGTAGGGCATAGCCGGACCAGTGGATGTAGCGAGTTTCAGAGGATGGGAGAGGCTCTGGAGACGAGCATGGGAGGAGGAGACGAGAGATTTTGAGAGTAGGAGGTCTTGAGAAGAGCGGAGGGGACGATTTGGGTGATATTTGGAGACAAGATTGGTGATGTAGCTCGAGGCAGAGTTGTGAATGGCTTTGTATGTTGTGGTTAGTATTTTGAATTTAATTCGCTGGGTGATTGGGAGCCAGTGTAGGGATTGGAGGAGAGGGTTGGCAGACACTGAGCGGTTGGTAAGGTGGATAAGTCTAGCAGCAGCATTCATGATAGACTAAAGAGGGGATAGCCTATGGAGAGGCAGGCCAATGAGAAGGGAGTTGCAATAGTCAAGGCGAGAGATAACAAGGGAGTGAATGAGGAGCTTGGTGTTTCATTTGTTAAAAAGGGGCGTATTTTAGAGGTATTGGTATTTCACATTAGCCTTTAATTTTTACACATTTCCATGCGCAGTCTACGTATTCAGGGCACATGTGTAGTGGCTCTGTGGACTAAACCAGACCGTTTCTCTTATCTACACCATGTCCTGCATCTGCTTATATCTCAGTTGTGATTGAAAATGAATTGTTGTATGTGACAATGGTATTAAATTTGAATCTACGTCTTTGTAATTTGAAAATAATAAAAACTTGCAAACAAGAGATATATTTGTGGTTCTCCAGCATCGATATATGGCAAATCCTATCAGATGTATAGGCCGGCAGTTAAAGCTGCCAAGCTGTAATCACCTTGATTTGGAAAAATCATTTTGGCCTGAATGAGTTACTACAATAACTGGTGCTGTTGAATCCACTGCCAGGGAGAATAATGGTCTGGAACAATATAGATTTAAAAGAGAAATTTCAGAAAGTCAATATTTGGCTGACACTAGAACAAAGAGCAAAAAAAATGACAAATTTATTATTTGACTTAAAAGCTGTTTCATCGATCACCAACTAAATAGTGTGTTTGTGAGACGGCTCTGGGTGGGCAGATTCTGGCGGAATCATTCCTTACCACTTTATTTGCCTTAGAATGTGAAAAGTGAATTAGCTTCTCAACCTCTGGCAAGTGATTGTTAATGAACTGTGCACACAAATCACCTCCCATAAATAATAAGAATAACATGAGGACACAGGGAGCTGTGGAGTGTAATGACTTTTACTGGTAATCTAGTGAAGATTCTCATCCCTCATAATGTAATAGATATGCCATTTTCCTGAAAGTAGACATCAGTGTGCAGTGTGGTTTAATGAATTACCATTATGATTTATGCTTAATGCCTAGAACTAGTCAATTGCTTGGCTAGTGCAATTACAGAGCATTTTTAAAACCTGTATAGCGGTTTTAAGGGGCTCTTGAAGAGGGTCTGTTATTTCTGAAACATCTTTTTCATTAATTGTTAGATTTATTAACCGCTTGCCAACTGTATACTGTATATACAGTGAGGGGAAAGTGTATTTGATCCCCTGCTGGTTTTGTACATTTTCCCACTGACAAAGAAATGATCTGTCTAATTTAAAAATATATATATCAATTGATTTGCACTTGTCCCACTCCTCTTTGTAGATCCTCTCCAAGTCATTAAGGTTTTGAGGCTGACGTTTGGTAACTTAAGACTTCAGCTCCTGCCACATATTTTCTACGGGATTAAGGTCTGGAGACTGGCTAGGCCACTCCAGGACCTTAAAGTATCTTCTTGAGCCACTCCTTTGTTGCATTGCCTGTGTGTTTTGGGTCATTGTCATGCTGGAATATCCATTCATGACCCATTTTCAATGCCCTGGCTGAGTGAAGGAGGTTCTCACCCAGGATTTGACAGTACGTGGCCCGTCCATCGTACTTTTGATGTGGTGAAGTTGTCCTGTCCCCTTAGCAGAAAAAGACCCCAAAGCATAATGTTTCCACCTCCATGTTTGATGATGGGGATGGTGTTCTTGGGGTCATAGACAGCATTCCTCCTCCTCTAAACACAGCAAGTTGAGTTGATGCCTATGTAAACAAGGCAGATCACCATTCTGTGAGAATGTAAGGTTATGATCTTGTGTTTCTGCAAAGCAGGAAGACGGATCTTTGCCTTCCCATAGTACAAGCACCCCCCACTCAGTTATTTGAGTTGACGACTGCGCAATTGTCAGTTAAATTAAGGCAGTGCTGTATCACAAAAAATGGCCTGGTCATGAAGACCTTCCAGAGCTGAAGAGGTTAAATAAGCAGATTCCTAGCACATTGACAGATGATCTTCCAACTTTGAAAATATTTGGCAGCTGCTGTTTAGATATAAGACACCCCCCCAACCACCCACACAAGCACACACTCCCCTGTCTCCCTCTCTCTTTAACTTAAAATTTGGGACCACTGGCAATATAATTAAAACAAGTCAATAAACTAAGCTAGGGATATTCATTAGAGACAGTGTCACCCACTTCAACATACTTTCTAACCACCCTGAGTGTCAGGCGTAGGGGTAGCAGGAGTCTTTCATTAAAGATGAACAAGAAGGCGCTTCTAAGTGCAGTAATCCAGCAATTTTATTGGAACAAAACGATTAAAAACAATTACAGACTGGTATAGTTAAACAGGCCCATCAGTATCTGTCAGTGCTCATGGCATGTTATCCCATGTCTCTGTGCCTACTAGCGGCTGCAGGAGAGGAAGGTCCATGGGAACAAGATGTCCACCGCACTTTCGGAACCACCATGGAGCGCATGTGGGCCACGTGGAACGCAAGCACCAGAAGTGACATCAGAATGGGGGCGGTGACGCGTTTCGGAGCATGCTCAGAAGCTCCTTCTTCAAAACCGAAGCCCCAGAGGAATGAGGCAGCTTATAAAGGGCAGGGGAGCGGGGAAGGGGTATGGAATATGCCCAATGACAGATAGATTGAGATGGGGTAGGGGCGGCACAGTATGGAGACCGGACTATGGGGAAGAAACTAAAGAACAAAGTGGGCAGCACAATACATTTTTTGTGTGAAAACCCATTCAATTACTCTAAAAACAAAAACCCCAAATTGAAAATGTTATACATTCAGGCTTACCAGTTCTTAGATGGGATGGCTACATAGTTTTGTTTTTTTAATTAGTTGTAGGGATTTGTTTTCCTTTTCTTCACGTCAGTACTGCAAAAAACACACTTTCCATCCCTGAGTGGCTATATTCATTTACTCCACTATACCTACGGAAGGAGGCACGGTTGTGACACAGCCTGGAATTCAAACTTTTTTCATCTCTATTACATGGGGGATGGGAAGATTAGTAGCATACAGAAAGAAGATACTTTTTTTTTTTTTTTTGCTTTCCGTTTATTTCTCAGCAAGTGCCAGGAACACTGCATTTTAGGCAAGATAAATCAGTATGTTCTATACTTGCTGAAAATGTTCTTAGACTTAAAAAGAAAAAGAATGCTACTGCCACATTTAAGGATGGGTTAGCTGTATTATATTATTTCTTTACGTTTTAGTTATCCTTTAACATATTCATATCTTGCTTAAAAACCCCTTCCCGCCGAGCGTACGCAGATGTGCATACTCGGCTTTTCGGGGTTATACCGGGATGATGCCCGCAGCTGCAGGCATCATCCCGGTACCGTTGTTTAGAGAACGCGATCGGCTATCCAAGTATAACAACTGATGCGGCTAAAAGCCGCTCGGCTGTTATACCGGAGGAGCGGGAGGGGACTCCCCCCCTCCTGCCGCCTCCCGCCGCTCTTACCGGGCCTCCCGTTCGATCGGGAGGCCCGGTGACCAATCGGCTGCCTCCGGCAGGTGGGGGCGGGCTGGAACGAAGCTCTGGGCGGCTTCGTTCTAGCCTCCTAATCGTAAACACGGAAGCGATCATGACGTCACTTCCCGTTTACTCGGCTGCCAATGACGCCGGTTTTAAAAAGATACACAGTATTCAGAATCGCCGTTTTCAGCGATCTGGATACTTTGAAGTGCAAAGGAGGGATCGGGGGTCTTTTAGACCCCCGATCCCTCCATAAAGAGTACCTGTCACCACCTATTACTGTCACAAGGGATGTTTGCATTCCTTGTGACAGCAATAAAAGTCATCAAGAATTTTTTTTTATTTTAAACACAATTTAAAAATATATAATTAAATAAAATAAATAAGAAAAAAAAAGTTTTCAAAGCGCCCCCGTCCCCGCGAGCTCGCGCAGCAAAGAAAACGCATACGGAAGTTGCGCCCGCATACGTAAACAGTGTGCAAATCACACATGTGAGGTATCGCCGCAATCGTCAGAGCGAGAGCAATAATTCTAGCACTAGACCTCCTCTGTAACTCTAACCTGGTAACCGTAAAAAAAAATTAAAGCGTTGCCTATGGAAATTCTTAGGTACCGTAGTTTATCACCATTCCACAAGTGCGTGCAATTATAAAGCGTGACATGTTTGGTATCCATTTATGCGGCGTAACATTATCTTTCACATTATACAAAAAAATTAGGGTAACTTTACTGTTTGGTTTTTTTAAAATTCATGAAAGTGTCCCTTTTCCCAAAAATTTGCGTTTAAAACACCGCTGCACAAATACTGTGTGATATAAAATATTGCAACAATTGCCATTTTATTCTCTAGATTCTCTGCTAAAAATATATATATATAATGTTTGGGGGTTCTAAGTAATTTTCTAGCAAAAAATACGGATTTTAACTTGTAAACACCAAATTTCAAAAATAGGCTTAGTCATGAAAGGGTTAATATTTGGTCTAACGTGAAAATTAAGTCACCAAACAATATTCATATTAATTATGTATTGTCTTTGCATAACCCAGAAATGTATGTAGAATTGGAATATAAAATAAAACGTATAACGACAAAAACTTGTTTAATGATATAAATGATTTTTGACAAATCTGAAAAGAACAATAAACCTTGAGTTTAAAGTGTAAAAATAGCTTTAATTAATCTCTTCCAAATGACATTTCTTCTTCATCCAGTAGAGTGCATTAAAATGAAACAAGTATCCTATGTACTTTTTCATATTAATTGCATGCATCATAAGTAATGTGTAAGTGTAATTGTTCTGTCCCCGCTACACGTTTCCCTGTGTGTAGCTCAACATGCAGCTAAACCCTCCTATTTTGCAATAAGCCAGACTGAGTGTATTTTTAAGCTTTTTTTTAACAAAACAGGGTGGGGTGAACTATTGAGAAAAAACAAATACAGATACATATAATCAGTTTATGAAGTATACAGAAATACAATGAATATGCTAGGCTGTAATTCTCCCCAGCGATGCTGCGTTTAGGGGATGCAAGCGGATGCAAGTTTTAGTCCAACATGTGCTCTGATGGCTGGTTCCTTCTTTCAGTCTCTAAGATGGAGTTTGAGTTCCCAGAATGCACCTGTTTCTCTTCCTTAGACTGAAGAATGATGGTGAACAGTTTCCAGTTTCTGCAAAAGCAGAAAATTTACCATTGGCTCAATTTATGGTAAAATCTGATGTTGCAGGCAAAACAACTTAATATATATCCTGCTGGAGGCAGGTCAGTAATTTTTTGAGTATTTATTTCCACTGGCAGAAATCACAGGATTCCCCCTGACAATGCTTTCAACTGCTAGGAGACACCCTTGTATGGGCATCATCAAGGGTCACCATTTATTTCCTGAACTCAGATGCTGGTTTAGAGATAACACAATCATATAATTCATGGTGCCTGTACATTTCTTGGCTTCATTCACAAATGTTCAGGTATTATATAGGGATAAACAGATCAGCCCCTCGCTGCAGCCTTTCACCTTGGGACTTTCTACAATGTTACAATGTTGCAATCAGATTACAGTGGGGGAGAAGACTATGGAAATGCTACCTCCTGCCTGCAACAGACCTATGACATCATATCATCCTAGACAAAGTCACTGCCTGGACTCATGAATGTTTTTATAACACAGAGTACTAACTTTTTGAAACGTATACAGCCACCAGATAGAGCCAATGAACAAAGGAAATAAATAGTTATTTACTATGATCATCAGCTCAATCCAGTGGCTATATTTCAGTATTCATGCTATAAATGAAGGACATTTAACCTGGAGAGAAAATAGCTTAGTAGCATTCAATTTTGACAGCAATTACACAGAATGGATGTGCATGCTGTTTCACAGGACGAATAGCCCTGCATTTTATTTTATAAATATATCCCCCAAGATTCAAAGAAGGATATGCATGCATTTTGTTATTTATATAAACTTTATTTGGGCCAGAGTGCAGCTTTAAAGCATAAGTTTACCTTTTAGAAAAAATGAAAAGGTGAGCTAAACCTGTGCACCCTCTCCATCCCCCTGGGCTCCAATGTACTTACCTCTGTGGGTGATGAGCTATCAGTGCCCATGCATCTGATGTAACTCTGGGGGTTATTGTGGGGATTTGAAATTCCCGCTCTTCTTCCCCTTCTTTCTGTAGGGCTTCTGGGACAGATCAGAGTGATTCCAATTGGTCAAAACTGTGCCGTTACTAACCCATCAGAATTGTTCTGATCCACCCACCTCAGAAGCCCTACAGAAAGAAGGGGAAGAAGAGCAGAGATTTCAATTCTCCAGACCACTACACCGGCTGCATGGGCACTAATAGCTCATCATCCAAGGTATGTAAAGAGGGGACTGGTGGGTGGTGGGGAGAGTGTAGGGTGTTAATTCACTTTTTTAAATATTTTCCAAAAAAGTGAACTAGCCCCTTAATAAACCATTTTAATTAAAATCTGATCAACATGATCATAGAAATGATGTGGCTAATCATTCCTTTTATGTATTTTAGCAGATTCAACCACTATGACCCCTTTCACACTGGGGCGGTGTGGGCGTTAGTGGTAAAGCCCCGCTAGTTTTAGCGGGGCTTTACCGCTGTTATGGCAGCGCATTTCGGCCGCTAGTGGGGTGCTTTTAACCCCCGCTAGTGGCTGAAGAAAGCGTTAATAGTGCCCATGTTGCGGCTCTTTGGCAGCGATGCCCATTCATTTCAATGGGCAGGGAGTTTTGGGAGTGGTGTATACACTACAAAGTGTATACACATGCATTCTGTGTATACACCGCTCCCAAATCCCCCCAAAGAGGCTGCTTGCAGGACTTTTTTTCCCGTCCTGCAAGCGCACCGCCCCAGTGTGAAATCACTCGGGCTGGGGTGGCTTGAGAAGCGCTTTTCAGGTGCTTTTCAGGTGCTATTTTTAGCGCTAAAACACCTGAAAAGTGCCCAGTGTGAAAGGGGTCTAACAGTAACATTAGATAGTTTTTTGTAATATTTATAACTTTGTAGTATAAATGAAATGAATTAAAGCATAAGTTACATATTCAGGGTGTAACATGTAACATGTTACAGATGCATCATCCCCCCTGCACCCCCATGATCCCCCATTTTGACAGCAAGCGGGGGATCTTCTCCCCCCACTCACTGTCACAATCTCCCCTCCCGCCCAGCTGCATTATTCTTTGACAATGTTCTGTGAATGGGAAAACAACAAGTACCAACAGCCTTTACGGTTGTCGGTTTGTAGTTCTCAATAAACTACCAGGGCGCTGTTGAGCCCTCTAATAGTTCATTGACATTTCCTGTCAGAGTGTAACTGCCTCCCCGTATTGGAGGTATTGGCAGACAGCTACACAGACATACTGCAGGACTGTGGTATCACACCCACGATCTGCTGATCGTGGGTGCAATGCTTTACAGGCTCCTAATAGAAAAATAATATTAAATGCATATTTTTTTTGGTGCATTTTTTTTTTTTTGTTAAGGTGACTTTATCCTTTAACCCCTGCTTTCTTACTTGACAATGGCAGTATATAAATGGCATAAACCAGTCAATGTGTATTTGGACAGTATTTGGATGTATTCCCTCTACTTCAAAAGAAGAGAAGGAGATTTAGTCTGTTCAAGTGTCCTTATTCCAGTGCTAGCTGTAGCTTTCTTTAACCAAAGATGGAATCAAATGGCCCAATTTGTTTTTGTTATTACTTTAGTTTTATTTTTGAAGCTGGGCTCATCCATGTGCATCATTTTATCTTAAACACGATTAGTCTACTAATCTTAAATCCTTTTATCAAAGTCAAAGAAAGCAAGTTCAGGAACAAAAATAAGGCCAAAGAAAAATATAGAAGGAAAAAGAAGGATCAACCTAGTGATGTAGAAAATACAGCTAAAACTTGAAGACAGCTCTGAAAAAATATTTCATCCTGTAGTAAATTCTACATGCTTTAATGGAAACAACATGGCTCTGGTGGCCAATTAGGGTAATTTAGTACCAGATAGTTTTGGTAGCGTTAAAGTGGGACTCCAACCATATAATTCTTTGCCCCAATTTTTGACAGAGTCAGGAAGAGACAAAACTTCTGTTGAGTTTTTATTGTGCTTTCCATTTTTGAAAAGTATTCTTTATTGTCACCAGGACTGGAAGTAAAGGACAATGTGAAATTGTAAATCATTAGCAGGGAAATATGAGAATTGGGACCTGTTCTGGTGGCCATGGTCAAATATGCCTTTTCCCTTACTTTTGGGAGATTTCTTCCGACTTCCTGTTGAACTTCAGGGGTAATAAGGGGGATCTACCCAGCAAGGGCACAAACAACAATAAAACTTGAACGGATGTAACCCTTTCACACTCTATCCAAAACAAAAGAAAATGTTAGAGTTTAAGGGCCATTGGCTTCTGCTAAACTTTTAGGAAGAAAGATCACTTGAGTACTTTAGTTCACATCATTTTGGAGAGGATTTGGGGTATTTCTAATTGTCTTCCCAATGCAATGGAAGGCTATGACAAAACATAGAAAAAATTATCATGGGGGCTTCTATGTTTTTTGTGTTTTAGTATTGATGAGACAAACTTACCTGGGCTCAGTTCAGGGAGAATTCAGAGAATTTTTCTGAAATATGGATGCCCAATCAAAACCCCATTAAAGTCAATAGTGGCCAAATTTTACAAATCAATAATGTCTATTTTCTAGGCTAATAGGCAAGGGATTCTCAAATAAATGGCATGGGAGTGAGGCACTACCCTGGGGAAAATGTATCAAATTTATTTTTATTTTTTTATCATTTCATTTGGAGTGGAGCTGAAATGTTAATAATGCTTAAAGTGAAACATTAAAAATATAACATTTCTTTAAACAACATGCCTGGGGAATGCCCTTAACCTGCCCAAAAAGAGGCACATCTGTATGACGTATAAAACCTATTGCAACATAATTGACATTTACAAAGAAAAAAAGGCTGTGTAAATTGCCAGGAAATGACAGCTCCCAGTTGGTTTGTTCTGTTTTTAAACAAATGGCAGAGCATTCCCTTCATCTCCACTAGACCCTTATCCTAGATTAAGTTTTGGTATTTGATAACTGTATATGTTAAATTGAGAGCCCCACACAAAAAAAAAGGTGTGGGGTTCTCCTCCAAAATACACCTGAAAGCTGAATGGGATGGGCAGGAACAGGTCACCGGTTGTTAGAACAAAAAAATGGGTAGTGGCACTGATAAATAGTATGAGATTTAATACATTAGTTCATCAATAAGTCCTTGAAGTGGATACTCAATATATGTGGAGGGGGAAAGGTGAAGAGGGGAGACCTGTATAGATTAGCAGTCCAAAACAACCTTGACAGCCTTTGAGGGGGGAGTTGAAAGCAGACTCGAATATGCAAATGAGAAAAGAGACACAGGCACCTCTAGGTTAGAACTGTAAACATTTTAATGAGATACAGGTGCATTATCCACTTACAAGGAGGTAAGGAAGTAAGGCATGAGTCCATCCACACAGGCGTGGCTCAACGTTCACTGCAGAGCTGATTTCTGAACAGCTGATTTTTCTGCTGACGTCACTGGTGGGTTGCAATGGTATTTTTTTGAAAAACCCACCAGTCATCACGCCCGGTGCCGCATTCCAGCCTCGGTTTCATCACCGTGGTCCCAGAGATCCTGCTGGCTAGGACTTCTCCCCCACAGGCAGAAAAATCAGCTGTTCAGAACGTCGCTCTGCAGTGAACACCACGCCAGTATGGATGGACTCATGCCTTACTTCTTTAACCTCCATGTAAGTGGATAATTCACTTGTATCTCATTAAAATGTTTACAGTTCTAACCTAGAGGCGCCTGTGTTTCTCTTCTCATTCACCGGTTGTTAGGAAGCTGCTAGCTGCCGACTCTGTAATAACCAGCTTGAGTGGGAATCTGGCACATTTAGCAGCGGTATTAAAGCGTGACTAAACCCAGGACCCTGCATTCACCATATCTGGTCTCCCACAGTATACATAACATGGAAAAGCAATAGTTTTAGTAAAATACCTTCCTCATCAGCAAATAGAGCAGTCTTGTGACTTCTATCAGTGTCTGGTTAAAGCTTGTAGGAGGACTTTTCATTCTACTCTAACTATCCTATGAGGCTGCAGGACCTCTGGCCCTCTGTCTGGACAGTGCTGATTGGCCCTTTGCTGATCACATGCACCCTCCCCAAAAAAAAAACAAAAAAAACCTCTGTAGCAATACACACCAATCTGAGCATGTGCAGGTTGTCCCCTAACCTCTGCTCTATGAGGAGATGGTTTGGGACTGTGGCAGAAGGGGAGGAACTAAGAAGACAGGATAAAACAGCATTTTTACTCAATTCAGGGGATTGACCCCTTAGGTTCCTCAGTGAGTATAACAAGCATGCTTTATTGTGTATACAGACTAATTTTACCACTGTGGGTTTAGTAAAACTTTAACACCGCTGCTAAATACAGAAATCTAAGAAAACAAAATTCAGGGCACTTACAGCATGTTACTCTGCTTTATGACTTTATGGCTGGATGTGTTTTAATCATTTTTTTTTCCATGTAGTCTTATTGAGAAGTTGTTTTTTTTTTCCAAGTTACAAAAACTCAACAAAGTTCATATATAAATGCCAGGTACAGAAAGACTTCCAACTACAACATTTTTTTGTACACATTGTAAGGTAGGCATACAAGTGACATACATCTCTTCCCTAATAACATCAGACATTGGTGTGGAAGACTTTGCTTTGGCAAGGTAAAAGCCCACAATATGTATTTTAATAGTTTTTAGAACAAAATACTAATTTATGTACATGTACACAAAGATTATTCAGCACTCAATGTCAAATGCTGCCACAAAGCAAAGTCCAAGAAAATTTCTTGTGGAATGGCCAGGTGGAAAGATAGATCCTGCAGTTTCTATGTCAGATCTGGGACTTATCCAATAAGTGAACATGTAAAAAACACAGCAGCAAGGGTGCAGGTATCAGTTGCCTGTGTATAGCTCAACATGCAGAAAGGAACTACGTAACTATGTAACAGTGCGAGGGCAGCAACATATTTCAGGGGCCCAAATTCCTTTTTCAAGCCAGCTAATTATCAGGAACCATGAATCAGACTGAGACAGAAGTATAGTTAAATCACACTTGTTTAATAATAATAATAAGGTGAACAGAGTAAGCGTAGTCAAAACAAGCCAGAGTTCAGTAACCAGATCAGGTAGTCAGCCAAGCAAATGTCAGAGAGCCAGAGATAAACGTAGTAGTACAGCAAACAGGATCAGGGGCCAGAAGGAACGTCAGCCGAGCAAGTCTTCAACAGGAACGCAGTGATGTTGACAAAGATGAAGGCAGAGATCAAGTGAGCTGAACGACTTTAAGTAGGCAGGACTGACGAGCAGAATCAACAACAGCTGGGTAACTATGGAGAGAGATGGGATATGGCAATTAGCCGACAGCTGAGCGGCCAGCTCAGAGAAGGAAGGGCTGAGCCCAGCCCTGACACTAATCCCCTTTTTCAAGCAGGGCCCCTGAAACATGTTGCTGCCCGATCACGGTTGCTCTGTTTGTGGTGCATGGAGGACGGCCGTCACTCTTTAGTGGGTTTGGCTTTCTCCCATGGAGGCATACTGATCCAGTGCCCTGACATGATTTCTGGCAGTGCTTACATGGTTTTCTTCTGCATCTTGAGCTATACACAAGCAACCTTTATGTAAGTGTGCTACGTTTTCTTCAATAAATGTGATACGTTTTATACTGATTGCTTTTGGATTTCGTTTTCTTGGATTGCTGTATTTGGATACTTATTTAGCAGGAGCACTAATTTTGATTCATGTATGGGCAGTCTTGTTGTACACAAGTCAATCTATCAACTTGTGTACTACCAGTCTGTTGTAAAATCTCCTCTCAATCAGCATCGCCGGCCATAGCCAGCAGTGTTGATCAGTGTGTTCTGACGGCAGGGAAATCCCCCCGCTGTCAGAATAGCATAGCTGGAGGGATTCCCCCATCCATATTGAGTGTGTAGATGGATGAATCAAGTCATTTTCTTTTGTTCAACCCCTATTATCCTTCTACCACCGCTAGCTGTTTCACTTACCACTGGAGCGGGATGTTCAGCTCGGCCAAATACCCATTTGGTTTGGCTGTTTGCAGAATCTCTGAATAAGCAGAACTCGGAGCTCATCCCTAGTGTTTAACAGAGCCCAAGCAGCCCTCCATCTTGCTGGTTTTAGACCCATTTGAGGTTTCTCTATATTAGAGAGTCAGCACAGGGCTATTGCTATATAGTGACTGTGTTCTATTAAAGGAAATTGATTTTTTTTTAAGTCAGGCAAAACTGAGATATTGATTATGAGTATTTTGTATTATTTCCAGCCAGCAGGGGAGCCCTAGGATAATTTTCATGTTTTTATTGCTATTTTTGCCTTTGCTGAAAATAGCCTGTTCACAGAACACAGTATCTCAGGTTGAAACTAAAGCTGGCTATAGGAAAAATAAGACCCCTTTCACACTGGGGCGGTTTGCAGGCGTTATTGCGCTAAAAATAGCGCCTGCAAACCGACCCAAAACAGCCGCTGCTGTTTGTTCAGTGTGAAAGCCCGAGGGCTTTCACACTGAAGCGGTGCGCTGACAGGAGAAGCAAAAATCTCCTGCCAGCCGCATCTTTTGGATCGGTGAAGGAGCGGTGTATTCACCGCTCCTGCCCATTGAAATCAATGGGACAGCGCGGCAATACCGCAGCAATACCGCTGCTATAGCCACGCTATACGAGCGGTTTTAACCCTTTTTCGGCCGCCAGTGGGGGTTAAAACCACACCGCTAGCGGCCGAATACCGCTGTAAAGCAGCGCTATAAATAGCGCTGTTTTACCGCCGACGCCCCCTACCGCCCCAGTGTGAAAGCAGCCTTAGTGTGGGTGGATCACCAATATGCCAATGCACCACATCCCATAAATTTAAGGCAAACTTGGAAAATGGGTATTGGGATTTTTTTGGTGCTTTACATCAAACGACACTGAACTTATATTAAAAGTTCATAATTTATTTCAACATCAATAAAAACATGTATTTAACTCCAATAAAAATATATATTTGCACTTAGGGTTCAATTTGGCCTTGCTTTACACAATTATACTTTGATGGCAAAATCCAGAAATGTTTCGCCCACTGGGCTTCTTCAGGGAATATTTTGTCCGCATAACAACAACAAATATCATTATATTCAACGATGCCACATTAATGTACTTACCCCATACGGATTAATATGTTACTTGAACAAATTGGCTAGATAGTTGAAAGAAAAGATTATTTTCTTTCAACTATCTAGCCTATTTGTTCAAGTAGCATAATATTCTGTATGAGGTAAGCATATGAATGTGGCATCATTGAATATAATGGCATTTGTACTGTGTATTTATTTTTCCCCCTTTTTTTCCCTTGTGTATACTAAATTTACACTGTAAGTTTGTTTGATAGAAGGTTATGCAGACAAAATATACCCTGAAGAAGCCCAGTGGGCGAAACATGTCGGGATTTTGCCATCAAAGTATAATTGTGTAAAACAAGACTGATATGAAATTAACCCTAAGTGCAAATATATTTTTTATTGGAGTTAAATACATGTTTTTGTTTATGTTGAAATAAATGATGACCTTTTAATATCATTCAGTGTAGTTTGATGTAAAGCACCAAAAAAAATCTTACTACCCATTTTCCAAGTTTGCCTTGCCATGCTGGCTATACACTAATAGATTCTGGAATGAATGGTAGTACAAACATTCATATAACAATTCTCAGTACATGTGATAAATTGATGAATGTCATTTGAAAGCACTTAAAAATGTAGCTTGCTTTTAAAACTCCATTATGGAATTAATGGCATTTCACTAACAAAGACTACATGCATCATTAGAAATTTGTTCAAGAAAAACTTTACACCATGCTTCTTTAAATGTTCCTGCTCCTGTGGTCGAAAAAAAAACATAGATTAGACCCCACTAATGATTAGAAAACTGAATGAATGTTCTTAAAACCAAAAATACCTAATGAAATTCGACTAGTATAAGGCCAGCTTTACAAGAAGTGACTAATTTTATATCCCTGCTCACTCTATCTAGGCTGGGCTGTAAAAAGTTTTAATTGGACAGAGAGAGGCTGAAAGCAATTACAGTATCTCACAAAAGTGAGTACACCCCTCACATTTTGTAAATATTTTATTATATCTTTTTATGTGACAACACTGAAGAAATGACACTTTGCTACAATGTAAAGTAGTGAGTGTACAGCTTGTATAACAGTGTAAATTTGCTGTTCCCTCAAAATAACTCAACACACAGCCATTAATGTCTAAACCACTGGCAACAAAAGTGAGTACACCCCTAAGTGAAAATATCCAAATTGGGCCCAATTAGCCATTTTCCCTCCTCTGTGTCATGTGACTGGTTAGTGTTACAAGGTCTCAGGTGTGAATGGGGAGCAGGTGTGTTGAATTTGGTGTTATCACTCTCATTTTCTCATACTGGTCACTGGAAGTTCAACATGGCACCTCATAGCAAAGAACTCTCTGAGGAGCTGAAAAAAAAATTGTTGCTCTACATAAAGATGGCCTAGGCTATAAGAAGATTGCCAAGACTCTGAAACTGAGCTGCAGCACGGTGGCCAAGATCATACAGCGGTTTAACAGAACAGGTTCCACTCAGAACAGGCCTTGCCATGGCCGACCAAAGTAGTTGAGTGCACGTGCTCAGCATCATATCCAGAGGTTGTCTTTGGGAAATAGACGTATGAGTGCTACCAGCATTACTGCAGAGGTTGAAGGGGTGGGGGGTCAGCCTGTCAGTGCTCAAACCATACACCGCACACTGCATCAAAGTGGTCTGCATGGCTGTCATCCCAGAAGGAAGCCTCTCCTAAAAATGATGTACAAGAAAGCCCGCAAACAGTTTCCTGAAGACAAGCAGACTAAGCATATGGATTACTGAAACCATGTCCTGTGGTCTGATGCGACCAAGATAAACCTATTTGGTTCAGATGCTGTCAAGCATGTGTGGCGGCAACCAGGTGAGGAGTGCAAAGCAGGGCCGATCCTAGGGTCACAGACGCCTGGGTGCAGAAATATTTCTGGCGCCCTCACATAGGCGTGGTTATCTTACTAACTCCTCCCCTTTACAAATGTTTCTATGGCAACGACTCAAACACAGAGATGCTCCCCTAAGGAGTCTTCGCTACCCTGGGATCCTCCCATGATCTCTTAACAATAAACAAAATACAGAAAGAGAAGCGAAGTACTCTAATGGGACCTGGAGGAGGAGTCTCTCTAATGTACACAGAGCCACCAGACATACTACAATAGATGATCAGAGACTGCAGACATGATACAATAGATGGTCAGAGACTGCAGACAAGATACAATAGATGGTCAGAGATTGCAGACATGATACTATGGATGGTCAGAGACTGCAGATATGATATAATAGATGGCCAGAGACTGCAGACATGATATAATATATGGCCAGAGACTGCAGACATGATACAATAGATGGCCAGAGACTGCAGACATGATACAATGGATGGTCAGAGACTGCAGACATGATACAATGGATGGTCAGAGACTGCAGACATGATACAATGGATGGTCAGAGACTGCAGACATGATACAATGGATGGCCAGAGACTGCAGACATGATACAATGGATGGTCAGAGACTGCAGACATGATACAATAGATGGCCAGAGACTGCAGACATGATACAATGGATGGTCAGAGACTGCAGACATGATACAATGGATGGTCAGAGACTGCAGACATGATACAATGGATGGTCAGAGACTGCAGACATGATACAATAGATGGCCAGAGACTGCAGACATGATACAATGGATGGTCAGAGACTGCAGACATGATACAATGGATGGTCAGAGACTGCAGACATGATACAATGGATGGTCAGAGACTGCAGACATGATACAATGGATGGTCAGAGACTGCAGACATGATACAATGGATGGCCAGAGACTGCAGACATGATACAATGGATGGTCAGAGACTGCAGACATGATGCAATAGATGGCCAGAGACTGCAGACATGATACAATGGATGGTCAGAGACTGCAGACATGATACAATGGATGGTCAGAGACTGCAGACATGATACAATGGATGGTCAGAGACTGCAGACATGATACAATAGATGGCCAGAGACTGCAGACATGATACAATGGATGGTCAGAGACTGCAGACATGATACAATGGATGGTCAGAGACTGCAGACATGATACAATGGATGGTCAGAGACTGCAGACATGATACAATAGATGGCCAGAGACTGCAGACATGATACAATGGATGGTCAGAGACTGCAGACATGATACAATGGATGGTCAGAGACTGCAGACATGATATAATAGATGGTCAGAGACTGCAGACATGATACAGGAGATGGTCAGAGACTGCAGACATGATACAGGAGATGGTCAAAGATTGCAGACATGATACAAGAGTGCAATGTAGCCTCATTAGTGCCCATCAAATGCAGCCTACCAGTGCCCACCAATTGCAGCCTTATCAGTGCCCACCAATTGCAGCCTACCAGTGCCCATCAAATGCAGCCTCACCAGTGCCCATCAATTGCAGCCTACCAGTGCCCACCAATTGTAGCCTACCTGTGCCCACCAAATGCAGCCTTGAAGGCAGGAAGGAAGGATCACTATGGAAGAAAGGAAAGAGGAATCACTATGGTACATGGAAGGCAGGAAGGAGGGATCACTATGGCACATGGTAGAAAGGAAGGAGGGATCACTATGGTACATGGAAGGCAGGAAGGAGGGATAACTATGGTACATGGAAGAAAGAAAGGGGGGTCACTATGGTACATGGAAGAAAGGAAGGAGGGATCACTATGGTACATGGAAGAAAGGAAGGAGGGATCACTATGGTACATGGAAGGCAGGAAGGAAGAGTCCCTATGGTACATGGAAGAAAGTAAGGAGGGATCACTATGGTGCATGGAAGGAGGGGTCACTATGGTACATGGAAGGAAGGATCACTTTGGTACATGGAAGAAAGGAGGAATCACTATGGTATATGGAAGAAAGGAGGAATCACTATGGTATATGGAAGAAAGGAAGGGGGAACACTATGCTTTATGGAAGGCAGGAAGGAAGAAACACTATGGTACCCAGAAGGCAGGAAGGATTACTATGGTACATGGACGGCAGGAAAGAGGGATCACTATGGCACATGGAAGGCAGGAAGGAAGGACCACTATGGCACACAAAAGGCAGGAAGGATCACTATGACACCTGGAAGGCAGGAAGGATTACTATGGTACATGGAAGAAAGGAAAGAGGACTCACTATGGTACATGGAAGGCAGGAAGGATCACTATGATACATGGAAGAAAGGAAGGAGAGATCACTATGGTACATAGAAGGCAGGAAAGATCACAATGGTACATGGAAGGATCACTATGGCACATAGAAGGCAGGAAGGATTACTATGGTACATGGAAGGCAGGAAAGAGGGATCACTATGGCACATGGAAGGCAGGAAGTAAGGACCACTATGGCACACAGAAGGCAGGAAGGATCACTATGACACCTGGAAGGCAGGAAGGATTACTATGGTACATGGAAGGCAGGAAAGAAGGATCACTATGGCACATGAAAGGCAGGAAGGAAGGACCACTATGGCACACAGAAGGCAGGAAGGATCACTATGACACCTGGAAGGCAGGAAGAATTACTATGGTACATGGAAGGCAGGAAAGAGGGATCACTATGACACATGGAAGGCAGGAAGTAAGGACCACTATGGCACACAGAAGGCAGGAAGGATCACTATGACACCTGGAAGGCAGGAAGGATTACTATGGTACATGGAAGGCAGGAAAGAAGGATCACTATGGCACATGAAAGGCAGGAAGGAAGGACCACTATGGCACACAGAAGGCAGGAAGGATCACTATGACACCTGGAAGGCAGGAAGAATTACTATGGTACATGGAAGGCAGGAAAGAGGGATCACTATGGCACATGGAAGGCAGAAAGTAAGGACCACTATGGCACACAGAAGGTAGGAAGGATCACTATGACACCTGGAAGGCAGGAAGGATTACTATGGTACATGGAAGGCAGGAAAGAAGGATCACTATGGCACATGAAAGGCAGGAAGGAAGGACCACTATGGCACACAGAAGGCAGGAAGGATCACTATGACACCTGGAAGGCAGGAAGGATTACTATGGTACATGGAAGGCAGGAAAGAAGGATCACTATGGCACATGAAAGGCAGGAAGGAAGGATCACTATGACACCTGGAAGGCAGGAAGAATTACTATGGTACATGGAAGGCAGGAAAGAGGGATCACTATAGCATATGGAAGGCAGGAAGTAAGGACCACTATGGCACACAGAAGGCAGGAAGGATCACTATGACACCTGGAAGGCAGGAAGGATTACTATGGTACATGGAAGGCAGGAAAGAAGGATCACTATGGCACATGAAAGGCAGGAAGGAAGGATCACTATGACACCTGGAAGGCAGGAAGAATTACTATGGTACATGGAAGGCAGGAAAGAGGGATCACTATAGCACATGGAAGGCAGGAAGGAAGGACCACTATGGCACACAAAAGGCAGGAAGGATCACTATGACACCTGGAATGCAGGAAGGATTACTATGGTACATGGAAGAAAGGAAAGAGGACTCACTATGGTACATGGAAGGCAGGAAGGATCACTATGATACATGGAAGAAAGGAAGGAGAGATCACTATGGTACATAGAAGGCAGGAAAGATCACAATGGTACATGGAAGGATCACTATGGCACATAGAAGGCAGGAAGGATTACTATGGTACATGGAAGGCAGGAAAGAGGGATCACTATGGCACATGGAAGGCAGGAAGTAAGGACCACTATGGCACACAGAAGGCAGGAAGGATCACTATGACACCTGGAAAGCAGGAAGGATTACTATGGTACATGGAAGGCAGGAAAGAAGGATCACTATGGCACATGAAAGGCAGGAAGGAAGGACCATTATGGCACACAGAAGGCAGGAAGGATCACTATGACACCTGGAAGGCAGGAAGAATTACTATGGTACATGGAAGGCAGGAAAGAGGGATCACTATGACACATGGAAGGCAGGAAGTAAGGACCACTATGGCACACAGAAGACAGGAAGGATCACTATGACACCTGGAAGGCAGGAAGGATTACTATGGTACATGGAAGGCAGGAAAGAAGGATCACTATGGCACATGAAAGGCAGGAAGGAAGGACCACTATGGCACACAGAAGGCAGGAAGGATCACTATGACACCTGGAAGGCAGGAAGAATTACTATGGTACATGGAAGGCAGGAAAGAGGGATCACTATGGCACATGGAAGGCAGGAAGTAAGGACCACTATGGCACACAGAAGGTAGGAAGGATCACTATGACACCTGGAAGGCAGGAAGGATTACTATGGTACATGGAAGGCAGGAAAGAAGGATCACTATGGCACATGAAAGGCAGGAAGGAAGGACCACTATGGCACACAGAAGGCAGGAAGGATCACTATGACACCTGGAAGGCAGGAAGGATTACTATGGTACATGGAAGGCAGGAAAGAAGGATCACTATGGCACATGAAAAGCAGGAAGGAAGGATCACTATGACACCTGGAAGGCAGGAAGAATTACTATGGTACATGGAAGGCAGGAAAGAGGGATCACTATAGCATATGGAAGGCAGGAAGTAAGGACCACTATGGCACACAGAAGGCAGGAAGGATCACTATGACACCTGGAAGGCAGGAAGGATTACTATGGTACATGGAAGGCAGGAAAGAAGGATCACTATGGCACATGAAAGGCAGGAAGGAAGGATCACTATGACACCTGGAAGGCAGGAAGAATTACTATAGTACATGGAAGGCAGGAAAGAGGGATCACTATGGCACATGGAAGGCAGGAAGGAAGGACCACTATGGTATATGGAAGGCAGGAAGGATCACTATGATACATGGAAGGCTGGAAGACTGACACATGGAAGGGTATGGGACATGGAAGGCTGGAAGACTATGGCACATGGAAGGCTGGAAGACTATGGAACATGAAAGGCTGGAAGGCTATGGAACATGGAAGGCTATGGCACATGGAAGACTATACATGGAAGCTTGAAACACTATGGCACATTTAGAAAAAAGAGAGAGGGGAGAGATCACTCACCCAGGCTGCATTGTCTTCAGAGGCACAGGCACTCAGGCAGCGACATCAGGCAGGATCGCTGGCTCACTGGCTGATTTGAAACCTCCCGCCCACACTCCTTTCCCAGGCACAGATTGGCTGCATGAAGGGGTTGTGGGCGGGCACAGGGGGGACATGGGGAGGAGGTGGGGCAGACCTAGCCTACCTCCTCCTCGTACTGAATATACAGCGGGCGCCGGGTGAGGGATGTGCAGCGGGCGGGGAGTGCGGGTGGGAATATGCTATATGCACACTGCCGTTGGGCGGGGATTCAGAGAATATGCTATCTGAACACTCCCCGTGGGGCAGGGAATATGCTAATTTATACACAATGCTGCGGGCGCGCCGGGGGGGGGGGGGGGGGATAGGAAATATGCACACTGCTGCGGGCGCGAGACAGCACACTCGGGACGGGACTGACGATACCCTGGCACTTTGGCGCCCCCCGCTCTGCGGCGCCGGGGTGCAGTGCACCCCGTGCACCCGCCCAGGACCGGCCCTGGTGCAAAGACAAGTGTGTCTTACTGAAAATCAAGCACGGTGGTGGGAGTGTCATGGTTTGGGGCTGCATTAGTGCTGCCAGCACTGGGGAGCTACAGTTCATGGAGGGAATCATGAATGCCAACATATACTGTGACATACTGAAGCAGAGCATGATCCCCTCCCTTCAGAAACTGAGCAGCAGGGCAGTATTCCAACATGATAACAACCCCAAACACACCTCCAAGATGACCGCTGCCTTGCTAAAGAAGCTGAGGGTAAAGGTGATGGACTGGCCAAGCATGTCTCCAGACCTAAACCCTATTGAGCATCTATGGGGCATCCTCAAATGGAAGGTGAAAGAGCGCAAGGTCTCTAACATTCACCAGCTCAATGATGTCATCATGGAGGAGTGTAAGAGGACTTCAGTGGCAACCTGTGAAGCTCTGGTGCACTCTATGCCCAAGAGGGTTAAGGAAGTGCTGGAAAGAAATGGTGGCCACACAAAACATTGACACTTTGGGCCCAATTTGGACATTTTCACTTAGGGGTGTACTCACTTTTGTTGCCAGCGGTTTAGACATTAATGGCTATGTGTTGAGTTATTTTGAGGGGGCAGCAAATTTTTTTTTTTATAATCTCTTTATTTGAAAAAGTTATCCATTACAGCATACACAACACAATCAAATCACAAAGGAAAAAAAACAAAAAAAAAAGTACAAAAATAGGGACTGTCACTAAGGTCGCCAACTCATTAAAATCATCCATTATTCCCACAAGTTCTTTTGCATCTAATATGTGCCAATTCCAAATTACCCATAAGCTGTAACCTTCAAAGAGGGAAAGATAAAATAGTTTCTTCATTTTTCCCCTCTTTTTTATCCCCCCCTCCTCCTCCCCTCACCCGCCATGCGTCCTCACATATACCCTACATCACTCTTCTTCCATACCATCCTCACCGTACCTCCCCTCCGATCCAACTCTGTCCCGATCCAACCATGCTTTCCATATTTTCTCAAATTTCTTATAATTGCCCCTTTTCTTATAGATATACTTTTCCCTGCAAATCACCTCCCTTACTGCATTTTCCCATTCTATCACTGTCGGAGCCTCCTTCCTTTGCCAGTGCTGTGCAATAAGCTTTCTTCCCTGAAACAAGCATCTGGCTCTTGCCGTCTGTATGTCCTTTGAAGTCCCCCCCTCCCCCGTCAATCCCAGCAGGCACTCCCTCACCTCCAACCTCAGCGATGTCCCAAACACTAAGTTTATTTTCCCCACTACCCGTTTCCAATATCTGTGCAGCTTGGGGCATCGCCAGAACATGTGGATCAAATCCCCATGTCCCCCTCTACATCTTTGACATTTCGAGTCGGGCCTCTTACCCCACTTAAATAATTTCAGGGGCGTATAGTATGCTCTATAAGATAAGTACAGGTGAGACATCACTTGTGAAGGAGAGAGAGTGACCTTGGGCCCAGACGCCAAGACTTGATCCCATTGATCATCAGACAGTGCTCCCACATCTTTTTCCCATTTAGCCCTGTTTTTATTTTCAACCGGGCCTTCCTGGGCTGCTGCTTTCAGGCATCCATACATGTCTGAGATCAATCCCTTTGTGGATCCTGCGTCGATCAGCTTTCTCAAAGAGGTCATTTCGCACCACACTGGCGCTTCCTTCCCAAATTGTGCCTCCAGGGCATGCCTGACTTGCAGATATCTGTAAAATGACCTGTTGGAGATCGCATACTCCTCTACCAGCTCCTGAAAGGACTTCAACCTCCTCGCCCTGTATACCTGTGCCAGGTAGTGGATACCCTGACGGTCCCATTCCTCAACGCGCCCCATTTGTTTAAGCTCGTTGAGGCTATTGTTGTCCCAAAGTGGCGAAAATTCCGCAAAACCAGTATATCCCAGGGTTCTTTTAGCTTGTACCCAGACTTTACTCATCATCCGGGTAGTGGGACATTTAGTACGAAATGAATCTGCCTCTAATCCCTCTGCCACTGTGTCATGTCCGGTGTCGTTCAATAAGATGCTACCCCCTGCTCCCACTTCTCTTAGCCTATTACTACCTCCAACTTGTTGCAATTGAGCTGCCAGGAAGTAGCCTCGTGGATCTGGTACTGCCAAGCCACCCTTCACCTCTGGTCGCCGTAGCGTCCCCAACCCGATCCTGGCCACCCCATTCTTCCAAATAAGCTCTCTGAACATACTGTCCATTTTTTTGAACCAATGCTTGGGGATCCAAACAGGAGAATTCTGCAGGACGTATAATATTTGGGGTAGCCAGACCATTTTAATCAGATTGCAGCGCCCGGCGACCGAGAGGGGCAGGCGTCTCCACACTTGACATTTCTGCTTCAACTTTTTCATCAATGGAACTAGATTTCCGGATATATACTGGCCTGGGTCTCTAGATATATTAATCCCCAAGTATTTCATTTGCCTGACCACTTGGACTTGGGATGCCTGGTGAGGGAGAGGCTAACTCAAGGCGTCAATAGGCAGAATCACTGATTTCTCCCAATTGATCAGTAACCCAGAGAAGACACCAAACTCCCTCACTATCCCCATAGCTGTTTCCAGTGAATCCTGCGTATCCGCCAGAAACAGCAAGATATCGTCGGCATACAAGGCCACTTTGTCCACCCCTCTCTTTCTCTTAAACCCCTGTATGCCCTGTGCCTTCCTCAGAGCAACCGCCAAGGGCTCAATTGCCAGGGCAAAGAGCAGGGGGGACAAATGACACCCCTGTCTCGTGCCTCTGCTCAGCTGAAACCACTCCGAGCACTGCCCGTTGATTTTCACCTTGGCCCTTGGCTCACTATATAGCAATCTTAGCCACCGAGTGAACCCGGGGCCAAGCTGATATTCTGCCAAGACCTTCCATAAGTAATGCCATTCCAAGGAATCGAAGGCCTTGGCTGCGTCTAGCGAAAGAATTGCTCTCCTACCGCTATTTTCTATGGGGATCTGCATATTAAGGTATACCCGTCTTATATTCGTGCTTGTAGATCTGTCCGGGATGAACCCGGTCTGGTCTGTGTGTATTAATTTGGGGATTATCTTATTCAGCCTTGCAGCTAGTACTTTGGCCAGGATCTTTACGTCCGAACACAAGAGCGAGATGGGCCTATATGAAGACATATCTATTGGATTCTTCCCTTCTTTCAACAAAAGTATTACTATGGCTCCTGCCATAGAGGGGGGCAAAGCCCCTTCCTCCCTAGCCCCATTGAATACCTCCAGTAATAAGGGTAACAGTACCCCCCCGTATTTTTTATATAATTCTATGGGCAGGCCATCCAGGCCCGGGGACTTTTGGGCCGCCATATCTCCAACAGCCCTCTGCAATTCCTTGAGGGTCAATGGGGCATCCAACATTTCCCTGTCCTCCTCTGATACCGGGATTATCCCCAGCCCCTCAAAAAAGCCCTGCATTTCCCCCTCTACATTTACCCTAGAGGAGCTATATAACTTCTCGAAGTATGTCTTGAATTCCTCTACTATATCTGGGGTGTTTTTTCTTATTTCTCCTTCCCTCCCTTTGATTGCCGGCACTGCACTCGGGGGGCCATTTGCCTTAATTATCAGAGACAGAGCTTTCCCAATTCTCTCTCCTTCTCCAAAAAAGCTCAGTCTCTGAAAAGATCTAATCTTTTCTGTCTTCTCTCGGAGTACCCTACTATACTCTTCCTGCCTCCTCACCCAGCACTCATAATTAGCTTGGGATGGTGTTACTACGAAGTGCGCCTCCGACAGTCTTGCATTTTCTTTAGCTCCCAGTTCCTCGGCTTGTGACTGTTTCTTAACATAAGCAATTCTCTGAATTAAAGCTCCTCGAAGATATGCCTTTAAGGAGTCCCAGACCACCCTCAATGGAGCCGATCCTAAGTTTATACTAATAAATTCAGACAGCCCCTCCATCATTTTCTCCTCCTCTCCTATAAGTTTGAGCCAAAAGGGATTAATCTTCCAGCTCCCCTTGCTATATTGCCCCCCTACCTTCACGGAGGCAATAACTGGCGTGTGGTCTGAGACGCCTCTCGGTTCGTAGGTTATTTCCTCCACTACATTTAATGCCTCCTCATTACCCAATACAAGGTCAATTCTGGACAGGGTGGCATGAGTCCTGGAGTGACATGAGTACTGCCTCTCTCCAGGATGCCTCCTTCTCTTTTTTTTAAAATCAGAAAGGTTTTTATTTTGCATAGGAAACAAAATCATACATCATACATGTTGAAATATTGAATGTATACATATTTTAGAGTATTAGTGCAGTTTGTCATGAATACAGTTATCAACATTTTAAGATTGCCAACAGGAGGTTCTATTTGCATTCTAACAAAAGTAAAGGCAATTGCACTATTATCCTTTAACAATAAATTTGACATATAATATGCCTCGTAGAGAGTATCAGGGCCGTCTTTAAGGCAGGGCAAAAGGGGCAGCTGCCCTGGGCCCTGTCATTGTTGTGGGGCCCAAAGCAGCTGCCTCATACTTGCCAACTATCCCAGTTTAAATTCCCTCATCCCTTGATGTTTTAGTCTCATGCTGTGCCCTAATATCTCAGTGTGAAGTTCTGTTATTAATGCTGCCTAGCTCTGCCTTGCTGTTGTGTACAGATGACTCACCTGCAGACCCTGTGTTTATCTGTAAATACCGGCATTGATAAGTAAATAGCATCAGCATTCTTATGTATGATGCAGACTGGCAGCATTTTATGTAAACAGAGGTGTTATTCATATGTATATCATGCCCCCCTGAGGTCATATCCACCATCACCTATACTGAATGCTACCCATTGGGGAGATAAGGCGGCATGCTTGAAAGTCCTGCCTACAACTGTGGTCATTAAGCCCACCATCTGCCTATTCTACAAAGGTAAGCAAATTAGTGGGTGGAGGGTATTATGTGGTGTGCAGAGGTAGGCAGAGAAGGAATTACAGTTTAGGGTGCACAGGTGAGCAAGGTCCAGTCCATGGTGTGCAGGCAGTGAGGAGATGATGTGCTGTAACCTCTAGCAATTAATCAGTAAGCAATAATGATGTGCAGTAACCAATCAGTGAGCAGTATTGATGTACAGTAATCTCTAGCAACCAATCAACAAGCAGAAATCATGTGCTGTAACCTCTAGCAACTAATCAGTGAGCCGAAATGTTTGCTGTAACCTCTAGCAACCAGTCAGTGAGCGGTAATGATACACTGTAACCTCTGGCAACCAATCATAATCACAGTCTGATCTGATTCATTAAATTGATTTTGATTTTGCCCAGGGCCCAATCAATATTAAAGATGGCCCTGGAGAGTATATATCTGAATGTCAGGTGGTATACTCGGATATTGACTGGAATAGTATCTCCCTTGTATAGGAAAACTCCTGTGTTATATAATATCTTTAAACTGTAAAAAGGGGAGACACAATCATTTTCCAATAAAATCAGTGGGATCAATCTCAGTATAATATAGCTCTATTATGCTTGTCTGTGTTCATTGTATTTAGTGCAATATAATATTCTCCAGTATAGGGAGGAGAAAGAAAATATCAATCAATAAAAAGAAGAAGAAAAAAAGAAGGAAAGAAATAGAAAGAAAAAAACCATAACAAAACAAAACCAAATCTTGCCATACATTGCAACATTGCATATTCTGCCTCATATCTCTCGAGGAGCGTATTGCCCTGTCTATCCCTTTCTTTTACATACTTTTATTATCCGTATAATGGTCATGTCCACATCAGCCCAAAAGTAACCTATCTTTGATTAGTTGGTGTGGGGCTAGACCAGGAACATCCAGCCATGCTTGCCATATCGATAGAAACTTTTGTGGGACTTTTCTATGTTGGTAGGCAATCTTTTCTCTTATTAAGAGCCTATTGACACTGTCTATCCATTGCTTCTTGGTGGGCACTCGCGGGGTGATCCACCACTGAGCAATTAATTTCCTTGCCATGTATAACATTCGGATGAGCGCTATGCGGGTGGGTGGTGGTATCGACTCGTCATCTATTCCTCCTAATATACATGTTACTGGGTTTCTCTCAAGAGGTATCATAAATATTTCTGTTATTGTGTCTAGTACATCCTTCCAGTACCTAAATGATTTGGGGCACTTCCATATCATATGGAGTAAGTCTCCATGATCACGTTCACATTTTGGGCACATGGGAGAATCTCTAATTCCCCACTTATATAATTGAAGGGGAGTTCTATATGCTCTGTGAAGTAAATAAAGGTGTGAGATTTTCTGAGATGCAGATAGAGAGACCAAGGGGGCGTTTACCAAGCATACATCCCAACTATCTCCGTCTATTGCCCCTATGTCTTCCTCCCAGCGCTGTCTACATGGTAGACTAGAGGAGTCTTGTATTCGCGTGACAAGGGTGTTATAGCAGCGGGATATCATCCCCTTTTTATTTTCTTCCATGAAAACTTCCTGAACAATCGGATGTTCTGTGTGGTGGATCCTGACAGTTCTGCTCTGGGTTTGTAAAGCATGTCGCAATTGGAGATACTTATAAAAATTGTTATGTGGGATCTCAAACTCTATTTGGATCTGTTGGAATGATTTGAGGGTATTATTTTGGTATAGTTGTGAAACAAATTTGATACCTGCGTCCTCCCAGTTCTTAAAACCTTTTAATTTTTGTATTTCCTTAAATTGTCTGTTTTTCCAAAGAGGTGTGCAGGACAAAAAACCTGTAACGCCCAGTAATTTTTTTACAAAAGACCATAGCATGATCAACAATTTAACTGTAGGGGCCTCAGGGTCTAGATGTAAGAACCCCGCTTCCAAGCTTGCCAGTGCTGAATAATTATTTTCGTCCCCTAATGTAAGCATCCGAATCGGGTCTGTGTGATCTAATAGGCCCCATCCTCCCAGCTGTTGCAGTTGGGATGCCAGGTAGTACATTCTGGGATGAGGAACAGCAAGTCCCCCCTCCTCCTTGCCATATTGTAATGTGGATAATTTTATCCTTGCTATCTTTTTCTTCCAAATAAGCTCCCTAAATTGGGTCTCTATCCTATCGAACCATCTCTTAGGTATCCATACTGGGGAATTATTAAAAATATATAGTAGTTGTGGCGCCCAAACCATTTTAATAAGGTTAACTCTCCCAGCCACTGACAAGGGTAATTTACACCAAGCTCTGCTTTTTTCCCGGAATTTAGTCAAGAGGGGCGCCAGGTTCTGATCAATATAGGTGGCCGGGCTCGATGTCACCTGAATCCCTAGGTAGCGAAATGAGCTCACCTGTTGTATCATTTCTGCACCCAGGGGCAGTGGGGTATTCAGGGGGTCAAGTGGCATCAACACCGACTTGTCCCAATTGATGGAGAAGCCTGATAGTTCCCCAAAATCCTTTATGAGGGACATGACCGTTTGTAACGTATCTTTTGTGTCCCCTAAGTACAGCAGGGTATCGTCTGCATACATGGATACCACATCTTTATTTCTTCCTCTCTGAAAACCCACTATTCTTGAGTCCCCTCTAATTTTGGCCCCCAAAGGCTCTAAGGCCAGGGCAAACAGCAGGGGCGACAGTGGGCACCCCTGACTAGTGCCCCTAAATAGAGGAAAGGGTTCTGAAAGCTCCCCATTAATGCGGATCCTGGCGGTGGGTGTGGCATACAGAAGCTGTATCCAGCGGATAAAGGTGTCCCCCAATCCCATGCTCCGTAGTGTCTTCCACAGATAAGGCCACTCGACACTGTCGAAGGCCTTAGCTGCATCTAGTGAAAAAATTGCCCTATTGCCTGGGTTGTCCACTGGGAGTTGTAAATTCAGGAATAGCCGCCTTATATTTTGGGCCGTGGATCTCGTGGGTATGAATCCAGATTGGTCTCTGTGTACTATTTTATGAATTACCTTGGCTAACCTGTTTGCTAGCATCCAAGCCAGCAACTTAATATCGGACGTGAGCAATGATATGGGCCTATAAGAGCCAGGGGAGTTCGCATCTTTACCCGGTTTTAAGAGGACAACGATGATTGCCTCGTTCATCGAGTTTGGTAGGGAACCTTCCTCTAGTGCCTCATTATAAACTTTTAATAATGTGGGGAGCATAGAGTCCGCATAACGTTTATATACCTCTGGCGGGAGACCATCCCTGCCTGGTGATTTGTTATTTTTGGTTTGGGATAAGGCAAGATCTAGTTCTTCTGCCGTTAGAGGGGCATTAAGCATGGTTCTGTCTTCTATCTGGAGACTGGGGAGCTCACAGCCTCCCAGAAAATCTTCTACTGCGCTTTCAGTGGGCATCACCTTTGAGGAGTAGAGATTGGCATAAAAATCACTAAAGACTTTCAGGATATCAGAGGTAGAGGTTTTCAAGGACCCCTGCTCATCACCAATGGCGGGAATAAGAGAGGATGATTGCTGGGACCTTGCCATTACTGCAAGCATGTGTCCAGTTGTCTCCCCCTCCTCAAAGTGTGATTGTTGCAGAAAAAAGCGTTTATTTTCCGCTAACTGCAGTGCTAGTTGGCCCGACATTGTCTGCGCGCTTAACCATGCTCTTTTGGTATCTTCCGTGGGGTCATTAGTGTAGGTATTTTCAGTCTCGGTGACCATATTCCGTACCAGCAATTCCCAAGCCTTAGTGTCAGTCTTAATCTGTGAGATTGTTTTAATAAGCTGTCCTCTCAAAAAGGCCTTCGCTGCATCCCAGACCACCCCCAGCTTAGCAGTGCCAATATTATCCTGTATAAACAGCCTGAGTGCTGTATGTATAGGGTCAGGTTCGGCAAACAGCGAAAGCCAGAAGGGATTAAGCTTCCAGACTGGGCGGCTGGTCTTATTTGGCAATGAAATGGTCACCCAGAAGGCAGAATGATCAGAGATATTCCTATCTGCATATCCCGATTCCAAAACCAGTTGTAGCATCTTATAATTTCCCAAACCCAAATCTATTCTAGACAATCCGGCATGGGAGGCCGAGTAGCAGGAGTATTTTTTGTCCTCAGGATGTTTGCATCTCCACACATCTATCAATCCTATTTCTTCAAGCATTTTAGCAAAAGGAGTTTTGCCTTGTATCTGACATGTATTAGCAATAGGTATAGGTATTTTATCCTTAATAGCGTTTAAAAAATTATTATAATCTCCCATTGCCAACAGGGGTACTTCTGGGTATTGGGCCATGAAACTTGCCAGGTGTTTAACAATCTCGGATGTATACGGTGGGGGAATATAAATACTAGCAAGAATACATTTTAGTATAAAACAAAAAATTCCGCGCTAGAAGCAAAAAAGGATAAGCAGCAGTAAACAGTGCGACAACACCAACAAAACAGAAAAAATTAAATAAACTGCGCTAAACAAAGGTTATATGTGTTGGGGTGAATTAATAGTGTGATCTAACACCAACAAAAATATAATACACAAATCCAATAAATAAAGTCCAAATTCCCAAAGTAGTAGGTATTCAGTATAAATGTGGATGCTGATCCAAATGAGCTATGATTGCTCTTACCAGAACTCCAAAGATATAGGCGGATGGCAACAAACCCTTGCCAGGGCCTCTGGGGTATTGGACCAGTCAGCACCGTCCGTGGTCAGATCAAAATCCCCTCAATGGATACAGGAAAAAAGCAAACACAAGAAAAACTGGCCATAGTGTAGTATGTTAAATGCTATCCTACACTATCCATAGATTTGTGAGATCCTGCTTCTCTGAACCATTTTAGGTTTGATATTGTGCATAGGAGAAATATATATCTGCCATCTGTGTCTATGCGTTTTTGTATACAATTGAATTGAACATCCCTCCTGATCAAGATACTTGTTCCTCTAGAATAGGTGGAATGGGTTGCATGAAACTGGGCTACATATAATCGTGGGTTGAGGCTGGGGGTAGGGTCCGCCGAGAAGTGAGTCTCCTGTAGGCAGACCACCCCCGCACCCAACGACTTGAGATTCCTGAGGACCGCCATCCGTTTGATTGGACTACCCAGCCCTCTGACATTCCAAGTCACGATCGTCAGCTTAGTCATCCCCATTTCACTTTAGAAACTTTAGGCAGTCTAATATAACCCTTAGTAGCACCCACAAGTTGTATATCAGTATGATACCAATTGCATAAAAGAAAAAACATATCAAACTTAATTTCCCTCTTCTTGGGACAGTTAGGCATCTGTGGACATGAAATCAGAATACAAAACAGCAAGAAAAAATATTTCAATATGTTAGGGTATAAGCACAGAAAAAAATAAATTTCTAGCTTAAGATATATTGCTCTGTATGGCATAACTCTAAAGGGTGGTAGTTCACCCAACTGTAACAGTTGCATTGTTAGCTTTTCCTCCACACAACAGGTGTGGGGGGGGGGGGGGGGGGTAAAAGCCTTGAAAACTCCCGGTTAACCAGCAGGTCAGTTCTTGCAGGGGTTTTACAGAAGCGGCAGGCGCGTAATCCTTCCTTGCTTGTAATCAAAAAATGAAAAATAAAGAAGAGTGAGGGGAAGGGGGAAAAAAGCAAGAAGGGTAAGTTGAAATGAACAGGACTCCTCATCCGCCTAAGCAACGGATATGGGTGCAGGGACTGTCCACAATTATCAGCAAGCTCGGGTCTTGAGACCCGCATTCGGCTCAGGCGCCCTCTCCAAAAAGGGGGGGGGAGAGAGATAAAAAAGGGGGGGGGGAACAGTAGGCTGGATCCCATCAGTCCAACACCAACACAAGGCACATCACTTAGGGGGGAACATCTCTTTGCGGTCTAGCCGCTTTAAGGGCTCTATCTTCTCTATCCAGCCACTGAGCCGCCATATCCGGCCGGTCAAAAAAGCGGGTTTCTCCAAGTGCGACTACCCGCAAGCGGGCAGGATACAGCATGGCATAGGGCAGATTTAGATCTCTCAATCTTCGCTTGACATCCATGAACTTTGCTCGCTGTTTCTGGAGTTCAGCCGAGAAATCCGGGAATAGGGATATCTTGGAGTTTTCCATAGCTAGTTTGCCTCCCATGGTTCTGGCCTTGGCAAGGATGGCATCTCTATCCTTGTAGTTGAGAAATTTAAAGAGAAAGGCGCGAGGATGATTGCCAGGTGGTAGTGGGCGAGATGGCACTCTATGCACTCTCTCAACCGCAAATAGTGGAGAGAAAGCATCTTTTCCGAATGTGTTGAGAAGCCATTGCTCAATGAAGGTGACCGGGTCTTTACCCTCTATTCTTTCTGGGAATCCCAGTGCGCGTACATTATTGCGGCGCATGCGGTTCTCTAAATCATCCAAACGCGCTGCGTGCTGGTCTACTAAGTGACAGTTATACTTTAAGTCCCTCTGCATGGGTACAAGATCATCTTCCATCACACTGACCCTGCTCTCTACTGCAGCTGTGCGCTCTCTCAGTTTCTGCATGTCCTGTCTCACATAGGATATCTCAGCTTTGACTCCTTTAACTTCATCCGTCAGATGTGATATGGATTTGTTACATATAGTCACTGCTGAGAGAATGTCTCTGAGAGTGGGTTCAGTATTATCCACTGGCATGCTCAGTGTCTGGGTGTCCTGACATGTGTGTGGTGCTGTACTCACTGTGGCCCAATCTGCAGGGGATCCAGTGCCATCCTCCAGTGGTATAGTGTTGTCTAACTCCAGCTGGCCTCCCTCCTCTTCACTGAGGTCGGATGCGGGCGAGGATGGCTCTTTAGAAGTTTTGTTGCCAAACAGGAGTCTCTGAGCGGCCTCCTTGTATTTCTCCTTCTGTGATCTCTGTGGCAGAGCGCCATCTTGGGCCTGAGTCACAGGCGGGCCGGTGCCTTCTTTTCCCCATTTTGGCATGCTAAACAGCCGCGGATCGAACGGCGATATGGACCGGACTAGTCACCAGTAGTGTGCGGTTCCGATCGGGGGTGTTATCGGGTCGGATGGGTAATCCGCAGGATTAATTACAGGATTCTCGGCGGAGCAGAGGAGAAGTGCGTCCTGCTACATGCGCTGCCTGGCCACGCCCCTATGCCTCCTTCTCTAGATATCCACCAGCCCTATTTCATCACAGTACTGCAGTAGGGGACTCCTGTTGGCCTCTCCAGCTCCATGCCTTAACGGGAACCTGTCTATGCTCCTGTTCATCGTCATATTAAAATCTCCCAGTGCTATTACCGGGGTCCCAGGGAAGTCTGCTATGAACCTGGCTAGGTCCTCCATTACCTCTGTACAAAATGGGGGGGGGGATATACACATTGGCCAGTATATATCTTTTGTTTTCTATTAAACAAGAGAGGAAAATATACCTTCCCTTTTCATCCAATCTGCTCTGCCCGCAGGAGAAAGCCAAATATGTGCTTATCAATACACTCACCCCTCTTGAATATGATGAGTGAGTGGAATGAAACTGTGTCTGGAACTGCTTATTACTTAAAGTTTCAATTGTATCTTTTACCAGATGGGTCTCCTGGAGGCAGAGTATCTTGACATTCCCCCTTTTGGCTATTGAGAAAATTATTTGTTTTTTAAGCTTATCCTTTACCCCTCTTACGTTCCATGAGCATATATTAATCCTTTTTCCCGTGTCCGGGATTTTACCACCCCTTCTTTCAATGCTCATGGGCCGTTCCATCTAGTGCCGTTACATTATTTTGGTCTCCTATCAAATCTAACCATCTCCCATTGCAGGTGCAGTAAGGGGACATATAGTGTATCTCCCTATCTTTAACCCATCCCTCTGATCTAACAACCTGAATCCACTCATAGCACCACTCCCTACCTTCCACCTCTGATTATATTCGTGCATCTTACCCCCCACCCCCCACCCCCCCAACCCCCTTCACCCTCCCAGCGACCCCCCTCCCTCCCAAACCCCCACCCCCCCACCCCCATCGTACCCCCACGCCCAATTTTGGGCCTAACCCTCGGGCTTCAATTGTGACCTTCAAAAAACTTTTTGAGGTTTAAGAAAAGAAAAAACCGTGAACCAAATCCAGTAGGAGGGGACTTTCCCCCTTAAGAGAAAAAAATAAATAAATATTTTGTACTATTACCATGTGTATAATTTGTGCATTTTTGTCTATAAGTGTATTATACTACTATTTACTTAATCCCCCCCTTCCCCCCCTCCCCCACTCCACTCCCAATTTACCACGTCAAAAGGCAAAAATCCAGTGAAAAAAACCCAGAAATAATACAAAAAAATTCAAAGAAAAAACAGGAGAAAGTTCCAGACGGCACCTAACTTCCCTCTCCTCTCTTAATTCTCTCTTCGTTGCTCTCTAGCCAGGTTGACACTTCATTGGGGGTAGAAAAAAACCTAACCTCCCCCAGAGCTGAGACACGCAATCTAGCCAGAAACAAAAGCGCGTAGTTGATTCTGAGTTGTTGAAGCTTTCGTTTACAGTCTCCAAATTTAGCTCTTTGTCTCTGCAGCTCAGGGGAGAAGTCTGGGTAAATTGAAATCCTGGCTCCATTGTGCTGGATATTTCTTGACTCTCTTGCCTTCTGTAAAATAGTGACTTTGTCCCGAAAACATAAAAGCTTAAAAATAAAGGGTCTAGGGTGGCCTCCCGGTGCTGGGGTTTTAGGACCTATTCTATGCGCACGCTCAATAGCAAAGGTGTTGGAAAATGAATCCCTGCCAAACTTCTCCCTCAGCCAGTCCTCCATGAATTGAATGGGGTTGTTCCCCTCACAGCCCTCTGGGAGCCCAAGTACCCTCAGGTTCTCTCTACGCAGCCTGTTCTCCATACTGTCCATTTTCTGTAAACACTCCTTTAGTTGGATTTTCATAAGTGCCACCTCTTGTTTTAGTGGGTACACATCATCCTCCATTTGGCTGAATCTCTCCTCAAGTGCTGTTGTGCGGGTGCAAACTGTGCGCACTTCCCCCTTAACAATAAGCAGTTCATCTCTAATGCTTTTAAATTGCTCAGACAGCTCGGTGATTGATTGCTTGCAAGTGTTAACAGCTGTAAGAATATCATGCAGGGATGGCTCCCTCTCACCCAAGCTGCCCTGGCCTCCCCCTGTCGCCCCTTCCAGGCCCAGGACCTGTTGTTTATCCAGGGTCCCTCTTGCGACTGAGCCTGCCAATGGTATAGCTGATGGTATAGCTGCCAAAGTCCCGTTTTCCTGGGTCTGACTTCTCCTCCCAGGGTGGCCCGCCTGTTGTTGCCCCCCCCCTAGACTACTAGATTTGTTAGGGGTTTGATTTGGGGTGTGCGCAAAGCGCTCTAGTTTGGTGGCTGCTTGATTCCCCTTCTCCTTGGCGCTGCGGGTTCCGAGACCCCCTGTCCCTTGTTGGGCTGGCCCATCCTCCATCCCCTTCTTCTTTGACATATCCGACAGTGTGCTGCTTTTTCAATGCACAGTACTAGTCCCTTGCCCTGAGACCTGGGCCTGTATAGCCACCCCCCCCCTGTCAAGATTTCAATAATAAAGTCTTTTCCAGCTGAGTTTTTGTGCTGTAGGTATACTCACCCCTCCAGTGCTCCGGGTGGGATCCTCTGCTGCTCAGACCTTCAGGGGGGTTTCCAGCGCTATCTGCTGCTTGCTCGATCCCGGGTGTCGGCGCCCTCCTCTCTCACAGGTACGTGCGCCGCCGATGCCGTCCTCGGGAGAGCAACGTGCAGCTGGTGTGGCTTAGTGCGGCAGTCACGTCCGCGGCGGCTTCTCTCAGTGCTCCGGGCGTTCAGTCTCCTGGAGCTCGCTATGACAGATGCCGGAGACGGAGCAAGGGGAGAGGGCTGGATTCAGTCACGGCGTCCTCTCTCACCTCTCACCTCAACATCCGGTCACCGAGGGGGCAGCAAATTTACACTGTTATACAAGCTGTACACTCACTACTTTACATTGTAGCAAAGTTTAATTTCTTCAGTGTTGTCACATGGAAATTTAGGTATAACCTCTATGACAGTAATAGTAGTAAAGTGTCAGAAACCATGAAATCAGACCGAGACAGAAGTACAGTTAAATCACACTTGTTTATTAATAAAAGTAAATAGAACAAACATAGTCAAAACATAGCCAAGCCAGAAAGTCGGGTATCAGTGTAGTGGAACAGCAAGCGGGATCTGGAGCCAGAAGTGATGTCAGCCAAGCAAGTCTTTAAACAGGAATGCAGGAGATAGTCTCTATGATGTTGACCAAGGTGAAGGCAGAGATCCTCTGGGCTGGACGGCTTAAGTAGGCAGGATATCATCAACAGGTGAGTAGCTGTGGAGAGATAGGAGCTGGCAATTAGCCGACAGCTGACGGCCAGCTCAGAGAAGCAAAGGCTGAGCCCAGCCCTGACAGTACCCCCTCCGCAACGACCCCTCCCTCTCAGAGGATCACCAGGCTTGAGGAGAAAATGTCTATGGAAAACATGGGGGACAGGGGCATGTATGTCCGAAGATGAGACCCAAGAGCGTTCCTCCGGACCTTACCCCTTCCAATGCACCAGGTACTGTATGCGCCCACGGAACCTATGGGAGTCAACAATGGACTGTACTTCATACTCCTCATGGTTCTCAACCTGTACAGGGTGAGGACATGGCACTGAGGTGGTAAATTGGTTGCAGACCAAAGGTTTTAATAAGGAGACATGAAATACATTTGAGATACGCATAGTAGAAAGGAGGTCTAATGCGTAAGCCACTGGGTTAATCCTGCGAAGAATACGGAAAGGCCCAATAAACCAAGGTGCGAACTTCAGAGAGGGAACCCAAAGTCGGTGGTTGTGAGATGACAGCCAAACCCTTTCCCCAACCTGGTAGGAAGGCGCAGGCAGGTGTCTGCGGTCAGCATGGAGTCTGTACCTATCATTAGCATGTCGCAAAGCCTTCTGGATTTGTGCCCAAGTGGAGCGAAGACCACGGAGATGCTCCTCTAACGCAGGAATACTCTGCGGAACAAATGAGTCAGGCAACATGGAAGGTTGGAAACCATAATTCGCCATAAACTGAGACAATCGGGAAGCAGATTTCAAGGCACTATTGTGGGCAAACTCTGCCCATGGTAATAGGTCTGACCAGTTGTTATGATGGTCGGAAATATAGCAACGTAGGAATTGCTCCAAGGACTGATTGGCTCGTTCTGCAGCCCCATTTAAATGCGGGTGATACAGAGAGGAAGAAGAAAGCTGAATTCCCAACTGTGCACAAACGGCTCGCCAGAACCGGGACACAAACTGATTACCCCTGTCCGAGAGAATCACCCTGGGTAGCCCATGTAAGCAAAAGATTCTACGTGCAAAAATGGAAGCCAGTTTCTTAGAAGCGGGCAACTTCTTAAGTGGAATACAATGAGACATATTTGAGAACCAGTCAATCACCATAAGGATAACTATGTTGCCCTGGGAGTTGGGTAACTCCACAATGAAATCCATAGACAGGTGGGTCCAGGGCCTCTCTCCATTGGGTATGGGTTGTAGGAGGCCCACTGGAAGGTGTTGTGGAGTCTTACTCTGAGCACACATGGAACAGGCTGCTACAAAGGCCATTGCATCAGCACGTAGACAAGGAACCAAAATTGTTGGGAAATCGCCCAAAAGAGTTGATTCTTCCCAGGGTGGCCAGCAGCCTTGGAAGAATGGTAAGTCTGGAGCACAGCAGTATGGAGACTCTCTGGGACAAAGCAGCAGTCACAAAGTTACTCAGGAGGAGCATGGACCTGAGCAGCAAGAATTTTGTCACCCAAAGGAGAAGTGAGACTGGTGCGAACCATAACCAGAATACAATCAGGAGGAATCACAGGAACCAAAACCGACTCCATTTTGAAAGTGGAGGAAAATTGTCGTGACAAAGCGTCAGCCCTTACATTCTTAGTACCGGGTAAGAATGAGACAATGTAATTGAAACTCGACAAGAAAAGAGCCCATCGCGCCCTTCTGGGAGAGAGACATTTAGCTTCAGACAAGAATGTGAGATTCTTATGGTCAGTAAGAATGAGAACTGGCACAGTGGTACCTTCGAGGAGATGTCTCCATTCTTTCAGGGCTAAAATGATCGCTAACAGCTCTCTGTCACCAATCTCGTAATTGCACTCCGCAGGTGACAATTTCATGGAAAAGTAGCCACAAGGATGCATAGCTTTCTCAGAGGTAGAACGTTGAGACAGAAGGGCGCCAACACCAGTCTCAGAAGCATCATCCTCAAGGATAAAAGGTAACGTAGGATCAGGGTGTGCCGACACAGGAGCAGAAACAAAGGCAGCCTTAAGACTCTCAAAGACCTTAATGGACTCCGGAGACCAACTCTGTGGGTTACCGCCCTTTCTGATCATATCAGTCAGGGGCTTGACCAGAGAGGAGAAGTTACAAATAAACTTCCGATAATACACGGGTCAGAGCCAGTGTAAGACTGCTGAAAGTTTCTCTGGGTCCATCGAAAAACCAGCAGTGGAAATGACATATTTATACCAATATAATGCTGCGCTATCCAAATGTAATCAAATGATGATAGGACTAAATCCTAATATTACTGACTGCAGTTAAATACTGGTGGTGAGATATTCCATTCCTGTGTAAAAAATCTAGTGAACATATATATATATATATAATAATGAAATCTTATGTGATTAAAATTGCGATCATAAACAATTAAAAATTGCAATCCTATGCGATACTCCCAATGTCAACCTGTGTAGCATACACACCTCTATATACAGATGTTGCATTCATATGCAACAGAGAAATATGCAACCCTGTGCGATAATTGCGATAAATGCGATAATTGCAGTGACAACCTGTAATTTACATAAATCTATATAAAAGTGCATCAATATACAATAATCAATATAGAGATAAAGTGAACCGTGTTTAAAGTGCTCTTGTGCCAAACTAATTCATGCATTAATCTGTGTCCACAGAATCGCAACATAAAGTCCATTCATAACTACTTCATTCTTCTGGTGCTCTTTGCAGATGATAAAACAGATGACTAAACAGTAAAGTGCTCGTGTCCACTCTTGTGCTCCCCTTTGGTGTATGCGCTGTGACCTTGCACCTAAGCTCGTTCAAAACACGCTTTTAAACATCCTCTGGGTTTATGGTCAGCATTGAGATCCTTGGAAGGTTGCTTGCAACAATATTCATATGGAAAACAGAGGAAACTGGATAGTGTATCACTGTTTTAAAAGTTTTAATTAAAATGACAATATTCCCTATATTAGGGTATTCACATTTAATAGGTGCTATGAGCACACCACTCTGTAGCAAGCCAATGAAATATAAAACGCTGTATTGGTGTGTCCTCTCCCACTCTGAGAACACTCCACTGTCTCACAAACCGTCCGGTCCCCTCCCCTAGAGGAGGGTTTGGGAGACAGTGGAGTGTTCTCTTACTGCATTGTGGCGACCAGGAGAGAACCTCAGCAATCAAAAGAGGGCTTGTGCCTCTGTAACCAAGGATAACCAATAACCAACAGAAACTTAGGTGAGGAAATAACTTGGAATTGGATTATCTCATGGTGAAGAGCCCCTACAACCTTGGACAATGGAACAGTCTCATGAGTCACATGGGCAGGCTGTAGAGGTCTCCCATCAAGAGTCTCAATGGCAAGTGGGGTGTCACGCAGCTGCAGCGGAATTGAGTGCTTTGATACAAAGGCAGCATCAATGAACAGGCCTGCAGCCCCAGAGTCCATTAGAGCCTGTATCTCAACGGACGACTCAGCCCAGGAAAGGGTGACTGAAACCAGGGGCTTATCCTTCTGGATAACTGAGGACAAAAGAACGCCACCTAAGGTCTGTCCATGACAGGACCTCAAGGTTCAGGACGGGTAGGACAAGACTTCAAAAAGAGAGGGGGGTGTGACTGTGGTGAGTGTGTTAGGATGGAAAGAAGGTGTGCATGTGAATGGGGAGAGAAAAACAGGTGAAGGGGAAAGGGAGAAAAAGGGGGGGGGAGGGATGGGTTGTTAGAGGGGGGAGGAAAAAAAGGGGGGGAGGGGGAAGGGGAGTGATAAGGGAAGAATCTTCCCATTCCCATCTTCCCATCCCATTCTTCCCTTATCCCTCCCCTTCACCCTTCCCCTTGCCCCCCCCCTTTTTTTCCTCCTACTTTTGTGAGATACTGTAGCTTCTGCACTGTGCTGTCTCCTTAGTGTACAATACAATAAATCCCCAGAATATTTTCCATGTAGTCAGCACAAAAAAGCCTGTTTAGATTGGTTTCTTGCATACATTTGCCTTACAATGCAAATGTATTGGCAAATGTATGCAACAGAACGTACACTAAGCATGCACAGCTCAGTGTACATAAAAGGATTCTTGCGAAGAGGACGGTTCAAAGCTTTTACTGCAGAAAGTTATAGTCTATTTGATTCTGTATTAGAAAAAAAAATCCTGCTTGAAAAATTATTGTTACAGACAAAGATCCTCTTTAAATACTAGATGATATTCTCCACCTCAAAATCTTTAAATATGAGAAAATGGAGTGGACTAGAGTGGATACTATTTCTAATAGTGATCTATAATATGATTCTTAATCTGAACTGTGTCCTTCCTTTATCATACTTTTCAGTCATGCAGCAGGACTCTCCTAGCCACATTGCACAGAAGCTCATACATTTGGTATTGCGTCAGTGGAATGTTGACTTATGAGCCTGTGTCTGCTTGCTTCACATCGATACGGCTTTATAATCAGAATATCATCTGCATTCCACGTACTGCATCTAATCCGCTCAGATGTGTGGTTTCTTCAGCACTTTGCAGATCCAGAGACAGATGGGCTATGACCAGGATTCAGTGAAGAACAGACTGGTGGAAAGGCGCTTGGCATGTAGACTAGGGCAGGTACAGCTGTGGAATGTATTTTATTCAGCATCTCCCCCCTTCCTTCATCAGCAGCCGGCTGCCCCATCAGTCCAACCTCAAGTGTCTTAATGAAGAAGAGAGAAAGGACCATGAATCCAGAATGTCAGTGGGGCCCAACATGTGATGACCATATTGGCAAGCGCACTCTGTGCCAAGATTTATTTTTTCTTTACATTAACATAAATAAACATAGCAACTCGTGCCAAAAGCCGGATCATTCATTTCCATATTTAAAGCTCCAGGAAAGCTAAATTGTAAGCTAGGTTATGTAGAAGAGCTTTGTCTTTCACAAATAAATATTCAAAAATTCACATATCTGTACCAGAAGTTAGATTTCTGACATTTTATTTAGCTATGGTGTGCAAGCTATAACTTAATGTTACTATCTACAGTATTTTAGGCTGAAGGAGGCCAAGACTTGTATTTCCAGCAGATCAGCAATATCAGAGTAGTGTGGGGTTAGTGATTTAGCAGTAAAGAGTGGAGTTGATTTTGGAAATATGATATAGATTTCCCAACCAGCTGTTGCCAACAGGGCCAAGACAAGGTCCTCTAACATTTGACAAGCTGCTGCCAATGGGGCCAAAACAAGGTCTTCTGACACCAAAGCAAAGTTTTTACATTTAATCTTAAAAGTAATTTATGAATGAAGGCTGCAACTGATTGGGGGTCAGAGGTCGGCACAGAATGAGACTGTGAGGCAGAAGAGGGGAAGAACTCCCTGTGTTCTGACCTGTAGAATGAGGACAGTGAGAAGGAGACCATCCTTATTCAGTGTGCAAGAAACCGTGGATTATGTGAGGCCTATGCCAATAGAAGGCCTACATTTTCCCCACCTCGTAATTATGCTCTGGTCTAAAGTGAGGCAATCAGCCGTCTGATCGCTAAAGCAGAAACCCCATATGCTCCACCCGCAAGTGGAGACAGGCAGAAGCTACCAAAGTTTTCTCCCTTTTAGAGATTTGGTTGAGCCGAAGGTGGCAATGGAGTATGTGTACGATTACCCCTATGCGCCAAGGGAACTCATAGAGCAGATAGATGTTAAGAGAGTTTCCGGGTGCAAAGACTTCATTTACATCCCTAAACCCTTCCACAACAGATCCAAACCCCAGCTCTGGGAAGAATTTCAGTCAGTCAAGGAGAATTGGAGTCTGGGGAGATCTATCCATATTGACCGAGTGGTGGTTAACAGGGCTGGATGGAAAACTCTAGTATGGTCCAGCAACATCTGGGGCCCTGGGGGGAAAATGGTTCACATTCCTCATCTGTTGAACCATAATCAAGCTGTTCCTGTCTTCCCAGAAGAAGCCCTGTTCGGTTCTGTTAAGTTAAGAGGCTGTCATGCCAAGAGCAAGAAGAGGATGCATTGTCTGACTGTTCTTCATTGTTACCAGGGGCAATCCCCCTAATTCTCAAATTCCTCTTTGCCTTCTATCCATGCAAATTGGAGGAGGTATCATCTGGGGTCTGTTCTATGTTCCGGAGAAATAACTTCTACTATGAGGACTTCTCCTGTCAACACCCAGGATGGCAACCTGGAGGGGGTAAACCCCTTGCAACTTAAAGGGACACTTTGTGAAGATCCTTTATGACTGCACACTTTGTGAAGAGATAAAGGACACCTTTGGCTAATCAGCCACTAACCTTACTAAGCTAAGTTTATGTGAGTGCTGCTGTGTCAGAGGACAGTTGCTCACCACTGTTTAAGTAAAGTGCCAGACTTTTGCTAAAAGCTTCTCCAATCTGTTTCAAGCTTCGACTTAAGGGGTTAACTCCCTGGTCCTAAACACCTTCTTTATCCTCCTGTGATGAAGTGGCAGGGTACTTTGGTTTAAGTCTGCAACCTGTTATGTCAAAGTAAGGCTGGGTGAGTCAATGCTGTAGGCTCAGGCAATGGTTTGCCACAAGAAGAGGTGTACCCAAAGGAGCAGAGGCCTTTGTGAAGCTGTTGTTCTTTAAGTTCTGTCTACAAGAACTGAAGTGTTCCCCGATGAAGAGGGCAGCTGTTACTAGCTCTCAGGAGATGTTGTTTGAGTGGTTGCCTTAGGGGCAGGTGATGGCTCATCTAAAAGGACTCCTCCAAGTTAATAAAGTTGAAGAGGGTGTGTTACTCCCGATGCTGCAGAGGTGATGTCAATGCAAGTACCAGTTGAGTGGACTCCACATTTTTCCTTTGGGTTTGTGGACTTTGGCTATCAGAGCCAGAACCTAGTTGCTAAGAAGAGGGACTTTTGCATTCCTGACTTATTTGCTGAAGTTCAAATCGTTTGAAAATGGACGCTCACCTGTCCCCTCCCTTTCCTGACCTGCTAGGCTGCATGCTCAGATAAGGGTCTGGTGTGGGTTTTGGTGGGGAACCCATGCCATTTTTTTCTAATTTTTGGCATGGGGTTCCCCATAAAATCCATACCAGACCCGAATGCCCTGGAATGCATTGGGAGGACCCCACGCTGTTTTCCCCCCCAATTTTTTTATTGCCAACGAGAATCCCCGCTGACAGCTGATGCTGTATTGGTTGTTAAGGACACAGTGGCTGCCCGCTCCTTCACAACTGGTACACATTTCACAAATACCACATGTCTGGGCCACTACTTACTTTCGGCATGTATTTAATTATTTATTTCCTTCTGTGAATGGATTTTAACGTCTGTTCATGCGGTATTTACGGAGCATTTCCAGAGTTTCTTGCAAACGGCCTAGTGAATTGAAATTTTAGGATCGCATGAGATATTTAGGCAAAATGAGTCTTGACACCTAAATAGCTCATGCCAGTTAATTCTGTGAATGGAGCCCGATGTCACCACTTCCTTTACAAGGTATTAACTGCGTTGTCCAATTATCTGGTGCACACAAAATGGGAAATTACCTATCAAATACTTACCAAAATTTTCCTTTCCTGATGGACTCCATGGCAGCCTACGTGTGGGTTTACCCCGCCTCCTCTCCAATGCTATAGGACCCCATTCCCATAAATTTGAGCTCACAGCCAGAGACTGCGTTCCATAACTAACCAACTCTTGATCCATGGGTGGGAGCTCTGTCTGCCATGGAGTCAATCAGGAAAGGAAAATTACGGTAAGTATTTGATAGGAAATTTTCCGTTTTCCTGACAGACTCCATGGCAGCCTACATGTGAGAAATAACTAGCCAAACCACATGGGCGGACTTACTGATCAGTCAAAATCTTCAATCTGCCCCGTCAACCCACAGGATACCTAAACCAACGCTTACAGACGATAAGGGTGCAGATTCCACCCAATAATGCATCATGAAGGTGTTGATGGAGGCCCATGAGGCCGCCCTACCGATAACGCCTGGAGCCAAGTGTCGGGCCGCCGCCCAGGAAGGCGTGACGCCCCTAGAAGAGTGTGCTGTCACTGCCTCTGGAGGAGCCAAGCCCTTTGCCCTATAGGCCTGCTGATTGGCCTGGACAATCCAGGATGCAATTGTCCTAGATGAAGCCAGTCTTCCCCTGTTTTTCCCAGAAAAGAGGATAAAGAGGTAATCTGACCATCTAAACGAGGCCGCAGCCTGAAGGTACTCCTTCAGTGTCTCACCCACATCTAGAGGATGAGTCTCAGTGGCTTCTGGAGCCTTGAAGGTAGGAAGAACAATCTCTTGGTTTCCGTGGAAGACCGATGTGACTTTGACTTGGAGTCCAGCATGGGTATGAGTACTACCCAGTCCGGAAAGAAGGTAAGAAACAGCTTTTTTCACCCAAGGCCATGATAAAGAAATTCTCTTGGCCGATATGATAGCTACAAGAAAGCGAACTTTAATAGAGAGACCCTCAATAGACGTCGGGCTGACCCGTCGTCTCAGAGAGAGAGTCCAGTACAAGAGGAAGATCCCATTTGGGAAGTCTTGGTCCCCTCTGGGGCCTGAGACTTACTACCCTTCTGAAGAATTGCCGGACTAGAGGGTGGCCAGCTCGCAAAACTCCAGAGAAGGCCAATAGGGCCGATACTTGGACTCTAAGGGAGACAGGTCTAGGCCTGATTGCAGGAATTTCAGAATTTCTTGCACCCCCGGATCCCTGAATGATCTTTCTGTGGAGGATGTGAACTCTACCAACTTGGCCCATATTCTTCCGTAGACCACATGCGTACTAGCTCTTCTCAAGCCCATGAGGGTGGAGAAGACTCCCGATGCACAACCGAGGGCTCCCAGCCTCTCCCTCTCAGGAACCAGACCAACAGCTGTAAACGTTCCGGGCATGGATGCAGAACTGCCCCTTGGGGCAGGAGGTCTGGTCTGAGGGGAAGGGGCATCAGGTCCCAAAAGCGGAGTTGTGTTAGCAGGGGAAACCAGGGCCTGTTCGGCCAGCATGGTGCTATTGCCGCTACCTCTATGGCTTCCACTCATAGTCTCAGCAGGGATCTGAGGATGATTGGGATCAGAGGAAAGTCATATGCTCTGCTGAAGTTCCACTGTTCTGTTAGGGCATCTACTCTGAGAGCTTGGTTGCCACGTGTAATACTTCTGGAGTTTGAAGTTGCAGGGGATGCAAACAAGTCGACTTCATGATGGACTCCCACGCACAGGATCTACTTGAATGCTCTGCATGGAGAGACCACTTGTTGTTGTCCAATTGAGTATGGGATGGAAAACCTGCCTGGTTCTTCTGAGCCCACATCATTATCGGCTCCACTTCCCAAAATAGGGAGAAGGCTCCAAGTCCCTCCCTGTGTCTTCACATAGGAGACCGCTGTGGTGTTGCCAGCAGTACAGATTCTTCCTCTATCAGGTGGAGGAAGGCCCGGAGAGCTTGGAAAGCTGCCCGTAGTTCCAGGACGTCCGATACCGGGATGTCCGGCCAGAGGTTCCATCTGCCCTTGGCAATCTCTGACTTGCAGTGAGCCCCCCATCCTGTATTGCTGGCATCAGTCGTGACGGCAACCCAGGAAACAGGGGAAGTTGAGTGGCAACCAAGCAGATTTCTGTGCTGTAGCCACTAGAAGAGGCTGTCCCACATGCCCAAAGTTATGTGAATGCACTGATCGCATCTGTCTGGCCACTGTTGGAGAAACCCTCTCTGGAAGGGATGTAACCACCAAAGGGCCCATTTGACCATGGGGACCATCGAGACCATTGTGCCTATTAGTTTGAGGCATTGACCAGCCCTCAACCATGAGGAAGCCAGGGCCAGGTAGACTAAGTGTTGCGTTGGTTCTAGGTGACTCTTCTCTAAGCTCAGTAAATAGCCAAACTCTGGAAACGTGAAGATGACCTGAGCCCTGTGATGTCAGAGCTGCTCTCTGCCTTGAGCCAGTAAGACAAGGTCATCGAGAAAATGATGCAAGCGTGTGCCCTTCAAACTGATGAGGACTACCATGGCCCAAAGAACTTTCAAGAAGACCCAAGGGGCAGTTGAGAGTCCGAGAGGGAGGTGAACTGGAGATGCTCTCGCCCCACCGCAAACCGGAGGTAATTGCGGAACTCCACAGGCACCTAAAAGTAGGCATCCTTTAAGTCAATGTAGACTGGCCAATCGCCCAGCTGGACTGCCTGTTGAATTGTAGACAGGGTCTCAATTTCAAACTTTTCGATTTAACAAACTTGTTGAGATACGCAAGTCTATAACCAGGCACCACAAACCATTTTCTTCTGAACCGAGAAAGGGGAGTGAGTATATGCCCTGGTGTCACAGTTCCTACCGTGCCATGCAAATGGCCCGGCATGGCCATCCCCCAGGTGGCTCAAGGAGGTATTTAACCCATGACTTTCTGTGTACTGCTCCTGCTGTATTGCCTCTGAGCCACACCTCAGCTCATTATTCAGCCTGGTTTCCAGCTATGCCTTGTCCTGCATGCAGCCCTGAGGTCTATACTCTGGATCTTGCTTTGCAATTAGTATCTGTCACTCCTGGTTCAGCTGAGGCAGTTTATCTAATCAGCTGTGTCCGTTCATAGTCTCTTGTATTGCCAAAGGTTCCTGTGTTCCTGTATTCTTGTTTTCAAGTTGCAGTGTTCCAAGACTGACCCCGGCTTCTGATCCTGGCTCTGTTCATCGTTAACTCGGACTTCTGGATTCCCTGACTATGGCTTCACCTTGACAATCCTTTGGTAAATTCCCTGTCAAGCCCCCATGCACAGATTCTCAGCCCAGGTAGCTTTTTACCTTGTTACCGTGGGCTGTGTGCATTTGCAAGGGTGAGCATACATCTCTGCACTATGGACTCCAACCAAGGTAAGCCCTTACACCTGGCACTCCTAGCCCTCGGCACAGGCACTGCGGCACCTTGAGCCACCAGTGGCTGTATGTAGGACAGCAACACCTGCTTCTTTCCCTCTAAGTGAGCTAACAGTGTAGGGGCGAACTTGAGAAGAGGAGTGATTGAGAAAGACCATATGTGTCCTGGGAGTCCATTCTGATGGTCCAGTAGTCCGAGATGGAGGCTGCCCAGACATGCCGAAAGTGGAGTAGGAGCGTCCCCATCTGTCATGTCTGAGCGGGCCCAAACCCAAAAGGACTTGGCGGGCTCACGGCCGTCCGGGGTTGAGTCCTTGGCAGACCTCTGGAAGGATGTTTGTTCCCATTTACACCTTCTCCTGAAGTCCCAGCCTGGTCTATAAAGCCGTGTGTCCCTTGCCCGTTCTAAGTCCTATCTTCTTGACTGGGGCCTCTTCTGGTCAAAGAGGCGTTTGTCTTGGGGCAGAAACCCTGACTTCCTGCCAGTGGCCCGGTCCATGGCACTGTCTAGATTATCGCCGAACAAGGAGGAGCCCTCAAAGGGGATCCTACACCAGGCCTGCTTAGAGGCCAGACCCGCAAACCAGCTTCCCCTTCTATATGGCTGAGCCTCTGGCTACCTCTTCTGAGGTGCTTCTGTGTATTGTGTCGCCGTTCTCCGCCCAAACGTCCATTGACTTGGACATGGCTGCCAGAGCCAGGGCTGGTTTGCAGGCCATTCCTGTCATCACAGATCCTTTTAGGATCCCCATCAATCCTTCTCCCGAGACCGTCCTTGAAGGACACGGTATTTTCTAGAGGAAGAGTGACATGTTTTGCCAGTGTCATTACGGCTGCATCCACTAGTGGAGCGGCTTCCAGGCGTTTCACGTCCTCACCTTTGAAGGGATAGAGGAAAAGAGGTTTTGGATGATGGACTTTATAATACAATGATATATTAGTGGTTTATATTTGCTGCTCAGCTTCCCAGGACCACATTGTACCAAGTACCACAGGTCCAAGCCCACAGAAGGACATTGGGACTATGGGAATAGGCATAACATTGGAATATTGTTATCTATAACAGGTAGTGTATATGTAATTTGACACTCTGTATATATGTACGTAAGAAAGATAACTTACATCACTGAAGTCAAAAAAGTAAATAAGGTACACAGTCCACGGCGCAGCCCGAGATGCAGGGATATCTCATCAAATGAATTCCCAGCTAGTCTGTATATATGAAGAGATTTTTAGGGATGTATAATAGGTATTGATAAAGGCAGCAATGTATGCAACATTGATCCTGTCACTGTAATAATCTCTAAATAGGGGCAAGTGCTAGCTTACCTGTGGAATAACGATCACACAAAAAACTTATGGTCATTGAGAGTTAATTCCATAGCCAGCAAGGAAAAGAAACCATTCAGGATATTTTGGAAAACTTTTATGACAATTCTGGAAATGCAAGGGGTCCCCCACTATATATACATCTCCATTATTCATCAGTTTTTGTTCCCATGTAGAACCTATTTGGACAGGTATAAAGCAAACATTGAAGCAATTGATCAAAATTGTCTTTGATCGACGAACACAAACCCCTTAAATAGTCCCTTCTCAAGCTAGCACATACCATCAAGATGAACATCCACTGCATAACTCCACTGTATCGCAGCCACAAAGCGTGGTGAAAGGTGGCTGTATGAGTACACAAAAATGGACATCCCTTTGTATGCCTGTCCCGGTCGTGACATCAGAGCGGCGCAGCCGGAAGTGACGCACAGCCACTGCGCACGAGCATGACACCAACTACATGACGCAGAGCACATAGAAACCAGAGGGGGCAGAGATACGCCCTCCTCCAGATGCTAAAAGCGCCGCAGACTGCCACTCAAAAAGAGGCTGGGTCAGATGGCGCTTTGTAGCCACATAGTCACTGTAGTAATGCCCAAACCTGTGAACAGGACCCATGCTAGCTAGGGTCCTGTCTGTTTTTCGCTAGTTTTGCATTTGGCTAGGGTCAGTGTCACTACTGGTAGCATGAGGCGATACCTGGACCCTATAGAGGTTGCACAGGCAGTCCAATTCCTCCAGGATGGCACATCAATATGTGCCATTGACAGAATGTTTGCTGTGTTTCCCAGCACAGTCTCAAGAGCATGGAGAAGATTCCAGGAGACAGGCAGTTATTTTATGAGAGCTGGACAGGGCCATAGAAGGTCCTTAACCCATCAGCAGGACTGATTTTGGCTACTTTTTGCAAGGAGGAACAGGATGAACACTGCCAAAACCCTACAAAATTACCTTCAGCAGGCCACTGGTATGAATGTCTCTGACCAAACAATTGAAAACAGACTTCATGAAGGTGGCCTGAGGGCCCGACATCCTCTAGTGGGCCTTGTGCTCACTGCCCAGCACTGTGGAGCTCGATTGTCATTTGCCATTGAACAACAGAATTGGCAGGTCCACCACTGGCGCCCTGTGTTTTTCACAGAAGAGAGCAGGTTCACCCTGAGCACATGTCATAGACGTAAAAGGGTCTAGAGAAGCCTTGGAGAAAGTTTTGCTGCCTGTAACATCCTTCAGCATGACCGGTTTGGTGGTAGGTCATGGTCTGGGGATGCATATCCATGGAGGGACGCACAGACCTCTACAGGCTAGACAATGGCACCCTGGCTGCCATTAGGTATTAGGATGAAATCCTCAGATCCATTGTCAGACCCTACGCTGGTGCAGTGGGTTCTGGGTTCCTCCCGACAATGCCCAGCCTCATGTGGCAAGAGTATGCAGCCAGTTCCTGGAGGATGAAGGAATTGATACCATTGAATGGCCCCCACGCTCGCCTGATCTAAATCCAATAGAACACCTCTGGAATATTATGTTTCAGTCCATCCGACGCCACCAGGTTGCACCTCAGCCTGTTCAGGAGCTCAGTGATGCCCTTGTCCAGATATGGGAGGAAATACACCTGGACACCATCTGTCGTCTCATTAGGAGCATGCCCCAATGTTGTCAGGCATGCATACATGCACGTGGGGGCCATACAAACTACTGAGGATAATTTTGAGTTGCTGTGATGAAATTTCAGCAAAATGGATTAGCTTGCTGCATAATTTTTTCACTTTGATTTTCGGGGTGATAATTTTTATTTCCATCAAACAATGCGGCATCCTTTCGTTCCTAACACAATACCCAGTCCATATCAGTATAGATATCCAGCATGATATTTTTCCCCATTGAGATCTGATGTGTTTTCAAACTGTTCCTTTAATTTTTTTGAGCAATGTAGTTATGCGGTTTATCTACCACAGCATATTTCAAAGTGAGGAGTTCAACTTTAATTGCTGGGTAGTTCTTTTCTGTTGGAGATAAGCTCCAACAGGTTTATGCTTCTTGTCATTCTCTTGGTAAAGGACTCTTTCTTAAAGCAGAAGTAAACCCATCCATAAAATTAGTTTCATTTATGGCACGTGCCGGAAATGTAACACTCCCATTGGTTGTGCTCTCAACTAAACTGTCAAACCATGGCTGATGTCATAACTGATCACATGTGCAGCATCATGGCAGTTGTAGATTAAATAGAGGCCAAGATGGCAGCTTCCTTGGCTGAAAAGGATAGGGGGGGTTACATACACTTTAACAATCTCTGCTAACATCCACATCAATAGTGAATGGCTTTGGTGGATAAACATATGCCAACACCAGTACATGAGTGAGGTAGTACTTGAGCTGTTAAAAAACCCATTACAATGAGGAGTCCACTGGACTTTATGCTTGCTTTAGAGCCCCTTGGTCCTTTTGTTTTCTTTAAAAAGAGGCCTTCATCGATCTCATTATTTATTTACTACAGGTACATATAGTGCCATCACATTTCTAATATATATTAAAGTCACATCAGTCCCTGCCCTCAGGGAGCTTATAATCTAAGGCCCCTAACTCACATTCATTCGTACACATATTCATATACTAGGGCCAATTTAGACAGTAGCCAACTAACTTATGTCTTTGGAGTGTGGGTGAGTGCTGTGGTTGGAATTTGAACCAACTACCCCAGGGTCACCAGGTGGAAGTGCTAACCACTTAGCCACTGTGCTGCCTGTATAATTTTGCAGTAGCTGTATGAGAAGTCTGGCCATTGTGGAGAAACTTTCAACAAACTTCCAAGTATGCACAGAATCCAAGAATTGAGTTCAATAATGGTCTTTGACCTAGGCCAAGATGTAATGGCTTCAACTTGCTTGGATTGGTAATTATCTTTCAGCTGGCACTACATATAAAACATATGTCACAAAAAGTTGGAAGAATTTGAACTTGTTAGGTGAAAGTACCTCTTTCTCAAGTCTGTCTGGCACCTTACTAAGCCTCTCTTCATGTTGTTCAAGGGTCCTCCCAAAACAATGATATCTTTAAAGTAGACAAGATCCTCCAGTAGATGCATATCTCCTACTGTTCTTTCCATTAGCCTGTTGAAAGTAGCAGTTGGACTACTTAAAGCGGAGTTCCACCCAGAAAAACATTTTTGCATATTCACAGTCCTTTCATAGTATTAATAAACATTTGGGGGGGAAAACATTTTTTTACTCACCAGAAACGCCCTATTACTATGTAGTGGCTCCCAATCTGCCACTTCCAGGTCCGCGGAGCTCCGCAGCATCACTTCCTCCCTCGCCTGTGCTCCTGGGAAATGTGAGTCATCCTTTCCCAGGAGTCAGTGGGCAGTACTGTGAGCAAAAGGACGCGATTTAAGGCGGTTGCCATAACAATGGGTGGGACCTTCCTGGCAACTTTCTAAACAATCTGCGCTATGGCCACCGGTGCATTACGCATGCACCTCTCCATCGCAAATCCAGGAAAGGGTTGAGATTGGGCTTCACATGCCCACAATCATAATGGCAACAGCCAGAAGAGGATTTTCTAATAGTAAGTATAAAAAATATATAAAATTAAGATCCACTAGCAAACATATATAACGTTTATTGGGGTTATTAATGCATTATGATGAGATGCCAGATAAAAAAAAATTCTGTGGCCGGAACTCCGCTTTAAGTCTTGTGTCATGTGGTCAAATTCAAAGCATCCCAAATGATACATGAAAGCCACCTTTTCACAATATCTTCGGTGCATTGGGATCTGATAATAGACACTTCTTAGGTCCAGGGCACTAAACTACTGTAATGCATCCTCCAGCACTGATGGTCAGGGACTATAGCTTGGAACTGTAGCTTTGCCTCTAGACAGCCCCTATTCTCTAATGCCCCGTACACACGGTCGGACTTTGTTCGGACATTCCGACAACAAAATCCTAGGATTTTTTCCGATGGATGTTGGCTCAAACTTGTCTTTTATACACACGGTCACACAAAGTTGTCAGAAAATCCGATCATTCTGAACGCGGTGACGTAAAACACGTACGTCGGGGCTATAAACAGGGCAGTGGCCAATAGCTTTAATCACTTTATTTATTCTGAGCATGCGTGGCACTTTGACCGTCGGATTTGTGTACACACGATCGGAATTTCCGACAATGGATTTTGTTGTCAGAAAATTTTATATCCTGCTCTCAAACTTTGTGTGTCAGAAAATCCGATGGAAAATGTGTGATGGAGCCCACACACGGTCGGAATTTCCGACAACAAGGTCCTATCACACATTTTCCGTCAGAAAATCCGACCGTGTGTACGGGACATTAGTGTGAGTAGCCCTACCAGTACTTTGATTTCCCCCTGGTCCTAATTTACAGTGCCTTGCTAAGAGGTGGAGCAAGAACAGTAAAAGAGAAACCTACGTTAATCAAGGGTATCAGACGACCACAGCAGATAGTAAAGGCAGGGACCCAGAAGGTAGCGTAATCCAGACACAGACAGGGTCAGGGCTGGAGACAGTTGGTACTTTAATCCAGGAACAGGCACACGTTGGGTCAAACAGTAGACAGTAAGAGTATTAAAGGAACAAGCTGAAATCAGGGCAGGCAGCAAACAGAGAGTATTCCAGGGATAGGCTAGGGATAGCAACAGGAAAATCCAGAGACAGCAAGGCAAGGTTTACAAGGGCAGGCAAGGCGAGGGTACAAGAGCCAGGTAGCGAACAATGTTTAAATAAAGCACCACAGTACCACCAGTCAATTTCAAAGCTGTGGGGTGTGTATCCAAACTCATTAGCCTGCGGTATGTGGCCAGGCATGTTAGCCCACAGCTAACAAAAAAGTCTGTGAAATGTGTAGCAGCAGTAAGTAACCACCAGGAGAAGCTGGAAGGCTGTATCTTTTTGCCCAGCAACCAGGATGTAAGTAGAGGAGGCAGAGACAGGTGAGTTGACAGCGGCTAAGCAGTGGGCATAGGAGTACCAGCAACAGTCATAGGAGCAATAGACCCACTGCTAACAGCTACTTGCTGCCCACCAAACAGTTCAGGGCATATTCTTTTGTGGGGGTAGTGCATACCTCCCAACTTTTTGAGATGGGAACGAGGGACACCTATTAGCAAAAGTATGTAGGCATAGGACACACCCCCTACCACCCACCCACCCCCCCTTAAAGGAGAAATATACAAAAAAAATGATTACTTAAACCCACAAGTGCTTTTTTTACCACTAGTGTTGCTTTTGACATTTACAAACGTAGCAATTTAGAAATTGGATGAAAGGTTTAGCACTGTGAAAAAAATTTTGATAGGTAAATAGTGCATTTTATATACAACTATATAGATCAGACCAAAATGAGGGACAAATGAGGAGGAAATAGGGACAGAGGGATATTGTTCCAAATCAGGGACAGGCCCTCGAAATCAGGGACCGTTGGGAGCTATGGTAGTGTACTATTCGGGAACAGTGTTCTAATTCAGAATGCGATCGTCAGCAGACATCTGGATAAAAATAGTTTTCTTTTTAACAATTGGAAAGGCATGGACTTCTAACTGTTTAATTATCCTTGAAGCTTTCAGCTTTTGCAGGTATTTTCTAAAATTTTCCAAGTCTTATGGTGCTATTAGGGAGATGTGTAAAAGGACAATCTTTTTTCTTGTCAAAAGAAGTTTATTGAGTATACAGTGTTATAAAGATACATAAAGTAAGTTTACAAGGATCTATAAAGTAAGCTCATTGTTTTACAGTAGGGTTTATATAGGTAATAGGGATGAGCTTCGTGTTCGAGTCGAACCCATGTTCGACTCGAACATCGGCTGTTCGGTCGTTCGCCGAATTGCGAACGATATGGGCCGTTCGCGCCAAATTCGTGTGGCGCGTCATGGCCCATAATTCACTGCGGCATCGCAGTGCATTGCTTGCTGATGATTGGCCAAGCATGCACTATGACCCGCATGCTTGGCCAATCACAGCGCCGCCTGAACAGAGAGCCGTAATTGGCCAAAGCCAAGGAGGCTTTGGCCAATTATGGCTCAGGGGATTTAGTACACGCCCCACACTATATAAGGCCGCCTGCACGGCGGCCCTGTGTAGTGTGTGTTCCGGCGTTGAAAGAGATAGACAGAGAGAGAGACAGTGTCATTTGATTTGAGTTAGATAGATTAGGCAGAACAGTCAGTCAGTTAGCTGCACTTACAGTGTATTGTGTATATATATGCATCCCAGGTGTTGCATATATATATATACACTGTATTCAGTTTAGCTAGATCCGTTCCTGTTATCTTCTAGACTATTTACATTTAGTGCAGTGCGTCCTGCTCACAGTGTTCAGCTAGATCCGTTCCTGTTATCTTCCTACTGACAGGTAGGCTTGTCTTGTTACAGTATTAACAGCTACCTAAAGAAAATTACTGGTGTTCTTTTGATCCTATTAGTACCACGGTCAGGCAGCTAGACTATTTACATTTAGTACAGTGCGTCCTGCTCACAGTGTTCAGCTAGATCCGTTCCTGTTATCATCTAGACTATTTACATTTAGTGCAGTGCGTCCTGCTCACAGTGTTCAGCTAGATCCGTTCCTGTTATCTTCCTACTGACAGGCAGGCTTGTCTTGTTACAGTATTAACAGCTACCTAAAGAAAATTACTGGTGTTCTTTTGATCCTATTAGTACCACGGTCAGGCAGCTAGACTATTTACATTTAGTACAGTGCGTCCTGCTCACAGTGTTCAGCTAGATCCGTTCCTGTTATCTTCCTACTGACAGGCAGGCTTGTCTTGTTACAGTATTAACAGCTACCTAAAGAAAATTACTGGTGTTCTTTTGATCCTATTAGTACCACGGTCAGGCAGCTAGACTATTTACATTTAGTACAGTGCGTCCTGCTCACAGTGTTCAGCTAGATCCGTTCCTGTTATCTTCCTACTGACAGGCAGGCTTGTCTTGTTACAGTATATAAAGCTACCTGAAGAAAATTACTGGTGTTCTTTTGATCCTATTAGTACCACGGTCAGGCAGCTAGACTATTTACAGTTAGTGCAGTGCGTCCTGCTCACAGTGTTCAGCTAAACCTACAAGTTAGTGGGGTGCGTCCACCTCACAGTGTTCAGCTAAAGCTACCTGTAGAAGGTTGGTGGTGTTCTCATACTACAGGCAAGCAGTTGATTTTGCTAGCTGCAGTATCAGTACATATATATATAGATAGATATATATATCCCAGCTTAGTGCAGCTACAGGCCATTAGTATGTCTGGAAGGCCAAGAAGGAGAGGCAGATAGTCACAAGCCAATAAGAGAGGGCAAGCAGGCTCTGTGTCTAGTGCTGGTCGTGGAGACGGTGCATCCTCATCAGCACGTGGCCATGGGACACGCGTGGCCTTTTTTTCGGCAGCTGGCCGTGTTGAGCCGCAACATGCGGAAGACTTGGTCGAGTGGATGACCAAGCCGTCCTCATCCTCCTCATCCTCTCTTACCCATGCCCAGGGTGCTTTGTCTGGCAAAGCAGCGGCCTCTTCCCTCAGCTCAATGTCATCAGTGACTCCTTCCCTAGCTCCACCATGTCCTCCTGAGGAGTCCCTCAAACTGTTTGACCACAGTGTTGGGTACATGCTCCAGGAGGATGCCCGGCGTTTGGAAGGCTCTGATGATGATACTGAGCTCGATGAAGGCAGTAACATGAGCACGGACAGAGGGGGTGCCCAAGAAGGACAGCAATCTGGCAGTCATGCTCCCCCTGCTGCAGCATACTGCCAGGTTTGCTCCAGTGATGAGGAGGGAGGGGATGATGAGGTCTCTGACTCAACGTGGGTGCCTGATAGGAGAGAGGAGGAGGCGGCACATCACCAACGAGGCAGGATGCCCTCCAGGGGCCAGCCTAAGGGCAGCACATTGACTGCATCACACCCCAAAGCTCCACATGTGCAGGGCGCTGCAGTCTCTGCGCGTTATTCAAAAAGTTCTTTGGTGTGGGCCTTTTTTGAGACGAGTGCATCAGATCGCACCGCTGCTATTTGCAACATATGTCTCAAGCGTATCTCACGTGGCCAAAACATCTCCCGCTTGGGTACCACATGCATGACCAGACATATGTTGACCTGCCATGCAGTTCGTTGGCAAGCGTATCTAAAAGACCCACACCAAAGAACAAAGAGGATCTCTCCTTGCTCCTCATCAGCTGAGATTTCCAACCCCACTAGACCTCCAGTCCTCTCTGAGACCTGCAGTGAGAGGAATGAAGGTGTAGAATTAGGTGTGTCACAGCCAAGTACTTGTGGGCAATCTGCTTTTGGTACACCGACGTCAGATTGTACCAGGCAAATTTCCCTGCCCCAGCTGCTGCACCGCCGAAAGAAGTTTGCTCTCAGCCATCCACATGCCCAGCGGTTGAATGCTAGCTTGGCAAAATTGCTAGCACTTCAACTGCTGCCTTTTCAGTTGGTAGACTCTGCCCCCTTCCGTGAGTTTGTGGAATGTGCGGTTCCTCAGTGGCAGGTACCCAAACGCCACTTTTTCTCACGGAAGGCGATTCCGGCTCTCTACCGGCATGTGGAAGGCAATGTCCATGCCTCGCTGGACAGGGCGGTCAGCGGTAAGGTGCATATTACCGCTGACTCATGGTCCAGCAGGCATGGACAGGGACGTTACCTAAGTTTCACGGCGCATTGGGTGACTCTGCTGGCAGCTGGGAAGGATGCAGGACAAGGTGCAGTAGTGTTGGAGGTTGTTCCGCCACCACGCCTCCAAAATGCTAATGATTGTGACACACCTCTCTCCTCCACCCCCTCCTCTTCTTCTTCCTCCATGGCCTCTTCCTCGGAACCAGCGGTGCTCCATAGTCGTTCAAGGGGCTACGCAAGTACGCAGGCCAAAAGATGCCATGCGGTGCTTGAGCTGGTGTGCTTGGGGGACAGGAGCCACACTGGGGCAGAGGTTCTGTCAGCTCTGCAGGGGCAGGTTCAGAGGTGGTTGACGCCACGCCAACTTAAGGCAGGAATGGTGGTTTGCGACAATGGCACCAACCTCCTCTCTGCCCTCCGACAGGGACAAATGACCCATGTGCCCTGTTTGGCTCACGTCCTTAACTTGGTGGTGCAGCGGTTCTTGGGCAGGTACCCGGGCTTACAGGATGTCCTGAGGCAGGCCAGGAAAGTCTGTGTGCATTTCCGCCGGTCATATAATGCCAGTGCTCGGCTGACGGACCTCCAAAAAGAGTTTAACCTGCCCAAGAACCGCCTAATCTGTGACATGCCCACCAGGTGGAACTCAACGTTGGCCATGCTGCAGCGGCTACACACGCAGCAGAGGGCCATCAATGAGTACCTGTGCGACTATGGCACCAGGACAGGGTCAGGGGAGCTTGGTTTTTTTTCCCCACGCCAGTGGGCCATGATCAGGGATGCATGCACTGTCCTGTCACCATTCGAGGATGGTGAGCAGTGACAGTGCATGCATCAGTGACACTGTCCCCCTTGTCCACCTGTTGGAGCACACGCTGCGTGGAATAATGGACAGGGCACTTGAGGCAGAACAGAGGCAGGAAGAGGAGGACTTCCTTAGCTCTCAAGGCCCCCTTTATCCAGACAGTGTTCCTGCGTGCCCGCCGATCACACAGGAAGAGGACGAGGAGGAGGAGGAGGAGGAGGAAGATTGTGTCAGTATGGAGGTGGAGCCTGGCACTCAGCATCAGCAGCAGTCTTTAAGGGATCAGTCCCAAGAAACACATGGACTTGTACGTGGCTGGGAGGAGGTGGCTGCGGACGTTGTCGTCCTTAGTGACCCAGAGGACTCCGGACCAAATGCCTCAGCAAACCTACGCTGCATGGCCTCCCTGATCCTGCAAAGCCTGCGTAAGGATCCTCGTATTCGTGGTATCAAGGAGAAGGACCAATACTGGCTGGCAACCCTCCTTGATCCACGTTACAAGGGTAAGGTTGCGGACCTTATCTTGCCATCGCAGAGGGAGCAGAGGATGAAACATCTTCGGGAGGCCTTGCAGAAAGGTCTGTGCAACGCGTTCCCAGAGACTGGGAGGTTACAAACTCCTGTTTCTGGACAACGTGTTGCTGAGGCTTCGGTCAGTCAAAGAAGGAGCGGTGGAGAAGGTGGCCGTCTGACCGATGCGTTCAGACAATTTTTTGGTCCGCAGCCCCAAGGTATGATCGGTTCCAGCAACCATCGCCAGCGTCTGTTTTACATGGTGCAGGAATACCTAGGGGCAAGATCAGACTTGGACACCTTTCCCACCGAAAATCCTCTGGGTTACTGGGTCTTGAGGATGGATCACTGGCCAGAGCTTGCACAGTATGCAATTGAGCTACTGGCCTGTCCTGCATCCAGCGTTCTTTCGGAATGCACATTCAGTGCTGCTGGGGGCGTGGTAACCGATCACAGGGTGCGTCTGTCCACCGACTCGGTCGATCGACTGACCTTCATAAAAATGAATCAGTCTTGGATCACCACCAGCTACCAAGCACCTGATGCTGATGTAACCGAATAATTTTTTTTGAAATCTCAGATCCCTTCAAAGACTGCCTATGCTGATGCTGAGTGACTATCCCTGAGTAATTATCCTCTTCCTCCTCAATCATCACGCTGATAGCTTGTAAGAACATTTTTGGTTCTGGGCGCCACCACCAGTGCCTAAGGCACAATTTTTCAGCCCCTGTTTAACAGGGGCGTGTAATTACAATTTTTGATGTAATACTTTGCAGCAGGGCTCGTTCCTGCATTCCAACTAGAGTGTCTGTGAGGGGTTGCAGTGTTGTGGCACCAGCACCAGTGCCTAAGGCCCAATTTTTCTGCCCCTGTCTAACAGGGGCGTGTAATTACAATTTTTGATGCAATACTTTGCAGCAGGGCTCGTTCCTGCATTCCAACTAGAGTGTCTGTGAGGGGTTGCAGTGTTGTGGCACCAGCACCAGTGCCTAAGGCCCAATTTTTCTGCCCCTGTCTAACAGGGGCGTGTAATTACAATTTTTGATGCAATACTTTGCAGCAGGGCTCGTTCCTGCGTTCCAACTAGAGTGTCTGTGAGGGGTTGCAGTGTTGTGGCACCAGCACCAGTGCCTAAGGCCCAATTTTTCTGCCCCTGTCTAACAGGGGCGTGTAATTACAATTTTTGATGCAATACTTTGCAGCAGGGCTCGTTCCTGCGTTCCAACTAGAGTGTCTGTGAGGGGTTGCAGTGTTGTGGCACCAGCACCAGTGCCTAAGGCCTAATTTTTCAGCTCCTGTTCAACAGGGGCATGTAATTACAATTCTTGATCTAATATTTCACAGCAGGGCCCTGTGAGGGCTTACAGTGTTGTGGCCACAGCAACACCTAAGGCCCAAATTTCTGCTGAGTATATAGGGCAGGACCCTACTTTCAAACATCTAACTTACAAACGACTCCTACTTGCAAACGGAAGGAGACAACAGGAAGTGAGATGAAATCTACCCCTAGGAAGGGAAATTCTCTCCTGTAAGAGTTAATATGGGGAAAAAAATCTCCTTTCCACTGATGCTTTCCAATCCTTGTTCCACAAAAAAACCCAAATTTTCAAAAAACATTTTTCATTGGGACAAAAAGTGAGGTGAAATCTTCTGAAGAGGAGGAAAGACAGCAAAACAAATGTCACAGGGGTGATAACCCTTCCCTATGTTTTCCAAAAAGCTTAAAAAAGATTTTTTGGCTGGAGCTAAACACGTTAAAAATGTACCCGTTCAAAATTACAAAGAGATTCTACTTAACAACAAACCTACAGTCCCTGTCTTGTTTACACCGCCTGTATACTGCTGTTCAGAGTATATAGGGCCTGGTGGCCCCACACCTTTCCTTATTTTAATTTGGGTGCGGGGTTCCCCTTAATATCCATACAAGACCCAAAGGGCCTGGTAATGGACTGGGGGGTACCCATGCCGTTTGTCTCACCGATTTTCATCCATATTGCCATGACCCGACATTACATTAAACCCGCAAGCAGTTTTAAATGAGATTTTTTCCTTTAAAAATGACATTTGGTGCAGGGACTGTTCTAAACACGGGAAACACGCGTCACTTTACAGGCATGCTATAGACACCCCCCAGCTACGATATTTAAAGGAATATTTCACTTTTTTTTTTTTACTTTAAGCATCATTAAAATCACTGCTCCCGAAAAAACGGCCGTTTTTAAAAGTGTTTTTTGCATTGATACATGTCCCCTGGGGTAGGACCCGGGTCCCCAAACCCTTTTTAGGACAATACCATGCAAATTAGCCTTTAAAATGAGCACTTTTGATTTCGAACGTTCGAGTCCCATAGACGTCAATGGGGTTCTAAAGTTCGTGCGAACTTTCGGTCCGTTCGCAGGTTCTGGTGCGAACCGAACCGGGGGGTGTTCGGCTCATCCCTAATAGGTAAATATCATGGAATTTCAAATATTAAACATCGGGTTCACGTAAACCTAAATTAAAGATATATATCATTTCCTTAGTTACTTTTGTAGGTATTTAAATGATTTATACCTACTATACATATTGTTTACAAGTAGAGTGTATATAGGTCAAATAAATTCTGATAATGAGCTTTAATCGTAAGGTGGAGAAAAGGAAAGAGAAAGAAGAAAAAGGGTTGAAAGGTAGAGGTATGGTCCACAAGGTTGTCCCGCTCGTCAGTTTATTATTCTTTTTAGTTCTCTTTGAAGCCTTAGAATGGGTGTCTCTGTAAGTCATTTAATCTGTTACCATGGCAACAGGACAGAGTCATTGAAGTTTGACAGGAACTGTTGTTTTATCCAAGGATGCCAAAGTTTTTCAAATTTTGGAATTTGATTTTGATCGATGGCTACCATCTTAGCATGGGACATTGTATTATTCATTCTGTGAATTGTTTCTGCTAGTACCAATGTAGGAGATTTCCATGCCTTGGCCACTGTTTGTTTTGCAGCCGTTATTAGTTGGATCATAAGTTTGAATTGAGAGAGTGTTAACCATTCCGGTTTTAGATTAAGTAAAGTTAAATATGGATCTGGTTGTATTATTTTTTAAAATATTTTAGATGCAATCACGAAGACTTCCTTCCAGAAGGTTTGGATTACTGGGCACGTCCACCATATGTGTAAATATGTCCCTATTTTTGGGCATCCTCGAAAACAAAGAGCTGAGGTATTAGGTGAATATTTTGCCACTCTAGCGGGTACAAGGTACCAGCGAGTTAGGACTTTATAATTTGTCTCCAGTGCTAAGATGTTGGGTGAAGATGACTTAGATGTGAGCCATATGTTAGACCAGTCCGTGTCTTCTAAAGTTCGTCCCAGGTCCTCCTCCCACCTCTGAATGTAAGAGGGTCTATTAAGATTTGCTACTCCATATAATTGATTATAAAGTGATGAAATTGTACCTTTAGCAAATGGATCTTTTGTACAGATTGATTCAAAATGGATAATTGGGATAATGGTGTATCCCCCTTTAGGAATGGTGTATAGAAATTTTTGATTTGGAGATATTTAAATATCTCAGAGTTTGGTAGATCATATTTTTCTCTAAGCGATGGGAATGAAAGGAATGATTTAGATGCTATGAAGTCATTTAGTGTCTGAATGCCTGATGTTGTCCAAGCTTTAAAAGAATTTGGGTACATCCATGCCGGATAAAAGGCCGGATTTCTGATAAAAGAAAGGAGAGGATTGTGTGGAGATTGTAACTGATATTTGGTTTTTAGTTTATCCCAGAGAGATAAGAAGTGTTTAGTTATGGGATTATGAATTTTAAAGCGGTCTTTAGGATCAAGCCATAATAAATTTGATATTAATAGAGGGTCATTTTCTGAAGCCTCTATAAATACCCATAATGGGATTTCCTGTTTTGCATGGTATTTGGACAGACTGACCAAATGTGCTGCTCTGTAGTTGTAATGTACCTGGTAGTTGAGCCTGACTGGTAGAAGGAGACCTCTCTTAAGCGCTGGTTCAGGAGCCGCTGGAAGTGGGAACAGTGGTCTCCTGAGCACAGTGGGTAGGAGGGCCTGATGCGGGTTCCAGCAGAAGCAGATACCGGAACTGGGATGATGTCCCTCAGGGATGGCTGAGCTGTGGATGCAGGTAACTGGTGCAGGCCGGTAGGTAGACTGGTAGCCGGATGCGGAGACAGCAGCTGGATGCAAACAGGCAGGCTGGAAGCAGCGTTACAGGACACAGGCAAGCAAGGTCAGACAGTCCGTATTTGGCAGGAGATCAGGCAGGATATTAACAGGAGGGAAGATCCAAGGGTAGTCAGACAGGCAGGAGTTCGGCAACGGGTAGCAGAGAAAACGAGGTCAGACAAGCCGGGTCGGATAGGAGACTGGAGAATGGTCAGACGTAGCCGGGTCAATATCAAACAACAAGCAGGCAGATACAGGAACTTTCAGGTGCAGAGCTGCAGACGAACAGCAGCTAACATGAGCACCTGTCACCCTTTTAAAGGCCCCTTGGCGCCAAACGGTGCTAGCGCGAATGGGTGCGCGCACGGGCGCGCACCCGCGAACGCGCGAACGCGCGTACGGGCATTCGCGGGAGCGCTCCGGCGCCCCCTGGTGGGGATTTTGGCTGAATATGCTTGGAAATGATCCTTGAGGACCTACGTGCACGCAGATTCACCCGACGACTGCTGACATGCCCCTGACATTGCCCCCCCCCAACGGGCAGCCTCCGGATGCCCAGATACGCCTTTTTTTCAGGATGGGTAGAGAAGTATGCATGAATTAAACGTTTGGCATGAATATTACAGTCAGGTTCCCATGAGTTGTTCTCCGGACCATACCCTTTCCACTTAATTAAAAACTGTACTTGCCCAGACCTCTTTCTGCAGTCAAGGATGGATTCCACTTCATATTCTTCATTGCCGTCCACCAGAACTGGTTCAGGGACCCTGGTGCCCCTATCAGGAAAAGGATCATCTACAGCAGGCTTTAAGAGTGATACGTGAAATACAGGATGTATCTTAAGTGAATCAGGTAAGCATAATTCATACGATACTTCATTAATTTTCCTTTTCACAGGGAAAGGTCCAATAAATTTTGGGGCAAGCTTCTTGGAAGGACATGACAATCTGATATTATTAGTGGACAGCCATACCTTGTCGCCAGGTTGAAGGTTTAGATCTCCCCTTCTTTTCTCATCAAAGAACCTCTTATTATCCGCTTGTGCTTTGGATACCGCCTCCTGCAAGATCCGATTATTACGACTGAAGAACTGCACTGTGTCCTGGACCGCTGGAACTGAAGATTCTGAAAGAAAATCTGGTAAAAAAGATGCATGAAAACCATAATTGGCAAAGAAAGGAGATTGACCTGTGGCAGAGTGACTGGCGTTATTGTACGCGAATTCTGCAAGTGGCAGCAAGGATACCCAATCATCTTGCACAAAAGATGTAAAACACCTAATGTATTGCTCCAGAGTTTGATTTGTCCTTTCAGTTTGCCCATTAGTTTGGGGGTGGTATGCTGAGGACAGGGCTAGTTCAATCTTCAAGTTTTCACAAAGGGCTCTCCAAAAACGTGAAGTAAACTGCACCCCCCTATCAGACACTATGTTTGCGGGAATCCCGTGTAACCTAACGATCTCCTTAATGAACACACGAGCCGTCTCTACAGCAGAAGGGGTTCCTTTTAGGGGCACAAAGTGGGCCATTTTGGATAGCCGGTCGACGACCACAAAGATCGCCGAACACCCCTCCGAATGTGGCAGTTCGACTATATAGTCCATTGCTATCATCCTCCAGGGCCTATCTGGTATAGGCAATGGTCTTAGTAGACCCCACGCTCTGTTCCTGGGGGTTTTGTTCTGGATGCAGACAGAGCAGGAGTTGACATATTTCTTGCAAAATTCCTTTAAGTTAGGCCACCAAAAAGTGCGCTGCACCAGCTCAAGGGTCTTACGGACCCCAAAATGTCCTGCAAGTGGGTGGTCATGCAAAAGCGTCGGCACCTTGACTCTAACGTTTTCTGGCACGAAGATTTGACTTCCCCTCCATAATAGTCCATCTCGAGATGTTAAGGAAGACTCCTGAAGACTTGAAGGTTCTGGGGATGCTTCTCTAATCATGGATAGCAAATCTGTCTGAAGGAGAAGAAAACTGTTTGCCGGCAGAATAGTGTCAGGGACAGAAGAGTCCTTAGGATTATCAAACATGCGTGACAGTGCGTCTGGTTTTGTATTCTTGGATCCCGGCCGGTAGGTGATGTGGAAGCAGAATCGTGTGAAAAATAGGGCCCAACGGGCCTGTCTGGGTTTCCGTCTTTTAGCAGATCTTAGATACTCCAGATTTTTGTGATCTGTATAAATCAGTACTGGATGGACTGCACCTTCAAGCAAGTATCTCCATTCTTCCAAGGCAGTCTTGATGGCAAGTAACTCCCGATCCCCCACATCGTAGTTCCGCTCAGCCGGCGAAAGTTTTCTAGAGAAGTACCCAACAGGATGCATCAGATCTTTGTTGCCCTGACGTTGGGAAATAATAGCACCCACAGCTACTTCGGAGGCATCAACCTCTAGAATAAAGGGCAAAGATGGGTCTGGATGGCTAAGAATCGGAGCTGACGTGAAACGCCTTTTTAATTCTTCAAAGGCCTCCTGGGCCTCCTGGTTCCAGTGGAAACGAAGATTCTGCTTGGTTAGCTGTGTAATGGGGGAGATGATGGCAGAGAACCCCCTGATAAACTTCCTGTAAAAGTTCGCAAAGCCAACAAAGCGTTGTACGCCTTTCTTGTCCATGGGTGCTGGCCATTCTAACACAGCAGACACTTTCTGAGGATCCATTTTAATACCGGTTGGGGAGATGACCAACCCCAGAAACTGAATCTCTTTTTGTTCAAATTCGCACTTCTCCGCTTTGGCGTACAATCTGTGCAAGCGGAGTCGCGCTAGGACTTTACGGACATGTTCCCTGTGTTGCTCAAGTGAACTGGAGAAGATAAGGATATCGTCCAGGTAAACAATTAAGAAGATGTCCAGGAAATCTTTAAACACATCGTTGACCAGATGCTGAAATGTGGCAGGAGCATTGCAAAGGCCGAAGGGCATGACCAAATATTCGTAGTGCCCGAAACGGGTCCGGAAAGCCGTCTTCCATTCATCCCCGGCCCGAATGCGGACCAGATTATAGGCCCCTCTCAGGTCTAATTTGGTGAAGATAATGGCGGTCCGTAATTTTTGAAACAGTTCTGGTATTAGGGGCAACGGATAACGGTTCTTGACCGTAACCTTGTTTAGTTCCCGATAATCCACGCAAGGGCGGAGCGTAAGATCTTTCTTAGAGACAAAAAATATTCCTGCTCCTGCTGGTGAAGTGGACTGTCGAATGAAGCCTTTTTCTAGATTTTCATTGATGTAAACCTTAAGCGCCTCTTGTTCCTTCTCGGACAGCGGAAAGATGCGCCCAAAAGGGATCTCAGCTCCAGGAAGCAATTCAATTGGACAGTCATAGGGGCGATGGGGTGGCAGAGAATCTGCTCCCTTCTTGCTGAATACAACCGCAAAGTCCTGATAGACTTATGGTACGTTTTGAAGCAGATCTGGGTCAGTGTCCATACATAGTAGGGTAGTAGCAGGATTAACAGGTTCAGGTAGGCAATGTCTTTGACAATAGGGTGACTGAAACTTGATCTCGCCCGTGGCCCAATTGACAAGAGGGTTGTGGGCTTGAAGCCAGGGCATACCCAAAATGATTGGGAAAAGAGGTGATGAGATGACGTCCAAGATTAAGATCTCTCGATGCTGGGATGAACAGATAGCAGATAGCGGAAGGGTTTCTTGAGAGACCTGCCCGGATTTTATACGGGACCCATCGGCCAGAAAAATTGAGAGTCTGTGTGTCTTGTCTTTTAGAGGAAGTTCTTGCTGTGTAGCAAAAGTGGAGTCAACAAAGCAGCTACATGCCCCGGAATCAACAATGGCGTTGACTTGAATTGTTCTTCCCTGGAGCTGTAATGAGAGAGGGAGAACAAGTTGAGTGGCATTGGCCGTTAAAGCAGACAAACTGGTTGGAGCTGAAGAAAAACACTTACGGGTCTTCACTGGGCAGTTGTTCACGTAGTGGCCCGTTCCGCCACAATAGAGGCAAAGGTTCAGTTGGCGCCTGCGTGCCCGTTCTTCAGGGGTCAGAGTAGTACGCATAAGTCCAAGTTGCATGGGTTCAGGGGCATCAGTTACCTGGTTGGCTGGACTTGGCCCGGCAGAAGGTAGATACCGAGAGGCAGGCAGCGGGGCTCTGGCAGTCATCCACATAGGCCGAGTTTGTTGGGCAGATCGTTCAGACCGGCGCTCATGAAGGCGTCGGTCAATCTGGATAGTGATGGCAATGAGCTCTTCTAAGGTGTCAGGCATTCCTACTCGGGCAAGCTCATCCTTAAGACCCTCAGATAACCCCATGCGGAATTGGTGGCGTAGGGCTGCATTATTCCATTGAGTATCCGCGCTCCAGCGTCGAAAGTCCATGACATAGTCCTCGGCCGGTCTACGGCCTTGCTGGAGCGCGATCAAAGCTGCCTCAGCGGTGGCAGCCCGCTGAGGATCCTCATAAAGCTGGGCCATGGCTTCAAAAAAGGCAGGTAGGGTCTGGATCTGTATGGCGTTGGATTCAAGCAAGCGATGGGCCCAGGTCTGGGGTTCCCCCTGCAGGAGGGATACAACAAACCCCACTTTGGTGGCTTCCAAAGAAAAAGTCCGTGGCTGTAGTCCAAAGTAAAGTTGACAAGCGCTGCGGAAGGCCACAAACTTAGTTCGGTCACCGGAAAACTTGTCAGGAACAGGTACTCTTGGTTCTGGTGGGAGCATGACCACTGAGGGTGGTGCAGCAGCCTGTACTGGAGCAGCTGCGGGTGCAGCGGCTACACCACCGGAACCACTGAGGTTTAACACTTGCCCTTCCAGTCTGTTATAACTGTCTTGTAGAGTCTTTACTGCTTGGGTGAGGGTCGCCAAGTGTGTACAGATCTCCTGGATGGGAGAGGTCTCTCCTGCAGGCTCAGTCATGGCTGTTCGTACTGTAATGTACCTGGTAGTTGAGCCTGACTGGTAGAAGGAGACCTCTCTTAAGCGCTGGTTCAGGAGCCGCTGGAAGTGGGAACAGTGGTCTCCTGAGCACAGTGGGTAGGAGGGCCTGATGCGGGTTCCAGCAGAAGCAGACACCGGAACTGGGATGATGTCCCTCAGGGATGGCTGAGCTGTGGATGCAGGTAACTGGTGCAGGCCGGTAGGTAGGCTGGTAGCCGGATGCGGAGACAGCAGTTGGATGCAAACAGGCAGGCTGGAAGCAGCGTTACAGGACACAGGCAAGCAAGGTCAGACAGTCCGTATTTGGCAGGAGATCAGGGAGGATATAAACAGGAGGGACGATCCAAGGGTAGTCAGACAGGCAGGAGTTCGGCAACGGGTAGCAGAGAAAACAAGGTCAGACAAGCCGGGTCGGATAGGAGACTGGAGAATGGTCAGACGTAGCCGGGTCAATATCAAACAACAAGCAGACAGATACAGGAACTTTCAGGTGCAGAGCTGCAGACGAACAGCAGCTAACATGAGCACCTGTCACCCTTTAAAAGGCCCCTTGGCGCCAAACGGCGCTAGCGCGAACGGGCGCGCGCACAGGCGCGCGCGCACCCGCGAACGCGCATACGGGCATTCGCGGGAGCGCTCCGGGGGCCCCCTGGTGGGGATTTTGGCTGAATATGCTTGGAAATGATCCTTGAGGACCTACGTGCACGCAGATTCACCCGACGACTGCTGACATGCCCCTGACAGATAGGCCGATAATTCACACAGGAAGTATCATCAGAAAGGGGTTTTGGGATCATACAAACAATTGTCATTAGTGTTTCTTGCCGAAAAGAATGTCCATCTAGAAGTTTGTTAAAAGTTTCAGTGAGAATGGGAGAGAGTATTTCTGAGAATGTTTTATAGTATAAAGCCGAGTAGCCGTCTGGGCCTGGTCTTTTGTTAAGTTTTAGGTCTTTTATGGCGTTAGCAACTTCATCTATAGTTATAGGCTCATCCAAACTGCTTTTTTGATTCTGAGATAACTCAGGTAAGGTTATTTTTGAGAAGAAGGATTCAACCTCTGTAGGATTAAATTCATTGTTTGTCTTGTATAAAGTTGCGAGATGTGAGTGAAATTTATGGACTATTTTAACTGGATTACAAGTGTAAACATTTTTTGATAATTTCAAACGTATTGGTTTGAAAGATTTGTTAGTTGAATTTAATGCCAAATATGTACCTGGTTTGTTTGTATTCATGTAGAAATTGTGTTTGGAGCGTTTGAGGGATTTATCAACTGACTCAGTGAGAAATAGATCGTATTCCAATCTAGATTTTTCCAGATGAGATTTTGTACTCTGAGATGGATTATCTTGAAATGATATGTAGGCTGCATTAAAATTGAGTTCTAGTTTTTTTGCTAGATTTTTGCGTTCCCGTTTAAATAGTGCCATTTGTCTTTGTATTGTACCACGCAAGACAGGCTTATGAGCTTCCCACAGTGTTATTGGGGAGATGTCTGTTGTATTATTAATTGATATGTATTCCTTTAAAGCTTGTTCAATGGCCATCTGATGTAGTGGGTGTTTGAGCATTATGTTCGGTAAGTACCACGTTGGGTCATGCGCTTTTGGTATGGCTGAGGCTATAGTAGTGTATACTGCATTATGGTCAGACCACGGAATCGGAATTATATCTGATGCAATAATTTCTGGTATCATTCCTATTGTTAGAAAAATATGATCTATTCTGGTGAAGGTTTGATGAGGGTGCGAGAAATAAGTGAATTTCTTTTTCATTGGGTTACTTTCTCTCCACGAATCTACCAGATTGTATTTGGAAAGAAGTTGAGAAAAAGGTAATCTAGAGGTTATTTTGGATGGTGTAAAAGGTGATTTATCTAGAAATGGGAGGAGGACCTGGTTCGAATCCCCACACATTATCACTGTTCCTATTTTGTGTGTATTAATCACTTGTAATATATTTGAGAGGAATGGTGTAGGTTGTTTGTTAGGAGCGTAGTAGGAAATCACCGTGATTGCTGTATCCATTATATAACCCATGAGTATCAGGTATCTACCTTCTGGGTCTTTAATTTCTGATGATAAGGTGAATGGTGTGGATCGGTGAAATGCAATTAGAGTTCCCCTTTGCTTGGTACAGGCAGAAGCCGTGTAAATTTGTTGATAAAAAGGAGAAATATATTTTGGAGTAGAATCTTTGGTGAAGTGTGTTTCTTGGAGGCATACTATGTGAGCCTTCTTGTTATGGAAAGTACGGAAGGCTTTGGTCCTTTTTTGAGGGACATTTATTCCCTGAACATTCAGGGAAAGTATATTCAGTGGTGCCATGGCAATAGATCAAATAGTTTTGACTTACTTTTTGTTATGCAGAGCTGACTGCGCAGATCAACCTGTGTGGACTGAAGAGATGAATAGATAGAAAAGAAACCAGTGAATTCTGGAGTAAAGAGTAAACAAAAAACATATGAGATTAGATGATACATTGTATAAATTATTTTTTGCAAGAAATCACAATTTACCCGTGAAAGAGAATAAATATCTCTCTCAGGGGAATAAGTGCCTTCGTCACACTCCCACATAATATGGTTGGGAGAATGAGGAGGGCTAATGGGGGTACACGGATCTTCCGCTTACAGGAGAGAAGTGCTATGTTAAAAGACATCAAAATGATGTTTCATTAATTGGAGTGCAGAATATAGTTTTTGTTGAAATTATTTATTCCAGGGTTGTTGTATATGGTTAGTCTTGCCCTAGGCTAAATAATTCAGTTAGAAAGGTACTGTTAATAACTTTGGTATTGATGAAGATAGTTTGAATTATTTTGGGATTTTAACCCTTTTAGAGTAAACAATTACATATTTTATTCATATGTAACTGTTTAGATATGTTAACTCATAAAATTGAGGTTGTATTGCTTCAGATTAGAATAAACAAAAACATAGTTCTAGGAACTAGTTAGGTAATAATATATTTGTTTTAAGAAAAGAAAGAAAAAGCTTCCATTACTTCTGGATTATTGAACATATTTGTCCTAAAAAGTAATAAATCTATTGTTATTACCTGATAATATATAACTGAACAAGAATTTCCTTATTTCACTTATATATTCTAAGGCTATATGAATCAGAAGTAATAAGAAATATAACTGGAATGTAACATGATCCCACACAGTGTGTGACTATCAGAATGCAGTTACATTCAGTTATAAATACAGGTTTTTTATAGAGAACCATCTCTTAGTATAATAAATGAAGAGATATCAGGAATTAGGATGTCAGTCCATTGAATCTTCTTGGTCCATGAATGATGTGGCATAACGGCCTCTTTTGTGAGAATGATGATTCCCATTTTGTTCTGAAATTTTCTGGGTGCTGCCTGAAGGTGAAGATGATGCCATTCTTCTGCCTGCGGGAGTGTTGCTGCTTGTGGGTTCTGTCAGATTTAATTTTAAAAGGGTTTGTTGTAGTTCATCTGCTGATCTGCTTCTGTAAATTGTACCTTGGTAGTTAAATCTGACTGAAAAGGGGAAGCCCCATTGATACATAATGTTGTGGCGTTGCAGTTCCATTAGATGGGGTTTCATGGATCGTCTTTTAGTAATAGTAAGTTGGGATAGGTCAGAAAAAATTTGATAATTGTGTCCTTGAAAATTAAGTTCCTTTTTTTCTCTTGCAGCAATTAGTATTTGTTCTTTCGTTCTGTAATAATGAAATTTTGTGATTATATCACGTGGGGGTCCATCTTTCTTTTTGGCTGTGAGGGCTCTGTGTACTCTGTCCAGTTCTAAACGTTCAATAGGGATATCTGGCTTTAGTTCTTGTAATAGAGCAGTAATAGTAGATTGCAGGTCTGTCACAGTTTCAGGTATTCCCCTTATGCGCAAGTTTGAACGTCTGGCTCTATTTTCGTAATCTTCGAGCTTAGTTTGAAGTATTAAATTCTCTTTTTTTAATTGTTCCAATTCTGTTATATTTTCTTGGGTTGTAATTTCAATTTCATCCATTTTTATTTCTAAGGCTGCGGTGCGGTTTCCCAGCTCTCTTATTTCTTTGGTTAGGCTTTTTGTTATTTGGTCTGAGGTTTGTTTTAAAGCCTTATGAAGCATCTTTTCAAATTGTAATAATATTACTGGGGATACTGAGGAGGCTTGTGGAGAAGTTTGTGAGAGGATTTGTTCTGTATCTGACTCAAATGGAGAGTCTTGCTGTGACATTTTCTGTCTGTGAGAGCGCCCTGATGCTGTATCTTGTGAGGTGACTGGAGCTGCTTCAGCTGCAGTGAGTGCCTGTGAGCTCTTTGTGAGGTGATTTTTATTTCTGCCACGGTTTCCTCCCAGTACCATATTTCCTGCCCAAACTTTCACAGTTTGTTCCCTGGGGCAAAAAGGTTCAAATGGATACCTTTTGAGCCTGCAGGCTCCGCTTTGTCCTTCTCTTCTCTCCTCAGCGGTGTGGAGCTCTAACAATGCATGTCTGCTCCGCCTCCTGCCCCCCGGACAATCTTTTTTCAACCTGATTTGAAGTTGGACACTTTTGGCACAGTCCATGTCCAGCTTGCTTGTTGAAACAGTTGTTCCTTTTTGTGAACAATCTTTTTTGCTCTGGCTGTCTATTCAGATGATAGTAATACACCTCTTAATTCTACCAGTTTTGCACTAGTATTGTCGCTTGTCAGGATTGGAGTAGGCAAGGGAGTGTAGCGCACCCCCTAAGGAGCCGCAAGTAGCTGGGATTCCCCACCCTGCACAGCCAGGCACACCAAATTTTCACAGGCACTCTTAAGTCAGAGAACAGTCTGTGACTTTGGGTTTTTTTGTTTATTGAGGGATAATAACCTGGATGGGATGGGAGGTTATGGGATGCCCATTTGACTTCAACAACAACTTAAGGGACAACTCTTCCTATATACAGTCTCTATATACAGCTCCTCTTCTTCATCCCAGCACACACTTGCTTACAGAACCTAGCTGAGACACTGTGACTCAGTCAGATGAAGCAATGGCCCATTACAGGCAGGAACCTGAGGGCCCTTAGATGTGTAGCAGAATTTCACTGTCCAGCTTGCATCACTCCTGTGGCTGCTGATCACATGAGGGACACCTATTAGCAAAAGTATGTAGGCATAGGACACACCCCCTGCCACACACCCTTAAAGGAGAATTGTACAAAAAATCTCAGTGATTAAACACGCAAGTGATTTCTTTTCCACTACTATTACTTTATATTGAATTTACAAATGCAGAAATTTAGAATTTGGATGAAATGTTTAGCACTGGAAAACACTTTTTGAAAGATAAATAGTACATTTTATATACAACTATATAGATGCGACCAAAATGAGGGACAAATGAGGAGGAAAGAGGGACAGAGGGACTTTGTTTTGAATCCCTCAAAATTAAGGACAGTTGGGAGCTATGGTCACCTATGTGTTGTTCTCATGGAACTGAACAAACAGCAATCTGACTAAAGGATCCCACAGGATGTCTCTCTGAGGTCTCTGCTGCCGTGTTCCAGAAAGTTCCTCCCAGACGTTGCTGCAGAACAGTTCCCTTCCTGATATCACAATCAAACTCCTCATTCAAGCAGGCACACGTGTTCATGTTTTCTGTATTTATCCCATAGAGGTAAATTGCAGTAGCTATTTTGGTGTAGTCTGAACTTAACTGTGGACATACTATTATGCAGCGTACACACAGACAGACTATTCGGCAACAAAGGTCCGACAGTCTTTCAACTGACTTTCGACGGACTTCCGACGGACTTCCGACGGACTTCCGACGGACTTTCGAACAAACCGACTTGCCTACACACAATCACACCAAAGTCTGACGGATTCGTACGTGATGACGTACGACCGGACTAAAATAAGAAGTTCATAGCCAGTAGCCAATAGCTGCCCTAGCGTCGGTTTTCATCCATCGGACTAGCATACAGACAAGCGGATTTCTCGATAGGAACTGGGTCCGGCGGAGTTCCGATGTACAGATTTGAAACATGTTCCAAATCTAAAGTCCGTCAGATTTTCGACAGAAACAGTCCGCTGAAGGTCCCATGAAGCCCACACACGTTCGGATTGTCCGCCAGATTCGGTCCGTCGGACCAGTCCGGTCGAAAAGTCCGGTCGTGTGTACACGGCATTAGAAACCAAGTGTCCTCTAGTGTCAAATAATAAACAATTGCTCCAAAAAGCAGGTGACAATGTTATTTTGCAAAGTGAAACAGTTCTGCTCAAGAGCTACACAACAGGTAGCGTGGCAAGTATCTCTGAAGTGACTGCACCACCCACCCCCACCCCTTCACCACCATCTAAATACTTGGGCCTTCCCAAGAACAAGCACATAGTCTGACAACGGGATAGTTTCACATATTACCAAAACCATTATATACTGAAGGGGTACATCTCACCACAAATAAAAATTTCAAGATCAAACAGTTTTGCTGAATACCTACACAACAGGTAAATGGCTACAAACACATAATGTTTTCTTGTTTTACTGGTCCTACCCTGGTTAAAGATAATGTGACATTGGGGTTGATTTACTAAAGGCAAATAGACTGTTTACGGTAAAACACCCAACTTGCACCATGTCCACCAATCACTGCAGCATCAGGGCACACTTTGGGGTTGATTTACTAAAGGCAAATAGACTGTGCAATTTGCAAAGTGCAGATGCACTCTTCAAGTGCAGTTGCTCCAGAGCTTAGTAAATGATGTAAAGCTTCACTTTGCAAAGAATACCCAATCACATGCAAGGAAAATTTACAAAAAGGCATTTTTGCTTGCACATGATTGGGTGATGGAAATCAGCAGAGCTTCTGCTCATTTACTAAGCTCTGGAGTAACTGCACTTGCAGAGCACAACTGCACAGTCTATTTGCCTTTAGTAAATCAACCCCAAAGTGTCAATTTGATTTAAATATTTGCTTCTAATAGCCCGCACACACAATCCGAAAATCATACAACAGATTGTCCGTTTTTCTTTGCATGCTAGTCACATATTGAAAATGAAGCGTTTACTAAAGTTCTGAAAATTCTCGTATGACAGAATAAAAAATCGGATGTGATGTGTTGTAGTGTATTTTTATTGTATTTTCGAATGGCAACTGTACTGATTAACCATTTGCTTATTGGGCACTTAACCTCCCTGGCGGTATGATTCTTTCTGATTTTAGGTGCTGAAAGCGGTACAATTATTTTGCAATGAAATTTGGCGTTTTATATTGTAGGTATTTAATTATTAACAATAACACACTTAAATCTGTCCAAACAAGAGTCTAGTAGATATCCCGGGTATGATAAAGTTTGAAACACAAAAACATAAATTATAATATAATAAAAAAAAAATAATAATTAAAAAAAATAAAAATAAATAGTAATAAAATAAATTTCCACACGATTCACTATCGCTCAATTCTGCAAGTGTTCTAATTTACTATCGCAGTTTTCTAGCTGGTCTAAAGCCATTTTTGACGTAAAGGGACACTTTTTGGTTGCTATGGACAATCTCCAGTTTCCAGGCAGAAAGAACAGTGTATGCAATATAAAACTGCATGCAGGGCATGGGCCAGAGCACTGGGGACAAATGGGATGTGAAATGATTTCATACAGTACTGTAATCTGTAAGATTACAGTACTGTATGTGTTATGATTTTTACATTTTTTTGAATTTGCCGCCAGGCTCCGCCCCCGTGCGTCGCGACGCTCGCAGGGAACGGAGCCTGGCACGGAGAGGCTTCGGAGGAGGACGGAGCCCTCGGACAGTGCGGGGGACATCGCAGGATCCCGGGGACAAGGTAAGTAAGGAGGCACCAGGATCCTGCGATGTAATCCCGAGTGTGGCTCGGGGTTACCGCTAATGGTCCTGAAATGTAACCCCGAGCCACACTCGGGAAAACCGCCAGGGAGGTTAAACCCCCTTCCTGCCCAGGCCAATTTTCAGCTTTCAGCACTCTCACATTTTGAATGACAGTTGAGCGGTCATGCAATGCTGTAACCAAATTACATTTTTATAATTTTTTCCACACAAATAGAGCTTTATTTTGCTTATATTTACTCACTGCTGGGTTTTTTATGTTTTTCCTAAAAAAAAAAAAACGAAAAAAGACTGAAAAAAACAAAAACATAGTTTGTTATAACATTTTGAAAACAGGTAATTTTTCTCCTTCATTGATGTGTGCTGATGAGGTGGCACTGATGGGCACTGATAGGCTCCACTGATAGGCACTGATAAGGTGGCACTGATGGGCACTGATTAGTGGCACTGGTGGGCACTGATGAGGCGCACTGGTGGCCACTGATGGGCACTTAGAGGTGGCACTTATGGGTGGCACTGATAGGCACTGATAGGCAGCACTGAAGGGCATTGATAGGTGGCACTAAAGGGCACTGATAGGTGGCTCTGATAGGCACTGGTAGGTGACACTGATAGGTGGCACTGATGGGCACTGATAGGTTGCACTGGTAGGTGGCACTGGTGGGCACTGATAGGCAGCACTTCTATGCACTGGTAGGTGGCGGTGGCACTGGTGGGCATTGCATAGCAGAAGTGGCTCTCCGTGATTGGGACCAATGTGCCTCTAACAGAAACCGCTAATTGGCTTTTTTTTCTCCTCACGCTGTTAGCGTGAGGGGAAAAGAAGCCTATTACGATCTTCTGTTTTCATCACATGATCAGCTGTCATTGGCCAAATTGTTACAGTTATGCCCCGTACACACGGTCGGATTTTCCGATGGACAATGTCCGATCGGAGCGTGTTGTCGGAAATTCCGACCGTGTGTGGGCTCCATCGGACATTTTCCATCGGATTTTCCGACACACAAAGTTGGACAGCAGGAGATAAAATTTTCCGACAACAAAATCCGATCGCGTCAATTCCGACCGTGTGTGGCCTGTTCCGACGCACAAAGTGCCACGCATGCTCAGAAGAAATTCCGACACGGGACAGCTCGTTCTGGTAAACTTAGCGTTCGCAATGGATACAGCACTTTCGTCACGCTGCAATGTAAAAAATGGTTTAATACAGCGCACTCTCTTCTTCTTTATAATGTGACAAGAATTAAGTAGTTTTGCTGCTCATATTCACACACACTTCTCACAAACTTTTATTTGTGTTTTTTTTAGTGGGATTCCCTCAATATATTGTTATTAGTTGTCACATCTGACAGTTTTATATTTTTTATGTTTTTTTTTTTGGTTTTTAAGCCTTTTTTTTTCTTTAATGTTTGTATTTTTTCCAAGGCTGATCTTTGTTCAATGTTATTATTTAATCTCCATGAGATTTTTTGTTGTTGGTGTCCCTTGTTCATTTCACATTGTATATTAGAAATGTACCTGAATCCTCACAAACAAACCATCATTTTTGAAGTAAAACACATAGGAGAGTATAAATCAAAACAAAAATCCTTTATTAAGGGCTCAGAACCAAACAAAGAGGAAGGCAACACTGGATCAACAGGAGAAATTAGTGAAGCCTGGGACCCCCACGGCAGACATCAATTCTTCAACATCAAAATTGGTGGCCTGAGGAGTCCATATATAAGGGAGGGCAGTCTGGTCCGGGATTCACAGAGACTCGGATAGCAGCAGATGACATCTCTGTCCCCAGGCTGTGGTACCACAAGAGGCTGCATCTTTTGGCCGGCCAGACTGGATCCAGGGTCCTCACTGTCTGGTCTTCCTTTCACACTTCCTTCCGGGCTGTGGCTGTGCAGTTGGAGATGTGGCAGGAGGAGGAGTAGGACCTGGAGGAGGAGTAGGACCTGCAGGAGGAGGAGAAGGACCATCACAAAGGTGTGTTTGAGGTCTAATTTGGCCCCTCATACCTTTCGCCAGAGCCTCTGATATGAGGGCCTCACACATGGCTTTTTGGCCCTCCTCCATCCTCTGCATTTTATATGCAATGAATGCAGCAATGTTCTCCTGCCTGGTGTGTGGTGCTCCCAGGACCTCTGTAGCCCTACAAAAAAATCTGATAGCAGCCTCCTCTAGGGTACTCCTCCTCCTGCCACTTTCTGTTTCCAGGGCGGGTGGAGGGACCTGCAGATCAGCCAGCCGGCTCGGCCCGGCCACCTCCTGGCTGAGACTTCCCTGTGTATGAAAAAGGGACATGGTTTTAGTGTTTGCATCATCAATCACAATCATAAATTAGTACTCCCAACTAACATCTAGTTAACATCATTGATTGGACAAGCAGAAATATTTAGAGGAATGCTATACCTGGCTCAATCTGGGCTCCTCCACATGTGGCCTGGAAGGCCCAGGTTGGGCGTCAGAAGCCTCAGCCGGGGGGGAAGGAAGCGTGGAAGGAAGACTGGAGAGGGATGGCCTGGGTTCAGTCTGGCCTGCCAGAAAATGCAGCCTGTCGTAGTACAACATCCTGGGGACATAGATGTCATCTGCTGCTCCGGATCTCTGTGAATCCAGGACTTTATTGCGCTCCCTCAGATATGTACTCTTCAGGCCACCAATGAAAATCTTTAAAAAAGTGATGTCTGCCGTGGGGATCACCTGCTTCACAATTTCACACAATTGCTCCAGTGCTGCCTTCCTCTTTGCTTGGTTCTTGTAATGGGGGTGTTTAATCTCCCACAGACAGGGCAGCTCCCTTAGCATCTCTATGAAGACTGAAATGAAGTCCTGATCTTTCAGTACCATATCCATGTTCACTGCAAGACACAACACAAGACAAAGCCTAATGTCACACCAAACTCTCCTAATCTTGTTACAATATAGGCCTCAATCTATAGAAGCAGTATAGGCCCAAGTTTGTCTCTTACCTTTGTTCTTACGATCGCCGCGTTCAATGCTCCTTCCTCCGCTCACAGATCAAACGTAATACGCACGCGTGTTACGCTTTATATACACTGCGCATGCGTGTAACTCCGCCCGCCCCTGACGTTCTTTCTAGTGTATTCCCCGCCCCTTTTCGTTCGGCGCAGTGGGGGAAGAGCATGATGGCGGACATACAGCAGGTGCGTGCTAATTCTAGCAACGAGGAGGAGGAAAGGGCGGATCCAGGCACGTCCCGATCCAGAAGGAGACGTTTTAAGGCCACAAATATGTCGTTTGGGGAGATGTTGGAGATGGTCGACATCATGAGGAAGTCCGACTATGACGGAAAATATGGGCCTTACCCCAACCCCAATATCCGAAAGGCCAAAATCATGGCGAAAGTGGTCAGGAGTCTTGAGAGGAATTTCGGGGTACGAAGGTCTAAAGATCAGCTCAGGAAGCGGTGGTCGGACCTGAAGTTGAGAGAGCCAGAGCAGTACCGAAAGATCCGGAGAGTGCTGCAAAAAAGTAAGTAGTTGTGCTGTGTTCCTATTCTTTCTGTCTTTATTACGTTCGTTCTGCTCCATATGCTTTGATTAGTTGTAACGTTTACAAAGGTCAACTTTAATGTTCATGGGCACATTATTCGTTCGTATCAAACTTTTTTCTTTCGGCCTCTAGAACACCATTGTTTAGGCCATATGCATTTTCACACATTTTTGGGGGCCTACTTGGATGCCAAATATTTGTTTGTGTAGATGGGTTTGTTACTAGAATGAAATGCCAACTAGATTGTGTGTAAGGAGAGGACACTGAGCAGCTGCTTTCACATCTGGACACTGGAGCACTAGTGTGGGACACAAGAACACCATTTTTATTAGGGGGCCACACAGGTGCTCCAGTGTATACTATAGGGGGGTCTCCATCTGTGAAGCTTGTACCAAACAGGTAAAGTATTGCAGCTTGACAAAGGGCAATAAAAAATATACATCTTGGAACTCGGCTAAAATAGACAATTGTACCCCACTTCCAAGCAATGTTTCCTATTTCTATAGTTCTGCCATCAAATATCTGTGTGCTAAGTATACCATTTTTGTTTTACATAGGGGAGAAAAGACTCGGAGGACACCCCTCATCTGAGGAGACCAGAGACCCCCCACCTCTGGAAGAAGGGGAAATAACACCAACCCAAGAAGAAGAGCAGGAGGAAGAAGAAGACGTGGTAGAGATTGGCACCACAACAGGTGAGTGTCTGCGACCACAGACTCAGGTAAAAGAGATGGATGGTGGCAGATTTTTGAGACCTTTTTTTTTTGCTCTTTATCTCTTTTTAGGTGATCATGATGTGAGGGATCCAGAACGCTTTACATCTGAAAGTGCCCAGATACTGATCGGGGAGATCATGGGCTGTAATCTCGAATTGCAAAACATACATCAACAAATCAGTGATGTTATTAAAAAAAATAATAACATCATTGATGTTTTGGGGCAAATTTAAACCCCACAAAATCACCTGTTTTATCGTACCAAACTTTTTTCAATGTTTAGAAAAGCCAAATTTGGAGGATGCACACAGTGTGCCAACATGTGCTATCTGCCATCACGGGAGATCAATGGACGCGTTTTGGGGGGGCAACCCCTTCCTCAATTATAAAGTAGCGTTGAGGAAGGGCTTGCTCCCCCCAAACACGTCCCTTGATCCCCCATGATGGCAGATAGCACATGTGGACATTTGTAAATTGGTGTGCATCTTCCAAATTTGGCTTTTCCAGGGGTGATTTCCCCCCATCTGAACACTATATCAAACCCAGTTCCTAAATACTGATGTCTGATATAGCCTTCAGGTTTTACCTAATGTGAACTTTGTAAGTTCAAGTTTTTTGGCTTTCTTGTTGGTTTTACACAGGCCTGTTTTATCTGAAATGGGTATTTGGATTTTTCATAATGCTACTGCAAACATTGTTATACAACAAACATGTTGGTTTGTTTTAAAAACCTTTGGTAAATGCGCATGTGATTGTGCAGGTATAAAAAAGTGCCTTACTCAAGAATGTGTGGATTATTGTCTCAACACTACAACACTTTTGGGGTGATGTAATTGTTGTTTTATGCACAAATGGGGGTTATTTCCTAAGGGCAAATCCTCTTTGCACTACAAGTGCAGGTTCAGTGCAGTTGCAAGTGCACTTGTAGTGAAATGTGTTTTTGCATTTAGGAAGTACCAGCCAACACTGTTTTTTATAAGGTTACCCAATCACGACATTTTCTGCACTCAACACATTTCTGTCAGGGTCAGCTAAAACAAACACAAGCAGTAAATGTCCACCAAGAATTTCTTTGGGTTGTTTTTTATTTGAAAAAGGTGTCACATATTGTCTGGCATATTGATAGCCCCCCTACCCGCAAAGAACTCCAGGTATCGTAACCGGACATCACGGGCATTCAGGGAGGGCAAGCCAGGACGGCCGCTTTCAAGTGCCGTCATTGTTGATGTATTTGGGATTCCGGCCTCAGGCCCAACTGAGCCAGCATAGTTGGCTGAATGTTTTCGTAGAAAATTATGGAGAACACAGCAGGCAAGTATTATATGGTTCAGTTTATACTCCGCCATATGGATGGGTGTCATAAATAATCGGAACCGGCTGGCCAGGATTCCAAATGTGTTCTCCACCACTCTTCGGGCTCTGGCCAGCCGGTAATTAAAAACCCTCTGTTCCGGGGTGAGGGTCCTCATCGGGAATGGCCGCATCAGGTGGTCCCCCAGCGCAAATGCTTCATCAGCAACGAACACAAATGGGAGACCTTCAACATTGTCCTCTGGAGGTGGCAAGTCCAAGCTGCCATTCGGGAGACGCCTGTAGAACTCCGTCTGGGCGATCACTCCACCATCGGACATCCGGCCATTCTTCCCCACGTCCACATACAAGAAGTCGTAATTAGCCGACACCACCGCCAACATCACTATACTATTAAACCCCTTGTAATTATAATAGTACGACCCCGAGTTGGGTGGTGGGACGATGTGGACGTGTTTCCCATCAATTGCCCCTCCGCAGTTAGGAAAGTCCCACCGCTGGGCAAAGTGGGAGGCCACAGTCTGCCATTCCTGTGGCGTTGAAGGAAACTGTTGAGGAAAAAACAATAAACATTACTATTTTTTTTTTTTCACAGAAACCTGGCAAGCAGATTAGACACAAACATTATGGGTCAACCTCCAGATAGCATTTATTAAGGGGAATTTAACAACCACAAAGTATAAGGTACACCTATCATATTTCCCCCCCCCCCCCCTCTCATGGGCCATTTCTAACATTATAGGGGGGGGAACTCTTGGACAGGTAACCCTCTTCACTTCATTGAGAGATGAATGCCTAAATACAGGGTATTACTTGGAACAGCCCCTCCTTAGTGACACTATTGGCAGCCCACTGGACAGGTAAGAAGTGTCATAATACAAAGATATAAATACACACTGTACACATTTGAGCACATTTGAACATTCTGCTATTACCTATCAAGATAATAATAGGATACAAAAACTTTAAACAGTACCATTGTAAAGTATACAGGCAGGCCCTTGCACTACATGCTTTGGGGAATTCATCCATAAATCTGACCAGTAAAGAGGTGGGTATAGTGTGTATGGGTTTGGCAAAGTCAGCAGATATATGATTGAGGATAGAGAATTGGGATCAGCTGACTTAGCAGTTGGGGGAGGGAGGGTTACAAAAAATTTGGGGACACCACAAAAAAAAGCCTCTGGCCCTCTGCCTGAATTTAAAGCAAAAATAACATTTCCAAACATTTTAGGGGGTGTTTGGGGTAAAGCACTACTATGGAGCTGATAAAATACATTGTTAAGTAACTACATGAGGTGAATATAGGCCAGGAGACACCATGCTGGGGAGGTTATTGAAGGGCAAATATGTATGAAGGACATAAAATAATAATTACATAAAAATCCAGCATGCATGAGGACAAAGGGGACATTCACAGCATAATACAATCATGGCAATTAGGGAATGAGGAAAGAAATACAATATATTATCAAACATTCAATACAATAAAATGTGATATAAAAGGATAAAAATCTTACCTTCATATACTCCTTCTGTAGGACCTGTATGATGGCAGAACAGGTCTCTGGGATGATGATCCCCAGAGCCTGGGGGGAGATGCCTGTCGAGAACTTTAAGTCCTGCAGGCTTCTCCCTGTGGCCAAATACCGCAAGGTAGCGACCAACCTCTGCTCCGGAGTGATGGCTTGCCTCATGCAGGTATCCTGCCTGCTGATATAGGGGGTCAGCGAAGCCAACAAACGGTGAAACACGGGGTCCGTCATCCTGAGAAAGTTCCTGAAATCATCAGGATTATTCTCACGGATCTCACGGAGCAAAGGCATATGACAGAACTGGTCACGCTGAAGCAACCAATTCTTGGTCCATGAACTCCTCCCCACCCTGTTCATGGACTGGACTTGTGTCAAGGTCAGGACCCCAACACCAAGCTCCCGCACAGCACGAACTCTACGAGGAGTACGCATACGAAACATGGCTAGAAAACGGTCGGCTGCTCAGAACGAAGTAACAGAACGCACTGAAGAACAGCAAGGCCTGTGAAGAGCGACCTGAAAAACAGCAACGAGCGGACAAGATCGCACAGAAAACTCCAATACGAACTGACTACACGCACTGAAGAGCAGATACAAACCCACAAGCACAAACTGAACGGCAGAAAACGATCTGAAAGCCACGAGTCTGAAAAAGCGCGAATCGTCTCTCACCAAACTTTTACTAACACGAGATTAGCAAAAGGAGCCCAAAGGGTGCCTCGCTTGGTTCTGAACCGGCCTTTTCTAGTCTCGTCGTACGTGCTTGACGTCACCGCGTTCTTGGCGATCGGAAATTCCGACAACTTTGTGCGACCGTGTGTAGGCAAAACAAGTTTGAGCCAATATCCGTCGGAAAAAATCCGAGGATTTTGTTGTCGGAATGTCCGAACAAAGTCCGACCGTGTGTACGGGGCATTAGACCACTGGGTCAAAGCAACTCCAAAACTGCAGCTCCTTTGGGGTGTTCCCAGTGTGCAATGGTCAGATCCTACCAAAAGTGGTCCAAGGTAGGGAAACTGGTGAACTGGCAACAGGGTCATGGGTGGCCAAGGCTCATTGATGCATGTGGGAAGTGAGGGCTGGCCCATTTAATCTGATCCAATAGAAGAGCTAATGTAGCTCAAATTGCTAAAAAGTAAATGCTGGTTCCGATAGAAAGATCTCAAAATACATAGTACATCTCAGTTTGTTGTGTATGGGGCTATGTAGCCATAGACCAGTCATGGTGCCTATGTCAACCTGTGTCCACAGCTAAAAGCACCTACAATGGGCAAGTGAGCATCAGAACTGGACCAAGGCGCAATGGAAGAAGGTGGTTTGATTGAGATGGCACCAGAATGTACTGTGGAAAGAAGGCAAGCTGACAGAGGCAGTGTGATGCTTTGTCTAGTGGAGTCCATGCCTTGATGGCAGCAAAAGGGGGACCTACTCAATATTAGATGGGTGGTCATAATGTTATTAGGCTAATCATGGAAACAATTGGCTCCTCAAATATGCGTTACATGCATACCTTGAACCCCTCACCCCTGGTGCTTACACAGGACAGTCACATATCACCCCCCCCCCCCCATGGCAGCTGCTCCTAGCAATCCCAGTCCTTGGAACACTCAGCAGCCACATCGGCTAGAGCTGCAGCTCCCCTTCTTACAGTTCCACTCCCGACACTGCTTATCTAGGATTCCGGCTTGGACTTCCAGCTGCTTTTGGTTTACACCTGTTAGCAGCACTCCAGTTCTCCGGCACCACTCTCTGAGCTACCCATTGATTCCCCCTTGAAAGGACTTGACAACCATCTCGACATGCCCGTTTATTACTCCATCATGTAAGTTCATTCCTGTATGTTTAAACCTTATTCACATTAAATTGACAGACTTCCCTATTTGGGCTTCTGGCGCCTTTCTCTCCCTCACCTTTTCTTTACCACTTGGGGATAATGTTATGGTGGGTGGTCAAAATGTTATGGCTGATCAGTGTAGCTAAAAGTGAAGAGGAGGACAAGGCTAGGGGGCATTTTCCCCAGAAGGCTAGTTCAAAAAATATATGTTGTGTTGGTGGTACTAAGTAGAGATCTTCCCCTATTGAGACTTTAATCAGAGCAGATCCCGTAGTCAATGATGGCTGCTGAATAATATGAAGCTATCTGCACCGTGTTCGGACCCGTGATCATAGAGCCTGATAGAGGGAAGTCTTTACAATTCACACTTTGCAAAACTTCCTTTTTTTAGCATATACAGGAACAACACTGCAAAAAGTTTATTTTAAACTGACTTTACCGGTTCTAATGAAGACACAAATTAAAAACCTCCTATTTTTGTTAACATCAAACTTTTAAAAGATGTATGGACCAACTGGCCCTAAACGAGTCATACACTCTTTCTGTTAAAAAAAACGAGTCACACACTAATTCACCACATTTGTACACATATACACATTCCTGTTCCTCATGGAAAGCCTAATGTCCTACATGGATTCAACATACATTACAATTTTCAGAAACAAATATAATATCAGCTTATATGTTTCTCATTAGTGTAATAGATCATAAAAAGCTGCTTTTTCATGGCAAGTATGGTGAATTAGTGTGTGGCTCTTTTAAGGCCATTTGGTCCAGATATGTTTTAAAAGATTATTATTACAAATTATGTCATTTTAAATTTGTCTCCATTGATACTGGTAAAGTCAGTTTAAAAAAATGTAATACCTTTTTGGCCCATGATATATTTATCATATACAGCATATGTAAAAAAAAAAAAAAAAAAATTACAATAAACATTGGGGTTGATTTACTGGAAGCTGATTGGTTTCTATGCAGAGCTGCACTATATTTAGCACTCTCCAGTTTTAGTAAATCAAACGCTATTGTTCTTTAACCTCTTCCTGACAGTGCTATAGCCAAATAATGGCTACAGGGTGGTTGCACATTTTTGGAAGGACATCTATTGATGTCCTCTCAGAACCCTGCCTCCCCGCGCACCCTCCGGGGCACACATTGGTAGTGCTCTGTGATCGGTGTAAAGAGGCAACCATAGCAGCTCTTTACCATGTGATCAGCTGTGTCCAATCACAGCTGATCACAGTGTAAACAGGACTTGCCGGTTATCGGCAGTCCTCTCCTCACACTGACAGTGCGTGAGGAGAGGAAAGCCAGTAAGCCGCAGTCCACACAGGGGACATCTACACTGATAATCAGGGCACTGATCATCAGTATCCTGATGATCAGTGCAGCCCCAACAGTGCCCATCAATGCTGCCAATCAGTGTCCACCAGTGCTGTTTGTCAGTGCCCATCAGTGCGGCCTATCAGTGCCCATCAGTGACGCCAATCAGTGCCCATCACTGCTGCCCATTAGTGCCTATTAGTGCCCATCAGTGCTGCTTATCAATGCTGCCTATTAGTGCCCATCATTGTCGTCTACTAGTGCCCATCATTGCCGCCTATCAGTACCCATCAGTGCCGCATATCAGTGCAGCTTCATCAGTGCAGCTTCATCAGTGCCACCTTATCAGTGCCCATCAGTGCAGCTTCATCAGTGCACATCAGTATAATAAAATTACTTATTTACAACATTTTATAACAGAAACTAAGATACTTTTTCTTTGCAAAATTTTCAGTGTTTTTTTTTATTTGTTTAGCATAAAATAAAAAACACAGTACTGATTAAATACCACCAAAGAAAGCTCTACATATTTCAAAAAACAATAAAAAGTTTGTTTGGGTACAGTGTTGCATGACCACGCAATTGTCATTCAAAGTGCCACAGCACTGAAAGCTGAAAATTGGCCTGGGCAGGAAGGGGGTGAAAGTGCCCAGTGGGTAAGTGGTTAAGACAACACCCAACTTTCACCATGATCACCAATCACTGCAGCATCATGGTACACTATAGGGGTTCATTTACTAAAGGAAAAGACACAATGGGGTTGATTTACTAAAGGCAAATACACTGTGCAAAGTTCAGTTGCTCCAGAGCTTAGTAAATGAGGAGAAGCTGTGCCAACTTCCATCATCTAATCATGTGCAAGCAAAAATATTTTTTTTTTTTCATTTTTCTTGCACATGATTGAGTATTCTTCGCAAAGAGAACCTTTACCTCATTTACTAAGCTCTGGAGCAACTGCACATGCAGAGTGCAACTGCACTTTGCAAAGTGTACAGTCTATTTGCCTTTAGTAAATCAACCCCTGTGTGTTTTTAGCACACGCAACAAATTGACCACAATAGTCAGTTATTTGTGCCTCCCAGTCCAAAGGTTCCCAGTCCTCCCCTGAAAGGTATACTTTAAACATCCTAGTTTCTCCTTAAAAATGCATCTTTTGCAAACCAATGCAACTGATTCACAATTTATGCTTACTTGCCCTCAAAACCTGAATATTTGTTATGGGCTCACAGTTCATACAATACCTTCCTGAATAATCCTGCTTATATTGCGTCAGCATACCAAGCATTTGAAAATGAAAACACTGACAAATAAAGGGATTTTTATCTGCAGATTACCGCATAACGTTTTTTAGTTGGCTGGTCAGTCTATGTGTGTCTGTAGCTGTATTTTTTCCAATAGTAACTTCAATCTGTTTCTCAACCTCAATTTGTGACATCAAACAGACAGCAAAAGAAGCACATGGATTTACTGACCTCGAGGGAGTGAGTTATTTATCAGTGCATGAGCGAGCCCAAGCAGATGGTCAGTGATGTTTTCCCCAAGTCATATCTTGTGCCCACCATTTAGTGTCAATGCCAGGAACAAGACTTGCTATCCTGACATACAACATCTTTATAATAAATTTACTAATTGGAGACTGATACCAAAGGCTTTCTCAACTGCTGCCTTCCATCAGAGAGACTTGAGATGATAACTCGGTTTCAGATTGAGAAGATCCACTTTGTGACGGTTAACGTTAGCCTGTCCTTAGGAGGGTTTTTAGAAAACTATCATTATTTATGGTACATAGATTTCTGGGGAGAAATGGAGCAAAACTAGCATGGGGCGACCAGATCCTTTGCTTGTGGCTAACTGCACTTGAAATATACCAAGAGGAAGCCTGGATGTGACAAAAATGCAGTAGTCTGTCTGCTGTGATAATCAATATTTACTTGGAAGTGGGGAAAGAGAGGACTGGCAAGAGGTGGACAGAGGGCATTTGACCCCAAGGTCTATGTATATATATACTGTAGTTATATATAAGGTATGCTTATATATAAAGAATGACATTTTTATGGCACTGTTATAAATGCATTTAGATATGCTAAATCACCCGGGCAACACTATCGGTGTGGGTTGGGCATCTATACTTAGGTTTCACAAGCCAGTTACGAGCTATATGAATTCAGCTAAGAATGTGAACCAGCTGAACTAGAAATAAAAACCCTCTTGTTTTATTCTTTGCGAATCAACCTGCAAAGTGCAAGGGCTGCTTACAGCATTTTGCCCCCCCCCCCCCCCATAGTATGTAACCAGACTTTGAATAGACCACCAAAGGGCCAGGGAATCTTTTGGCGGGCCCAACCTCCAGTGGGCACCTGTCCCCTACAAGCAGTAAAATATTGCCACTGCCAGCCTGCCACACATGTGTAATAGACAGCTCACTAAGCTGTCAATAACAGAAACTACCCCTTTGCACAGCTCTAAAGAGGTCTACCTACCACTCTAAAGAGGCATAAATTTGCCCTGCAGCACCTCCCAGCATCTGGCTCCCCTTGGCTGGGTGTGTTTTGATGTGCTGCAATGCCACTCAGTCTCTGCTTTTCCTCAGCACTTTACAGTGCTCTAGCAGTGAGAATAGAGGGTATCTGCTCCAACTCTGACTTGCTCCACCTCTTGTCCTCTGCCATGACACCCTGTAAACCCCTCCTTCACCCGCCAGCCCACCACATAACCTTTCACAGTGGGGACCAGGGACCGGGAGGGACTTAGGGGAGATATTCCAGAACTTTAAGTGCTTCTGAAACCTTGCAATGCCATCATTGTTCCAGTCTAGGACTCCTGTCAAAACAGGTAAGCCCTGTATGCCAAAAGCTAAAAGAGACACCCTGCCTCTTGCTTCCAGGCCTATTTCAAGCTTATGCATTTAACCTAAAAATAATACTTTCTGCAATTTCTTTCTGCCAACCTTTTCAAAAGTTGCTGCTTTGCTGCTCCACAGCTGCTACAGGTATTTCCACACTTTCGGGTGTGTTGAATATCTTCTTTCCCTGCCACACAAAGTCACGGCTGTTTGTTTGTTTAGAGGACTATATTACTCTATAATTGAATCCCCTGAAGTCCTGTCAATAGCAAACTGCACTGTTAGCAATTAGAACCATTTTTGGCCACGGTGCTCCACTATTAGACCATCACTTGGATTTGGGTGCAGAGATCACAATGACCCATGAGGTAATGAGGTTGGGATTTCATTTTATCCCACTCAAGTTTGTGCATGATCTTCAGATCAAGATGTTATTATTCAACCATCCATTATTTTGGTCACAGAACAGTCTTAAAGCATAGATCAGTGGTGTATTTTTTATATACTGTACTATAATATATATACAGTATCTCACAAAAGTGAGTACACCCCTCACATTTTTGTAAATATTTTTGTATATCTTTTCATGTGACAACAGTAGTGAGTGTACAGCTTGTATAACAATGTGAATTTTCTGTCCCCTCAAAATAACTCAACACACAGCCATTAATGTCCAAACCACTAGGAACATAAGTGAGTACACCCCTAAGTCCCTGAAACTGAGCTGCAGCATGGTGGCCAAGACCATACAATGCTTTAATAGGACAGATTCTACTCAGAACAGGCCTCGCCATGGTCAACCAAAGACGTTGAGTGCACATGCTCAGCGTCATATCCAGAGGTTGTCTTTGGGAAATAGACGAATGATTACTGCGGAGGTTGAAGGGGTGGGGGGTCAGCCTGTCAGTGCTCAGAGCCTCAGACCATACGCCGCACACTGCATCAAACTGGTCTGCATGGCTGTCGTCCCAGAAGGAAGCCTCTTCTAAAGATGATGCACATGAAAAGCCGCAAACTATTTGCTGAAGACAATCAGACTAAGGACATGGATTACTGGAACCATGTCCTGTTGTCTGATGAGACCAAGATAAACCAATTTGGTTCAGATGGTGTCAAGCATGTGAGGCAGCAACCAGGTGAGGAGTACAAAAACAAGTGTGTCTTGCCTACAGTCAAGTATGGTGGTGGGAGTGTCATGGTCTGGGGCTGCATGAGTGCTGCCAGCACTGGAGAGCTACAGTTCATTGAGGGAACCATGAATGCCAACATGTACTGTGACATACTGAAGCAGAGCATGATCCCCTCCCTTCGGAGACTGGGCCGCAGAGCAGTAATACAACATGATAACGACCCCCAAACACACCTCCAAGATACCCACTGCCTTGCTAAAGAAGCTAAGGGTAAAGGTGATGGACTGGCCAAGCATGTCTCCAGACCTAAACCCTGTTGAGTATCTGTGGGGCACCCTCAAATGGAAGAGCGAGGAGCACAAGGTCTTTTACATCCACCAGCTGTTTGATGTCATCATGGAGGAGTGGAAGAGGACTCCAGTGGCAACCTGTGAAGCTCTGGTGCTGGAAAATAACGGTGGTGTCAGGGCTAAGCTAAGCCCTTCCTTCTCTGAGCTGGCCGCTCAGCTGTTGGCTAATTGCCAGCTCCTATCTCTCCACAGTGACTCACCTGTTGATGATATCCTGCTCGTCAGTCGGTCCCTGCTGCTGCCCCATGCTCCCAGAGGAAGTCACAAGATTGTGACGCAACCGGTAGGAGCAGCTTGATCGGCTGACGAGTAAGAGAGGAGAAAGTGTTTTGCAGAGCAGGCTCAGGACGGGGTGAACGCCGTGAACCGAGGCTGCAGAACCGGACTTCAAGTGACACTATCACCCCTAAGCATGCCATTATATTTTAAAGTGTATTTTTTTAACTGAAATGTGAGTGTAAATGTATGTGAAGTCTAAGTTGCAATTAAACCTTTTTAAACTATATCAAGCTATTGCATGTCTCTGTTGTTTTTCGTATGTGATATGCATGAGGAGGCTTCTTGAAACACCAGGAGTAGTGGCTTTCGGTCTGTGCTGTTACCAGGAGGAGGAAGTGATTTGTGATCTGTATTTGAGTTAAATAGCCACCATATGAAAAAGGAATTACAGGAGGATCTTTCAAGCTGCTGATATATACTACAGGCTTATTTATAAAGCCCTTAAGGTGAGCGTACACCTGGTGGAGGGTGCATGCACACTGCATAAAGACACCATTATCAACCATTATCACCTATTTTATGCTATTATAATGGACTGTTATTGTTTGCCATAAATACATCATTAAGGATTGTGTGCAATACACAGAGCCTTTTTTTTAAATTTTCATTTGTATAATTTTATTTTATTAGCAATTTCCCATTTTTGGTTCACAGGATATATATATATATACTGTATTTATTGGCGTATAACACGTATTTTTCACCTTGAAAATTGGGTGTAAATAGTGTGTGCGTGTTATACGCTGATACTGCAATTTGGGCTGCCTATGAGGGAATGGGGAGGGGGCGGGACGAGCGCCGTCATATTACGTACAGCGAGAATCTCCTGTTTACTCAACGGCCTCTTTAATAGGAAGTCCCGTCTCCTGGGCCGGCATTAGACCAGTGTTCTGTCTATCATAGAAGCCGGTCCAGGAGGCAGCAATTTGTATTAAAGAGGCCACCGAGTAAACAGGAGATTCTCGCTGTATGTAATCTGTTGGCGCTCGTCCTGCCCCCCTCTCTGTCCCCTCCGAGGCAGCAGTAATCTGAGGTGAGGCTGCAGATGGGCATTGATGAGGCTGCATTCATAGCAATGGTGAGGCCGCATATGGGCATTGATCAGGCTGCAGATTGACATTGATCAAGCTGCATTGATGGGCAATTGTAAGGCTGTAGATGGGCATTAATCAGGCTGCATTGATGGGCAGTTGTGAGCCTGCAGATGGGCATTGATCAGGCTGCATTCATGTCAATGGCAAGGCTGCATATGGGCATTGATCAGGCTGCAGATGGGCATTGATCAAGCTACATTGATGGGCAATTGTGAGGCTGTAGATGGGTATTGATCAGGCTGCATTCATGGCAATGGTGAGGCTGCATATGGGCATTGATCAGGCTGTAGATGGGCATTGATGGGCAATTGTGAGGCTGCAGATGGGCATTGATCAAGCTGCATTGATGGGCAATTGTGTGGCTGTAGATGGGCATTGATCAAGCTGCATTGATGGGCAATTGTGAGGCTGCAGATGGCATTGATCAAGCTGCAGATGGGAAATGGTGAGGCTGCATTGATGGACACTGACCCTTATTTTTGTTCTATTTACTTTTATTATTAAACAAGTGTGATTTAACTGTACTTCTGTCTCGGTCTGATTCATGGTTTCTGACAGGTGGCCACACAAAATATTGAAACTTTGGGCCCAATTTAAACATTTTCACTTAGGGGTGTACTCACTTTTGTTGTCAGTGGTTTAGACATTAATGACTGTGTGTTGATTTTTTCAAGGGGATAGCAAATTTACACTGTTAAACAAGCTGTACACTTACTACTTTACGTTGTAGCAAAGTGTAATTTCTTCAGTGTTGTCATAAGAAAAGATAAAATAAAATATTTACAAAAATGTGAGGGGTGTACTCACTTTTGTGAGATACTGTGTATATATATATATATATATATATATATATATATATATATATACACACACAGTGCCTTGAAAAAGTGTTCATACCCCTTGAAAGTCTCCACATTTTGTCATGTTACAACCAAAAACGTAAATGTATTTTATTGGGATTTTATGTGATAGACCAACACAAAGTGGCACATAATTTTGAAGTGGAAGGAAAATTATAAATGTTTGTCACATTTTTTTACAAATATATACCGTATTTTCCGGACTATAAGGCGCACCGGATTATAAGGCGCACTAGCAATGATCGGCTGTTAATGTGGATATTTCCATATATAAGGCGCACCGGACTATAAGGCGCATTTAATGAAACAAAACTCTGATGCGGTACCGTAAGTCAAATTTTATTCAACTCTTTAGCAATAACCATAAAATGGTCTATAACAATAACTCTTAACACTGTTCAGTTAAATACAAAACCAGACACTAACTTTTTCACTTTATTCTTCTCCCGCAAATCCATCAAATTCTTCATCTTCAGTGTCTGAGTTTAACAATTGGGCGATTTCGGCATCAAGCACGCCCGTATCCCTCTCATCATTCTCATCAGTATCCGAGTCAGGCTCGTTGCTGTCATCGGTACCGGTACTTAGCTGTTCAGTGATAATTCCGGACTTCTTGAAAGCTCGGATTACACTGGTGACTGATACCTTCGTCCAGGCATCCACGATCCACTGGCAGATAGTGGCGTAACTCGCCCGGCGTTGCCTCCCTGTGTTGGTGAATGTGTGTTCGCCTTCTGTCATCCAATGCTCCCACGCAGCTCGCAATTTAACTTTAAATGACCTGTTGACACCTATATCTAGTGGCTGCAGTTCTTTGGTTAATCCACCCGGAATGATGGCAAGCTCCGAATTAGTTTTCTTCACTTGGGCTTTGACAGTATCTGTCAGATGGGCGCGCATGGAGTCACAGACCAATAGGGATGGAGATTTGTGGAAAAAGCCACCCGGTCTCTTGACGTAAACCTCTCTCAGCCACTCACTCATCTTCTCCTCGTCCATCCAGCCCTTCGGGTTAGCCTTGATGATGATGCCAACCGGGAACCTTTCTTTTGGCAGAGTCTTCCTCTTGAAAATTACCATGGGTGGTAGTTTCTGGCCATTAGCCTGGCAACCGAGAACTACAGTGAAGGATGACTTCTCGTTTCCTGTAGTGCGTATAGATACCGTACTGGTCCCTGTTCTCTCGACAGTACGGTTTACAGGGATATCAAAGGTAAGGGGGACCTCGTCCATGTTGGTGATGTGCTCTGGCCGGATCTTCTGTTCATTGATCTTGTTCTTGCAGTAGGTACGAAAAATGGCCAGCTTTTCTTCGTAATCCTTTGGCAGTTGCTGTGACATAGTGGTTCTTGTGCGGATAGAGAGATTCCGCCTTTTCATGAAACAGAAGCACCAAGAGGGATCTCCTCGAAAGCCGTTGATCTCCATGTCGCGTGCGATCGCTGTTGCTTTGAGTCGAATAGAGACAGTAGAGACACTTCTACCTGCGGTTCTCTGTTCAATAACCCACTGTTCAATTTTGTCCTCCAACTGTGGCCATCTTGCTTTGTTTCCTCGGAAACTCAGTTTGGTCTTCTTTACCTGGCGCAGGGCATCTTCTTGCTTCCTCCACTTCCGTACCATTGATTCATTAATGTTGAATTCTCTCGCAGCTGCTCTATTTCCATGCTCTACTGCATGACTGATAGCCTTCAGTTTGAAATCCGCATCATAAGCATGTCTCTTAACAGGAGCCATTTTTGGGGCAGCTAGTACAGTATAGAAAATGAACGAATATATGTGCACACCTCCTGACTACGATGGCCGTAGTGCCCAATCCAAGAAGTGCAGCTTCGTAGGATTACCAAAGCTAGGAAGCTGCACTGCTTGGATTGGGCATTACGACCATCGTAGTCAGGAGGTGTGCACATATATTCGTTCATTTTCTATACTGTACTAGCTGCCCCAAAAATGGCTCCTGTTAAGAGACATGCTTATGATGCGGATTTCAAACTCGCTATCAGTCACGCAGTAGAACAACCTGAGAGAGGTTTACGGTACGTCGGTTTACGGTAAGAGACCGGGTGGCTTTTTCCACAAATCTCCATCCCTATTGATCTGTGACTCCATGCGCGCCCATCTGACAGATACTGTCAAAACCCAAGTGAAAAAAAACGAATACGGTGCTTGCCATCATTCCGGGTGCATTAACCAAAGAACTCCAGCGATGTCAACAGGTCATATATAAGGCGCACCGCATTATAAGGCGCACGGTCGATTTGTGAGAAAATTTAGGGCTTTTAAGTGCGCCTTATAGTCCGAAAAATACGGTATGTGAAAAGTGTGGCATGCATATGTATCAAGTCAATAGTAAGTCAATACTTTGTAGAACCACCTTTTGCTGCAATTAATTGAAAAAAAAAAAAAAAAGTTGAGTGGACTAAACTAGAGGTGGGCCAACATCCCAATATGTGGATAATTAGAAGTAAGATAACCCCTTATGGGACTTTAAAATATATAATTTATTCTGATAATATGAAAAAATAGACAGTATGGCAATAAATTGCCCAACAAACAGAGAAGATTATTTAGCGTGGCTATACAATTTGCACATTGACGTGACTATATGACCATATACTGTCCCGGACCATCGTGATGCAAAGACGGAGTCTCAGGGCCACATCCAACGCATTTCAGAATCACTTCCTTCTTCAGGTGTGTATCAATAGGTGTAAGCATTTATACTACAATGCAAACAGGTAAAATTTAAAAAAAAAATACAGTATATGTCATATAAACATAGAAAGTAAAGCCATTGCCTAACATGGTAATTATGTCAGGGCAAACTTACATATAATTGATAAAAAATATCATGTAATAGCCACAAAATGTAAAAACAGCGAAATCCATCCAGGGGTTGCTCACGAGCCAAAGCCACTTACCATACCCAGGGCTTGACCATATGAAGCCCAGAGAGGCCAGTTTTACCGGAATGCTCCCAGCAGGGCTGGTATGCAGTAGGGAGGTTTGCAGAAAGTAAATGGTATGGTTGTTAAACAGAGGGATAGAGGGGTGTATACAGTCAATGCAGATCGATATAGCCAGCTATGCACATAAAACGAAACCCATATTGTGTTGTTCTACCCTTTATAGCCAAGACTTTGATTTGATATATGTATTCATGTCTTGGCCAATAAGGGTAAAACAACACAATATGGGTTTCGTTTTACACCCTGTTCCAAATTATTATGCCAATGATATTTTTCTTATTTACCTAAATAATTGATGTAAACAACAGTCAGCATAATTCTCATGTTATCAACTATTAAGAGTGCAATTCAAATTTTATTAAACAAACCTCCTAATGATAACATTTTTTTTTTCAAAATAAAAAACTTACAATGCACTGTTCCAAATTATTACGCACAGTAAGTTTCAAAACACTTTATAGGTTGTAAAGGACTGAAAATTGTCATTTGTTGTGTTTGCAGCATATTTACTGAAATCAAAAGCTATTTCAATCAAACTTTGAACAACATTTTAACTTTTTAAACATTTTAACAGGTCACGTTATATTTTAACATAGGACCCCTTATTTGATAGCAGCTTCACAAGTCTTGCATCCATTGAACTTGTAAGTTTTTGAACAGTTTCTGCTTAAATTTGTTTGCAAGATGTCAGAAATAGCCTCCCAGAGCTGCTGTTTGGATGTAAACCGCCTCCCACCCTCATAGATCTTTTGCTTGAGGATGCTCCAAACTTTCTCAATAGGATTGAGATCAGGGGAAGATGGAGGCCACACCATGACTTTCTCTCCTTTTATCCCCATAGCAGCCATTGATGCAGAGGTATTCTTTGCAGCGTGAGATTGTGCATTGTCATGCATGAAGATGATTTTATTACAGAAAGCATAGTTCTTCCTTCTGTACCAGGGAAGGAAGTGGTCAGTCAGGAACTCCACATACTTTGTAGAGGTCATCTTTACACTTTTTGGGACCCTAAAGGGGCTGACCAGCTCTCTTCCCATGATTCCAGCCCAAAACATGACTCCACCACCGCCTTGCTCTCTTGATCCGATGCATGGATCTGGCAGAAATCTTCCTCAATGTGCCTTTATCTGCACGAAACCCGTCTGTGCTCTGGATCAGCCACAAATCTCTTAATAGTGCAGTGATCACGCTTAAGTTTTCGTGAAATATCTAATGTTTTCATACCTTGTCCAAGGCATTGAACTATTTCACTCTTTTCGGCAGCAGAGAGATCCTTTTTCTTCCCCATATTGCTTGAAAATGGTGCTCTGCTTAATAATGTGGAACACCCTCCTTTAGTAGTTTTTCCTTTAATTGGGCTCACCTGGCAATCTAATTATCACAGGTGTCCGAGATTGTTTTCAGTGATCAAAAGAGCTCTGAGACACAATGCCATCCATGAGTTAAACTGAAAAACAAAATATTTAATCTTTGTGACACTGAAATAGAATTTGCATAATAATTTGGAACAGGGTGTATGTGCATAGCTGGCTATATCGATCTGCATTGACTATATACACCCCTCTACATCTCTGTTTAACAGCCATACCATTTACATTCTGCAAACCTCCCTACCGCATATCAGCCCTGCTGGGAGTATTACGGTAAATCTGGTCTCTTTGGGCTTCATATGGTCAAGCCCTGGGTATAGTAAGTGGCTTTGGTACGCAAGCAACTCCTGGATAGATTTTGCTGTTTTTTACATTTTGTGGCTATTACATGATATTTTTTATCATTTATATGTAAGTTTGTCCTGACATAATTACCATATTAGGCAATGGATTTACTTTCTATGTTTATATGACATATACTGTATTTTTTTTAAACATTACCTGTTTGCATTGTAGTATGAATTTTGATACACCCCTGAAGAAGGAAGCGATTGTGCGTTGGGTGTGGCCCTGAGACTCCATATTCACATCACGGTGGTCCGGGGCCTCCAACAGTATATGGTCATATGGTCATGTCAATGTGAAAATTGTATAGCCACGCTAAATAATCTTCTCTGTTTGTATGGCAATTTTTTTGCCATACTGTCTATTTTTCGTATTGTCAGAATAAATTATATATTTTTTTACATACTATTTCTCTATAAGATTAATTTTCTGGTATTGTTCAGCAATTACCAGGGCCTTTAAAGTCCCGTGAGGGGGTACCTTACTTCTTTTTTTGCTGCAATTACAGCTGCAAGTCTTTTTGGGGATGTCTCTACCAGCTTTGCAAATCTACAGAGTGACATTTTTGCCCATTCTTCTTTGCAAAATAGCTCAAGCTCTGTCATAATGGATGGAGAACATCTGTGAACGGCTATTTTTAAGTCTTGCCACAGATTCTCAATTAGATTTAGGTCTGGACTTTGACTGGGCCATTCTAACACATGAATATGCTTTGATCTAAACCATTCCATTATAGCTCTGGCTGTATGTTTAGGGTCAATTTCCTGCTGGAAGGTGAACCTCCACCCCAGTCTCTAGTCTTTTGCAGACTCTAATAGGTTTTCTTCTAAGATTACCCTGCATTTGGCTCAATACATCTTCCTATCAACTCTGACCAGCTTCCCTGTCCCTGCTGAAGAAAAGCACCCCACAACATGATGCTGCCACCACCATGTTTCAAGATGGGAATGGTGTGTTCAGGGTGATGTGCAGTCAGTTTTCCGCCACACATAGCGTTTTGCTTTTAGGCCAAAAAGTTAAGTTTTGGTCTCATCTGACCAGAGCACCTTCTTCCAGATGTTTGCTGTGTCCTCCACATGGCTTCTCGCAAACTGCAAACGGGACTACTTATCGTTTTCCTTCAACAATGGCTTTCTTCTTGCCACTCTTCCATAAAGACCAGATTTGTGATGTGCACGACTAATTGTTGTCCTGTGAACAGATTCTCCCACCTGAGCCTTGGATCTTTGCAGCTCCTCCAGAGTTACCAAGGGCCTCCTGGCTGCTTCTCTGATGGATGCTCTCCTTGCCTGGCCTGTCAGTTTAGGTGAACAGCCATGTCTTGGCAGGTTTGCAATTGTGCCATGCACTTTCCATTTTCGGATGATCGATTGAACAGTGCTCCATGAGATGTTCAAAGCTTGGGATATTTTTTTATAACCTAACCCTGCTTTAAACTTCTCCACAACTTTATCCCTAACCTGTCTGGTGAGTTCCTTGGGCTTCATGATGCTGTTTGTTCACTAAGGTTCTCTAACAAACCTCTGAGGGCTTCACAGAACAGCTTTATTTATACTGAGATTAAATTACACACAGGTGGACACTTTTCACATATTTAATTTTTATATATATATATATATATATATATATATATATATATATATATATATAGGCACTATAAAGGCTTTTGTGCAGGGGGATGAAATAGGTACTGAACATGGTATGGACATTGGGCCAGTGTCAGGTCACCTAGAGGCTGGGTGACAGATGCACACCGTTGGGATCAGGAGTGCACCACAAGGCAGTGGACCCTACGGCTGATTGCTGCAGATGGGAGTCCGGGTGGTAAGGAAGGCAGGGCCGCTGAAACACCAACACGGATCCCATCGGGGTTAGAGCGTAGGATTCCCTGGGGTGCGGAGTCTAAGAGCCAGCAGGTGTTCACCAGAGCCTCTAGTGGTGAGGATGGACTGGGCTGCAACTGGCTCCAGGTCGCGACCCCCAGGGTCCTCCAGCTCACACCCACAGTAGGCAACAGGAGGATAGGGATAGTAAAGGAATAAGCCAAGGTCAGGGCCACAAGCAGACAAGGACAACAGAGTTCACGCTAAGGTTCAGGGTCACAGGCAAATAGGGATAGTCGGGGACACGCCAGAGGTCAGGGTCATGAGCAGACAGGAATAGTAGAGAACACGCCAAGGTCGGTAACAGAAACAAACGTAGAGCACACGGCAGGCAGGAACAGGAAGCCAAAGACACAAGGGTTGATCAGCAGGGCTGGCCTGCAGTGCAGAGGTTAACATAGAGTTCTCTGATAGGAGCTGGGGTGGAGCCATGCTAGAAGAGAGTTAATAAAAGCAGTCAGGTGAGAGTCAGCTGGTCTTTAGAGATGAACACATGGAGACAGGTAAGCTGATAGACAACACTATTGCATAACCATGACAGTACCCCCCTCTTACGAGGCCTCCCCTTCCCCGCTTGGGACGAGGTTTAGAGGGGAACTTCAAATGAAACTTCCTCAACAGACGAGGTGCAAAGACCTCAGAAGCCTTGATCCACGACCTCTCCTCAGGACCAAACCACTTCCAATGCACGAGGTACTGGAGAATGCCTCTACAGAGTCAGGAATCCAAAATTTGGCTAACCTCGTACTCCTGATCATCCTCAGAGACCGGCGTTGCGGTAGAAAGAGGACGAGAGAACTTATTGAGGACTAAAGGTGTAAGAGAACTGTCAGGATGCGCCCGGCACGCACACGTGCGCATGCACGCATTCACGGGCATCAGCAGATTTCCTTGCGCAGGAACACACATCTGACCACAATTGGCACCTGACAGCCTATTTAAGGGTTGCTCTGATTTCTGTCAGGTGCTGCTTGATCTTCAGCTGTGTCCTGAGATTCTGAAACCCTGTTTGTCTTGACTTCCTGTTGCTGAAACCCTGGCCTTCCTGACCCTGTTTCTGGACTCTGATTACTGGTTCATGATCCTGGCTTCCTGTTTGACCTTGCTCCTGTTTATACCTTGGTACCTCGCTGCCCGCCCGTTACTGAACCCGGCTTACCTGTTGACCTCGCTTCTGTCTCCTGTTTGGCTCCACGCTGTTTCCGAGTACCTGTGCTGGCCGTCCATCCTCTCAGCTGTGCTGGTTCCAGCTCTTCACCAGAAACCCTGCCTGCACTTCCCAGTCTGCAACACTTCTGGCAAGTCCTGCACACAGCATTCACAGGCACTCGTGTTCCTCCTGATCCTTGCCACCATCTGTTCCATCTCCAGTGGGGCTTGGATTGGAGATACAAGAGAGGCTGACCTCGTCATTTCAGACTCCTACCAGGTACGTGACAGTATCAAGCAGCCACAAATGGAGTCTGAAAGGGAGGCCTCTCCACCAGAGAACATTTACAGATCTATTTCTGTGCTATCCAATATTGTGCAGAAGTTACAAGAAAATCTGAGTCGCATGGAAGAGCGATTTCCCCACAATGAGAATGTCGCATTGGCCTGTGCTCCGCTTTTGGTCTCTGATTCATATACCCAAACAGAGCCCGGCTTGTTCCATGAGGTTGCTTCTGCTCCTGAACCCAGGGTGCCTATGCCTGAGCGATTCTCCGGAAATCGCAAGAAGTTTCGCACATTCCGGAATTCCTGTGAACTATATTTCTCCCTGTTACCCCGGACCTTCACGTCTGAAAACATCAAGGTGGGGTTTATTATTACATTACTATTGGATGAACCACTTTCCTGGGCTGATCATCTCCGGGAACAACATGACCCTGTCCTGACAACCACGGATTCTTTCTTCTCAGCCATGGCTCAGCTTTATGCAGACCCCTTCTACCAGCAGACTGCCGAATTCATGCTTGGCAAATTACAGCAAGGTCCAAGGCCTGCTGAGGAATATGTAACTGATTTCCGTGTATGGAGTGCAGATACCCAATGGAATCATTCCGCACTTCGCCACCAGTTTCGACTAGGACTGTCTGACACCTTAAAGGATGAGCTTGCCAGAGTGGGAGTTCCAGCATCCCTGGAAGACCTGATCGATCTAACCATTCAGATCGATCGGCGATTACGTGAAAGGCAATTCGAAAGGTCCAAAGGAACCCTTTCTGTGGCTTCAAGGTCTGACATTCCTGCATCCTCATGCGTTGCATCCCCCAGAAGGAGGGAACTGCATAAGACTCCTCATAGAAGTTTTCGAAGACCACCCCTTTCTCCTGATGAACGCCTTCATCGATTACAGGACAATCTGTGTCTCTATTGCGGGGAGGCAGGTCACTTTATACAGACTTGCCCCGCAAAAACCCGCAGGTCTTTCTCCCGTCAGCCTCACATGATGCATCTCTCAGGGAGGTACCAGTCTCATGTCTCTCTTTCCATTGTGCTCCAGTTTTCTGAAAAGACTGTTCCTGTACTTGCAATCATAGACTCTGGGGCCTGTAGTTGTTTTATGGACTCTGCATTTGCTTCTCTCCACCAGCTGCCTGTATGTGCCAAGAAGCAGGAATTCCATGTTCATCTGGCTGACGGTTCCGGCATTAAATCAGGCCCAGTTACCCAAGAGACTTTACCTATTTCCTGCCGTACTTCTTCCGGCCACCATGAATTCCTCCGTTTGGATATGATAGCTTCGCCCATGTTCCCGGTCATCCTTGGCATTCCATGGTTGAAGGCACATAATCCTCACATTAACTGGCTTACCGGAGACATCTCCTTTTCCTCTGACTACTGCCAAATTCACTGCCTACCTGAAAAGATTTTCAATACCACACCCCTCCTGGGTATCCTCCCTGACCATGAAACCTCTAATCTGGTCCCTGCTGCCTACCACGAGTATCTGGATGTATTTAACAAGAAAGGAGCAGACACTCTTCCTCCCCATAGAACATATGATTGTCCTATTGAACTTTTACCAGGGGCCGAGATCCCATTTGGGCGAATTTATCCTCTCTCTGAGCCTGAACTAGAAGCCCTGCGGATTTATATAGATGAAAGCCTTGAAAAACAGTTCATCCGGCCCTCCACTTCACCAGCAGGAGCCGGTATTTTCTTTGTGGAAAAGAAAGACCATACCCTTAGGCCCTGTGTGGACTATCGTGACCTTAACAGGGTCACTGTTAAAAACCGGTACCCTCTGCCTCTGATCCCTGAACTTTTTCAAAGGCTGCGTGGGGCACGAGTGTTCTCCAAATTGGATCTGAGAGGTGCTTATAATCTTGTCAGAATCAGGGAGGGAGATGAATGGAAGACGGCCTTCCGAACACGCTTCGGGCATTTTGAATATCAAGTCATGCCATTCGGACTCTGCAACGCCCCTGCCACATTCCAACATCTGGTTAATGACGTTTTTCGGGACTTCCTTGATTTATTCGTCATCGTGTATCTGGATGACATCCTTATATTCTCTGAAACTTTAGAATCCCATAGGACTCATGTAAAAAAAGTACTGGGTCGGCTGAGGGAACACCGCCTTTACGCAAAGGCTGAGAAATGTGACTTTGAAAGACCAACCATACATTTCCTGGGACTTGTCATCTCTGCTGACGGTATCTCCATGGACCCACAGAAAGTCACTTCCGTCCTGGAATGGCCTGCCCCTGTTGACAGGAAAGCTGTTCAGAGATTTGTGGGATTCGCCAACTTTTACAGAAAATTTATCAAGAACTTTTCTGGTATCATCACTCCCATCACTCAGTTAACAAAGCAGCATGTTCCTTTCCGATGGACCCCTGAAGCTCAAACAGCTTTTGAACAGTTAAAAACTTTATTCACGTCAGCTCCTATCTTGAAACATCCTGATCCATCCTTAGCCTACGTTTTGGAGGTGGATGCCTCTGAGAGTGCACTAGGCGCTATTTTGTCTCAACGCCAAGGTCCCAAATCTTTGCTCCATCCTGTGGCCTTTTTCTCTAAGAAATTAAATCCTTCTGAAAGGAACTATGATGTTGGAGACCGAGAATTGCTGGCTATCAAGGCTGCGCTTGAAGAATGGCGCTACCTCCTGGAAGGAGCAGCTCACCCCATCCTCATATTCACGGACCATAAAAATCTCGAATACTTGAGGACGGCTAGACGACTAAGACCCCGGCAGGCAAGGTGGGCACTTTTCTTCTCTCGTTTTATGTTCCATATAACTTATCGTCCTGGCTCAAAGAATGGTAAACCGGATGCCTTGTCCCGCATGTTCAGCGACCCAGTGGTATCCTCAGAACCTGATACTGTTCTACCAGCCAAAAATTTTTTGCTTCTTCAGGCGGATTTGATGTCTCAGATAAAAGCAGATGTGATAAACCAACCACCTTCCAAAGATCTGGCTCTTCAATTGAGGGATGGTCTGTACTTTCATAAGAAGCAAATCTTTATCCCTGAGCAATTCAGAGTTTCTGTCCTGAGGCGATGTCATGACCACCCATTAGCGGGCCACTTTGGAATTCGCAAAACGGCCGATCTGATCTCTCGTACATTCTGGTGGCCAGACTTGATGCAAGACTGCAAAAGATATGTTAATTCGTGTGTGACATGCCTTCGGAATAAGACGGACAGAGCCAAAACTTGGGGCCTACTTGAGCCACTCCCTGTACCTGAGAAACCATGGAGCATGATCTCCATGGATTTCATTGTGGAACTCCCCCCATCTGAAAACTTCACCACCGTGTTTGTTGTGGTGGATCGCCTGACCAAGATGGCCCATTTTGTACCCTTACAAGGAACTCCTTCGGCCACAGAGACCGCCTCAGCTTTCATCAAGGAGATTGTAAGATTACATGGTGTCCCTGATAGCATCATCTCTGATCGTGGGGTGCAGTTTACGTCTAGATTTTGGAGGGCATTATGCCAAGCACTGAACATTGAACTCCGCCTCTCCACAGCCTACCATCCACAAACTAATGGACAAACTGAAAGAACCAATCAAACCCTTGAGCAGTACTTACGGTGTTTTTCCTCTTTTGCACAAGATGACTGGCTATCACTTCTCCCACTGGCAGAATTTTCATACAATAATTCCATCCACTCTGCAACCAAGCAATCACCCTTTTTTGCCAATTATGGGTACCACCCCTCTTTCTTACCTGAGCTGGCCATTGAATCATCTGTACCTGCTGTACAAAACAGATTAAACTTCCTCAGTACTAATAACCAATTACTGCAAGATACAATCTCCAAGACTCAAGCAAGCAATAAAAAGTTCTTCGACAAGAAGAAGAGAGGTAATCTGAACCTTAAACCTGGAGACAAGGTCTGGCTTTCCACAACAAACTTGAAACTGAGCTGTCCTTCAAGAAAACTTGGCCCAAAATTTTTGGGACCCTTCCCAGTCAAGAGGAAAATTAATGCAGTGGCATTCGAGTTGGTGTTACCCAAGAATCTAAAGATCCACCCTGTATTCCATGTCTCTTTGTTGAAACCAGCTGTACCAAATCCATTTCCAGATCGGGTTTCTGAAATTCCTCCTCCACTGCTCATCGAAGGGAATGAGGAATTTGAGGTGGAAGCCGTGTTGGACTGTAGAAGAAGGCATAACCAAACACAGTTCCTCATTAAATGGAAAGGCTATGGGTCGGAAGAAAATTCCTGGGAACCAGCTTCAGATGTGCATGCTCCCAAACTAGTGCAAGCCTTTTTTCAACGCCACCCAGAGAAAAGACACTTGAAGGGCATCCGGAGGCTGCCCTTAAGGGGGGGGCAATGTAAGAGAACTGTCAGGATGCGCCCGGCACGCACACGTGCGCATGCACGCATTCACGGGCATCAGCAGATTTCCTTGCGCAGGAACACACATCTGACCACAATTGGCACCTGACAGCCTATTTAAGGGTTGCTCTGATTTCTGTCAGGTGCTGCTTGATCTTCAGCTGTGTCCTGAGATTCTGAAACCCTGTTTGTCTTGACTTCCTGTTGCTGAAACCCTGGCCTTCCTGACCCTGTTTCTGGACTCTGATTACTGGTTCATGATCCTGGCTTCCTGTTTGACCTTGCTCCTGTTTATACCTTGGTACCTCGCTGCCCGCCCGTTACTGAACCCGGCTTACCTGTTGACCTCGCTTCTGTCTCCTGTTTGGCTCCACGCTGTTTCCGAGTACCTGTGCTGGCCGTCCATCCTCTCAGCTGTGCTGGTTCCAGCTCTTCACCAGAAACCCTGCCTGCACTTCCCAGTCTGCAACACTTCTGGCAAGTCCTGCACACAGCATTCACAGGCACTCGTGTTCCTCCTGATCCTTGCCACCATCTGTTCCATCTCCAGTGGGGCTTGGATTGGAGATACAAGAGAGGCTGACCTCGTCATTTCAGACTCCTACCAGGTACGTGACAAAAGGCTTCAGAAGGGCAACATGGAAGGAGTTAGAGATTTTGAGGCTTTTGGGAATCTGGAGCTTGAAACAAACCGGATTTAGTTTAAAAGTTATGGTGTACGAACCAATGAATCTTGGGGCAAATTTGAGAGAAGGAACCCGGAGTTTGATGTTCCTGGTGGAGAGCCAGACTTTGTCTCCTGGCTGAAGAGAAGGCGGCTTACGCCTGCGACGGTCAGCAAATTCTTGAATTTGTTGGCAGCTTTCTGGAGGGAATCATGAACGTCAGCCCACATGGATTTGAATGATTCCTGAACAGTAGCCAAGGCTGGAATGTCGGAAGAACAGGTCATATGAAGAGGGAGTTAAGGATGTTTTCCATAAACAGTGATAAAGGGTGTTTTCTGAGAACTGACATTGACATGATTATTGTGGGAGAACTCTGCCCACGGGAGTAGTGATGCCCAATCATTGTGATGAGCCGAGACCAAGGTACAGAGAAAGACCTTCAACTCCTGATTAACCCTCTCAGTCTGGCCATTGGATTGGGGATGGTAAGAAGAGGTAAAATCCAAGGTAATGTTGAGGGATTTGCACAAGGCTCTCCAAAAACCGGACATAAACTGAACACCCCTGTCCAAAACGACATGGGAAGGAACACCATAAAGGCGGAAAATCTCTCGTACAAAAATGGGAACCAAGGCAGAGGCAGAAGGGAGACCGGAAAGAGGAACAAAATGAGCCATCTTGGAGAACCAATCGATTACCACCCAAATGGCTGTATTATTCTCCGACAGTGGAAGATCGGTGATAAAATCCATGGCGATGTGAGACCAGGGCTCCTTAGGAATGGGCAAGGGCATGAGAAGACCAGTAGGGGCTTGTGTGGAAGATTTAGACTGAGCACAAAAATGACAAGCCTTAACATAATCTTTAACATCCGAGCGGAGGTTAGGCCACCAGTAGAGACGACTGATTAGACATGTGCATTTCGTTTAGTTCCGAATCGAAATTCGGACAAAATTTTCATTATTCGGATATTCGGATGCATCCGAAATACCGAATTACAATACTAACGAATTTAAACGAATCCGAAATGTTTCGAATCGAAAACCCACAGACGAAATTTGAATCGAATTTGAATCGAATTCGAAAACAGATTCGAAATCTATTCGATTCGAAAACAAATTCGAAATCTAGTCGACTCGAATTCGAAAACAAATTCGAATCGAATTAGAAAAATATAAATTGATTTCTAAAAAAGAATACAATAAAATAGAATATAAAATAATAAAACAATAGAATAAAAATAAAAGAATTGTAAAGAATAGAATAGAATTTAATAGAATGTAATAAAATACAACAGAATATGACCATCTTCTGAAATTCGAATTTCGAATAGTATAAATTTGAATTCGAAAATAGATTGGAAAATAACAAATATCAAAACAATGGAAACTAAAATAATATATATTATATTTTATTCTATACAGTTCTGTTGTTTTTCTATTCTATTTTTTTCTATTATTTTATATTCTATTCTAATATGAAATCATTCTATACTAAATTTCAATTTCGGAAGATGGTTATATATATACATATATAACTATAACTATATATATATATATATATATATATATATAACTATATATATATATATATAACTATATATATATATATAACTATATATATATATATATATATATATATATATATATATATATATATATATATATATATATATATATATATATATATATATATATATATATATATATATATATATATAACTATATATATATATATATATATCCATATATATATATATCCATATCTATATATATATATATCCATATCTATATCTATATCTATATCTATATCTATATAAAATCTATTCTTTCCTACTCTATTCTAATCTTATCTAATGGAATTTGAATTCATTCTATATGAATTTCAAATTTAAGAAGATGGTTAAATATATAAATGTAAAACCATTTTCCGAAATTCAAATTTCATATAGAATGAAATTGAATTTGAATAGAAAAGATTAGAATAGAAATAGAAAATATACAAGAAAAACAATAGAACAGAATAGAATAAAATATAATATATATATTTTATTCTATTCTGTTCTATTGTTTTTCTATTCTAATCTTTTCTATTTGAATTTGAATTAATTCTATATGAATTTCTAATTTCAGAAGATGGTTATATATATAAATATTATTTAGAATAGATATATATATATAGAATAGAAACAGAAAATAGACTAGAAAAGCAATAGAACAGAATAGAATAAAATATAATATATATATATATTTTATTCATTCTTTTTTCTATTCTAACCTTTTCTATTCGAAATTTAATTGATTCTATATGAAATTCGAATGTCAGAAAATGGTTATTTATATATTATATATATATATATATATATATATATATATATATATATATATATATATATATATATAAAATATTTTTATATATAACCATCTTTTGAAATTCGAAATTCATATAGAATGAATTCAAATTTGAATAGAAAAGATTAGAATAGAAAAACAATAGAATAGAAAAGAATCTAATATATATATATATATATATATATATATATATATATATTATATTTTATTCTATTCTGTTCTATTGTTTTTCTAGTCTATTTTCTTTTCAATTCGAATTCATTCTATATGAAATTCGAATTTCGGAAAATGGTTTTATATTTATATATATAACCATCTTTTGAAATTCGAAATTCATATAGAATGAGTTCAAATTCGAATAGAAAAGATTAGAATAGAAAAACAATAGAATAGAAAAGAATCTAATATAATGAAAGGAAGTTCTTAATGGATGTATAAAAAGTTTTATCCAATATCATGGTTTGAAGTACAGTATAGAGAATCATCTGGTACAGTAACACACATCTTATTCCCCAATGCAGTAACAAACACATATTAATACACATAGTTAGGTTACATAAATAGCAAGCCCCGACGCGTTTCGACCTGTATATGGTCTCTTCAGGGGGACAGTTGGATCTAAAAAAGAATTACATAAATTAAATTCAAATAGATAAATATATATATTATTGTGCATCACTTGGATTAAACCAAGATAATGAGTCTTTACCGCTAAGTGGCGGAATGGGTGTTCTCTAGTCCAGGATATGTGCGCCCATATGTGTGGGCGGTGTGGGTGGGGGGTTTGCACATGATTATCCCATTTGCCTGAATTTGGATATAAAGGGAGACTGGAGGCCTGACAATCAGATCATGATCTCCTGCAGGCCAGGATGAATGCTACTGCTGCCAGGTTCTTTCTACACTAGAGCCCCTATTTTTGCATGATCGCCACCAAGCTTATCACATTGAACTTTTCAACAAGTCCAGCATTACCTCCAGCCTACACGAGTTTTACAACTGATAAGGTAAACTTCTTGTTATTTCACCTTTATTCCACACAGCACTTTTCACCACCCTACATACACATTTTCACATTTTGATTGGCTTTTCACCTAATTTTAGACTTTTTTTACTTTTTAGTTTACTTTTCATTTTTGTTTTCACACAGCAGGCACCAAGCAAGCACCATGTCATGTCACCACATCATGCACCACCTCATTCACACTATCCTCCACCACATAATGCACTCCTCTCCATTTAGGCCATCGTTGTTGTTGTTTTTTCTTTTTTTTTTTTTTTCTCACACACACACACCTTTCCCCCTCTTTTTCCCCCTCTATATATATATATATATAACCATTTTCCGAAATTTGAATTTCATATAGAATGAATTCGAATAGAAGAGATTAGACTAGAAATAGAAAATAGACTAGAAAAACAATAGAGCAGACTTGAGTAAAATATAATGTGTATATATATTATATTTTATTCTATTCTGTTCTATTTTTTTTTTCTATTCTAATCTTTTCTATTCAAATTTGAATTCATTCTATATGAATTTCGAATTTCAATAGATGGTTATACATAAATAAATATCTAATATATATATATAAAACCATTTTCTGAAATAAAAATTTCATATAGAATGAAATTGAATTTAAATAGAATAGAAAATAATATCATTAGAAAAGCAGAACAGAAAAAAAAAAAAATATTATATATATATATATATATATATATATATATATATATATATATATATATATATATATATATATATATATAGCTATCTTCTGAAATTTGAAACTCATATAGAATTAATTCAAATTTGAATAGAAAAAAAATTGAATAGAATAGAGTAACAATAGAACAGAATAGAATAAAATATAATATATTATTCTATTCTGTTCTATTGTTTTTCTAGTATATATATATATATATATATATATATATATATATATATATATACTAGAAAATATATATATATCTATATATATATATATATACTAGAAAATATATATAGATATTATATATATATCTTATAGAATGAAATTGAATTTGGATAGAATAGAAAATAATATCTTAGAAAAACAATAGATCAGATCAGGGGAAAAAAAAATTATATATATATATATATATATATATATATATATATATATATATATATATATATATATATATATATATATATATATATATATATATATATTTCCCCTGATCTGATCTATTGTTTTTCTAAGATATTATTTTCTATTCTATCCAAATTCAATTTCATTCTATAAGAAATTTGAATTTTGGAAAATGGTTATATATATATATATATATATATATATATATATATATATATATATATATATATATATATATATATATATATATACACCATCTTTTGAAATTCAATTTCAATAGATTAGATGGTTATATACAAATAAATATCTAATATATATATATATATACACACAGTGCCTTGCGAAAGTATTCGGCCCCCTTGAACTTTTCAACCTTTTGCCACATTTCAGGCTTCAAACATAAAGATATAAAATTTTTATTTTTTGTGAAGAATCACCAACAAGTGGGACACAATTGTGAAGTGGAACAAAATCTTTTGGATTTTTGAAACTTTTTTAACTAATAAAAAAATGAAAAGTGGGGCGTGCAAAATTATTCGGCCCCCTTGCGTTAATACTTTGTAGAGCCACCTTTTGCTGCGATTACAGCTGCAAGTCGCTTGGGGTATGTCTCTATCAGTTTTGCACATCGAGAGACTGAAATTCTTGCCCATTCTTCCTTGCAAAACAGCTCGAGCTCAGTGAGGTTGGATGGAGAGCGTTTGTGAACAGCAGTTTTCAGCTCTTTCCACAGATTCTCAATTGGATTCAGGTCTGGACTTTGACTTGGCCATTCTAACACCTGGATACGTTTATTTGTGAACCATTCCTTTGTAGATTTTGCTGTATGTTTGGGATCATTGTCTTGTTGGAAGATAAATCTCCGTCCCAGTTTCAGGTCTTTTGCAGACGCCAACAGGTTTTCATCCAGAATGGTCCTGTATTTGGCTGCATCCATATTCCCCTCAATTTTAACCATCTTCCCTGTCCCTGCTGAAGAAAAGCAGGCCCAAACCATGATGCTGCCACCACCATGTTTGACAGTGGGGATGGTGTGTTGAGTGTGATGAGCTGTGTTGCTTTTACGCCAAACATATCGTTTTGCATTGTGGCCAAAAAGTTCGATTTTGGTTTCATCGGACCAGAGCACCTTCTTCCACATGTTTGGTGTGTCTCCCAGGTGGCTTGTGGCAAACTTTAGACAAGACTTTTTATGGATATCGTTGAGAAATGGCTTTCTTCTTGCCACTCTTCCATAAAGGCCAGATTTGTGCAGTGTACGACTGATTGTTGTCCTATGGACAGTCTCTCCCACCTCAGCTGTAGTTCTCTGCAGTTCATCCAGAGTGATCATGGGCCTCTTGGCTGCATCTCTGATCAGTCTTCTCCTTGTCTGAGCTGAAAGTTTAGAGGGACAGCCAGGTCTTGGTAGATTTGCAGTGGTCTGATACTCCTTCCATTTCAAAATGATCGCTTGCACAGTGCTCCTTGGGATGTTTAAAGCTTGGGAAATCTTTTTTTATCCAAATCCGCCTTTAAACTTCTCCACAACAGTATTACGGACCTGCCTGGTGTGTTCCTTGGTCTTCATGATGCTCTCTGCGCTTTCAACAGAACCCTGAGACTATCACAGAGCAGGTGCATTTATACAGAGACTTGATTACACACAGGTGGATTCTATTTATCACCATCAGTCATTTAGAACAACATTGGATCATTCAGAGATCCTCGCTGAACTTCTGGAGTGAGTTTTCTGCACTGAAAGTAAAGGGGCCGAATAATTTTGCACGCACCACTTTTCAGTTTTTTATTTGCTAAAAAAGTTTAAAATATCCAATAGATTTCGTTCCACTTCACAATTGTGTCCCACTTGTTGGTGATTCTTCACAAAAAATTAAAATTTTATATCTTAATGTTTGAAGCCTGAAATGTGGCAAAAGGTTGAAAAGTTCAAGGGGGCCGAATACTTTTGCAAGGCACTGTATATATATATATATATATATATATATATATATATATATCTATATATATAATATATAGATATATATATACATATAAAACCGTTTTCCGAAATTCATATTTCATATAGAATGAAATTGAATTTAAAAAAAAAAATTATATATATATATATATATATATATATATATATATATATATATATATATATATATATATATATATATATATATATATTGAAATTCTAAATTCATATAGAATGAATTCAAATTCGAATAGAAAAGATTAGAATAGAAAATATATATATATATATATATATATATATATATATATACATATACACATACACACATATAAAACCATTTTCCAAAATTCGAAATTCATATAGAATAAATTTGAATAGAAAAAAATAAAATAGAATAGAGTAACAATAGAACAGAATAAAAAATAATATATATATATATATATATATATATATATTTGTTATTATTTTTTTGTAAAAGCTATAACTTTTGCGCAAAGCAATCAATAAACGCTTATTGCGATTTTTTTTTACCAAAAATATGTAGAAGAATACGTATCGGCCTAAACTGAGGAAAAATATTTTTTTATATATTTTTGGGGGATATTTATTATAGCAAAATCTAAAAGCTCTATTTGTGGGAAAAAAAGGACTTCAATTTTGTTTGGGAGCCACGTCACACGACCGCGCAATAGTCAGTTAAAGCGACGCAGTGCCGAAACGCAAAAAGTGCTCTGGTCAGGAAGGGGGTAAATTCTTCCGGGGCTGAAGTGGTTAAAGACTTGTAGTTTTATTAGCTGTTTTTTTTTTTTTTTTGACAGGGGCGCAGTTTCAGTGCTTGCCATAGGTGCCATTTTCACTAGATACGCCTCTGGGAGACACAGAGAGAGAGAGAGAGAGAGAATGTAATCATTTTTATTTACCGATGACGGATGCAGTCTGGGGTGCGCTCAATCCCTCTCACAGCTTTTACTGCCATGGTGACGCAAAACCATGCAGCGTTCTTCTGGTTTGCTGAAGAGGAATATTATCTGAATATTATCAAATTCGAAAATAGAAAAATTTTCGAATGCGATTGAAATATTATCGAATATGATTGAAATAATTTTGAATACAGTTGAAATAATTTCGAATGCTGTTGAAATATTTTCGAATGTGGTTGAAATAATATCGAATCCGGTTGAAATATTATCGAATACGATTGAAATAATTTCTAATACAGTTGAAATAATTTCGAATGCTGTTGAAATATTTTCGAATGTGGTTGAAATAATATCGAATCCGGTTGAAATATTTTTGAATTCGACCGATTTTCGAATTCAGTCGAAAACTAAACTGATTTGAAAAACGAATTTAATGAATTTAACGGATCTAACTAAACTAAATTAATTAAATAACAAATTAAAACAAAACAAAACGAAACAAATGTTTTCATTTTGCACATGCCTGCGACTGATGAGCAGGAAGGATCGGAGGAACCCAGCATGACCTGCCACCTTGGAATCATGTCCCCAAGGAAGGATCTTAGCTCTTAGCTCCGTGGGAACAAAGGTCTTGCCAGGAGGAATTTTTGATTCCAGGGTGGTAGAATGGGCAACAATGCATGAGGTTTGAATGATCGGCTCAGGATCAGGGGTGGACTCCTCGTCCAAAATGTCAAATAATCTAGAGAGCGCATCAGCCCAACCGTTGCAGGAACCAGGTTTGTACGTAATCGTGAATTTAAAACGAGAAAAGAAGAGACTTCACCTGGCCTGTCTGGGGTTCAGACGTTTAGCATTCTGTAGGTATTGTAGATTCTTGTGATCAGTAAAGATTGTAATGGAGTGAGACGAACCCTCCAAGAGATGACGCCACTCTTCCAACGACAATTTAATTGCGAGAAGTTTCCGATTACCAATGCCATAATTTCTCTCTGCCTGAGAAAATTTTTTGGAGAAGAACGCACATGGTTGACGTCTCTTCTCAAAAAACTGAAGAAGCACAGCTCCCACCCCCATCGAAGAAGCGTCTACTTCAATAAAAAATGGGTCCTCAGGATTTGGTCTCCTCAAGAGAGGTCCAGAAACAAAGGCCTGTTTCAGATTGTGAAACGCAGAGACAGCCTCGGGAGGCCAGTCTTTGGCATTCGCACCCTTCTTGGTTAAAGCGATAATAGGCGCGGCAATGGAAGAGTAATTCCTTATCAACTGCCTATAATAATTTGTGAAGCCAAGAAAGTGCTGTGTGGCCTTGAGGCTAGCAGGAAGGGGCCAGTTCGTAATGGCCTAGAACTTTCCGGGATCCATGCGAAGACCCAAACTAGAAACAAAACATCCCAGAAACAGGACCTCAGGACATTCAAAGGAACACTTCTCCAGCTTGGCATAGAGATTATTCTCTCTAAGGTGCTGAAGTACGGTGCGGACATGGTGCCTGTGAGCAAGCAGATTTTCAGAAAAGATGAGAATGTCATCCAGATAGATGACAACAAACTGGTATAGTAGATCCCTGAAGATTTCATTGACAAAGTTCTGGAACACAGCTGGAGCATTACACAAACCAAAAGGCATAACCAGGTATTCGTAATGCCCATCCCTAGTGTTAAACGCAGTCTTCCATTCGTCATCTTCCCGTATTCTAATGAGATTGTATGCACCTCTGAGATGGTGAAAATGGAAGCCCCCTTCAACCTGTCAAATAGCTCAGATATTAGAGGTAAGGGGTATCGGTTTTTGATAGTCACTGCATTTAAACCTCGATAGTCGATGCAGGGTCTGAGGGTACCATCCTTTTTAGCAACGAAAAAGAACCCTGCTCCTGCAGGCGACGAAGATTTCCGGATGAAACCTCTCTCCAAATTCTTGGCGACATACTCAGACATGACCTGGGTCTCTGGAATGGACAGAGGGTAGGTACGACCTCTGGGTAGAGTTGCTCCAGGGACAAGGTCAATGGCACAGTCAAAAGATCTGTGGGGAGGAAGCACCTCAGCAGACTTCTTACAGAACACATCCCGGTAATCGCTGTATGCCGAGGGAAGATCAGAAGATACGGATGTGGTAGCAATGGAAAGTCTCTCCTTGTGGACCACCTTGAGAAGACAGGACGAGAAACACGAAGGGCCCCAAGCCAGGATCTGCCCAGAGACCCAGTCCACATGTGGAGAGTGGAGCTGTAGCCAAGGAAGGCCCAATACAATGGGGGTAGAGGCCTTGGGTAGAATGAGGAAGGAAATCCACTGATGGTGGACTATCCCTACTGACATCCTAATAGGTAGCGTCTGGAAACGGATAGGGCCCCCTGGGAGCACAGTGCCATCAATTGCCGAGACTAACAGTGGTGTAGCGAGGGGAGTAAGGGTAAGCTTCATAGAAGAAGCAGTTCTCCAGTCCATAAAATTGCCGGCAGCCCCGGAGTTCAGATATGCTAGAATCGATTGGGGAGAAGGCTACATGGAGGAACACCGGAAGAAGAAGACGAGAAGGTGATGTTTCTGGGTCCAATACTCCACCTTCTAAATGATTAGACCCAAGCGTTTCCCGGACGAAGCGAGCAGGAGTCACGAAAATGACCCTTCCCCCCACAATAAAGACACAAGCCCAGAGTTCTGCATCTAGCACGTTCTTCGGGGGTTAGTCTGGTCCGGCTCAGCTGCATAGGTTCCTCAGCAGGCAGAGGATGCTCCACAGGGCAATGGGAGAAGAGTTCTGGCTAACTAGGACCTAGGGGGTGCTGGCTTCCTTTTTCTAGGGATCTCTCCTGGAAACGAGTGTCAATCTGATTGCACAAGGAAATTACATCATCCAGACCGGCGGGGATGGCTCTTCCTGCTAATTCGTCCTTCACTCGGTCAGAGAGGCCATGTAAAAAGGTTGCGACCAAGGCCTCATTGTTCCAGCTCAATTCAGCTGTGAGGATACGGAACTGAAGCGCATATTGTCCCACTGAACAAGATTCTTGGCGAAGGCGTAAAAGGGCACTAGCCGCTGAAGAAACCCGAGCTGGCTCCTCGAAGATATTACGAAAAAGCTTCAAGAAGTCGGACAGGCTGGAAACCACCGGGTCATTCTTCTCCCACAGGGGGACAGCTCAAGCTAAAGCTTCACCAGAGAGGAGGGAAATTATATAGGTTACCTTAGCCCGATCAGACAGAAAGTTTTGAGGCTGGAGCTCAAAATGAATGGTGCATTGGCTGAGGAAGCCCCTGTAGGCCTTGGAGTTCCCAGAAAAACGGGACGGAGCTGGCAGTGAATATGAATGTGTGGCTGCGACTGGTGCGATAGGTGCAGCTGCTGATTGTACTTGAGGCTGCAGGTTCGGGTTTCCCAAGGAGGCCTGGAGCTGCTCGAAGCGGGAAGCCAGATCCTTAAGGAATCGCATCACCTGAGTCTGATTAGATTCCTGGGCCTCGAGTCTGCGAACTATGCCCTGCAATGGATGGAAGCGACACGTCAGCCGGGTCCATGTGTGATCAAACTGTCAGGTCACCTAGAGGCTGGGTGACAGATGCACACCGTTGGGATCAGGAGTGCACCACAAGGCAGTGGACCCTACGGCTGACTGCTGCGGATGGGAGTCCGGGTGGTAAGGAAGGCAGGGCCGCTGGAACACCAACACGGATCCCACCGGGGTTAGAGCGTAGGATTCCCTGGGGCGCGGAGTCTAAGAGACCCAGCAGGTGTTCACCAGAGCCTCTAGTGGTGAGGATGAACTGGGCTGCAACTGGCTCCAGGTCGCGACCCCTAGAGTCCCTAGCTCACACCCACAGTAGGCAACAGGAGGATAGGGATAGTAAAGGAATAAGCCAAGGTCAGGGCCACAAGCAGACAAGGACAACAGAGTTCACGCCAAGGTTCAGGGTCACAGGCAAACAGGGATAGTCGGGGACATGCCAGAGGTCAGGTTCACGAGCAGACAGGAATAGTGGAGAACACGCCAAGATCGGTAACAGAAACAAACATAGAGCACACGGCAGGCAGGAACAGGAAGCCAAACACACAAAGGTTGATCAGCAGGGCTGGCCTGCAGTGCAGAGTTTAATATAGAGTTCTCTGATAGGAGCTGGGGTGGAGCCATGCTAGAGGAGAGTTAATAAAAGCAGTCAGGTGAGAGTCAGCTGGTCTTTAGAGATGAACACATGGAGACAGGTAAGCTGATAGACAACACTATTGCATAACCATGACAGCCAGACAGTCACCACAAATGCCAATGTGACTACCCAGGAAGAAGTAAGAGAAGAGACCTGTGGCAATCTGGGCCAGCACTGGTACAAGCTTCTCATTGCAAAATGGAAAGCAGATTAACACTATCATATTGAGATAGGTTGACTTACACATTTCAAGCAGTAAGTGCATAAAAGAAAGAAAAGTCAAGCTGGACACAAAGTAATTAACCTGTTCTAAAGTTAGTATAAAATAGCCAGAAAGGTCCTACTGAATAAACCAGTTTAAAACGTTCCAAGGCACACACAGACCTTAATATATTTCATGTTCCTGGCAGTCAAAATTGCTATTGCAACCGCCTGGAAAAGTCCAGTTATAGACATAGCCTTAGTGAAACGTAAACTAACTTGGATAATGCTAAATGAAAAAATGGTTAGTGTCTTGCGAGATGAACAACATCTTTTAGACAAAATATGGTCTCCTTGGCTTGCCTATTTGCAGGTTCCAGACATGAGGTGCTGATTCCAGGAACGGTTGACATTAGACTCCCGGACGGACCCACCTCCTTTTCTTCTCTATCTCGCTTACTCTTTTTCTCTTTTTTTCATCCTTCCCTCTTCTACCCCTTACTTTACCTATGTTTCACAAACGATCAGTAGTGGGAGTCTCATTTCCCACAAAAGCCTTCATTGTGTTTTGACAATGGAGACAGTAACTTCAGCATACAACGTAAGATATAAGTTTAATTCTTTGAAGAATATTTCGTAAAGATTTAGTGATAATGTTAAAGCTTTTAGGATTATGGGTGTACAGTGGACGAGCCTGTAGGGCTACCCCGAGGATGGCCCCCTTCTTGACCCTTGGGGGCCTCGTGGGTTACCTTTATGCATCTACCTGCTTAATGTTTGGTACTCATGTTCGCTCTTGTGCCTACATCGGCCACCAAGGTTGTCCTGTCTTATACGCGATGTCTCGGTTATGTTTCTCTGTCCCCCCTCCCCACTTTCCCTTCCCCCATTGCTCCTTATATATTTGTATTGTTAAATGATTTCAGCATGGCAAGGATTGTTTGCTGCTCTATCCTGTGATGTTTATGAAAATAAATTTCAATGAAAACTATTGTAACGGAAAATAGCAAAAAAGGTCTTTTTATGGTAAAAAAGAAAGGCCCTTGTTTAAATTTTCTTCAGTGTTTTGAAGCCCAAATATTATATCAAATGACCCTGTTTCTAATAGAATATTATAATAGCCATATGAAAATAAAATGTATTATTTGGTTACAAATAGTATGTTCCAACTTTCTGATATGATATTCAGGGGTTTTTGGGGTAGAAGTGAAATTTGAATAATACCCAATAGATTGGTCTAATTTAAGGTAGTGTCCATACATTTAAAGCATATTTGCAGCATTAAAGAAAACACTACCCTTGCATGTATTTGCTGTAGATAGCCACTGGTACTGGCTTTTTTTTTATTTTGAGAATTTTGGCATGAAAACATTTCTCACAGCCAGGGTCAACCATCAGCATAGGCATTGACGCAGGGATGACAGGACTAAGATGGGGTGAAGTCAGCATTTTTCCAGAACTGAATTATCCAATTTTGGTGATTCTGTTCCATTTGCAGACTTCTTTTCCCGTTCTTAGCTGACAGAAGTGAAGTTTAGTGTGGTGTTTCTGTAGCCCATTTTCTCTAAGCATTATGATGTAAAAAACAATCATTATTATTATCATTATTATACAGGACTTATATAGTGCCAACAGTTTACGCAGCGCTTTACAGCATGAGTGCAGACAGCACACTTACAATACAAACCAATGCGGGAGGGATCAGAGGGCCCTGCTCATTAGAGCTTACAATCTAGAAGGGAGGGTCAAGTGGAAACAAAAGGTAATCACTGTGGGGGTGAGCTGATGGAGAAAATGAAAAAAACTGTTGTTGTTAGGTGTGGGTAGGGTAGGCTTCTCTGAAGAGAAGGGTTTTTAGGGATCGTCTAAAAGCTAATAGAGTAGGAGATAAGCGGACAGATTGGGGAAGGGCATTCCATAGGATTGGAAAAGTCCTGGAGGTGAGCATGGGAGGAGGTGATCAGGGAGCTAGAGAGCAGAAGGTCTTGAGAGGAACGAAGAGAACGAGTAGGTTGGTATTTAGAGACTAGGCTAGTGAAGTAGCTGGGGGCTAAATTGTGGATGGCTTTGTACATAGTTGTTAGTATTTTGAATTTAATTCTTTGGCTGACCGGAAGTCAGTGGAGGGATTGACAAAAATCAGAGCAGAGACAGAGCGATTGGTAAGGTGGATGAGTCTGGCAGCAGCATTCATGATGGATTGAAGAGGTGATAGACTATGTAGAGGTAAGCCAATGAGAAGGGAGTTGCAGTAGTCGAGGCGAGAGATGACCAGCAAGTGAATTAAGAGCTTTGTTGTGTCATTGGTTAGAAAGGGGCGTATTTTGGAGATGTTGCAGATGTTGAGGCGGCAGGATTTGGACAGTGATTGGATGTGGTGCTTAAAGGAGAGTTCGGAGTCAAGGACTACACCTAGAACCTTGGCATGTGGGGATGGGCTTATAGATGTGCCATCGATTTTGACAGAGAGATCAGGGGAAGGGGCATATGAGGGAGGAAAAATTATAAGTTCGGTTTTGGATAGATTGAGTTTGAGGAAGTGGTGTGACATCTAGACTGATATATCTGATAGTAAATTAGTGATATGTGGGGAGACAGAGGGAGTAGAGAAATAGATTTGGGTGTCGTCAGCGTAGAGGTGGTATTGGAAGCCATGGGAGGCTATCAGCTGACCCAGGGAGGAGGTGTAGATTAAAAATAGAAGTGGTCCAAGAACAGAACCCCGGGGGACCCCAACTGAGATAGGAAGAGGAGAAGAGGAAGTAGAGTTGTAGGAAATGCTAAAGGTGCGCTTGGATAAGTAGGAAGAGAACCAGCGAAGAGTACAGTCACGGAGACCAAAGCTGTGGAGTTTTTTTGAGGAGGAGGGGGTGGTCAACCATATCAAAGGCAGCAGAGAGGTCCAGGAGTAGGAGTACAGAATAGTGTTGATTGGTTTTGGCCATTAGTAGATCGTTTGTTAGTTTTAGGAGAGCAGTTTCTGTGGAGTGTTGAGGACGAAATTCAGACTGAAGGGGATCAAGAATTCTATTACCAACGAGGTGGATGCTCAGTCGATTGTAAACCAGACATTCGAGGAGTTTGGATAAGAAGGGGAGCAAGGAGATGGGGCGTAGGTTGTTAAGATTGGATAGGTCCAGTGAGGGCTTTTTAAGTATGGGTCTGACAAGTGCATGTTTTAGAGAGTTGAGGAAGATGCTAGAAGAGAGGGAGAGAAGATGTGGGTTAGAGAGTGTAGCATAGTGCCAGAGGGTGAACGTAGCATTTGTGAGGGAACAGGATCCAGAGGGCAGGTGGTAAGATGGACATTAGCAAATAGTTTAGCAACCTCGTCTATAGCGGTGGGGTTGAAAGAGGGAAGTAATGATTGTGCCTGTGGGCATGTAGTGTAAAGCGTGGAGGGTATTGGAACAGTAGAGATCTCCTCACGAATTGTATCAGTCTTCTGTTTGAAGTGATTGGCGATCTCCTGGGCAGTGAGTGAGTTGGCGGGTGGAGGCAGTGGAGGATGAAGTAGAGAGTTGAAGGCAGAGAAGAGTTGACGGGGACGGGATGATAATTTGCTAATGAGAGTGATAAAATAGGTCTGCTTGGCAGTGAGGAGGCTGGAATTGTATTTTTTGGAGGGCAGATTTATATTGGTTGAAATCTCTCTGAGACTTAGTCTTACGCCACAGGCGCTCATGAGCATGACGACTACATTTTTCAGACTTCTAGTGTCATCTGTTTGCCAAGGTTGAAGGGATCGGGGCCTTATTCTGTGTGTAGTGAGGGGGGGCATTGAGTCCAGTGAGGCTAGAAGCAAGGCGTTGTAGACTGAAGTGGCTAGGTTGGTGAAAGATAGGGGTGAGATTTTGTCGTAGAGGTTGTTGATAGCAGAGTAGAGAAGAGAAAGCTTGCGATTACGTAGGTTTCCGCGGGTAACTTTTAGGCAGTTGAAGGGAGAGGAGGTGGAGGAGAGGGAGAGAGGGAGAGAGGGAATAGATAGTTAGAGAGGTTGCATGGAGTGCAAAGGTGAGAGAAAACGAGGTCAAGGATATTGCCTTCGGTGTGAGTAGGAGCATGTATCCACTGCTTCAGGTCAAAGGAGGATGTTAGGCTGAGAAGTTTGGAAGTGGCAGGAATGTTAGTATTAATAGGGATGTTGAAGTCCCCGAGAATGATTGTGGGGATTTCAGAAGAAAGTAGGGTAGCCAGGCAGAGAAGTCATCAAGAAAGGTTGATACTGGTGCAGGGGGCCTGTAGATCACAGCTATCCTTAGAGGAACTGGAGTGAAAAGACGAATGCAGTGTTCTTCGAAAGAGGAGAGTGACGGAGTGGGAGGTGGGTGCAGTACCTGAAAGGTGCTATGTGGGGCTAGAAGGATTCCGACATCTCCTCCCTTATGTCCACTGGATCTGGGGGAGTGAGTCCAGAGAAGACCACCATGGGATAGGGCAGCAGAAGACGCAGTGTCGGATTCATGGAGCCAGGTTTCAGTAATTGTGAGTAGGTTAAATGAGTTGGCAATAAAGAGGTCATAGAGAGAGGTGAGTTTGTTGCAGACAGAGCGGGAGTTCCAGAGGGCACAAGAGAAAGGGAGTCTGGTCTTGGGAAGAATAGAAATCGGAACTAAATTGTGTTGATTGCGGCTGCTACCAGAGGGTGCAGAGTGATGGTTGCATGGGGTACAGTTAAATGATGGAGGCCCAGGGTTTGGGGATATATCTCCAGAGGTTAGGAGAAGCAGGAGTGTGAGGGAGGTAATATGGGAGTGGGATTTATATGAAGGGACATGGCCCAGGGTCTTGGAGATTTTTAATGTGTGGATTTAGAATTAGCAGGATTTGGCGGGTGCAGTAATAAGGAGAGGACAGAAGTGAGGGTGATATATATATGCTGTGGGGGGGAGAAGAGGGGTGAAGGAGAGATAGTTTAAGGATAGAGGACACAGCTATCAAAAGGAGTGGTAGAGAGTGCATGTTACAAGGAGAAGGAGCTGAAAGGGTAAACAAGGTCACCTGATGTCTGTCTGGTGTTTTTCAAAGTTTTTTCTTGTGCAGAGTCAGAAGTGCTTCCACTTATAGAAATCGCCCACTTTGAGAAAGAGCCCCAATTGCAAATGTGCCCCCTGCAGATGCTTCCCCCAAAAGAAGCTTATATTTATACTGAGAGGGGTGGGTGGTGGGTGGATTTGAATTAGCAATCAAGAGGTAATAAAGGTTGGCTGGTTAACAGGGCAAAATTCTTACTTCAGAAACAGACTAGCAAAAGTTAAAGTTAACAGGCCATAATTCTGGGTAAGATAAGGGAGATAATAAAGCATTCTAATGTGGACAGGTCTACAGACTGTTAAGCAAAAATGACATCCCAGCAATTATTAAAGACACATAAGCAAAGCAGATAGCAGTGTTTCAATTTTTGGGTGGAGATGGTTCAGTTAGCACATACCATAGCAATTTAGACTAGGGAAAACAAACACTTTTCAATTTTCAATTCTGGGTGGATGGCAGTCAGCTGCAAACATACCATAGCAATTTATGCCGCGTACACACGGTCGGACTTTTCGTCTACAAAAGTCCAACGGACGCTGACGGACTAAAGCTGGCTGGTAATCCGATCGTGTGTGGGCTTCTCCGGACTTTCAACGTACTTTTTTAGCCTCAAATCCGACGTACTTTAGATTTGAAACATGCTTCAAATCTTTACGTCGTAACTACGACGGACCCCGAAATCCGCTCGTCTGTGTGCTAGTCCGACGGACAAAAAGCCACGCTAGGGCACCTATTGGCTACTGGCTATGAACTTCCTTATTTTAGTCCGGTGTACGTCATCACGTACGAATCCGTCGGACTTTTGTGTGGTCGTGTGTAGGCAAGTCCGTTCGTTAGAAAGTATGCCGCAAGTCCGCCGCAAGTCCGCCGAAAGTCTGCCGGAAGTCTGTCGGACAGGCTGTCTGACTTTTGTAGACGAAAAGTCCGACCGTGTACGCGGCATTAGACTAGGGAAAACTTTGAACAGTTGCCACCTTTATGTTAGTCTGGTAATTTTCTCCCAACCTTTCCTATATGGTTAAACCAAATTGTACACATGCTGCGCTTATTAAAATAAAAAATTTCCACTAAAATATTAATAAAGTGATAATGTGCCTAACATATACAAAATCTATTAATAACTATTAATACTATACTATACGTTAATGTGCAATAAATTTCAATGAATGAATAAATAGGTAAAAGTGCTCAAATAAGCCTGTGTATTGCAAATATTCCACAAAGCTTGTGCAATTTTAAAACATTAATAGATAATTCAACACAAACATCCATGCGATTTAGTGTTGCATCCAAGCATATCAGTACTGCATCTATGCAATATGGTGTTAGTGCAATGTTCGAACAACAAAAAGTTAAAAAAATACAAAAAAACGCATCCATGCGATTTGGTGTTGCATCCATGTGATTCTATTCAATTCAGTGCTGTGTTGCTGTGCAATGATCAAATTAACAGTCCGATTTAGTGTTGCATCCATGCATTTCAGTGCTGCATCTATGCAATATGGTATTAGTGCAATGTTCAAACAATAAAAAGTTAAAAAATACAAAAAAACACATCCATGCGATTTGGTGTTGCATCCATGTGATTCTATGCAATTCAGTGCTGTGTTGCTGTGCAATGATCAAATTAACAGTCCACAGATGTAGTGGCCTCCCTGGACGCGGAAAAAGCTTTCGATTCCGTGGAATGGAATTATCTATGGGCGGTCCTCCGCAGATTTGGATTTGGTCCCGTCTTCATCTCCTGGGTTGAGGTGGTGTACAGATCTCCGACGGCCGTGGTGCGCACTGGAGCGGTCCTCTCTCAGTCCTTTCCCCTCGTAGGGGAACGAGACAGGGCTGCCCATTATCCCCGGGGCTTTTTGCGCTCGCGATAGAACCCATGGCTATCCTTATAAGGTCCAACCCACGTATACAGGGTATTACTATAGGCCCACTACAAGAAAAGGTGTCATTATATGCAGATGACACCCTTTTATACCTTAAGGATGATGGACAATCGTTGACACAAGCGTTTCAGGTAATAGATAGATATGGGCGATACTCCGGAATATGCATTAACTGGGGAAAGTCGCTGCTGTTCCCACTGCACTCTGGGGTTGCTCCTTCGCACTTGGATGCACAGCTGCGCTGGGTATCACAGTTCAGATACCTTGGCGTAGAGATACATAGAGACCTTCGTCAATTCATTGGCCTCAATTTGGCCCCGGTGATGTCTCGGGTGACCCACCAATTTTCATCATGGAAGTCTCTTCCCCTTAGTCCAGTGGGATGCGTAAATTTAATTAAGATGTCTATCCTGCCCAAATTCATCTACTTATTTAGGCAAACTCCTGTCCCTATACCTATTTCTTTTTTTAATAAATTGGACAGCTTAGTCATATCCTTTGTATGGAATGGAAAGGCCCCTAGAATCGCAAAAACAACCTTACAATTAGCGGTTACATTGGGAGGCCTGGCACTCCCAAGTTTCCTAAAATATTACTGGGCGGCGGTCCTGGTGACGTTAAAATGGTGGTTGGCGGAGGAGCCCTCTAACCCGGCATCCGCTGTGGAGGCCGCATTGCTTGGTTCCTATTCGGAGCTAAGAAATCTTATACATAGAGGGCCAAATCCAAAATCCAATCCCAAAATGACTGTGCCCATGAAAACGACCATCAAAGTATGGGATACGGTAAACGCAAAGCTAGGTAAGCAAAATACGTGGTCCCCTGTGACACCACTTTGGGGTAATCCACGGTTGTGTCATTTTCACTCGATACCAGATCCCGTCATATGGGCTAGATACGGAATAGTTACCCTGAGCGATATTGTATCGCAGGGACAACTGATAACATTTGATGAACTGAAGAGTAGAAAGGGCCTCCCAAACCAGATGTTTTTTAGATTCCTTCAGATAAGACATGCTTTTCGCTCCCAGTTTCCTGGTCCGGTGATCTTGCAGATGTCAGATTTGAAAACTGAGCTCCGCGCACCTGAGGGAACCAGACTGCTGTTGACTATGTATAATATGCTTGCACGACTGGACACGTCTAGAGTCTCACAATTGATGTCTACCTGGCAGCGTGACATTCCTGACCTGACTGATGAGGACTGGGAAGAGGGGGTGCAGCAATACCTAACTCTGACCATCTCCTCCAGGGATAGGTTTACCCAATTAAAATTTCTCCATCGGGCTTATTACTCAACATCGCGTCTTGCTAAAATTTATGCGAATAGAACAGCCACCTGTCCTAGGTGTGATGCGGATAATGCTGATTTATTCCATACGGTGTGGACATGTCCAAGGATAGTGGGTTTTTGGAAGATATTAACTCGGTGGGATAAATCAGGGTCCCCTACAGTCCTATCCCCCTCTTGTTGGGCATATGTGACTCTCTTGAGGCCCCCAAAAGAAAAAAAATATTTGTTTTTTACACAGCAATGTATGCCAGAAAGGCCATTCTCCTTAACTGGAACCAGCCTCAACCACCCACTAAACAACTATGGCTCTCTCTTATCAATGCAGCCCTGCCCCTATATAAGCTTACATATATGGGGAGAAATTGTCTGAAGAAATTCGATAGGATATGGGCAGGTTGGGTGGAGGCCAAACACCTGACCATTGCATAGATATATTAGGTACCCTACCTTAGCCCATTGGCTACCCATACATCCCTACTTTCTGTAATTTTGCTCCGGACATGGCCTGGCCGATACACAGCTAGTATATAACTAGGGTTGGGGGACCCCTGTCGGGCTTCCCCCTCCCCCCCCGGGCCTCTCCCCCCCCCTCAAGGGTCTTATAAGGTGTCTATGATTTGGAGACTTAATAGTATACTTTCGCCACTATGTGTGACATTGAACTGTATTATTTTCACTGTACTTATTGACTTGACATGGTATAGATGATCATTGTACATTATCTGTCTTGAACTAATGTAACTTGTTTTTTATTTCTGTTTGTTCAGAACAAATAAATAAACCTTATGTTAAAAAAAAAAAAAAACAGTCCACAGATCTTCCACAATGCATTCATGTATTATGGTGAACACAAACTAAAGTGCTGTGCGCTCATGCAAGTGCTCCCCCCAGGTGATAGCCCCTCACCTTAGGGCGTGCGACCTTGCAATTAAGCTTGTTCAGAATGCGCCTTAGAACCTCTCTGGGTTCGATGTTATATGCAGGGTCCTGGATAGATTTGCACTGGTGCCTCTGTTCCTCACAGACGTCACCCCATACCGGCCGCTGTTGCCCGTTCGTCTCTGCTGTTTTAGTGTGGCGCCCTTAAGCGCCTTGTTACTGTGAGTACCCATTGCGGGATTTGTTTATGATTTTAATAAATTTAGTACATACTGCACCATGAAGTCCTTTTTATGTTGATATATTGAGGTACAAACGGGACTGCTGTGAGGAACAGAGGCACCAGTGCAAATCTATCCAGGACCCTGCATATAACATCGAACCCAGAGAGGTTCTAAGGCGCTTTCTGACCAAGCTTAAGTGCAAAGTCGCCGCCCTAAGGTGAGGGGCTATCACCTGGGGGGGAGCACTTGTATGAGCGCACAGCACTTCAGTTTGTGTTCACCATAATACATGAATGGATTGTCAAAGATCTGTGGACTGTTAATTTGATCATTGCACAGCAACACAGCACTGAATTGCATAGAATCACATGGATGCAACACCAAATCGCATGGATGCGTTTTTTTGTATTTTTTAACTTTTTATTGTTTGAACATTGCACTAATACCATATTGCATAGATGCAGCACTGAAATGCATGGATGCAACACTAAATCGGACTGTTAATTTGATCATTGCACAGCAACACAGCACTGAATTGCATAGAATCACATGGATGCAACGCCAAATCGCATGGATGCGTTTTTTTGTATTTTTTAACTTTTTGTTGTTTGAACATTGCACTAACACCATATTGCATAGATGCAGTACTGATATGCTTGGATGCAACACTAAATCACATGGATGTTTGTGTTGAATTATCTATTAATGTTTTAAAATTGCACAAGCTTTGTGGAATATTTGCAATACATAGGCTTATCGGAGCATTTTTACCTATTTATTCATTCATTGAAATTTATTGCACATTAACGTATAGTATAGTATTAATAGTTATTAATAGATTTTGTATATGTTAGGCACAATATCACTTTATTTATATTTTAGTGGAATTTTTTTATTTTGATAAGCGCAGCGTGTGTACAATTTGGTTTAACTATTTTGCATGGTTATGAGACATGCGTAACGTTAGCAGCTGATTTGCAAAGATATACTATTTTGAAGACCAGATTTGGTCAATTACCTGGAGGCTCACAGGACTACAAATTAGCTTTCCTATATGGTGTTTTCTTAAACAGAACACATTAAGTGGATATTATTTGGCTTTTATTTGCTCTCATCCACTCTGTAATATCTAGAGACCGTAGTATGTGGAATGAAAGAAGGGCATTGGTTTCTGAGAAGCTGCAACTACCACATCTGATACCAAAAATCATCTAATGTGCAAAGTTACTTGAAACCAAGATTCTTTTTTTTTTTTGTTTACAAACGATTTTTATTATGTAAAAGGTCAAGGTATAAAACAATTACAATGATGGTAGGGAAATGTATACAAATATCTTTAGCAGTAAATGTTGTATAGGAGATAATAAAGGAATATGGTTAGTTAGATGAAAAAATACACATTGTTATAATCAGGCCAGTCAAAAGTATTGTCATAAAAGGAGGAAAGGACAATTACATATATTTAATAGAAATTTTTCTAAATCATAGAGGTGGTGTCCCAGAGAGTCCATTTTTTTTTATAAAGTGGCATAGAGTCATATAATGTGTGGTGGATTCTCTCAGAGAGTTTGATGTTTGTCATGCGGTTGAGTATTTGTGACCAAGGTACCGTAGTGGAGCGCCAGTTGAAGGCTATGGCCCAGTGAATAGAGCTGAGGAATGTGTGAATTAGCCTTGTGCTAGTCAATGGAATATCTTGTATAGGGGAGAATAAAAGACAGATTTGGGGTGTAAGGGAAATCTTCCTACCTGATATTTTATCAATGATTAAGCTAGCCTTATGCCAAGTGTTTTTTATATGGGGACATTCCCAAAAGATATGTAAAAGAGTACCCTGAGAGGGGCAACCCCTAAAACAGAGTGGGGATAGTGAAGTTTAAAATGAGTTAAGTTTAGCGAGGGTGAGATACCATCTATATAGCAATTTGATGGCTGATTCTCTGATCGAGGTTGTTTTGGTACATTTATGGAGATTTGTAAAAATAGTATCCCATTGATCGAGAGTAAATGAGATATTTAAATCTGATTCCCATTGGAGCATGGGATGTGATTTCTCAGGCATATTGGTCTCATTTAAACTTTTATATATTCTGGATATTAAACCTCTATCACGAGGGGAGGAGATACAAATTTGTTCAAATTGTGTATAGGGGGGATAGAGTGTAAGTGAGTGATATTTCTGATAGAATTGTCTTATATTTCTATAGTTCTCTAGTTCAGTGGGTGGGAGATCATATTTTATTTGTATACTGGAGAAAGTGAGGAATGAATTGTTGTGGGATAGCGATTTTAAATGTGTTAGGTTATGTGACTTCCAATTCGTTAGAGAGTTTTGATCTTGCGCCCTATCTGGGAGAGGAAAACGAGGGTCACCTAGAAAGGATGCTAAGGGGGGGATGTCAGAGGATAACTTAAATTTAGAGACTTGTCTGTTCCATAGTTGAAGAGTGTGAGTGACGATGAGGTTCAAGGGTCTTATTTTTTGTGGTGGGATAGTATTGGACCAGAGAAGTCCTTGTAGATTGTAGGGTAGGACGGAATCTTCTTCGAACCGGAGCCATGAAACCAAGATTCTTACCCTATTTTAATGTTTGGTTGAATTTCTTGAGTATGGCTACATGTTTATTTTTTGGTTAGCATCCAAATGAGTTGTAGCTTGACTATTTGTTTGTCAATGAACAAACATTCAATATGCATTTGCTTTTCTAATGCCCCGTACACACGGTTGGATTTTCCGATGGACAATGTCCAATCGGAGCGTGTTGTCGGAAATTCCGACCGTGTGTGGGCTCCATCGGACATTTTCCATCGGATTTTCCGACACACAAAGTTGGAGAGCAGGAGATAAAATTTTCCGACAACAAAATCCGTTGTCGGAAATTCCGATCGTGTGTACACAAATCCGATGGACAAAGTGCCACGCATGCTCAGTATAAATAAAGAGATCAAAGCTATTGGCCGCTGCCCCGTCTAGAGTCTCGACGTACATGTTTTACGTCACCGCGTTTAGAACGATCGGATTTTCCGACAACTTTGTGTGACCGTGTGTATGCAAGACAACTTTGAGCCAACATCCGTCGGAAAAAATCCTAGGATTTTGTTGTTGGAATGTCCGAACAAAGTCCGACCGTGTGTACGCCCTATTACACATCTGGGTGGACTCCGAGCGCAATGCTCTGCGCTCCAAGTCCACCCTATTTTGAAGCCTATCAGAGCCTATGGCTCTAATCAGATGCTTCAAAAAAACACCCCCACCTCTGTAATTCAGGCACCGGTGTTCGAAAAGGGGGCAGGACGCCTGACTAGGGGGTGGCAGCGGCGGTCATGGATAGATTTATGCAATGCATAAATCTATCCATTAACCATATAGGGGGTGGCGAGGATAGAGGGGGCGGCATCTGTGTGCCCTTAATGCACGAGCCCCCCCTGTTTAAATGGCTGGTGAAAAACAATGATTGCACATTTTTCCATATAAATACCAACAAGCATGGGTGAGACAGAACACCTACTATGATATAAATTGAATAGATTGTCTACTAGGTACTAGTACTAGATAGTTGTTGGTGGATTTTATTGCTCATATACATAGTCAATGTAAATTGCTAGAGCAACATAAAGCACCTAGGTGCAACTCATTGGTTACACAAAATAACTCAAAGGCAACTTGATTCAACTGAAAGTGTAACTAAACCCATTGATTTAACAGTTTCCAAAACCAGTTACATTCAAGGTATGCCGTAAATGTTAACTGTCACAGTTATTTGTGCCATAAGCTGAACTGTCATCAAATGGCTGGTGTCATTGATGGGCACCCCTTGATTCACCACAATGATGAGAGCATTTTACATACCTAGTACCACTATTGTTCTGTATACGTTATGTTATATTATAGATTTCTGTATTTTTTCTTAAATTTAGTGCTGCCCTACTACTAGTACTGTGGGTCCTGAAGAAGCCTTGAATTGGCGAAATGTTGACCTGGCTACTCTAAATATACAGAATCTTATGTGTACAACTGTATTCTACTGTGTATACAAGTTATTGATCATTTGATAACACCCTTATTGTATCAACATCTGGATCATGTGGAGGCAATTTATGCCTATTTTATCTATGAATTTTGATCTACTTCTTTGAATAAGATTATATACTTTTATTGAATTTACTCGTGTGGTCTCCTATGCTGAGCCTATAAGGTCTGACTTATATAGGCAGGGTCTGAACTTTTTCAGCCTGCATTGGTTCTCTCATGGTGTCATAGCTAATCACATTTACAGAACCATGGCAACTGCAGATCAAACAGAGGCCAAGATGGCAGCTTCCTTAGCTGTAAAGAATAGGAGAGTTTAGTTCCACTTAAAAGAAGCTCAGAGAAGTTTGATGCAAATCCTTGAGCAATTGAAACAAAATCATTAATGCAACTCAAAGTAACTCAGCGTCAACTGAAAGCATAATGCATTTTACATGCTTCTGAATCTGATGTCCATGTGTATGAGCCCTAAAGTAGATTGTATAATTAAACTGTAACATGTATGGCCAACTTAACACATTAGAAAACAAGATACTACTGCACAGATGCAACTAAAGGCATATAGCCAGGGACCAAGATGAGAAAAAATTAAAACGGATATGAGATTTTATTTATTATACCATATTTTGCTACTTTTGTATGTCTTAACTTTTTTGAAGTTTTGTGTTGTAAATTCAAGGGATAATCACAAAGGCAATTACATAAATTACTAATCCATTTTACATAGCAATAAGTAAAGACCAATTATGATGTTATGCATTTCTTTTATGCAGTTTCACATTTTTACCCAAATACGCTAAACTGCAAAAGGTATCTCAGCCTACCTTAAAAATGACCCTCTTCACAATAAAGCTGCACGGGAAACCTCCCTGTATTGACAGCGTAATTACTCTGCTTTGCTGGAAACGCATTCAACTTTCTGGAGAAAAACAGTGAACACATATTACGGCAGATCAGAACATTCCTAAATATTATCTAGGAATGCTTTAAGTGTTTTCCCAAAGATGAAATTGTTACAGAGAAAATAATGATTAACCTTTAAAATCAAAGTGCCATTTCTTTTTTTTCTCCAAATGTGGAATTAATACACATTTTTTAATCATTAGTCTAATTTTCAGCTGATACTTTTGTTCTTTTGGCTGTTGAACTGTTACGGTTTGCTAGTAACCCTTCAAATTGTTTGCTCCGCTCATGCGTTCTATTCTGAATAATTCATTAGGCACTATAATCCAAGCGTAGAACACCTCATTTAGCACGGGCGATCTTTTCCCTATGTGTAGCTGACAGGCAATCAAAGTTTTTATCAGTGCAGAAAATTTGCAATTCAGAAATCTAGTAGCTGCAATTAGTAGCTATCAGGTAGTACGGGAAGTACAGCTTCATAAAAAGAGAAACATGAATAGGCTCAAGTGATGGTAGCAGAAAAAGTAATAGATGAAACTAACCGGCTGTTTCTAAATTTGCCAAATGGAACATTCTTTTTGCTCGGAGCACAAAGCTTTAATTAACTTTATGATATGTGTGGTTTCACAAAAGAATCCTGGGCAACAATGTATCTCAATTGATTGCTTCACGTTCAAGTTTGGACTGAAGTGGGGAGTCAAAAGACAAATGGCCTATCAGTTGGCCTCTCAAAGAAGCTGTATAGGGCATTTTTTTTACTTTCTTTATAAGCCAAAAAAGACAAATGAGGCTTCTTTGGCAGAGACTGGTGGAATGTAGGGATGAGCTTGATGTTCGGGTCGAACATACGTTCGACTCGAACATCGGGTGTTCGCCCATTCGCCGAAGAGCAAACATTATGGGGCGTTCATGGCAAATTAGAGCGCCGCGGAACACCCCGCAATGCACTGCGAGATCACAGTGCATTGCTGTATGATTGGCCAAAGCATGCACCTGACCTACATGCTTTGGCCAATCCCAGCGCCCTCTGCTAAGAGAGCCATAATTGGCCAAAGGCAGGGTGCCTTTGACCAATCATGGCTCTGGGGGACTAAGTCCACGCCCCACAGTATATAAGGCTGCCTACATGGCGGCCCTGTGTAGTGTTGTTGGTGTGCATTCCGTGGTGTACTGTTTCTAATACACTTCAGGCGGTGTCTTAATATATATATACAGATAGATAGAGATATATATATATATATATATATATATATATATATACTCTGCATCCAGTGTAGCCTATATCTACAGTGCATTCCGTGATGTACTGTTTCTAATACATTTCAGGCAGTGTACACAGTATCTAATACAGTGGGTACAGTGTCTACTACACTTCTGGTGGTGTACACATTATAAAATACAGTGCAGCCGTAGTACAGTTGATAATACAGTGCAGGCGGTGCACACAGTATCTAATACCGTGTGTACAGGCTCTACTACACTTCTGGTGGTGTACACAGTATACAATACAGTGCAGCCATTGTACAGTGCAGGCAGTGTACACAGTATCTAATACAGTGTGTACAGTTTCTACTACACTTCTGGAGGTGTACACAGTGCACAATACAATGCAACCGTAGTACAGTTTCTAATACAGTGCAAGCGGTGTACACAGTATCTAATACAGTATGTACACTTTCTACTACACTTCTGGTGGTGTACGCAGTATAAAATACAGTGCATCCATAATACAGTTGCTAATACAGTGCAGGCGGTGTACACAGTATCTAATACAGTGTGTACAGTTTCTACTACACTTCTGGTGTTGTACACAGTACATAATACAGTGCAGCCGTAGTACAGTTTCTACTACTTTTCCTTTGTTGTACACAGTATCTAATACAGTGTGTCCAGTTTCTACTACACTTCTGGTGGTGTACACAGTACACAATACAATGCAGCCGTAGTACAGTTGTTAATACAGTGCAGGCGGTGTACACAATATCTAATACAGTGTGTATAGTTTCTACTACACTTCTGTTGGTGTACACAGTACACAATACAGTGCAGCGGTAGTACAGTTTCTATTACTTTTCTGGTGGTGTACACAGTATTTAATACAGTGTGTATAGTTTCTACTACACTTCTGGTGCTGTACACAGAACACAATACAGTGCAGCTGTAGTACAGTTGTTAATACAGTGCAGGAGGTGTACACAGTATTTAATACAGTGTGTACAGTTTCTACTACACTTCTGGTGGTGTACACGATACAGTACAGCCGTAGTACAGTTTCTACTACTTTTCTGGTGATGTACACAGTATCTAATACAGTGTGTACAGTTTCTACTGCACTTCTGGTGGTGTACACAGTATAAAATACAGTGCAGCCATAGTACAATTGCTAATACAGTGCAGGCGGTGTACACAGTATCTAATACAGTGTGTAGAGTTTCTACTAAACTTCTGGTGGTGTGGGCAGTAAGCTAAGGGCTCTGAACAGGCCCTGGGTACAAAAGGCTTTTCATGCCTCTTACTCAACATACGCGAGGAGGGTTTCCATATTAGTGCATAGATCTCTCCCGTGTGTCATAGAGGCGGTTCACACGGACCCGTTGGGTAGGTATGTGATACTGGTGTTCACGTTATGGCAACACAGGTATGTCCTAGCTGGCATATATGTGCTGCTGCCCTTTAAAGCTGAAGTACTATATGTCATACCGGAGAGGATCGCCCCCTATTGTCCTGCAAAAATTCTACTGCTGGGTGATTTTAATGCCATCCTCTCCCCAGACCTAGATAGACCCTCACCACCTAAGTCTTTCACCGGGGAGTTGTCAAACTGGGCGGTTACTGCAGGAGTCACGGAAGTTTGGAGGTGGAAATTCCCATCCACCAAGACCTTTTCATGTTTATTTACCTCCTACAAAACCGCCTCCAGAATTACTATGTGTTTGCCAATCCCTCTATGCTGACAGACGTTCTAAAAGCTACCTATTTGCCCAGCGGCTTGTCTAACCACAGCCCCCTTGAGATCACCCTGCGCACTTCTGCCTCTCGTAGGGGCTCTATGTGGCATCTGGGGGCTCAATGGATTTCCCAACCCGATATAGCCAACCAAACACCACTGGCCCTTCGCAATTATTGCTATTCTAATGAAGGGTCATCCTCTCCTGAGATAGTATGGGGCGCCTTCAAGGCAAATACAAGGGGCCATTACATCTTGGCCATCAAAGCGGTCAGGCTGGAACAAACTGCTGCCACAGCAGCTTTGGAGAGCGAGGTTGGGTTGGCTTCTGACCAATATGGGATGTCTCACCATGACACCCCTAATACCATGATCCCTGAGCTTACCTCTCCCACAGGTGAGACCATCTCCTCCCCAGAGGCTATTTTACAAGCCTTCCATGATTTTTATCAATCTTTAAATACCACCACACTACCCTCGGGTTTAGACCCAGCGAGGATGGCATCTCTCCTGGATCCGATAGCCCTTGGTTGGCTCTCCGATTTTGAAAGATCTCATCTAGTTGCTCCAATTACTGCAGAAGAGGTTCACGTTATAATTAACTCCCTACCCACTGGCAAAGCTCCTGGCCCAGATGGTCTCCCGACTGATTTATATGTAGCACATGGTAACACGCTGGCCGCCCTTGTTACACATTGCCTGGAACAGGGCTCTCTCCCACCTTCCATGGCACACGCACATGTTATTCTCATTCCTAAGACGGACAAAGACCCCAAATTATATGCCTCTTATAGACCTATAGCACTTCTTAATACTGACCTCAAAATCCTAACTAAACTTCTTATCACTAGACTTAATCCATTACGCCCCTCTCTCATTGACTCGGATCAGACCGGGTTCATGTCCCATAAGTCTACAGACATCAATCTTCGTAGGTTGTTTACTAATCTCCATGTAAGACATGACAGTCAGGGTACTAGAGTGGTTGCCTCTCTCGATATTGAGAAGGCTTTCGACTCGATTGAGTGGCCTTTCCTGTGGGAGATTTTGCGGAGAATGGGGCTTCCCCTGGTATTCATTCAATGGTTACAGACTATATATCGTTCGCCTACGGCTGCCATTCGCTTAGGGGGTCGTCTGTCTCCTATTTTTGAACTTTCTAGGGGTACACGACAGGGCTGCCCTCTCTCTCCGGCACATTTTGCCATTGCCATGGAACCAGTGGCGGAGGCACTACGTGTCTCGCCACACATTAAAGGTCTACGGCTGGGCTGGCTGGAGGAGAGGGTGGCCTTGTATGCAGACAACCTCCTCCTCTTTATGAGTGACGCTGGCCCCTCCCTGCAGGGGGCATTGTCAGTCCTGGAGGAATTCTCTGTAGTGACGGGGCTCAAGGTTAATTGGGGTAAGTCGCAGCTGCTGGCTATTGATGCGGATGCTAAAAAAGGGGCCACGGCTTCTCTTCAGCTGCAATGGGTGGGCAAGTTTACCTACTTGGGGGTGTGAACCTCAGGGAACGTGACTGACTTCATTCCAATGAACTTGTTTCCGGTAATCAACTCAGTCAAAGCCAAGCTGAAAGCATGGGAGAACCTCCCCCTGTCCCTACTGGGCCATGTTAACCTCATCAAGATGAAAATCCTTCCCAAGTTTACATACTTGTTTCATAACTCCCCTCAATGGATCCCCAAGTCATTCTTTTCCCAACTAAACAAAATTTTCTCCTCCTTTCTTTGGGGTCCACGTCCCCCCGCTTTAAGCTAACCACCCTAATGCGCCCTTGTTCGCAGGGGGGCTTAGCATTCCCGGACTGTCACAAATACTTCATAGCGGCTCAATTGGTCACTGCATTTTGGTGGCTTGTTCCAGATAGATCCAACCGTTTTGGGCCACTGAGGCTGCGGTGTTGCGATCTGCGGAGACGTTGTCGAATCTCCTTTTGCGGGGTCCAAAGGCTCCATACGACCTAACCCCTTACATGCGTACCACCCTTAGGGCCTGGAGGGAAGGTCTGAGCGGTGAAAAGTATCCTCTGACCGATGTATCCCCGAACGCCCCACTCTGGAACAATCCCAACCTGCAGCACTTTCTCGAGATCCCAGACCCTGTAAGAGATATTCTAGGTGCGCCAGCCCATTGTTAGTCCTCCCATGGAGCAGGAGCCATGACAACCTATTGCTGTTGTTATACTTATGGTAGTCATAGATACTTTACTGTTCCTTGATACTAGAACAATACTTTGTTACCCCTGCGTGGGTGTCAGGGAAATGGCCGTGTTGTGGGTAATTCCGCCAGTAACCGTCATGGTGGCAGGCGAGTCTAGTGAGCACACCCTGATCTTGTGGGAACACCCCCCCGGCCTATTTAAACCTGCCACTGACACTTGCAGTTTGCTGGATTATCAAACAGCTCCTGTGTTCCTGTGCCTTGTATATCCTGAAGACCCCTGCTTGATCTCTGCTCGGCTTGACCTGTGTTCCTGTTTATCTCCTCGCTCTGACCCCGGCTTGGCTGACTACTCTCCGATCTTCTGCCCTCTGTGTATGACCCGGCTTGTTCCTGTACCTCTCTCGGACTGTCTTTTGGTATCTGACCCCTGGCCTGACTGCAGACCCTGTTCCTGGTTTACCCTGCTGTTACCGTTCAAGACTTCTCTCCGCACGGCTGCCACAACGCACTCTAGCTACTTACAGCCAACCAGCCAGCTTGCAGTATCCCTGGCAACCCGTGCACCTCTGTGCATCGCATTCCCTGTACCCAAATCCAGGGACGCGCTGCACTCAGCCGCAAGGGGCGCCCTCTCAGCAACCCGGCCTCACACTACAGACTTGATAGTATAATCCAGCCATGACTGAGGCCGGTGGAGGTGCGTCCCCATTAGAGACTTTGTGCCTACAAGCCACCACTCTGACCCAAGCAGTTCAGAAATTACAGGAAAGTTATTTGCAACTAACGGATAAGTTGCAACACCTGTCAGAGTTATCTGCTCACGAACAATCCTCTGCGGCTCCCTTGATGATGTTCCCGCCTCCAGAACCCCGAGTTCCCATTCCGGAGCGATTCTCCGGAGACCGGAGAAAGTTCAGATGCTTCAAGACTGCCTGCCTATTGTACCCAACCCTGCAACCCCGGACTTTTGCTTCAGAGACTGTTAAAGTCGGGTTCCTCATCTCTTTGCTGTCCGATGAACCTCAGGCCTGGGCCCATAACTTATGGGAACAAAAGAGTCCAGTCATTTGCACGGTGGACGCATTCCTGGCAGCTATGGCACAACTTTACGAGGATCCCCAGCGTACTGCCACCGCTGAAGCCGCTCTGAACTCTCTGCAGCAGGGTAGGCGACCAGTAGAGGACTATACCCTGGACTTCCGGCGGTGGTCCGCAGACACAGCCTGGAATGAGGCAGCTTTACTACACCAGTTCTGCCTAGGACTCTCCGAATCCCTCAAGGATGAGTTGGCCCGGATCGAGATTCCCACTACACTCGAGGGTCTCATCCAATTATCCATCCAACTGGATCAACGTTTGCGGGAGAGACAGTCCGAACGATCACGAACCTGCAGACCCGCCAGTACACCCACCTTTGGATCAGTTCCCAAGCAGATTGGCCTGTTACGTTCCACACTAACTCCTGATGAAAGACGTTGTCGTATCCTAGCCAATCTCTGCCTCTATTGTGGAGGAAATGGACATTTTTTATGCAACTGTCCCAGGAAGTCCAAGAAGCCACCTACCTACTCTCCAGCATATTTCCAGGTTTCCGGGACTTCTCCCTCACAACTCGTCCTTCCCATTTCACTGCAGTTGGGAGAAGAAGAGATCCGGCTCCAGGCTATAATCGACTCTGGAGCATGCAGTTGCTTCATGGACTTGAACCTGGCAAGGAACCTTAGGTTGCCCCTCCTCCACAAGAAACGGGGTCTGGAAGTCCGTTTAGCAGATGGCACCCTACCTAACTCCGGCCTTGTTACTCAAGAGACTTCTCCTCTCCTTATTACCTCTCCCGATGGCCATCGGGAATTCATATGTTTTGACGTTTTGAGTTCACCTATGTCTCCAATTATCTTGGGTATCCCATGGCTCCAAGCCCATAACCCCCAGATCGATTGGATCAAGAAGGAAGTCCTGTTCACTTCCCCATATTGCCAACAACATTGCTTCATCCCTGCATCCAGAGATACCACCAGTTGTCTGACAGTCCAGTCGGTATCCTCCACTAATCAGGATGTACCCCGGGCGTACCATGAATTCCTGGACGTTTTTGATAAGAGAAAGGCAGATGTTCTACCACCACATCGGCCATATGATTGTCCTATCGAGCTGCTTCCAGGGGCCGAAGTTCCATTTGGACGTATATTCCCCCTCTCTGAAGTGGAATTGGGGACACTACGACAGTACATAGATGAAAATTTGGCAAAGGGCTTCATCCGTCCTTCTTCTTCTCCTGCCGGTGCCGGCATTTTCTTTGTCGAAAAAAAAAGATAAGACTCTAAGACCATGTGTGGACTATAGGGAATTAAATAAAATCACCATAAAGAACCGATATCCACTCCCACTGGTCCCTGAACTCTTCCAGAGACTTCGTTCAGCCCAAGTGTTCACCAAACTCGACCTCCGGGGTGCCTACAACCTCGTTCGCATCCGTGAGGGCGATGAGTGGAAGACGGCATTCAGAACGAGGTTCGGGCACTTTGAGTATTTGGTGATGCCGTTTGGGCCCTGTAATGCCCCGGCTACTTTCCAGCACTTCGTAAACAACATCTTCCGGGAATATCTTGACTACTTCGTCATCATCTATCTGGATGACATCCTTATCTTCTCAACCACCTTGGAGCTCCATCGGACTCACGTAAAGACAGTTTTACTCACACTAAGAAAACACGGACTTTACGCAAAAGCAGAAAAGTGTGAATTTGAAAAGAAATCCATACAATTCCTAGGGCTCATCATCTCTACTGGTGGTGTAGCTATGGATCCACAGAAAGTGCAGGCAATCCTAGACTGGCCAACTCCGTCAGACAAGAAGGGTGTACAAAGGTTTGTAGGGTTTGCAAACTTCTATAGAAGGTTTATAAGGAACTTTTCTTCCATCATCTCGCCCATAACCCAAGTAACCCGCCTACATGTTCGTTTCCTGTGGTCCTCTGAAGCCCAATCTGCCTTTGAGAAACTGAAGTCTTTGTTTACTTCTGCACCAATTCTTCGACACCCTGATCCTGCACTGCCCTATATTTTAGAGGTCGATGCCTCAGAGGTAGCTACAGGAGCAGTACTTTCACAGCGCCTGGGACCCAAGTCTTTGCTTCACCCTGTGGCCTTCTCCTCCCGGAAAATGAACCAGGCCGAGAGGAATTATGACGTAGGTGATCGTGAGCTTCTGGCCATTAAGACAGCCTTAGAAGAGTGGAGATACCTTCTTGAGGGAGCCACGCACCCAATAATGATATTCACTGATCACAGAAACCTCGAGTACCTCCGCACTGCCAAACGCCTGAGACCCCGTCAAGCTCGCTGGGCTCTGTTCTTTTCACGATTCAACTTTCACATCACCTACTGCTCTGGCTCCAAGAACGGCAAGGCCGATGCTTTATCCCAAATGTTTCCTGATACCCCAGAAGAAACAACATCCAGTACGATCTTGTCTCCACAGAACTTTCTTTTGATTCAACCTGATCTAAGCTCTTCTCTTAAACAGGCCTCCCTCCAATGCCAGGAACCAGAGACTTCCTCTTTAAGAATCCAGGGGGGGTATCTCTGGTATCAGGACAAGATCTTTGTCCCACAACAAGCCAGAATCCAGGTCTTACAAACTTTACATGATCATCAACTTGCTGGCCACTTCGGTGTACGGAAAACTATGGATCTTATTCAGCGATCCTTTTGGTGGCCTACCTTTAAAACTGATTGCAAAAAGTATGTAAGCTCCTGCACTACCTGCCAGCGAAACAAGGGGTCCAACATTAAGTCTTGGGGTCTGCTACGTCCTTTGCCGGTACCAGAACAACCATGGAGGAATATATTTATGGACTTCATAGTAGAGCTGCCACCCTCTGAAAGATTAACAACGATTCTAGTTGTTGTAGACCGTCTGTCCAAGATGTCACACTTCGTGCCTATGATAGGTACTCCTTCCGCTGCAGACACAGCAAAGGCCTTCATAAGAGAGATAGTTAGACTTCACAGCCTTCCTGACAGCATTGTGTCGGATAGAGGGGTCCAATTTACTTCCCGATTTTGGAAAGAGCTCTGCAAAGTTTTGTCTATTGAAGTTTGCCTATCCTCTGCCTATCACCCCCAGAGCAACGGTCAGACTGAAAGGACTAATCAGACCTTAGAACAATATTTACGCTGTTTTTGCTCCACTTCCCAGGATGACTGGTCCTTGTTACTCCCCTGTGCGGAGTTCGCATACAATAAACACTCAACCACCGATCAATCACCGTTTTGGGCCAACTATGGGTTCCATCCTTCATTTCTACCTAATGTCATTCCAGAGACCTCAGTTCCAGCAGTTCAAGACAGGATAAAATCCATTCAGGCTAACTTTCAAACTCTCCGGTTAACCATGCAAAAGGCCCAAGAGGACTACAAGGAACAATATGACAAAAAGAGGGGGGAGAGCCCTAGCTTTAAGGTTGGACATGAGGTTTGGCTCTCCTCGGCAAATCTTAAACTTCCTTGTCCCTCCCGGAAGTTGGGACCAAGATTTATTGGCCCATTCAAGATTAGACGGGAGATTAATCCAGTAGCTTTTGAACTGTCACTCCCGAGTTCTTATAAAGTGCACCCTGTGTTTCATGTCTCCTTACTTAAAGCTGTTATCTCTAGTCCTTTTTCAGGAAGGAAAGAAGATCCTCCGCCTCCAGTTTCTGTGGGAGATGAAACAGAGTATGAAGTTGAGACCATCCTGGACTGCCGCCGGAGAGGTAGGATCATTCAATTTCTTATAAAATGGAAGGGTTACCCAGCAGAAGAAAGTTCTTGGGAACCTGCAGCCAATATACATGCTCCTAGACTTTTGCAGAGATTCCGAGTTCATTACCCCAAAAGATGGGCCCGGTTGGGCATCCGGAGGTTGCCCCTTGGGGGGGCACTGTCAGGGAAATGGCCGTGTTGTGGGCAATTCCGCCAGTAACCGTCATGGTGGCAGGCGAGTCTAGTGAGCACGCCCTGATCTTGTGATAGAAGAGAGGAGGAGGAGGCACAACTCCAACGAGGCAGGATGTCTTCTAGGGGGCAGCTTAAGGGCAGCCACCCTATTGTATCACACCGCAGAGCTCCGCAGGTGCAGGGCGCTGCTGACTCCCCGCTGACTTTTAAAAGTTCCTTGGTGTGTGCCTTTTTCGACAAGTGTGCATCAGATCACACCGTTGCTGTTTGCAACCTATGTCTGAAGCAGTTCAAGCGTGGCCAGAACAGCAGCCACTTGGGCACCACATGCTTGACCAGACATATGATGACCTGCCATGTTTAACAGGGGCATGTAATTCCAAATCTTGATATAATATTTCACAGCAGGGCCCGTTCCTGCGCCCAACAAGATTAACTGTGAGGGCTTAGTGTTCTGGTACCGCCACCACCACCAAAGGCACAATTTTTCTGGCCCTGTTTAACAAGGGCATGTAATTACAATTTTTGGTATAGTATTTCACAGCAGGGCCCATTCCTGCGCTCACCAAGAGTAACTGTGAGGGCTTACAGTGTTCTGGTACCACCAACACCTAAGGCCCAATTTTCTGCAGAGTATATAGGGCAGGCCTTATAGTATATATACTTCTGTTCAGAGTATATAGTGCCTGGGGGCCTGGAGGACCCCCACTCTAATTTTTTTAAATTTGGTCGCGGGGTTCCCCTTAATATCCATACCAGACCCAAAGGGCCTGGTAATGGACTGGGGGGGGGGGCATGCTGTTTTTTCAATGATTGTCAACTATATTGCCGGGACCTGACAATACCTTACAGCAGTTTTAAAAACTTTTTTTCCTTTAGAAATGTCATTTTGCTGTGGTATTGTTCTAAACACGGGAAAACTGTGCCGCTTTACAGGCATACTATAGACACGCCCCAGGCATGATATTTAAAGGAATATTTCATTTTTATTGTTTCACTTTAAACATTATTAAAATCACTGCTCCCGAAAAAACTTTTTTTGCATTGATACATGTCCCCTGGGGCAGGGCCCGGGTCCACAAACACTTTTTATGACAATAACTTGCATATAAGCCTTTAAAATTAGCACTTTTGATTTTTCATATTCGTGTCCCATAGACTTTAACGGTGTTTGCGTGTTCGAACAAATTTTTTGCCTGTTCGCATGTTCTGCTGTGAACCCGAACCGGGGGGTATTCGGCTCATCCCTAGTGGAATGCAAGTATGGCACTTAATGCCAAAAAGTGTTTTAAAATATTAGGAATAATGGTTGATTTAGAGTAGAATGAGAAGTCTACACAGTGGGCTTGATTTACCAAAAGAGAAGCTGCTGTTTACTTTTAATTAATAAAGCAAAGCTGTATTCACTTTAATTATCCAATTATGTGCCAGAAAAACCCTGTTTGCTTTTATTAAAGTATAACTAAATTTTCTCAATCAATAAATTACAATAATAAATAACAAATCACAAGGTTTAGGAGTGTGTCTATGGGAATGTTTGACCATTCTTCCAGAAGCGCATTTGTGAGGTCAGGCACTGATCTTGGCCGACAAGGCCTGGTTCGCAGTGTCCTCTCTAATTCATCCCAAAGGTGTTGAGGTCAGGACTCTGTGCAGGCCAGTCAAGTTCCTCCACCCCAAACTCGCTCATCCATGTCTTTATGGACCTTGCTTTGTGCACTGGTCCAAATCATTTGGTGAAAGGGGGATTATGGTGTAGAGTCATTTTTCAGGGGTTGTGCTTGGCCCCTTAGTTCCAGTGAAGGGAACTCCAGTGAAGGCGTCAGCATACCAAGACATTTTGGACAATGTCATGCTCCCAACTTTGTGGGAACAGTTTGGGGATGGCCCCTTCCTATTCCAACATGACTGCGCACCAGTGCACAAAGCAAAGGTCCATAAAGACATGGATGAGCGAGTTTAGAGTGGAGGAACTTGACTGGCTGCACAAAGTCCTGACCTCAACCCGATAGAACACCTTTGGGATGAATTAGAGTGGAGACTGCGAGCCAGGCCTTCTCTTCCACATCAGTGCCTGACCTCACAAAATGCGCTTCTGGAAAAATGGTCAAAAATTCCCATAGACACACTCCTAAACCTTGTGGACAGCCTTCCCAGAAGAGTTGAAGCTGTTATAGCTGCAAAGGGAGGGCCAACTCAAAATTGAACACTACGGACTAATGCCCCGTACACACGGTCGGACTTTGTTCGGACATTCCGACAACAAAATCCTAGGATTTTTTCCGACGAATGTTGGCTCAAACTTGTTTTGTCTACACACGGTCGCACAAAGTTGTCGGAAAATCCGATCATTCTGAACGCGGTGACGTAAAACACGTACGTCGGGACTATAAACGGGGCAGTGGCCAATAGCTTTCATCTCTTTATTTATTCTGAGCATGCGTGGCACTTTGTCCGTCGGATTTGTGTACACACGATCGGAATTTCCGACAACGGATTTTGTTGTCGGAAAATTTTATCTCCTGCTCTCCAACTTTGTGTGTCGGAAAATCCGATGGAAAATGTCCGATGGAGCCCACACACGGTCGGAATTTCCGACAACACGCTCCGATCGGACATTTTCCATCGGAAAATCCGACCGTGTGTACGTGCATAAGACTGGGATGTCATTAAAGTTCTTGAGCATGTAAAAGCAGGTGTCACAATATTTTTGACAGTATAGTGTAGTATTAATAAATAAATAGGAAAGTATATTATATTTACTTGTTGTAAACTTTTTATTTTTTATATTTCTTCAGCTACTTCCTGGCATCCCAAGAGTTGTCAGGGGCATTTTTTTCTTTTATCTGGAGGAGGGGCTTCCTCAGCTAAGCACACCCTCCTAATCGTAATAAAAAACGCAGTTGGCGGAGTCCTGATGACCAGTATCGTTGGTCAATTCAGGTAAAAGGTTACCGACTCACCTAATATGGTGGCGTTCCTTATCAAAACAGAAAGTAGTCAAAATAAAAGGGGAGTGGGAATAGGACCCAAGGTGTCCTTGCCTTCAGTGAAGGAAAAGGAACAAACTGCGGTTTAACCTGATATAACTTTATTAGAACAATTATTAGAAAAAAATATTTATCATTGAAAGGAAAGCATAAACAATAGAAAAATTACACATGGTAAAAACTGGCAACGTTGTCACTTAAAATTACATGCCCATGAGCTCAGCTATATCCCAGTCATCCACATGTGTCAATCATCTCAAGTTATTAAGTGTGACTTAATATGTAATGCTTACACATGTTAGACGAGGAGAGTTCCGGGAAACCTTAGTAGCACAAGTCGGTATGCGTATTGTGCTTAACCGTGGACCTCCAGACTCCCTATATGCCTATAAAGCTGCTGCATTAAGTATTTACAGTGTTGAAAAAAAGCATTAGTCATAACAGACAAATGAATGCAATTCTGGCTGGAAAGTATCCCTGCTAGTTAGTGAAAAAGGCAGGTTTGATTTCTGAGTATAGCACTGTCAATCATAGAGATAGTAAAATGCAGCACGCTGTCATACCTCCCAACTGTCCCTTATTTGGAGGGACTGTCCCTCATTTAGAGCAATGCCCCGCTGTCCCTCTTTCCTCCTTGTTTGTCCCTCATTTTGGTCTGATCTGTATAGTTGTATATAAAATGCACTAATTATCTATTAAAAAAATTAAAAAGCATTTTACAGAGCTAAACCTTTAATCCAGTGGCGTCGCTAGGGGGTGACTTTTGGGGCTATAGCCCTGAATCTGGGGCCCATAGCCCAGAGTCTCTGCAGGGGTCCCCAAGGGGAGGGGAGGCTCTCTGGGGACCCTGCTGTAAGTTGGGGGCTCTCTGGGGACCCTGATTTAAGGGGGAGGCTCTCTGGGGACCCTGATGTAAGGGGGCTCTCTGGGGATATATATACACACACACACACGTATATTATATACATGTGTATGCCCACCCAAGCGTATAACTTTCTTTACTACGCTGCTATGGGCTCTAGCCCCAGAGCTTTTGTAGACCTAGCAACACCCCTGCTTTAATCCATATTCTAAATTGCTCCATTTGTGAATTCCAGAAGCCAATATAAAAGAATAGCAGTGGAAAAAAAGCACCTGTGGGTTTAACCAATCTGCTTTTTTTTTTTTTTTTTGTATAATTCTCCTTTGAAGGGGACGTGGTAGGGTGTGTGTCCTATGCTTACATATTTTTGCTTATAGGTGTCGTGTCCCTCATTCCCATCTCAGAAAGTTGGGAGGTATGAGCTGTGATGTAAGCATGCGACTTGAGTCAAGGAGAAACAATAAATCCACAATAAGCCTGTTATGCCGCGTACACATGGTCGGACTTTTCGTCTACAAAAGTCCGACGGACGCCGACGGACCAAAGCCGGCTGACAATCAGATCGTGTGTGAGCTTCCCCGGACTTTCAGCGGACTTTTCCAGCCGCAAATCTGACGGACTTTAGATTTGGAACATGCTTCAAATCTTTACGTCATAACTACGCCAGACCCAGAAATCCGCTCGTCTGTATGCTAGTCCGACGGACAAAAACCCACGCTAGGGCAGCTATTGGCTACTGGCTATCAACTTCCTTATTTTAGTCCGGTGTACGTCATCACGTACAAATCCGTCCTACTTTTGTGTGATCGTATGTAGGCAAGTCCGTTCGTTAGAAAGTCCGCCGCAAGTCCGACAAAAGTCCTCCAAAAGTCTGTCGAAAGTCTGTCGGACGGGCTGTCGGACTTTTGTAGCCGAAAAGTCCGACTGTGTGTACGCGGCATTAGTCATTCAACACCATGTTTCCATGAAACATTAAAGATAGCACCGCATATAAGTTGGATAGGAAAATATAGTCAGCTGAGACAAATCACAGGGTCTCAAAAGATGTTGAGGCTATGATCGCTTGCTGGAAATACCAGTTGAAAAGAGACTCACTGTTTAGACCAGGGATATGCACCTCCAGCTGTTGCAAAATTACAAGTCCCATCATGCCTCTGCCTCTGGGTGTCACGCTTGTGGCTGTCAGGGTCTTGCTATGCCTCGTGGGACTTGTAGTTCTGCAATAGCTGGAGGTCCGCTAATTGCATATCCCTGGTTTAGACGATATTAGATCGGTCCTCAATTGCAGCGACAAGGTGGTGAATCCAGAGTCCTTTGCAGGGGTCCACAGATGTGCAGGATGCAAATCTCTGTATTCCTAGTCCTGGTGACACGCACAGGATGTTATCCACTCAAAACCAGCATGGGGCCATTCCCTATCACCGCAAACTAGAAATCCACGAACAACCAAAAACTGGAAGTAAACGGCCAGGTGGCCCGATGATGGTTTTGAGAGGATAACATCAACATGGATGGATGTGTCAATTTGCTCTGAATATTAATGCCGCGTACACATGGTCGGACTTTCTGGAAAGCTAGGTCCGACGTACTTGCCGCCAGACTTCCGGCGGACTACCGCCGGACTTTCTGAACGGCCGGACTTGCCTACACACGGCCGGACTTTCCGGAATCCGGTCTTCCCGACGGACTTCCGCCGGACTTTCAGAATGAACAGACTTTCCCACACATGGACAAGTCCATTCATTTTGAACGTGACTAGGGTATGATGGGACTAGAAAAGGAAGTCAATCTCGCCGCTTTTATCGGCGAGATTGAAACCTTGCGAGCCCCGTCGCAGGCATCCCAGGCCCTTAGGTCTGGTATGGAACTTTAAGGGGAACCCCCTACGCCGAAAAACCGGCGTGGGGGTCCCCCCAAAATGCATACCAGACCCCGATCCGAGCACGCAGCCCGGCCGGTCAGGAAAGGGGGTGGGGATGAGCGAGCGTCCCCCCCTCCTGAACCGTACCAGGCCGCATGCCCTCAACATGGGGGGTGCTTTGGGGGAGGGGGCGCCCTGCGGTGCCCCCCCACCACAAAGCACCTTATCCCCATGTTGATGAGGACAAGGGCCTCTTCCCGACAACCCTGGCCGTTGGTTGTCGGGGTCTGCGGGCGGGGGGCTTATCGGAATCCGGGAGCCCCCTATAATAAGAGGGCCCCCAGATCCTGGCCCCCCCACCCTATGTGAATGAGTATGGGGTACATGGTACCCCTACCCATTCACCTAGGGAAAAAGTGTCAATAATAAAACACACTACACAGGTTTTTAAAATAATTTATTAAACAGCTCCGGGGGGGGATCTTCCTCCGGCTTCGGGGGTCCCTCCGGTTCATCTTCTCCCGGCGTCCGGTTGGTTCTTCTCCACTCTCTCCGGCCTCTTCTCCCGGTGTTCCAGTTCTTCGGCCGGCCCCTCCGCTGCCTTCAGGTAGCTCTATTGCCAGCGGAGGTCCGGACTTCTTGTCTTCTCTTCTCGTGATGTTTACATGACGTTCTCTCCGGCCTCTTCTCCCGGTGTTCCAGGTCTTCAGCCGGCCCCTCCGCTGTCTTCAGGTAGCTCTCTTGCCAGCAGAGGTCCGGACTTCTGGGCTTCTTGTCTTCTCTTCTCTTCCCCAGATGTTGACACGACGCTCTCTCCGGCTGGACTGGTCTCTGAGGGCTCCGTTGTGACTTATATAGGCGGAGACCCCGCCCCCATATGATGTCACAGTCCCTGGGCATGCAACGGCCAGGGTTGTCGGGAAGAGGCCCTTGTCCTCATCAACATGGGGACAAGGTGCTTTGTGGTGGGGGGGCACCGCAGGGCGCCCCCTCCCCCAAAGCACCCCCCCCATGTTGAGGGCATGCGGCCTGGTACGATTCAGGAGGGGGGGGGCGCTCGCTCGTCCCCACCCCCTTTCCTGACCGGCCGGGCTGCGTGCTCGGATCGGGGTCTGGTATGGATTTTGGGGGGACCCCCACGCCGGTTTTTTGGCGTAGGGGGTTCCCCTTAAAGTTCCATACCAGACCTAAGGGCTTGGGATGCCCCCCGCGCTCGCCGCAATAGGAAAATTTGTTTTTCCTATTGCAGCGAGCGCGAGATGCAGTAACCTGCTCCTCCGTCGTATCTGGTCCATCGGACCAGCATACAGACGAACGGGCTTTCCGTCAGGAACTGAGTCCGGCGGAGTTACGGCGTAAGATTTGAAGCAAGTTTCAAATCTAAAGTACGTCGGATTTCCGACCGAAACGGTCCGTTGGAAGTCCGATGGAGACCACACACGGTCGGATTGTCCGCCGGATGTGGTCCGGCGGCGTCCGTCGGACTTTTGCAGGTGAAAAGTCCGACCGTGTGTACGCGGCATAAGAATTTATTAAATTGTGTATTTAAGCTGGCCATACACAAGTCATTTTCTTACATTTAACCCGCTTAACAAAAGAAAATGACTTGCTTCCCTCATCCACACACTCAGTATGGTTGGGGGAATCCATCCTGCTGAGGTTTTGTATTTCGACAGCAAGGAGACTTCCCCGCTGTCAGAATAGTCTCATAGCCGGCAGCACTGATTGAGAGAAAAATTTCCAACAGGCTGGTTGTGCACAAGTCGATCGTCATGAATCCCAGCCGATCGGTTACTCCCCTGAAAGATCTGCGGAGTGCACACTGCTCAGGCAAATATGGCTTCATGAACATGCAAGAATCTTAAAGGCATCTCAACCTGTATATTGCTGGACCTACTGGGAATTCTAGGAGAAGAGTCCCTAGTGGGCAGGAGGCGTGGGAGGATCCGAAGATTGGAGTAATCCTCATGGATCAATATTTACAGGCTTGAGCACAAAGGTGACTTGAGTGATTTATTCATAGGAGCACATTCTAACATCACTATTGATGTGGACGCAATAGGATCATAGAAGAAGGGGCTCATTATTACTGTCGGATTTTATGAGTGTCAAAAGAGAAACTGGATATTATTTTCCATATAGCAATATATATTGATGTTTTGGAATTTTATTATTATTATTAATTATTATTGTTTGTATTTTTTGTATCGTGCAAAATTCTGATCATTGAGGCACTGGACATTGGTATAACGGACATCTGTATTTAAAATATGCATAATTTTTTTCATCTGTGTTTTACTCTCATGTGGGATTCACATAATATGTATTGTCTATTTTATTTAAGAATCAGCAATCTCTACATTCATTACATTCCTACATATAGTGGGACCAGTGGCAGCTGGTGAAGTTTTAGGATGGGGGGGCGCCAGACCCCGCCCTTCCTTTTTGACCCCTCCCACTTGGTGAAAATGGGCGTGGTTTCAGCAAAATAGTGGGTGTGGATCTAAGATGGTGTGGTTAGCGTCTGAGATGAACGAGGGATGGAGGGAGAGGGAGGGACACCAGGCCCAGATCCTACACCACAATAGAAATATGTGTATTCTAGAAAGTTTAACAATCAGCAGATAAAGATACTCCAAACACCTGGTGTTAGCACTTCAATCATCCCGGCGCCATGGTTGTTGTGGTGTCAGGATGATTGAAGCGCATTATTTCTATTATTACGTTGTAATATAAAATGAAATCATTCAACTCACTATAATGCAGAATCAGTGGGAGCCCCGAGCGTGTCCATAGCCACGTCGCCTGCCACCAGATGCCATCAGGTGTCACCAGCGGAGTCCCTCCGTACATGCAGCCTGTGTCACATCAAATGCAGCCAGCCTGTGTCACATGAAATGCAGCCAGCCTATGTCCAGCCTGTGTCCCATGAAAAGCAACCAGCCTGTGTCACATCAAATGCAGCCAGCCTGTGTCACATCAAATGCAGCCAGCCTGTGTCACATCAAATGCAGCCAGCCTGTGTCCAGCCTGTGTCCCATGAAATGCAGTCAGCCTTTGTCCAGCCTGTGTCCCATGAAATGCAGCCAGCCTGTGTCCAGCCTGTGTCCCATAAAATGCAGCCAGCCTGTGTCCCTGTGTCCAGCCTGTGTCCCATAAAATGCAGCCAGCCTGTGTCCCTGTGTCCAGCCTGTGTCACATGAAATGCAGCCAGCCTGTGTCCAGCCTGTGTCCCATAAAATGCAGCCAGCCTGTGTCCCTGTGTCCAGCCTGTGTCCCAAGAAATGCAGCCATCCTGTGTCCAGCCTGTGTCCCATGAAATGCAGCCAACCTGTGTCCCTGTGTCCAGTCTGTGTCCCATGAAATGCAGCCAGCCTGTGTCCAGCCTGTGTCCCATAAAATGCAGCCAGCCTGTGTCCCTGTGTCCAGCCTGTGTCACATGAAATGCAGCCAGCCTGTGTCCAGCCTGTGTCCCATAAAATGCAGCCAGCCTGTGTCCCTGTGTCCAGCCTGTGTCCCAAGAAATGCAGCCATCCTGTGTCCCATGAAATGCAGCCAACCTGTGTCCCTGTGTCCAGTCTGTGTCCCATGAAATGCAGCCAGCCTGTGTCCAGCCTGAGTCCCATAAAATGCAGCCAGCCTGTGTCCAGCCTGTGTCCCATAAAATGCAGCCAGCCTGTGTCCCTGTGTCCAGCCTGTGTCCCATGAAATGCAGCCAGTCTGTGTCCCTGTGTCCAACCTGTGTCCCAAGAAATGCAGCCAGCCTGTGTCCAGCCTGTGTCCCATGAAATGCAGCCAGCCTGTGTCCCTGTGTCCAGCCTGTGTCCCATGAAATGCAGCCAGCCTGTGTTCAGCCTGTGTCCCATGAAATGCAGCCAGCCTGTGTCCCATAAAATGCAGCCAGCCTGTGTCCAGCCTGTGTCCAGCCTGAGTCACATGAAATGCAGTCAGTCTGTGTCCAGCCTGTGTCCCTGTGTCCAGCCTGTGTCCCATGAAATGCAGCCAGCCTGTGTCCCTGTGTCCAGTCTGAGTCCCAACAATTATTATTGTTTGTATTTTTTGTATCGTGCAAAATTCTGATCATTGAGGCACTGGACATTGGTATAACGGACATCTGTATTTAAAGTATGCATAATTTTTTTCATCTGTGTTTTACTCACATGTGGGATTCACATAATATGTATTGTCTATTTTATTTAAGAATCAGCAATCTCTACATTCATTACATTCCTACATACCCTGTTTCCCCGAAAATAAGACCTAGCGTGATTGTCGGTGATGGCTGAAATATAAGCTCTACCCCCCAAATAAGCCCTAGTTAAAGTCCTTGTAGGTATTATTTTCAGGGTAGGGCTTATTTTCAGGGAAACAGGGTAGGGCTTATTTGGGGGGTAGGGCTTATATTGCAGCCATTAATGACCATCGCGCTAGGTCTTATTTTCGGGGAAACAGGGTATAGTGGGACCAGTGGCAGCTGGTGAAGTTTTAGGATGGGGGGGCGCCAGACCCCGCCCTTCCTTTTTGACCCCTCCCACTTGGTGAAAATGGGCATGGTTTCAGCAAAATAGTGGGTGTGGATCTAAGATGGTGTGGTTAGCGTCTGAGATGAACAAGGGATGGAGGGAGAGGGAGGGACACCAGGCCCAGATCCTACACCACAATAGAAATATGTGTATTCTAGAAAGTTTAACAATCAGCAGATAAAGATACTCCAAACACCTGGTGTTAGCACTTCAATCATCCCGGCGCCATGGTTGTTGTGGTGTCAGGATGATTGAAGCGCATTATTTCTATTACTACGTTGTAATATAAAATGAAATCATTCAACTCACTATAATGCAGGATCAGTGGGAGCCCCGAGCGTGTCCATAGCCAAGTCGCCTGCCACCAGATGCCATCAGGTGTCACCAGCGGAGTCCCTCCGTACATGCAGCCTGTGTCACATCAAATGCAGCCAGCCTGTGTCCCATGAAATGCAGCCAGCCTGTGTCCAGCCTGTGTCCCATGAAATGCAGCCAGCCTTTGTCCAGCCTGTGTCCCATGAAATGCAGCCAGCCTGTGTCCAGCCTGTGTCCCATAAAATGCAGCCAGCCTGTGTCCCTGTGTCCAGCCTGTGTCCCATGAAATGCAGCCAGCCTGTGTCCCTGTGTCCAGCCTGTGTCCCATGAAATGCAGCCAGCCTGTGTCCAGCCTGTGTCCCATAAAATGCAGCCAGCCTGTGTCCCTGTGTCCAGCCTGTGTCCCATGAAATGCAGCCAGCCTGTGTCCCTGTGTCCAGCCTGTGTCCCATAAAATGCAGCCAGCCTGTGTCCCTGTGTCCAGTCTGTGTCACATGAAATGCAGCCAGCCTGTGTCCAGCCTGTGTCCCATAAAATGCAGCCAGCCTGTGTCCCTGTGTCCAGCCTGTGTCCCAAGAAATGCAGCCAGCCTGTGTCCAGCCTGTGTCCCATGAAATGCAGCCAACCTGTGTCCCTGTGTCCAGCCTGTGTCCCATGAAATGCAGCCAACCTGTGTCCCTGTGTCCAGTCTGTGTCCCATGAAATGCAGCCAGCCTGTGTGCAGCCTGAGTCCCATAAAATGCAGCCAGCCTGTGTCCAGCCTGTGTCCCATAAAATGCAGCCAGCCTGTGTCCAGCCTGTGTCCCATGAAATGCAGCCAGTCTGTGTCCCTGTGTCCAGCCTGTGTCCCAAGAAATGCAGCCAGCCTGTGTCCAGCCTGTGTCCCATGAAATGCAGCCAGCCTGTGTGCCAGTGTCCAGCCTGTGTCCCATGAAATGCAGCCAGCCTGTGTTCAGCCTGTGTCCCATGAAATGCAGCCAGCCTGTGTCCCATAAAATGCAGCCAGCCTGTGTCCCTGTGTCCAGCCTGTGTCCCTGTGTCCAGCCTGTGTCCCATAAAATGCAGTCAGCCTGTGTCCAGCCTGTGTCTAGCCTGAGTCACATGAAATGCAGTCAGCCTGTGTCCAGCCTGTGTCCCTGTGTCCAGCCTGTGTCCCATGAAATGCAGCCAGCCTGTGTCCCTGTGTCCAGTCTGTGTCCCATGAAATGCAGTCAGCCTGTGTCCAGCCTGTGTCCCATTAAATGCAGCCAGCCTGTGTCCCTGTGTCCAGCCTGCGTCCCATGAAATGCAGCCAGCCTGTGTCCCATGAAATGCAGCCAGCCTGTGTCCAGCCTGTGTCCCATGAAATGCAGCCAGCCTGTGTCCCTGTGTCCAGCCTGTGTCCCATGAAATGCAACCAGCCTGTGTCCCTGTGTCCAGCCTTTGTCCCATGAAATGCAGCCAGCCTGTGTCCCTGTGTCCCATGAAATTCAGCCAGCCTGTGCCCCTGTGTCCAGCCCATGTCCCATAAAATGCAGCCAGCCTGTGTCCCTGTGTCCAGCCTGTGTCCCATGAAATGCAGCCAGCCTGTGTCCAGCCTGTGTCCCATGAAATGCAGCCAGCCTGTGTCCAGCCTGTGTCCCATGAAATGCAGCCAGCCTGTGTCCAGCCTGTGTCCCATGAAATGCAGCCAGTCTGTGTCCCTGTGTCCAGCCTGTGTCCCAAGAAATGCAGCCAGCCTGTGTCCAGCCTGTGTCCCATGAAATGCAGCCAGCCTGTCTCCAGCCTGTGTCCCATGAAATGCAGCCAGCCTGTGTCCAACCTGTGTCCCATGAAATGCAGCCAGTCTGTGTCCCTGTGTCCAGCCTGTGTCCCATGAAATGCAGCCAGCCTGTGTCCAGCCTGTGTCCCATGAAATGCAGCCAGCCTGTCTCCAGCCTGTGTCCCAAAAAATGCAGCCAGCCTGTGTCCCTGTGTCCAGCCTTTGTCCCTGTGTCAGGCCTGTGTCCCATGAAATGCAGTCAGCCTGTGTCCAGCCTGTGTCCCTGTGTCCAGCCTGTGTCCCATGAAATGCAGTCAGCCTGTGTCCAGCCTGTGTCCCATGAAATGCAGCCAGCCTGTGTCCCTGTGTCCAGCCTGTGTCCCATGAAATGCAGCCAGCCTTTGTCCCATGAAATGCAGCCAGCCTGTGTCCAGCCTGTGTCCCATGAAATGCAGCCAGCCCGTGTCCCTGTGTCCAGTCTATGTCCCATGAAATGCAGCCAGCCTGTGTCCCATGAAATGCAGTCAGCCTGTGTCCAGCCTGTGTTCCATAAAATGCAGCTAGCCTGTGTCCCTGTGTACCATGAAATGCAGCCAGCCTGTGTCCCTGTGTCCAGCCTGTGTCTCATGAAATGCAGCCAGCCTGTGACCCTGTGTCCAGCCTGTGTCCCATGAAATGCAGCCAGCCTGTGTCTAGCCTGTGTCCCATGAAATGGAGTCAGCCTGTGTCCAGCCTGTGTCCCTGTGTCCAGCCTGTGTCCCATGAAATGCAGTCAGCCTGTGTCCAGCCTGTGTCCCATGAAATGCAGCCAGCCTGTGTCCCTGTGTCCAGCCTGTATCCCATGAAATGCAGCCAGCCTGTGTCCCATGAAATGCAACCAGCCTGTGTCCAGCCTGTGTCCCATGAAATGCAGCCAGCCTGTGTCCCTGTGTCCAGCCTGTGTCCCATGAAATTCAGCCAGCCTGTGTCCAGTAGGGATGAGCTTCGTGTTCGAGTCGAACCCATGTTCGACTCGAACATCGGCTGTTCGACCGTCCGTCGAATTGCGAACGATATGGGCCGTTCGCGCCAAATTCGTGTGGCGCGTCACGGCCCATAATTCACTGCGGCATCGCAGTGCATTGCTGGCTGATGATTGGCCAAGCATGCACTATGACCCGCATGCTTGGCCAATCACAGCGCCGTCAGTAGAGAGAGCTGTAATTGGCCAAAGCCAGGGTGGCTTTGGCCAATTATGGCTCAGGGGATTTAGTACACACCCCACACTATATAAGGCCGCCTGCACGGCGGCCCTGTGTAGTGTGTGTTCCGGTGTGCTGAGAGATAGAGAGAGAGAGAGACAGTGTCATTTGATTTGAGTTAGATAGATTAGGCAGAACAGTCAGTCAGTTAGCTGCACTTACAGTGTATTGTGTATATATATGCATCCCAGGTGTTGCATATATATATATACACTGTATTCAGTTTAGCTAGATCCGTTCCTGTTATCTTCTATCTAGACTATTTAGTGCAGTGTGTCCTGCTCACAGTGTTCAGCTAGATCCGTTCCTGCTATTTACATTCAGTGCAGTGCGTCCTGCTCACAGTGTTCAGCTAGATCCGTTCCTGCTATTTACATTCAGTGCAGTGCGTCCTGCTCACAGTGTTCAGCTAGATCCGTTCCTGCTATTTACATTCAGTGCAGTGCGTCCTGCTCACAGTGTTCAGCTAGATCCGTTCCTGCTATTTACATTCAGTGCAGTGCGTCCTGCTCACAGTGTTCAGCTAGATCCGTTCCTGCTATTTACATTCAGTGCAGTGCGTCCTGCTCACAGTGTTCAGCTAGATCCGTTCCTGCTATTTACATTCAGTGCAGTGCGTCCTGCTCACAGTGTTCAGCTAGATCCGTTCCTGCTATTTACATTCAGTGCAGTGCGTCCTGCTCACAGTGTTCAGCTAGATCCGTTCCTGCTATTTACATTCAGTGCAGTGCGTCCTGCTCACAGTGTTCAGCTAGATCCGTTCCTGCTATTTACATTCAGTGCAGTGCGTCCTGCTCACAGTGTTCAGCTAGATCCGTTCCTGCTATTTACATTCAGTGCAGTGCGTCCTGCTCACAGTGTTCAGCTAGATCCGTTCCTGCTATTTACATTCAGTGCAGTGCGTCCTGCTCACAGTGTTCAGCTAGATCCGTTCCTGCTATTTACATTCAGTGCAGTGCGTCCTGCTCACAGTGTTCAGCTAGATCCGTTCCTGGTATTTACATTTAGTGCAGTGCGTCCTGCTCACAGTGTTCAGCTAGATCCGTTCCTGCTATTTACATTCAGTGCAGTGCGTCCTGCTCACAGTGTTCAGCTAGATCCGTTCCTGCTATATACATTTAGTGCAGTACGTCCTGCTCACAGTGTTCAGCTAGATCCGTTCCTGCTATTTACATTCAGTGCAGTGCGTCCTGCTCACAGTGTTCAGCTAGATCCGTTCCTGGTATTTACATTTAGTGCAGTGCGTCCTGCTCACAGTGTTCAGCTAGATCCGTTCCTGCTATTTACATTCAGTGCAGTGCGTCCTGCTCACAGTGTTCAGCTAGATCCGTTCCTGCTATTTACATTCAGTGCAGTGCGTCCTGCTCACAGTGTTCAGCTAGATCCGTTCCTGTTATCTTCCTACTGACAGGCAGGCTTGTCTGGTTACAGTATATAAAGCTACCTGAAGAAAATTACAGGTGTTCTTTTTGATCCTATTAGTACCACGGTCAGGCAGCTAGACTATTTACATTTAGTACAGTGTGTCCTGCTCACAGTGTTCAGCTAGATCCGTTCCTGTTATCTTCCTACTGACAGGCAGGCTTGTCTGGTTACAGTATATAAAGCTACCTTAAGAAAATTACAGGTGTTCTTTTTGATCCTATTAGTACCACGGTCAGGCAGCTAGACTATTTACATTTAGTACAGTGCGTCCTGCTCACAGTGTTCAGCTAGATCCGTTCCTGCTATATACATTTAGTGCAGTACGTCCTGCTCACAGTGTTCAGCTAGATCCGTTCCTGTTATCTTCCTACTGACAGGCAGGCTTGTCTGGTTACAGTATATAAAGCTACCTGAAGAAAATTACAGGTGTTCTATCCCAGCTTAGTGCAGCTACAGGCCATTAGTATGTCTGGAAGGCCAAGAAGGAGAGGCAGACAGTCACAAGCCAATAAGAGAGGGCAAGCAGGCTCTGTGTCTAGTGCTGGTCGTGGAGACGGTGCATCCTCATCAGCACGTGGCCATGGGACACGCTTGGCCTTTTTTTCGGCAGCTGGCCGTGTTGAGCCGCAACATGCGGAAGACTTGGTCGAGTGGATGACCAAGCCGTCCTCATCCTCCTCATCCTCTCTCACCCATGCCCAGGGTGCTTTGTCTGGCAAAGCAGCGGCCTCTTCCCTCAGCTCAATGTCATCAGTGACTCCTTCCCTAGCTCCACCATGTCCTCATGAGGATTCCCTCGAACTGTTTGACCACAGTGTTGGGTACATGCTCCAGGAGGATGCCCAGCGTTTGGAAGGCTCTGATGATGATACTGAGCTCGATGAAGGCAGTAACATGAGCACGGACAGAGGGGGTGCCCAAGAAGGACAGCAATCTGGCAGTCATGCTCCCCCTGCTGCAGCATACTGCCAGGTTTGCTCCAGTGATGAGGAGGGAGGGGATGATGAGGTCACTGACTCAACGTGGGTGCCTGATAGGAGAGAGGAGGAGGAGGAGGAGGAGGAGGCGGCACATCACCAACGAGGCAGGATGCCCTCCAGGGGCCAGCCTAAGGGCAGCACATTGACTGCATCACACCCCAAAGCTCCACATGTGCAGGGCGCTGCAGTCTCTGCGCGTTATTCAAAAAGTTCTTTGGTGTGGGCCTTTTTTGAGACGAGTGCATCAGATCGCACCGCTGCTATTTGCAACATATGTCTCAAGCGTATCTCGCGTGGCCAAAACATCTCCCGCTTGGGTACCACATGCTTGACCAGACATATGTTGACCTGCCATGCAGTTCGTTGGCAAGCGTATCTGAAAGACCCACACCAAAGAACAAAGAGGATCTCTCCTTGCTCCTCATCAGCTGAGATTTCCAACCCCACTAGACCTTCAGTCCTCTCTGAGACCTGCAGTGAGAGGAATGAAGGTGTAGAATTAGGTGTGTCACAGCCAAGTACTTGTGGGCAATCTGCTTTTGGTACACCGACGTCAGATTGTACCAGGCAAATTTCCCTGCCCCAGCTGCTGCACCGCCGAAAGAAGTTTGCTCCCAGCCATCCACATGCCCAGCGGTTGAATGCTAGCTTGGCAAAATTGCTAGCACTTCAACTGCTGCCTTTTCAGTTGGTAGACTCTGCCCCCTTCCGTGAGTTTGTGGAATGTGCGGTTCCTCAGTGGCAGGTACCCAAACGCCACTTTTTCTCACGGAAGGCGATTCCGGCTCTCTACCGGCATGTGGAAGGCAATGTCCATGCCTCGCTGGACAGGGCGGTCAGCGGTAAGGTGCATATTACCGCTGACTCATGGTCCAGCAGGCATGGACAGGGACGTTACTTAAGTTTCACGGCGCATTGGGTGACTCTGCTGGCAGCTGGGAAGGATGCAGGACAAGGTGCAGTAGTGTTGGAGGTTGTTCCGCCACCACGCCTCCAAAATGCTGATTGTGACACACCTCTCTCCTCCACCCCCTCCTCTTCTTCTTCCTCCATGGCCTCTTCCTCGGAACCAGCGGTGCTCCGTAGGCGTTCAAGGGGCTACGCAAGTACGCAGGCCAAAAGATGCCATGCGGTGCTTGAGCTGGTGTGCTTGGGGGACAGGAGCCACACTGGGGCAGAGGTTCTGTCAGCTCTGCAGGGGCAGGTTCAGAGGTGGTTGACGCCACGCCAACTTAAGGCAGGAATGGTGGTTTGCGACAATGGCACCAACCTCCTCTCTGCCCTCCGACAGGGACAACTGACCCATGTGCCCTGTTTGGCTCACGTCCTTAACTTGGTGGTGCAGCGGTTCTTGGGCAGGTACCCGGGCTTACAGGATGTCCTGAGGCAGGCCAGGAAAGTCTGTGTGCATTTCCGCCGGTCATATAATGCCAGTGCTCGGCTGACGGACCTCCAAAAGGAGTTTAACCTGCCCAAGAACCGCCTAATCTGTGACATGCCCACCAGGTGGAACTCGACGTTGGCCATGCTGCAGCGGCTGCACACGCAGCAGAGGGCCATCAATGAGTACCTGTGCGACTATGGCACCAGGACAGGGTCAGGGGACCTTGGTTTTTTTTCCCCACGCCAGTGGGCCATGATCAGGGATGCATGCACTGTCCTGTCACCATTCGAGGAGGCCACGAGGATGGTGAGCACTGACAGTGCATGCATCAGTGACACTGTCCCCCTTGTCCACCTGTTGGAGCACACGCTGCGTGGAATAATGGACAGGGCACTTGAGGCAGAACAGAGGCAGGAAGAGGAGGACTTCCTTAGCTCTCAAGGCCCCCTTTATCCAGACAGTGTTCCTGCGTGCCCGCCGATCACACAGGAAGAGGACGAGGAGGAGGAGGAGGAGGAGGAGGAAGATTGTGTCAGTATGGAGGTGGAGCCTGGCACTCAGCATCAGCAGTCTTTAAGGGATCAGTCCCAAGGAACACATGGACTTGTACGTGGCTGGGAGGAGGTGGCTGCGGACGTTGTTGTCCTTAGTGACCCAGAGGACTCCGGACCGAATGCCTCAGCAAACCTACGCTGCATGGCCTCCCTGATCCTGCAAAGCCTGCGTAAGGATCCTCGTATTCGTGGTATCAAGGAGAAGGACCAATACTGGCTGGCAACCCTCCTTGATCCACGTTACAAGGGTAAGGTTGCGGACCTTATCTTGCCATCGCAGAGGGAGCAGAGGATGAAACATCTTCGGGAGGCCTTGCAGAAAGGTCTGTGCAACGCGTTCCCAGAGACTGGGAGGTTACAAACTCCTGTTTCTGGACAACGTGTTGCTGAGGCTTCGGTCAGTCAAAGAAGGAGCGGTGGAGAAGGTGGCCGTCTGACCGATGCGTTCAGACAATTTTTTGGTCCGCAGCCCCAAGGTATGATCGGTTCCAGCAACCATCGCCAGCGTCTGTTTTACATGGTGCAGGAATACCTAGGGGCAAGATCAGACTTGGACACCTTTCCCACCGAAAATCCTCTGGGTTACTGGGTCTTGAGGATGGATCACTGGCCAGAGCTTGCACAGTATGCAATTGAGCTACTGGCCTGTCCTGCATCCAGCGTTCTTTCGGAACGTACATTCAGTGCTGCTGGAGGCGTGGTAACCGATCACAGGGTGTGTCTGTCCACTGACTCGGTCGATCGGCTGACCTTCATAAAAATGAATCAGTCTTGGATCACCACCAGCTACCAAGCACCTGATGCTGATGTAACTGAATAATTTTTTTCAGATCCCTTCAAAGACTGCCTATGCTGATGCTGAGTGATTATCCCTGAGTAATTATCCTCTTCCTCCTCAATCATCACGCTGATAGCTTGTAAGAACATTTTTGGTTCTGGGCGCCACCACCAGTGCCTAAGGCACAATTTTTCAGCCCCTGTATAACAGGGGCGTGTAATTACAATTTTTGATGTAATACTTTGCAGCACGGCTCGTTCCTGCATTCCAACTAGAGTGTCTGTGAGGGGTTGCAGTGTTGTGGCACCAGCACCAGTGCCTAAGGCCCAATTTTTCTGCCCCTGTCTAACAGGGGCGTGTAATTACAATTTTTGATGCAATACTTTGCAGCAGTGCTCGTTCCTGCGTTCCAACTAGAGTGTCTGTGAGGGGTTGCAGTGTTGTGGCACCAGCACCAGTGCCTAAGGCCCAATTTTTCTGCCCCTGTCTAACAGGGGCGTGTAATTACAATTTTTGATGCAATACTTTGCAGCAGTGCTCGTTCCTGCGTTCCAACTAGAGTGTCTGTGAGGGGTTGCAGTGTTGTGGCACCAGCACCAGTGCCTAAGGCCTAATTTTTCAGCTCCTGTTCAACAGGGGCATGTAATTACAATTCTTGATCTAATATTTCACAGCAGGGCCCTGTGAGGGCTTACAGTGTTTTGGCCACAGCAACACCTAAGGCCCAAATTTCTGCTGAGTATATAGGGCAGGACCCTACTTTCAAACATCTAACTTACAAACGACTCCTACTTGCAAACGGAAGGAGACAACAGGAAGTGAGATGAAATCTACCCATAGGAAGGGAAATTCTCTCATGTAAGAGTTAATATGGGAAAACAATTTCTCCTTTCCACTGATGCTTTCCAATCCTTGTTCCACAAAAAAACCCAAATTTTCAAAAAACATTTTTCATTGGGACAAAAAAGTGAGGTGAAATCTTCTGAAGAGGAGGAAAGACGCAAAACAAATGTCACAGGGGTGATAACCCTTCCCTATGTTTTCCAAAAAGCTTAGAAAAGATTTTTTGGCTGGAGCTAAACACATTAAAAATGTTCAAAATTACAAAGAGATTCTACTTAACAACAAACCTACAGTCCCTGTCTTGTTTGCACCGCCTGTATACTGCTGTTCAGAGTATATAGGGACCTTTCCTTATTTTAATTTGGGTGCGGGGTTCCCCTTAATATCCATACAAGACCCAAAGGGCCTGGTAATGGACTGGGGGGTACCCATGCCGTTTGTCTCACTGATTTTCATCCATATTGCCAGGACCCGACATGACATTAAACCCGCAAGCAGTTTTAAATGAGATTTTTTCCTTTAAAAATGACATTTGGTGCAGGGACTGTTCTAAACATGGGAAACACGCGTCACTTTACAGGCATACTATAGACACCCCCCAGGTACGATATTTAAAGGAATATTTCACTTTTTTTTTTTTACTTTAAGCATCATTAAAATCACTGCTCCCGAAAAAACGGCCGTTTTTAAAAGTTTTTTTTGCATTGATACATGTCCCCTGGGGTAGGACCCGGGTCCCCAAACCCTTTTTAGGACAATACCATGCAAATTAGCCTTTAAAATGAGCACTTTTGATTTCGAACGTTCGAGTCCCATAGACGTCAATGGGGTTCTAACGTTCGTGCGAACTTGCGGTCCGTTCGCGGGTTCTGGTGCGAACCGAACCGGGGGGTGTTCGGCTCATCCCTAGTGTCCAGCCTGTGTCCCATGAAATGCAGTCAGCCTGTGTCCAGGCTGTGTTCCATAAAATGCAGCCAGACTGTGTCCCTGTGTCCCATGAAATGCAGCCAGCCTGTGTCCCTGTGTCCAGCCTGTGTCCCATGAAATGCAGCCAGCCTGTGACCCTGTGTCCAGCCTGTGTCCCATAAAATGCAGCCAGCCTGTGTCCCTGTGTCCAGCCTGTGTCACATGAAATGCAGCCAGTCTGTGTCCAGCCTGTGTCCCATAAAATGCAGCCAGCCTGTGTCCCTGTGTCCAGCCTGTGTCCCAAGAAATGCAGCCAGCCTGTGTCCAGCCTGTGTCCCATGAAATGCAGCCAACCTGTGTCCCTGTGTCCAGTCTGTGTCCCATGAAATGCAGCCAGCCTGTGTCCAGCCTGAGTCCCATAAAATGCAGCCAGCCTGTGTCCAGCCTGTGTCCCATAAAATGCAGCCAGCCTGTGTCCCTGTGTCCAGCCTGTGTCCCATGAAATGCAGCCAGTCTGTGTCCCTGTGTCCAACCTGTGTCCCAAGAAATGCAGCCAGCCTGTGTCCAGCCTGTGTCCCATGAAATGCAGCCAGCCTGTGTCCCTGTGTCCAGCCTGTGTCCCATGAAATGCAGCCAGCCTGTGTTCAGCCTGTGTCCCATGAATTGCAGCCAGCCTGTGTCCCATAAAATGCAGCTAGCCTGTGTCCCTGTGTCCAGCCTGTGTCCCATAAAATGCAGTCAGCCTGTGTCCAGCCTGTGTCCAGCCTGAGTCACATGAAATGCAGTCAGTCTGTGTCCAGCCTGTGTCCCTGTGTCCAGCCTGTGTCCCATGAAATGCAGCCAGCCTGTGTCCCTGTGTCCAGTCTGTGTCCCAACAATTACTATTGTTTGTATTTTTTGTATCGTGCAAAATTCTGATCATTGAGGCACTGGACATTGGTATAACGGACATCTGTATTTAAAGTATGCATAATTTTTTTCATCTGTGTTTTACTCACATGTGGGATTAACATAATATGTATTGTCTATTTTATTTAAGAATCAGCAATCTCTACATTCATTACATTCCTACATACAGTGGGACCAGTGGCAGCTGGTGAAGTTTTAGGATGGGGGGGCGCCAGACCCCGCCCTTCCTTTTTGACCCCTCCCACTTGGTGAAAATGGGCGTGGTTTCAGCAAAATAGTGGGTGTGGATCTAAGATGGTGTGGTTAGCGTCTGAGATGAACGAGGGATGGAGGGAGAGGGAGGGACACCAGGCCCAGATCCTACACCACAATAGAAATATGTGTATTCTAGAAAGTTTAACAATCAGCAGATAAAGATACTCCAAACACCTGGTGTTAGCACTTCAATCATCCCGGCGCAATAGTTGTTGTGGTGTCAGGATGATTGAAGCGCATTATTTCTATTATTACGTTGTAATATAAAATGGAATCATTCAACTCACTATAATGCAGGATCAGTGGGAGCCCCGAGCGTGTCCATAGCCACGTCGCCTGCCACCAGATGCCATCAGGTGTCACCAGCGGAGTCCCTCCGTACATGCAGCCTGTGTCACATCAAATGCAGCCAGCCTGTGTCACATGAAATTCAGCCAGCCTATGTCCAGCCTGTGTCCCATGAAATGCAACCAGCCTGTGTCCAGCCTGTGTCCAGCCTGTGTCCCATAAAATGCAGCCAGCCTGTGTCACATCAAATGCAGCCAGCCTGTGTCACATCAAATGCAGCCAGCCTGTGTCACATCAAATGCAGCCAGCCTGTGTCCAGCCTGTGTCCCATGAAATGCAGCCAGCCTTTGTCCAGCCTGTGTCCCATGAAATGCAGCCAGCCTGTGTCCAACCTGTGTCCCATAAAATGCAGCCAGCCTGTGTCCCTGTGTCCAGCCTGTGTCCCATGAAATGCAGCCAGCCTGTGTCCCTGTGTCCAGCCTGTGTCCCATGAAATGCAGCCAGCCTGTGTCCAGCCTGTGTCCCATAAAATGCAGCCAGCCTGTGTCCCTGTGTCCAGCCTGTGTCCCATGAAATGCAGCCAGCCTGTGTCCCTGTGTCCAGCCTGTGTCCCATAAAATGCAGCCAGCCTGTGTCCCTGTGTCCAGCCTGTGTCACATGAAATGCAGCCAGCCTGTGTCCAGCCTGTGTCTCATAAAATGCAGCCAGCCTGTGTCCCTGTGTCCAGCCTGTGTTCCAAGAAATGCAGCCAGCCTGTGTCCAGCCTGTGTCCCATGAAATGCAGCCAACCTGTGTCCCTGTGTCCAGCCTGTGTCCAATGAAATGCAGCCAACCTGTGTCCCTGTGTCCAGCCTGTGTCCAATGAAATGCAGCCAGCCTGTGTCCCTGTGTCCAGCCTGTGTCCCATGAAACGCAGCCAGTCTGTGTCCCTGTGTCCAGCCTGTGTCCCAAGAAATGCAGCCAGCCTGTGTCCAGCCTGTGTCCCATGAAATGCAGCCAGCCTGTGTGCCAGTGTCCAGTCTGTGTCCCATGAAATGCAGCCAGCCTGTGTTCAGCCTGTGTCCCATGAAATGCAGCCAGCCTGTGTCCCATAAAATGCAGCCAGCCTGTGTCCCTGTGTCCAGCCTGTGTCCCTGTGTCCAGCCTGTGTCTCATAAAATGCAGTCAGCCTGTGTCCAGCCTGTGTCCAGCCTGTGTCCAGGGCTGGACTGGGACAACAATTTGGCCCTGGACTTCCTCATGACTAGCCCACTTTAATTTTGAGTGTCCCCAACAGCGTCCCCCTTACATCAGAGTGTCCCCAACAGCGCCCCCCCACATCAGAATGTCCCCAACAGCGCCCCCCTTACATCAGAGTGTCCCTTACATCAGAGTGTCCCCAACAGCGTCCCCCTTACATCAGAGTGTCCCCAACAGCGCCCCCCTTACATCAGAGTGTCCCCAACAGCGTCCCCCTTACATCAAAGTGTCCTCAACAGCGTCCTCCTTACATCAGAGTGTCCCCAACAGCGCCCCCCTTACATCAAAGTGTCCCCAACAGCACCCCCCTTACATCAGAGTGTCCCCAACAGCGTCCCCCTTACATCAAAGTGTCCTCAACAGCGTCCCCCTTACATCAGAGTGTCCCCAACAACGTCCCCCTTACATCAGAGTGTCCCCAACAGCGCCCCCTTACATCAGAGTGTCCCCAACAACGTCCCCCTTACATCAGAGTGTCCCCAACAGTGTCCCCCTTACATAAGAGTGTCCCCAACAGAGTCCCCCAACAGCGTCCCCCTTTCATAAGAGTGTCCCCAACAGAGTCCCCCTTACATTAGAGTGTGCCCAACAGCATCCCCCTTACATCAGAGTGTCCCCAACAGCATCCCCCTTACATCAGAGTGTCCCCAACAGCGTCCCCCTTACATCAGAGTGTCCCAATCAGCAGCTCCCTTCACATCAGAGTCCCCACAAGCAGCCCACTTCACATCACAGTCCCCACCAGCAGCCCACTCCACATAGCAGTCCCCACCAGCAGCTCCCTTCACATCAGAGTTCCCACCAGCAGCTCACTTCACATCAGAGTCCCCACCAGCAGCCCACTTCACATCAGAGTCCCCACCAGCAGCTCCCTTCACATCAGAGTCCCCACCAGCAGCCCACTTCACATAGCAGTCCCCACCAGCAGCTCCCTTCATATCAGAGTCCCCACCAGCAGCTCCCTTCATATCAGAGTCCCCACCAGCAGCTCCCTTCATATCAGAGTCCCCACCAGCAGCTCCCTTCACATCAGAGTCCCCACCAGCAGCCCACTTCACATAGTAGTCCCCACCAGCAGCTCCCTTCACATCAGAGTCCCCACCAGCAGCCCACTTCACATAGCAGTCCCCACCAGCAGCTCCCTTCACATCAGAGTCCCCACCAGCAGCCCACTTCACATAGCAGTCCCCACCAGCAGCTCCCTTCACATCAGAGTCCCCACCAGCAGCTCCCTTCACATCAGAGTCCCCACCAGCAGCCCACTTCACATAGCAGTCCCCACCAGCAGCCCACTTCACATAGCAGTCCCCACCAGCAGCCCACTTCACATAGTAGTCCCCACCAGCAGCTCCCTTCACATCAGCATCCCCACCAGCAGCCCACTTCACATAGCAGTCCCCACCAGCAGCTCCCTTCACATCAGAGTCCCCACCAGCAGCCCACTTCACATAGCAGTCCCCACCAACAGCTCCCTTCACATCAGAGTCCCCACCAGCAGCTCCCTTCATATCAGAGTCCCCACCAGCAGCCCACTTTACATCAGAGTCCCCACCAGCAGCCCACTTTACATCAGAGTCCCCACCAGCAGCCCACTTTACATCAGAGTCCCCACCAGCAGCCCACTTCACATCAGAGTCCCCACCAGCAGCCCACTTCACATCAGAGTCCCCACCAGCAGCTCACTTCACATCACAGTCCCCATCAGAGAGCCCCCATCAGCAGCCCTTCACATCAGTGTCCTCCCTCTCCCACATGTACTCACCGTTTTGAAGGCAGCTTCTCGTTCCTCTCTCCAGTCATGTGATAACAAGTGATAGGGGAGAGAGGAAGGAAAGTCTGCCATTGGTCTATCTCCCCCTGCAGGCTGGAGGGAGCATAACGCCTAATGGAAGGAAGCTTCTCCTCCTGACAGGAGTGAAATTGCGATCACTCACTGTCAGAGAGGAGCGGCTCCAGGACTGCACCTGACTGGCCCACTGAGCCATCAGCCCACCGGGAATCTCCCGGTAGTCCCTATGGCCAGTACAGGCCTGCCTGTGTCCAGCCTGAGTCACATGAAATGCAGTCAGCCTGTGTCCAGCCTGTGTCCCTGTGTCCAGCCTGTGTCCCATGAAATGCAGCCAGCCTGTGTCCCTGTGTCCAGTCTGTGTCCCATGAAATGCAGTCAGCCTGTGTCCAGCCTGTGTCCCATGAAATGCAGCCAGCCTGTGTCCCATGAAATGCAGCCAGCCTGTGTCCAGCCTGTGTCCCATGAAATGCAGCCAGCCTGTGTCCCTGTGTCCAGCCTTTGTCCCATGAAATGCAGCCAGCCTGTGTCTCTGTGTCCCATGAAATGCAGCCAGCCTGTGCCCCTGTGTCCAGCCTATGTCCCATAAAATGCAGCCAGCCTGTGTCCCTGTGTCCAGCCTGTGTCCCATGAAATGCAGCCAGCCTGTGTCCAGCCTGTGTCCCATGAAATGCAGCCAGCCTGTGTCCAGCCTGTGTCCCATGAAATGCAGCCAGCCTGTGTCCAGCCTGTGTCCCATGAAATGCAGCCAGTCTGTGTCCCTGTGTCCAGCCTGTGTCCCAAGAAATGCAGCCAGCCTGTGTCCAGCCTGTGTCCCATGAAATGCAGCCAGCCTGTCTCTAGCCTGTGTCCCATGAAATGCAGCCAGCCTGTGTCCAGCCTGTGTCCCATGAAATGCAGCCAGTCTGTGTCCCTGTGTCCAGCCTGTGTCCCATGAAATGCAGCCAGCCTGTGTCCAGCCTGTGTCCCATGAAATGCAGTCAGCCTGTCTCCAGCCTGTGTCCCAAAAAATGCAGCCAGCCTGTGTCCCTGTGTCCAGCCTTTGTCCCTGTGTCAGGCCTGTGTCCCATCAAATGCAGTCAGCCTGTGTCCAGCCTGTGTCCCTGTGTCCAGCCTGAGTCACATGAAATGCAGTCAGCCTGTGTCCAGCCTGTGTCCCTGTGTCCAGCCTGTGTCCCATGAAATGCAGCCAGCCTGTGTCCCTGTGTCCAGCCTGTGTCCCATGAAATGCAGCCAGCCTTTGTCCCATGAAATGCAGCCAGCCTGTGTCCAGCCTGTGCCCCATGAAATGCAGCCAGCCTGTGTCCCTGTGTCCAGTCTATGTCCCATGAAATGCAGCCAGCCTGTGTCCAGCCTGTGTCCCATGAAATGCAGTCAGCCTGTGTCCAGCCTGTGTTCCATAAAATGCAGCCAGCCTGTGTCCCTGTGCACCATGAAATGCAGCCAGCCTGTGTCCCTGTGTCCAGCCTGTGTCTCATGAAATGCAGCCAGCCTGTGACCCTGTGTCCAGCCTGTGTCCCATGAAATGCAGCCAGCCTGTGTCCAGCCTGTGTCCCATGAAATGGAGTCAGCCTGTGTCCAGCCTGTGTCCCTGTGTCCAGCCTGTGTCCCATGAAATGCAGTCAGCCTGTGTCCAGCCTGTGTCCCATGAAATGCAGCCAGCCTGTGTCCCTGTGTCCAGCCTGTATCCCATGAAAGGCAGCCAGCCTGTGTCCCATGAAATGCAGCCAACCTGTGTCCAGCCTGTGTCCCATGAAATGCAGCCAGCCTGTGTCCCTGTGTCCAGCCTGTGTCCCATGAAATTCAGCCAGCCTGTGTCCAGCCTTTGTCCCATGAAATGCAGTCAGCCTGTGTCCAGCCTGTGTTCCATAAAATGCAGCCAGACTGTGTCCCTGTGTCCCATGAAATGCAGCCAGCCTGTGCCCCTGTGTCCAGCCTGTGTCCCATGAAATGCAGCCAGCCTGTGACCCGGTGTCCAGCCTTTGTCCCATGAAATGCAGCCAGCCTGTGTCCAGCCTGTGTCCCATGAAATGCAGCCAGCCTGTGTCCCTATGTCCAGCCTGTGTCCCATGAAATGCAGCCAGCCTGTGTCCAGCCTGTGTCCCATGAAATGCAGCCAGCCTGTGTCCCATGAAATTCAGCCAGTCTGTATCCCTGTGTCCAGCCTGTGTCCCATGAAATGCAGCCAGCCTGTGTCCCTGTGTCCAGCCTGTGTCCCATGAAATGCAGCCAGCCTGTGTCCCATGAAATGAAGCCAGCCTGTGTCCAGCCTGTGTCCCATGAAATGCAGCCAGTCTGTGTCCCTGTGTCCAGCCTGTGTCCCATGAAATGTAGCCAGCCTGTGTCCCTGTGTTCAGCCTGTGTCCAGCTACTTACCTTGCTGTGGTGTCCTCCCCTGCGATGTCTCCTTCCACTGGCAGCGCCGGCGGTGATTCTGCTCCTCATACTTCCTGTTTCCTCTCTCACAAACTCGGATGTCAATCAAACCGCCCGGTTGTAGTAATACACATTACTAGCGCCGCAAGGCGGGCTAAATGCCTGTAAATGCAGCGCCATGTCTGCAATCTCATGACTGCATAGACGTGGCGCTTCCCATAAGTTTTCCGGCGTCCAAACACAGTGCACTTAAGGACCTTTTTTTTTTTAAAGGGCCAGGTTTTAAATTTTTTTTTTTTTTTACATTTTTTTTTGTCTGCCTGGAGGGGGGCGGTGTCCATGCGCCCCCTATGGATTAGGGTTGCCACATCATCCCTTTAATCCAGGACACACATTAATACTATGGATGGGCCGCCACTGAGTGGGACCATGGAAAATGAACGCAGCCACTGTCTAACAGGAAGTCAGATCACAGCAGCAAAATAAAAAAAAAGGAATTTAAAGATATAGAGAAGGCTGAGAGCAATAGAAAGGACATTTTTTTTAGATATATACGTACTTGAATATATATTTTTTATTTTTAAACCAGAGTTTAATGATGCATTAAGACTCACTTTGCAAGGTGAACATTCTCTACTCCTTTAGTAAATTTACCTCACTGAATATTGTTATTATTATTTAAGGTAATTATATAGCGCTGTCAATTTACGCAGCACTTTACATATACATTGTACATTCACATCAGTCCCTACCCTCAAGGAGCTTACAATCTAAGGTCCCTAACACACATTCATATACTAGGGCCAATTTGAAAAGAAGCCAATTAACCTACCAGCATGTCTTTGGAGTGTGAGAGGAAACCAGAGTACCTGGAGGAAACCCACACAGGCACAGGGAGAACATGCAAACTCCAGGTGGGTAGTGGTTGGGATTCGAACCAGCGACCCTTTTTTACTTCTAGGCGAGGGTGCTACCCACTACACCACTGTGCCGCCCCAATACTGAGATTTAGTATATTTTTGGTTCATTGTTTGTAACTCCAGGCAAACAGTAAAATACATACTCAAAGCCCCTTTCACATGAGCGCCATTCATTCCTAGACTGATCCCCTGCTGAACTGGATCAGAATGGAATAGATGTCATATACAGTATGTGACATTGGTGTCTGTTTAGATTTTTCCTTCATTATGTGATGGTGAAAGAAGTGGGCCCATGAAATCTCCCTAGTTGGCTGGATGTAAGCAGACATGCATCCACCTATATTTGCCACAGCCAGCTGGTCAGGTCAGTAAGAACAGACTTGGATGCAAACTTTTTCTATTCAGTCTGATGAATGAATGGACCCAGATGTGGGCAGATATGGGCAGATGCACGTACAGTTACATCCAGCCACCCATAGGGAAAAAATTGCAGTTATTTTGATCTAAAGTTAGACTCTGAACAAGTTAAAAAGCCTATTTGGTACCTTCTTCCCTGACCCTTTACCAGTATGACATTTTTTTTGTGAAAATGTTTTCAAACAACCGAATTCCCTACCATTAAAGTGAGCCTGTAGCCAGCTTATGGACATTTAAATTAGAAATCCAGGCTAAAACTATCTAATCCTATAGTTGGGTTCTGGTCCAGAGTGTTTGGTTTGTTGTTTTCCCTGTTCCATTTAAATGTCCGTAAAGAGGCCAAATTTGCACTATTACACTGACCCATACCGGGTTTGTTTGCTCATTAACAGAAATTCGCAACCTATCTGTTCATAGCTGCCAAAAGGACAATTACTCAAGCATGAAAACCTCAGTCCCCTTTCAGGAAGTGTAATACTGTTTGATGTCCATGATGGTCAATGAACAAATGTCTAGTATACTCAAAGACACGCATGCCAAGTTCCTTAAAGTTTGGGAGCCATGGCTGGCGTATGCCTTCCCTGAACTCCCTCTAGCTAGTATTAATCGGCTCTGACTGGTTTCCTGGATGGTCTCGGGTCCCCCTCTCCTTTTCCCTTCTCCCCCTTCCCTACTTTCTCTTATTCTCCCCCTCTCTTTCCTATTTCTCTCTGTTTTTATTCTCTTACCAGGACTCTTAGCCCTTTTTTGATTGCTAACAGAGGCCCAAGACGATCTTAATGCAGAGTCAATGCATTTTGTCCTGGTTTTTCCTGCACTTATGGGGGTTACCCCAAATTACGTATGTTGCACTCAGTGTTTCTATGACTGTTAATTAGGAGGCTGTTCTCCTTGGTTTATGTTGTATTTCCTTTTGTTGTTTTTATCTCTTATGCACCAGATCTAGCCCCCAAGTGGGCAATCTAGGTGCCTTTGACATTGTTGTATGTTTAATACTACTTCTGCAATAAAACTTATTGAACCAGAAAAAAAAACAAAAAAAAAACTAATCTAATCTTAAAAGTGTTCCCACTCCCCTAACGCCTATACTAACTACCCTGTAGAGGAAAGATGCATATACTTACCTATACTCAGGGCACTCTGATCCAGTCACGTGATCGGCTCCTCTCTCTCTGATAGCAGCGGCTTCAATAGAGGGGAGGGAGCACTCACAAAAGATGCCGCGTGTCACTTGCCACCATCGCCTGCCACCAGATGCAGATTGTCACTTGCCACGTTATTTGCCACGTCACCTGCCACCAGATGCGGATTGTCGCTTGCCACCATATGCGGATTGTCATTTCCCACATCGCCTGCCACCAGATGCGGATTGTCACTTGCCACCAGATGCGGATTGTCACTTGCCACCAGATGCGGATTGTCACTTGTTGCCACGTCACCTGCCACAAGATGCGGATTTGAACTTGCCACATCGCCTGCCACCAGATGCGATTTTTACTTGCCACGTCGCCTGTAACCAGATGCGGATTGTCACTTGCCACCAGATGCGGATTGTCACTTGCTTCAAAATGCTGTTTGTCACCTGCCACCAGATGCGGATTGTCACTTGCCAGTGGCTGTGTCCCAGAATGAGGGCGGCATGGAGAAATTATGTAATCTCTCTGCTGCATGTGACTGCACAGTTATGGCGGTGTTCTGTCAGAAGCTGAACTGCGGTGATGCAGGGCTGCAGTGAGAGATGATGTCATCTTCCTGCTCGCTCGCCCACCCGCTCTCCAGACTGCCCACTTGCCGGCCTGCTCTCCAGCCTGCCTGCCCGCTCACTCGCCGGCCTGCTCAGTCATACCCACCAGCCCACCCGCTCACTATTTTCTCGGGGGGGGGGGGGGGGGGGGCAATTGCCCTGTTGCCCCCCCCCCCTGGATCCGCCCCTGGTCACTACCTTTGTAGGAGTGCTCTCTCCCCTCCCTGTAGCTGACTAACACAGGGGAGATCACGTGACCAGACTAGAGAATAGGTAAGTATGCGCATCTTTCTACTACAGGGTAGTTAGTATAAGTGTTAGAAGGGGAAGATCAGTTTTAAGATTAGATAGTTTTATCCTGGAGTTCTCTCTTAATTATATATATTTTTTTAACAAGCAGAAAGTTAGCTTTAAAAAAAAAACACTGACCTCTGTAGCTGCAGCCACTGTGAAGCAATCGATCCACAAAATCCATAGCACATAAGTCCTCTCAGCAGCTCAACTCTCCCTTCCAGAAGTAATGCAAACACAAATTTCTGGGAGGGAGAAGCATGATGACCTGAGCTGCTGAGAGAAGGACATCTTCAGTAGTTTTGCTGTGTATTTTGAGGATGAACTGTTCCAACATGCCTGCAGTTACATATATCAGTGAGTGCTCATTTTACAGCTCACTTACCACTTGTAAAGGATTTGTAAATATTTGAATGCCCATACATTTACACTGCAGTTTGTGATCACATGATCTCTTTGTAATCCCTAGACAATAAGAGGGAGTTACTAGCAGCAAAACATCATGTGGACTCTGGCTGCCATTCAGCATTTCCCATGATCACGCACAACAGCTCCATTTTGAGGGCAACTCAATTATTGGGAAGCCTTTTGGCTAGAGTCATGTGCTGCCCACTAACCCTGCTAGGTTGAATAGTGTCCTGCTAGAAAGAGAGTGGAGTGTGGAGCCCTGCGGGGAATGCCCAGAGCTTCCAGGCCCAACATCATGCTGCTCAGCAACTACTGCCAAGTTGTTACACCTTGCAGAGAGTTCAATACTGGTTTTAATATAGATCTGTGAAGTCACTGTTTTTTCTCTGAGGCCACCAAAGTTTTGTCCCTTTTTGAAACTTGATGAACGGGGAGTGGTGTTGCCCCCATAACAGTTTGGGTCTTTTTATGTTACTTTTTTTTACCAACAATTAAAATGATCTTGTACTCTTTCATTTATTTTTGGTCTGGCGCTCCTTTCTGTTTTGATAAGGACCAACATCACGTCACCCTGCTCTTTCAAACTATAAACTATGCATAGAGCTGATCAGTCATCTGCATAGAAGAGAACAGCTGTGAGACTGGTCACTATTACATAACATATTCTCTGATTGCTACAGATCATTTATAAACCAAATAAAATACATAATTTGGAAATTAGGATAACTAACAGCCTTTTTTAACCTGGGAGAAGTCCAGCTTTAAAATACATACTGTATGTGTGAGTGGCTTAACCTTACTAAGAATTGTTCAGCTAGCCTTTTCAAGTCACACATCTCTGCCACACCGCATAACCGGGCAGGTGACACAGCTGTTTGCTATGTTATCTTTGCATCTTCCTTGGCTCAACTGTGATTGGGCTTATGTGGTTGGAAGCAAAAATATTTGTCCTAAAAAATATCCAGCTTGGACTTTTTAGTTCCATGAGAGCAATGTTTTTGGAGTGTCTTTGGATACCAAAAAAACATAATGATCACTTCATCCATGTGATATCAGTGGACTGTGAGAACCTGCACTTCTAGCCTCCTAAAACACAGCTTTTCAACCAAGTGTTCCTGGTAGACTCAAGGTGTGCTTTGGAAATGCTTATGGGGTGTTTCTGTCAAGGGGTGCTTCTGAAGGACTTTAGGTTTTTGATAGACTCATGGGGTGCCTCTGCCAAATTTATAGCAGTTTATAATTGTAGCATACAATAAAAGCACACAACATCAGACAAGAATGTTTAAGTACCCATTCAAGCCTTGTTTTTTTTAAATGTTCCATATACACTAGCACGTTAAAGCGTGTATTTCATTTGTGTGTGTGTGTGTGTTAACATGCATTACGTTAAAGGTAGCCCATTTAAATGAATGAGACGGCGATGCACCAATGGTTTCAATTTTAGATAACGAAACAGAGAATTTGTTTTTTTTGTGCATTTTGGCTGTGTGGTTCTAATGCCCCGTACACACGGTCGGATTTTCCGATGGAAAATGTGTGATAGGACTTGTCGGAAATTCCGACCGTGTGTAGGCTCCATCACACATTTTCCATCGGATTTTCCGACACACAAAGTTTGAGAGCAGGCTATAAAATTTTCCGACAACAAAATCCGTTGTCGGAAATTCCGATCGTGTGTACACAAATCCGACGCACAAAGTGCCACGCATGCTCAGAATAAATAAAGAGATGAAAGCTATTGGCCACTGCCCCATTTATAGTCCCGATGTACATGTTTTACGTCACCGCATTTAGAACGATCGGATTTTCCGACAACTTTGTGTGACCGTGTGTATGCAAGACAAGTTTGAGCCAACATCCATCGGAAAAAATCCTAGGATTTTGTTGTCGGAATGTCCGAACAAAGTCCGACGGTGTGTACAGGGCATTAGAGTTTGATCAGCAGTATACAGTATATTATGCTAAACAGATATCATGAAGTTATTATGTTGCCAATGGATCCCAGTTTTTGTACAGTGAGAGTATGCAGGCTCAAAATGCACCTGGACATGCCCATTGAAGATAGATTTCTTAGCTTCCCTCAAAGTACTGCAGTTCCAGTAGGGTGGTGCTTTGTCCTTGGATCTTGGTTCCCTTCAGCTATTCACTAGTGTTACCACCTTGGACTTTAGGCCCCTTTCACACTGGGGTGGTTTGCAGGCGTTATTGCGCTAAAAATACCGCCTGCAAACCACCCCTAAACAGTCTCCGCTGTTTGTTCAGTGTGAAAGACCGCGGGCTTTCACACTGAAGCGGTGCGCTGTCAGGAGAAGAAAAAATCTCCTGCAAGCCGCATCTTTGGAGCGATGAAGGAGCGGTGTATTCACCGCTCCTTCACCGCTCCTGCCCATTGAAATCAATGGGACAGCGCGGCTATACCGTGGCAATACCGCGGCTATAGCCGCGCTGTACGAGTGATTTTAACCCTTTTCTGGCCGCCAGCGGGGGGTTAAAACCGCACCGCTAGCGGCCGAATACCGCGGTAAAACAGCGCTAAAGATAGCGCTGTTTTACCGCCGGCGCCCCCTACCGCCCCAGTGTGAAAGCAGCCTTACTCTGAGGGATGTTGTTTATGAAGATGAATGCAAATGGCTGTGTTCTGTACTGATTTGCTGAAGCAGTGTTTCTCAGCTTGACTTTCTGTGGTTTTAGAGTCTTATAGAGATTAGTCTATGAAGACACGTTACCCTGCCTGAGTCACAGAAACATTGCTGTTAAAAATCCATGTTAGTGCAGATTTTATCATCTGTTTTGTATACTGCAGTGTATGCATGCTGTTTGCTCGAACCGTTAATGAGCAGGCTGAATGTACCAAGTTGATTGATCGATCGATACAACAAGCCTGCCGGATTATCTCGTGATTATCACTAGCGACCAGGGGTGGCTTGTCCATTAAGGGCGCACGGGCGTCGCCCCCTCATCTATCGCCACCTCCCCCTATCCATGCGTCCAGCCCCTTGCAGGACGCTGGATGCATAAATTACAATGGCGGAGGTGTTTTTTGAAGCACCTTATTTGAGCCAGAGGCTCTAACAGTCTTCAAAATAGGGTGGGCTCTGGGTGCAGAGAATGCGAACAGAGCCCACCCAGGTGTGTTACAACAGTGGAAGAATATTCGCTATTGTAACACTGATCTTCCTCTCGGCCTCCCAGTTTTGAGACCCATCACACGATTGGCTAAGAGGACAGGCGATCCTATTGGATGCCTAGGAGGAGGGGAGGAGCCGCACGCTGGAAGCCGCTGATGGAGGAGAGGACACGGAGCCTCTGCCCGCTACCCACCACCCACTACCTGCCTAGATGGGGTAAGTGCCGGACCAGACAGCGGGGGGGGAAGGGGGGAAGTTGTTTGCCATCTCCCACCCTAAAAACCCACCAGCCGCCACTGCTAGCGACTATAGCTAGCACTATTACTGTCTTCTCCCGGTGGGGACAGCTTCTAGAAGCGATTGCTGATTTCCCTGTCAGCACTGTTTGTGTTGATGGGGGAATCATGCACATTTCTTTCCTGCAACCCATGATTTCAGGAAAGAAATTTGCACCATGTAAGTCTTGCCTTTCTCTTGAAGCTGTTTAGGCATACAAAGTGTTGTCCTCTGTTGGATGAGCTTGTAATATTTGCTAAGTGCTATAGGACTTTGGGAGGGGGAGTGGTATACTTGGTGATGTCACACTTTGTTGGGGCAGCTATGGGTGCTGTGGAGTGTGTATTAATTGATCAGAGTGAGTAGGGGGGTTGCTGTACAGTAGAAACAGGCCAGATTATCATGGATTGTGGTAGGAAATTAGAACAAAAATTCCATACATATTGTGATTTTACTACAGAATACATTAAAAAATAATTTTCCAGTGCTTGGTGATCTTTAAGAGAATATTTATAGAGCACTGAGTCTCAGATTTGTTCATGATTTACCTTAGAGTCACCATACATACACAAGTGATTCAGCCACTTAAAGTGATTGTAAACAATCACCTTGTAAAACAACCCATTCAGTTTAAAATAGAAATGAAAGGCAAAACATTTTTGTATAGATATAAAAAAATATATAAATACCTTTTTTCCTCTTTTAAGTGATCACATTCCGTCTGTACTCAGCTGCATAAGAGCTGGGGGGAGGAGAAGCAGCAGCACACTGAGCTTCCGAGTGAATGGCTGTGCAGGGGGGGGGGGGTTGTCAGGACAAGTCTGATCATTGGAGAAGAGCAGGCTGAGTTCCCAGCATTGCTAAAGAACTGACCATGGTGTGCTCTCCTACTTAGTGTGGTCAGTTTTTAATAGGAAAGCAAGGGACACCAGGAATTTTACAAAAAGGAAGCATACAAAGAGAACAGTAAATTTTCTCATACAAGTACATGGTACAGCAGACACATATCAGGAATATGAAGTGTTGGGGTAACAAACGCTTTAAACTATAAGGCTCCTTTCACACTGGGGCAGTTTGCAGGCGTTATTGCGCTAAAAATACTGCCTGCAAACCGCCCCTAAACAGCCTCCGCTGTTTGTTCAGTGTGAAAGCCCGAGGGCCTTCACACTGAAGCGGTGCGCTGGCAGGAGAAGAAAAAATCTCCTGCGAGCAGCATCTTTGGAGCAGTGAAGGAGCGGTGTATTCACGGCTCCTAAACCGCTCCTGCCCATTGAAATCAATGGGACAGCGCGGCTATACCGCGGCAATACCGCAGCTATAGCCGCGCTGTACGAGTGGTTTTAACCCTTTTTCGGCCGCCAGCGGGGAGTTAAAACTGCACCGCTAGCGGCCGAATACCGCGGTAAAACAGCGCTAAAAATAGCGCTGTTTTACCGCCGACGCCCCCTACCGCCCCAGTGTGAAAGGGGCCTAACAATTGCTTTCATTATACAAAACATTCAACCAGTCCAAAAAGAAACAGTACCATCTGGATTCACTATTCTTCAATAATAAATAAAAGTTACAAGACTTACTGTATAACAATTGCACGCTTGGAACTAGCCAAAATTTCTGATGTTGAATGAGAAAACCTGCAGAAGGAGTTAAAGTAGCATCAGGAATTAGGTTAGGTGTTAGGTTAGCTTAGTGTTAGGAATAAAGCAGTATAGTTTAAGTGTTGTGTTTAAACTATTTGTAAATCAAATTAAAAAAAAATAATTTAATTGTGAATATTAGGCCTCATGCATACCGAGCATTAAAACTGCTGCTTTTAGGTGTGTCTGGCTTTTTTTTTCTGCTTCTAAACGCAATTCCATGTTAGTCTATGTGTCCGTGCACACATAGGCTTTTAGAGGCAGGGGCTTCCAAGGCAGAAAACAAATCCCACTGCCAGTATGTCTAGGAGCAGCAGCATTTGGGGCAGAAAAAATGGTTGACGCATGTGTAACGCAGGGGTTGTGACCAGTTATCATGCTAAGTAATGTGAAGTTATTAGATTGTAAGCTCTTCTGAGCAGGGCCCTCTTAATCCTTTTGTATTTTATTGTATTATAACTGTATTGTCTCCCTTTTATATTGTAAAGCGCTGCGTAAACTGTTGGCACTATATAAATCCTGTATAATAATAATATAATAATAATAATAATGTTTCTTAGGTAAGGTAATGGCTCCTTCTAGTGTCCTTGTTTATGTTAAAACTGAGTCAAGACGTTTTGGCTTGAGACACAGCGCTGCAATGCATTATGGACTGTGTAGTTTAAGAAGGGATTGACTCATATGTTTAACTCAGTTTGGGAACTACCTACCCACGATGCACTGTTCACCTACCCACAAGGCCAAGTCAGTGAACAGCCTGCTGGGTAAGCAAATAAAAGGAACAGGTGTGGCACATTTTCTCTCTCTCCAGATGCCATCTTACACACAGCGGGAGGGCTGTGTCTGTGTACCCAGGGCTGGGAGAGCCTGAGGCCTACAGCGGAGAGCGGATCACCCGCCCCAGAGGGATCCTTGTGAGCTGCCCTGCTGATCAAGCAGGAGGATTGGTCTGCATTATAGGACATTTGAGATTTCCTGCATTACAGTCGCTGGCTATCCGAAGAAGCAGTGCGGTGTGACAATGCCAGTTTGGACTGAACTGAACTCCCAGGAGGAGGACGTTGCAAGTATCTGGACCTGGTGTAGTGAGCAGGGCACTTGCCCGATCTATAGAGTGTACTGTTGCTGTGTTGCAAAGTTACAGACGGCTGGTGTGATTTGTAATCCTACGGAAAAGTTCTCATTCAGCCATAGCTCACACACAGTGGAAATGCAGGATGGCTGTCCATGTGCTATAAGTTAATGTTACAACACATCCACCGTTAACCACTAGGCGTCCGCGCTATAGCCGAAAGACGGCTACAGCGCGGACTCCAATTGCCGGGAGGGCGTCCCTGGACGGCCTCCTGTTTACTTCCGCATTGCGCGCTCCCGCGAGCGCGCATCGCGGAAGTTTTGTGCTGGCCGTGTCCCTCGGACACAGCCACTCACAGATCACTGTAAACGGCCAATGACAGCGGCCGTTTACAGTGCGATCGGCGGTGCCAATGAGAGAGGATCTCATATGTAAACATATGAGATCATCTCTCATCGCCGGCTCTCCCTCCTCACACAGAGACAGCGTGTGAGGAGGGAGAGTGGAACCGCTGCGGCGGTAAGTGTAAAAGAAAAAAAAAAGGAAAAAAAGGTGTCCCACTGTTAACAGTCCCTGCCATCTGCCCCTGCCCTGCCATCTGCCCCTGCCATCTGCCCTGCCATCTGCCCCTGCCATCTGTCCCCAGTGCCATCTGTTCCCACTGCCACGTATAAGTGCCATCTGTCATCAGTGCCACATAGTGCCATCTGTCATCAGTGCCACATAGTGCCATCTGTCATCAGTGCCACATAGTGCCATCTGTCATCAGTGCCATCTGTCATCAGTGCCACCTGTCAGTGTCACGTGCCATCTGTCATCAGTGTCACGTGTCATCAGTGCCACGTATCAGTGCCACCTGTCATCAGTGTCATCAGTGCCACGTATCAGTGCCATCTGTCATCAGTGTCATCAGTGCCACATATTAGTGCCATCTGTCATCAGTGCCACGTATTAGTGCCATCTGTCATCAGTGCCACGTATTAGTGCCATCTGTCATCAGTGCCATGTATTAGTGCCATCTTTCATCAGTGCCACGTATTAGTGCCATCTTTCATCAGTGCCACGTGTCATCAGTGCCACATATCAGTGCCATTTGTCATCAGCGCCACATGTCATCAGTGCCACATATTAGTGCCATGTGTCATCAGTGCCACATATTAGTGCCATCTGTCAGTGCCACGTATTAGTGCCATCTGTCAGTGCCACGTATTAGTGCCATCTGTCATCAGTGCCATGTATTAGTGCCATCTGTCATCAGTGCCATGTATTAGTGCCATCTGTCATCAGTGCCACATCAGTGTCAGTGCCACGTATCAATGCCATCTGTCATCAGTGCCACGTATCAGTGCCATTTGTCATCAGTGCCACGTCAGTGTCACGTGTCATTGTCCTGGTGCTCCAGGGCCTTCAAAAGTGTAATAGGTAGTCAACAAATTGTGTAATTTATGCTCCTAGAACACTTGATGGCGCTCCCTGCATGTTGGGCCTCTGTATGTGGCCAGGCTGTGAAAAAGTCCCACACATATGGTATCGTAATACTCAGGAGGAGTAGCAGAATGTATTTTGGGGCGTCATTTGTGGTATATATATGCCATGTGAGAGAAATAACCTATTACAATGACAATTTTGTGGGGGGGGGGGGGAATCTTCATTTTGCAAAGAATTGTGGGAAAAAATGACAACATCAAAAACCTCACCATGCATCTTACTAAATACCTTGGATTGTCTACTTTCAAAAAAGGGGTCATTTGGGGGGTATTTGTACTTTCCTGACTTGTTCGGGTCGCAAGAAATGAGATAGGCCGTCAGTGCATCAGATGTGATCAATTTTTTATGATTTGCACCATAACTTGTAGACTCTCTAACTTTCACAAAGACCAAATAATATCCACTAATTTGGGTTATTTTTACCAAAGATATGTAGCAGTATAAATTGTGGCCAAAATTTATGAAGAAAAATTACTAATTTGCAAAATTTTATCACAGAAACTAAGAAAAATGTGTTTTTTTTTTCAAAATTTGCAGTCTTTTTTCATTTATAGCGCAAAAAATAAAAAACCCAGAGGTGATCAAATACCACCAAAAGAAAGCTCTATTTGTATGAAAAAAAGGACAAAAAATTCATTTGGGTACAGTATTGCATGACTGAGTAATTGTCATTCAAAGTGTGAGAGCGCTGAAAGCTGAAAATTGGTCTGGTCACGAGGGGGGTTTAAGTGCCCAGTTGTCAAGTGGTTAAGGAGGAGTTATACTAATTGCCTTTTGCCACAAATATATAATCTACATGTTCTGGTTTCCCTATCTAGATTATAAATACTGCAGTCTAATAAGCTAGCTGAAGAAAGAAGATGACAAGAGACTTTTACCTGTGGCTATATAGCATTATAACCCACTTTAGCAATATTGAGAAGTGCATTGCAACCTAGGGGGAGCCCTTGCGTAGGCAAGATAAATATCTGTATTGTGTCATACTATTGTACTACAACTGATGCTACACTATTAATTTAGTGCGTGTATGCTCTGAGTCGAGAGTGGGACGGCGCTCAAAGTCAAGGTTTTACCATATTGAGCATAAGTCCCACTTGTCGCCTGTCTGCATATTCAAAGCAAGTGACCATCAGGGTTTTGGGTTCACACATGCACACCTTGATTGATGTTACTCTCACTCTGTATATCAGAATTATCACTATGTCTAATATGTGAACAAGTTTTCCAGTAAACTGTTTGTGTGGTTAAGTTACAAGGTGTGTGAGACTCTATTACTCATTACAGCTGGTGGAGTGGTGGATACTCAGGTAACAGTGAATATACAGTATATTTTGTTATTGCTGTGTTGCTCTTACCCATTGGGTCTTACACCCACAATATCACACAGTTGTGCCTAGGGGGTCGAGGCCATTTTCTGGGGTTGAGAGGCAGAGTGCAGGCCCAATCAGTTACCAGCAGCCCCTTAGGGGGTCAGTGCTACAAATGCGTGTTAACTCTAGATGTGACAAGCTCTTGAGCGTTAATTAATTTCAATGGCCAAAATACATTTTTTAATCGGGCTAATAAAATGAATGAATTCCCAAGTGCTTGACACACCTACAGTAAATGCAACTAAACGCTACTAGATGCATATACTTGCATCAGGCGTTTTTTCTGCCAAAACACTGCTGCCAGGAGATAAGGCATTTAGGGGAGCTGGGCAAATGCCAAGTGTGCATGAGCCCTTAATATTTCTAAATCTGTAGATTTCACTAAAATAATACCTGGTGATCCTGTCATAAAGGTCCTTTTTTCAGTTATGGGTGACGATGCTCTGTCCCTGTGTTCTAATTGTGCTCCTGCATTGTCACCTTGCTTCTGATAGAGACTGCAAGTGGCCCCATTTAACACATATTAGGCATGGTCCACTGCTGTCACCATGCAATCGCTGCTGGAGTGTATGAGAAGATCAGCTGTACTGAGACCATATTTAAGGGGTCACTCCACCTTTTGCACTATGTTACATGTTACACAGACATCCGTATTTAGGGTATAGTATGTAACATGGCGCAAATTTGACCCCACCAAACAGTCACCCCTGTGTGACAGCATGCAGGGTTCTTCTCCCCCACAGAAGCTGTGACTTTTGAAAATTACATGGCTGTATGGGGCTCCACTGACACAGCCACGTAATTCTTTCACAGAGATCTATGAATGAATGAACTACAAATCCTGGACTTGTAGTTCTGATCAGTGGACTGGTAGTCTATTGACATTCCTCCAGCTCAGTAACTGAAAGTCTGTACCTTGGTACGGACGTAGAGTTGAAGGAAAATTCTGCAGGTGTAACGCTTTGCAGTCTCCTATGGAAAAAAATAATAGATGCACATTTTTGACTTGCAAATATATGTGCATTTGTTATTTTTTTTAATGTGGACGTAGCTAATTATTAATGTACAGTGTGTATTCATTAGATTCTTTAATTTATTTTTAAATAGTACACTAAACTGACTTTATATAACAGCAAAAATCACATTGGGAGAGTGGCAATGTAAGTCAATCAGACTCATCTACATTGAACATTGCTCTTATTCAAGCAAATCTAACACATAAGGATTGCTTATAGGAAAACAGAGCAAGTGAAGACCTAATGCCGCGTACACACGGTCGGACTTTTCGTCTACAAAAGTCAGACAGCCTGTCCGACAGACTTCCGGCAGACTTCCGGCAGACTTTCGGCGGACTTGCGGCAGACTTTCTAACGAACGGACTTGCCTACACACGACCACACAAAAGTCTGACGGATTCGTACGTGATGACGTACACCGGACTAAAATAAGGAAGTTCATAGCCAGTAGCCAATAGGTGCCCTAGCGTGGCTTTTTGTCCGTCGGACTAGCACACAGACGAGCGGATTTCGGGGTCCGTCGTAGTTACGAAGTAAAGTTTTAAAGCATGTTTCAAATCTAAAGTACGTCGGATTTGAGGCTAAAAAAGTACGTTGAAAGTCCGGAGAAGCCCACACACGATCGGATTACCAGCCAGCTTTAGTCCGTCAGCGTCCGTTGGACTTTTGTAGACGAAAAGTACGACCGTGTGTACGCGGCATTAGAAGTGTGTTAATGTTCCTTCACTATCTAATCGCAGGCGGGGCCAGGCCATGACAAGGCTGTATTTCTTAAACTGCCATGTAGAAAAGATGGCAATGCTATGATTTGGGAGGTCTGCATCGGACTAAAACCATCATTAACAAACGTCATCTTAAAAACACTGTAGAATACATGGTTGTAAGCTTAGATGGATCTCTCAGCCCTAAAGATGAATGCTAGGTATGGATAATTTACATAGTTATATTGGTCCAATTTGCAAAGCAGTGTCTGAAAGTGGCTGACCTGCGGGGTTCACATTGCAGGGTGGCAGCCTTTGGCACAGAACACAGAAGTTAGTGGAGATCACTGGAGAGGCAGTGTCTACTACAGGAATTTCCAGCTTCTAGAGCAGCCATTCTCAACCAGGGTTCCTCCAGAGTTGGCTAGGGGTTCCTTGAGCTGTGACCAACTGACCTCCCATATGATAGCGCCTGCATAGTTCCAGGACCAACACAACTTGGCAGCCAGCGGCATAGAAGAATGGCATTCTGACCACCACTGTGAGAGGAGCATTCTTCCCACTGACCACCAATGTATGGGTTACATAGTTAATCTGGTTGAAAAAAGACACAAGTCCATCCAGTTCAACCAAGATAGAAAAAAAAACACACACAAATAGAAAACCTCCATATAAACAATCCTATACCAACAGTTGATCCAGAGGAAGGCAACCCCCCCCCCCCAAATAAAGGCTGTTTTCCCAATAGCCACCAATAGACTAATCTTAGCAGAGGTTCCTTAAGGCCTAAAAAATATTACCTTTGGGGTAAAAAGGTTGAGTAAGGCTGTACTGGAGTGATCCTACAGGTATGGTATATGTATAGTTACATAGGTCCAAACTGGGCAACTATGTAAACATGTCATACCTGGAATTTTCGTTTTAATAGAAATTATAGTGTAGCGTGAATGATAACATATTTAACTATAATTGTGACATTTGTCTACAATTACATTTTCACTAAATGTGTAAATTGTGTAATTGACTTGCTTGCTGTGCAATATCTACCTGACAACACTTCCCATACTGATTTGTAGTTCTAAGAACTTAGGCTGTTCCTACCTACCTTTGTGTGTTCCAGTAACTTCTATTGCTTTCTCCATCATGTAAGATTAAGAAACTATCCAGCAGGGAGAGTAGGAGACCCTCATAATGGTCACAGCACGTGCAAAGACTCAGGAATTCAGTCACAGAGATCTTAGTAATATAACCCTGTGAGAAACTGTCAAGTGTTTTAACTCTCTAAGCCTCTACCAAGCACTAAGGCCCCATTCACAACATTTCTAAACATGTTTAAATGCATATAATGATTTTAAATAGTGTTTATGAACATTGTGTGTTTATGTGCATTCAGGTGAACATAGTTTAACTGACTTAAAAAAAAATATTAATCTGCATGTCTAGGGGCTGAAAACTCTAAACACACGTTAAGGCACCCAAATGCATGTTATTATTATTATTAGTCAGGATTTGTATAGCGCCAACAGTTTGCTCAGTGCTTTATAATATAAAGGGAGACAGTACAGTTACAGTAAAAATAAAATACAAGAGGGTTAAGAGGACTCTGCTCATAAGAGCTTACAATCTAATAGGGTGAGGCAAGTGATAGAAAGGGTAATAACTGGGAGGGATGAGCTAATGAAAGAATTAAAAGTTCAGGTTAGGAGGAGGTGGGATAGGCTTCCATGAAGAGATGAGTTTTCAGGGATCACCTAAAGGTGGCTAGAGTAGGAGATACCTGGATAGATTGAGGTAGAGAGTGCCAGAGAATGGGAGAGGATCTGGAAAAGTCCTGGTAAACTGATATATATGTAATGTGTATGTTACATGTACATTTTAAATATAAAGCAGACAGACACTAACTTTAAAGAGCACTTTCTCCTGCATTTAAATAAAACAAACACAGGATGTCTGTGTGACTGAGGCATAAATTATTATTTTTCGGTGGACCAACCATTTAAAAAAAAAGTAGTTCTACAGCACTACAGCAACATAATATTTGAAGATCTTAAAATATCCATTCAAAGTGTTTCCCTTAGTTTTGGATACTGAGTGGAAAAATTAGAAACCCTCTTGGATTTTACTTCTATCCAAGACTTTGATAGAGTAGCGAACATCAAAAACTCATATCAGGTTTTCCTTGCTTGTATAGTGGAGAAAATAAGGAGCCCTGGACTGCATAGTGGGGGTGCTGGACTACTCGGTGGGGAGCACTATGCTGCTTGGTGGGGAGCATTGGATTGTTTGGTGGGGAGAGCTGAACTACATGGTAGAGAACACTGGACAGCTTGGTGGAGGGCACTGGACTGCTTGGAAAGGAGTGCTGTACTGCTTGGTGAAGAGAGCTGGACTGCTTGGTGTCTTGTGGTTTGTGATGAGAAGCATGTGGAAATTGGAAGGCAGCTTTCTTAGTCTCGAGAATCTTTTAAGATGATCCCTGTAGAGTCGTTAAAAAATTTGAAGATACAGATGGCACTCAGTTGGTAAAGTAGAGTTCTACTCTATAGCATAAACCACAACCCAGTTGTGGTGGATCTACAAGGTTCATGAGGCGCTGCAGAGCGAACAGCCACAGGAATGACTTCCATAGGCATGATAGGATTTGTAGATTCACCACAGCTGGAGTGCCAAGGTTGCCTACCCGGCTGTAAACTATGGTCCTACTCTGGACTTATACCAGTAGAGTGACGCTTTCATCTTCCAATTTCTTTCCAGATTTTGGTTGCTGTTTGCGTGTGTCCCGGTGTTGTTTTCCATCACTTCCCATTTGAGATAAACTGTTATTGTGATAGGAAGTGGTGGGAAATCTCTTTAATTTAGCCTGCAAGCCAGGCAAGGGTTTTTATTCCTTCTCTACTAAGGATGAGTTTGTGTGTGTTCTGAATGGGTTTGGGTCTAAACCCCTAAGTCAGCTGTTATTTATGACCCTGTGCTGTGAGCTGTCCCACACGTGATTTACACAAAGGGAGAGATGCTTGTGATGTCATTGCTCTAATATGGTAACATGGCCAAATATCATCATTGGCCTAATATGTTGTCATAATTTCAATGTTGTCATGAGTATCCCCACCCGTTTGTGTATGTCAGCTGTGCAAAGCCGGGAGTTCTCTACCCACAGCTCATTGGCCCAAAAATGACAGTTGAGTTGAGGTTTTGAACCCAAACTCAATTTAAGCAAGCCCAAGTTCATCTTTATTCTCTACTTTATCCGTTCCAAAAGTTTCGGCTGGACATGAGCTAATATGTATATTTTAAACATAGGTGCAAATCTGAAATTCCTGACATCTGTGCTCTAGTATTAATGTACAATATGGAATTAAATCTAGGTCCCCTTAGTTCACAGTCTAACTGACACAAAGCTAAGCCTTGTCGGCTAAAAACACAGGCACCCCCCGCTAATCAAAGCTTAGTAACACCTGCAATGTGGGTCAATTTGTTTACTGCTTAAGTGGGCTGCTTGCCTTCGGCAGAATATTGTTTTGTTGTGCAAAGCTTTTTATTTTTAAAACTAATGTAAGTTTTGCATTTGAAGGTAATGAAACAAACCATAAATTAGAAACTAAGGGTTCCTTTTCCCTTTAAAGCAGCTAAATTTGCATCTTTTTTTTTTTCCTCCTTGACAAAAAAAGCAGCGGTGCAAGCCTGGGACTCAGGGTAATTGCCTTTCAAGAAAAGAACTTTGAATCTCTAGTCATTAATTGCAGAGTTAATCATTGGGATTATACTAAATAATACTAGTGAAACTAATCCAGCTCCGCAAGTTTTCAGATCTATAACTGGTTTAATATGGTAATCACATGCTCAAATGAACACAGCCGTGCGTAGGACTCTGCAAAATGTTGAACTATATCATTTTATGTTCTTTTGTTTCGCTTTAAGTTTCTGTTCTGTTTTGTATTTAGACTGGAGTCTAAATCTAACACCAATGGAAATGAAACAGCAGAACAAGATGTATGGATGGACGGTCATTTCATAATCGTGTTTGTTTTTTGAATTAGTTTTAGTTATCCATGAAGCAGCTTACAGCCAATGTCAATAACCAGTTGGATTTATTTAAAGTAGCTAAATACGCAATCAATGTACATATTTGTGAACTGTAATTCTATTCAGTTTTCTAATCCGAGTACATACTGTATATAGCAATAGATCCCCTTTTTTATATCCAATTCAATAATGCGAGTGACTTGTTCAGTCAATAGAGCTGATATATATATATATATATATATATATATATATATATATATATATATATATATATATATATATATATATATATATATATATATAACAGGATTTTTGAATACAGCTTACCTGTAAAATCCTTTTCTTGAGAGTGCATCACGGGACACAGAGCCTTCATTACATAGTGGGTCACCTTCGGTGATTGGACACTGGTTAACCCCAATTAAGGAGAATTCCTCCCCTACATAAAAGTGTAGCGCTATAATAAAATTGGCTATAAGTCCAAATAACCTCTAAAAACTGAAAACATTCAATATCAAAATCAGTAGTGATATAGAAACTAACATATAAATAAAACATATGTGTTATGAAAAATCTTTTTAGTGACCATATAAGTGGCAACCCTAATAACAATGCGACTGAGATTTCTATGTTTGAAATAATAAAACTCTATGTCAAAAGTTCCAGTGAAGAGAAACTCTATGACAAAAGTTATAAAGCTCTATGGCAAAAGGTCCAGTGAAGAAAAGCTCTGACAAAAATTGCATTGAAGGAAAACGTGTCAGTCCAAGTGTAAACGAATGTGTGACTGTTATCGAACCACCACCATGAGAAGAGGAGGCTTACCGGAATGTTTGAACACGCCAGAACGTATGCTCTGCATGTCAAACAGGCTTTAAATTATGATGAGTAGATATGGTTGACATGGATTTCCCTGTATTGAAGACTCCCCCGCTCACATTCAAATGGGAACGCGTGGATATTGCCCTCTCATATGTAGTGGTACTCCGGCATTCACAGATGTGAAGAGACAAAAGGAGAAGCAAAAAAGGGGACCCAATAGTGTAATTCCGTATAAAAAAGTATAACTTTGTTAAAGATTAAAATCACTCACATGCTTGTAGATAGAAAAGCGCTTATAATGAATCAAAAGGCAGCAGTGGGGACCTTCCCGACGCGTTTCTTCTTCCAAGGACATCGTCTGGGGTGTCCTTGGAAGACGATGCAAGAATGTGATTCACCTCCTTTTGGGCATCCAGACTTCTGGTGCCACCTTGATGATTGATGTAAGCCACTGCCGTGGCATTGTCGGACTGCATCCGAATAGTATGACCTTGTAGCCTGTAAGACCAGTCCATGAGGGCCAAGTAAATTGCCCGAATTTCTATAATATTGATGGGCAAGCGCCTTTCGGTCGCGGACCATCTTCCCTGCGTGCATGCTTCTTCCAGCACTGCTCCCCAGCCTGTCAGACTGGCATCCGTGGTTACGATTTTCCATGGTAGTGGAAGAAAGGCTTCGCCTTTCAAAAGATTTCTGGTTCGTAACCACCAATTGAGGCTTTTGCTTATCCTTGGGGATAGGCACATAGGAAGATCCAAGGCATGAGGCTTTTTGTTCCAAGCCACGATGATGCTTCTCTGCAACGACCTTGAGTGAAACATGGCAAATGGAACAGCCTCGAAAGAAGCGACCATCTTTCCTAACAGTCTCATACATAGCCGAATGGAGGGACTCCTTTTGCTTAACACTAGGCGGACTAGAGCTTTTACGGCCTTGACCTTTGACTCTGGTAGAAACACTCTGCCTTGAGCGGTGTCTATGATCATGCCCAGATATTCCAACCTTGTTGAAGGTTGCAAGGAAGACTTTTCTAGGTTGATTATCCAACCTAGGCTTTCCAAATGTTTTACTGTCTTGAAACAGCGTGGTTCAGGTGCGCCCCTAATTGCTCTATGAGTAGCAAATCGTCTAGATAAGCTTCCACGGTTATGCCCTGAGCTCTTAGATTTGCTAAGAGAGGGTCTAGAATCTTTGTAAAAACTCGAGGAGCTGTAGTGAGACCGAAAGGAAGGGCCACAAATTGAAAATGGTCTACCGCGAACCTTAGATATTTTTGGTGAGCGGGAAATATCGGCACATGAAGATATGCATCCTTGATATCTATTGATGCCATAAATTCTCCCCCTTGAAGGGTGGAGACCACCGAACGGATTGACTGCATTCGGAAGGATCGAATGTGCAGAAACTGATTCAGATCTTTTAGATCTAGGATGGGTCTGACATCCCCATTCGGTTTTGGAACGGTGAAGAGATTCAAATAGAACCCTGAACACTGATCTTTTGGGTCCACTTCTACTATCACCCCCTGGGATAGTAAGCGATCCAAGGCCAGAAGTAGCAGTTTTCGCTTTACTGTATCTTTGGAAACCCTTGACCTTAGGAAAATAGTGGTGGAAGCTCCTGGAACTCTATCTTGTAGCCCAGAGATACTGAAGAGACTACCCACTTGTCTTGAACCTCTTCCCGCCAGGCTCCTGAAAACTGTAGGAGCCTTCCCCCCACTTGGCCGCGTGAGGGTGCCCCTTCATAGGAATGCTTTGGGGCTCTGCTTGGCAGACTGTCGTCCCCAAGTCTTTTTCTGCCCTTGGGCGTGACCTTGGGCCTTTCCTCTGAAAGTAGATTGGGAAGGCCGTCGCCACTGCTTAGAGCCTGATGCTCCAGGGGAAGGAGAAAGAGAACGCTTGAATGATGGACGTTTACTCTTTTTGATTGGTAGGAGTGTAGATTTACCACCTGTAATTTTTTTGGATGAATTTATCTAGGTCATTCCCAAATAGGTGTTCCCCTTTGAATGGCAATCCAGTTAAATATTTTTTGCATGAAAGCTCCGCTGCCCAATTTTTAAGCCAAAGGGACCTGCGCATGTGTACCAACAGGAAAAAACAAACAAGATGCCTGCTGGGCAGAATCCAGAATGGCATCAATCATAAAACACAGCACCTTTGGAAGGTCTGCATAGTTCTCCACTTCCTCACTGGGAAGGAGACTAAGCATCTGCTTAACCTGTTCCTTGAGGAATTGACACAAACCAACAGTTGCGACTGTAGGTTGGACTACAGCGCCAGCCATGGAAAAGGAGGCTTTTAATAAAGTTTCCAACTTCTTATCAGTTGGATCCTTAAACACCTGAGCATTGTCCAGAGGACAGGTCAGGTTTTTGTTCATACAAAAGACAGCCGCATCCACGGATGGGACCTCCCACTTCTTGGTGAAGCTTTCCTCCAAAGGATAAAGCATAGAAATCCTTTTAGAAGGAGAAAACAGTTTATCGGGATGTCCCCAGTCCTCATACAACAATTTATCAATTAAAGGGTGAATTGGAAAGAAAAAGGCAGTCTGTGGGATCTTTCTGACCCCCAAGGAAGAAACAGAGGATTCAGCAGAGGGCATTCTGAATGTGGACGCACCAACTCAGTGTAATACTGGACCTGCCTCTTGAGTGCCTGAGAGGAGGAAACTCTCTCCTCTTCCTCTGAATCCTCCGACTGCTCTTGATCCCTATCCCTGGATGGGGATCTCTCCTCATTGTCAGAAGAATCATCTGAAAGAGAAAGTGCAGCAGAGGGAGGGGATCTACCAATTTTCCTGTTATCTTTTAAGGAAGCTGAAATAAAATTCATAATACTTCCCTGAAAACCGTCCAATGTAGCCTTAAGGGAATCCTCCGTGACATACGCTGGGGCTGCAACATTGGGAGAGGCTGCAAAATCTGACAGGGCCACTGACTCATCCTGTGAGGCTGGCTCCAGCCTTGCAGAGGGGAATGGTAATCTACAGGCATCTTTAGGACCCCTAGACGTAGGCGGTGACTTCCTTGTGCCTTTGTTACCTCCCCCTGAGACCCTCTTACGAGGAGACATAGTCCAAAGCTACAAAGCAGAGGTACTAGTACATATGCAATCACTGTTGTGCTAAAAGTCTCACAATACACATATATGCTTAATACTGCACAACCTGATGCCGAGTAGGTGTCTTAGGTTAGCCTGGATACGACCACTTAGGATGCTTACTGCCTACACTCTGTGTCCACCTGTTTACAGAGCTCTGACGCTCTGGGCTTTAAATTAGCCTCCTTGCGCCTGCACACTGGAGCGCCGTGCACGCCGCACGTGCACGGCGGCGCAACCACCCCCCCTGTTCTCTGCCTGAAGCTGTAAAAGCGTGTCCCCTGCGCCCACGTAGGACCGTCATGGCGGCGGCGAGAATGAGGGGGGGAAGAGGACCGTCATAGAGCGCCCGCTGGATCCTCAGACTACGTGGGACCCCCTTGTAATTCATCACCTGTGGCAGAGCTTGCAGCAGAGGAGGTGAGTGATCTGGAGACTGGCGTCACTGAGTGTGTATCCTGGAAAGGCACGTAAGTAAACACCAGGTTGCTCTTTACTCCCTCTAGAGGCGGAAACCAGGTAAGACATGTAACTACTCTGAAGAAATCCATATGTAATATACAGGGCTTTTTTTCTCAGAGAATAGGTGCAGGAACTCCCCCTTTACGAGCCACACCTTTTCTCCATCCTACCCACCTCCGAGCACCGTTCCTTGGTTTCATCCCCTACCCAGTACCCAGTACTGCCCTTTTAGACAATACAAAACTAAGTATCAATTTGTGGTGCTAAGTAATCCATAAGGAATTTGGTAATTATAACAAGAAAAGAAGTAAAATAGAACCCATGCAGCCAGTAACAATAGAGCCCCCGCCAGCAACAATAGAGCCCTCGCCAGCAACAATAGACCACCCCACCACAAAAAATCCCCCCAGCAACAAAAGACTCCCAGCAGCAGCAGTAGATCTCCCCACAGCCAGCATCAATAGATTCTCCAACAGCCAGCAACAACAGACCCCTCCCTCAACAGTAGATCTCTCCCAGCAACAACTAACCCCCCAGAAATATAAGACCCACCCCCAGCAACAGTAGGTCTTCCACCAGCAACAATAGACTTCCTCAGAAACAATAGAGCCCCATGCAAAAATAGATACCATCCAGCTAGAATAGATCCCCTAGCAGTGAGTATCAATAGACCCTGCAGCACACCCCAGCACCACTTGCTGTCAGTGATGAAGGTGCCGGAACTGCGTTCCCCCGCGTTCCCGCTGAAAAAAAGCCCTGGTAATATATATATATATAGGATTAACTTCTCTTACCTGTCCCCACCACAGGAACTGTTGAGAACAGAGAGTTTCCAGCCTTCACCCATTACGGCGGGTAGCGTTGTGCTAACCTTCAGGGTTTTTTGGGTTCCTACTCAGAGGAACCTCTTACCTGGACCTGTAAAAGACTCTGCCAGAACTTTCGTGCCACTGTTTTAATAGTACACCAAGCCTGGTTTCTCAGAGCCCAGTCCTCCAAGGAGAGACTTACAGGCAAAACCTTGTTTCTTCGGATGACGAGGCCCGGGTACCATACCATCTTGGGAGTCAAAATATCGGCCTGAGATATGGATCCAGTCAGCATAGCCCTTTAAGCCCCCACAGGGACCTGACTAGAGCTTTCTTCACAGCACATGTTTTACGTGACCAACCACCTTAGACACTGGCGAAAAAACGGAGGTGCTCCCCATGTGGGAGGGGTTATATAGGGGAGGAATTCTCCTTAATTGGGGTTAACCAGTGTCCAATCACAATCCAATCCAATTAGGTGCCTATCTAACCCACTATGTAATGAAGGCTCTGTGTCCCGTGATGTATGATCAAGAAATATATATATAATATATGTATATATATATATATACAGTGCCTTGCGAAAGTATTCGGCCCCCTTGAACTTTTCAACCTTTTGCCACATTTCAGGCTTCAAACATAAAGATAAAAAAAATTTATTTTTTGTGAAGAATCACCAACAAGTGGGACACAATTGTGAATTGGAACGAAATCTATTGGATTGTTGAAACTTTTTTAACTAATAAAAAAATGAAAAGTGGGGCGTGCAAAATTATTCGGCCCCCTTGCGTTAATACTTTGTAGAGCCACCTTTTGCTGCGATTACAGCTGCAAGTCGCTTGGGGTATGTCTCTATCAGTTTTGCACATCGAGAGACTGAAATTCTTGCCCATTCTTCCTTGCAAAACAGCTTGAGCTCAGTGAGGTTGGATGGAGAGCGTTTGTGAACAGCAGTTTTCAGCTCTTTCCACAGATTCTCGATTGGATTCAGGTCTGGACTTTGACTTGGCCATTCTAACACCTGGATACGTTTATTTGTGAACCATTCCTTTGTAGATTTTGCTGTATGTTTGGGATCATTGTCTTGTTGGAAGATAAATCTCCGTCCCAGTTTCAGGTCTTTTGCAGACTCCAACAGGTTTTCATCCAGAATGGTCCTGTATTTGGCTGCATCCATCTTCCCCTCAATTTTAACCATCTTCCCTGTCCCTGCTGAAGAAAAGCAGGCCCAAACCATGATGCTGCCACCACCATGTTTGACAGTGGGGATGGTGTGTTGAGTGTGATGAGCTGTGTTGCTTTTACGCCAAACATATCGTTTTGCATTGTGGCCAAAAAGTTCGATTTTGGTTTTATCTGACCAGAGCACCTTCTTCCACATGTTTGGTGTGTCTCCCAGGTGGCTTGTGGCAAACTTTAGACGAGACTTTTTATGGATATCTTTGAGAAATGGCTTTCTTCTTGCCACTCTTCCATAAAGGCCAGATTTGTGCAGTGTACGACTGATTGTTGTCCTATGGACAGACTCTCCCACCTCAGCTGTAGTTCTCTGCAGTTCATCCAGAGTGATCATGGGCCTCTTGGCTACATCTCTGATCAGTCTTCTCCTTGTCTGAGCTGAAAGTTTAGAGGGACAGCCAGGTCTTGGTAGATTTGCAGTGGTCTGATACTCCTTCCATTTCAAAATGATCGCTTTCACAGTGCTCCTTGGGATGTTTAAAGCTTGGGAATTCTTTTTGTATCCAAATCCAGCTTTAAACTTCTCCACAACAGTATTACGGACCTGCCTGGTGTGTTCCTTGGTCTTCATGATGCTCTCTGCGCTTTCAACAGAACCCTGAGACTATCACAGAGCAGGTGCATTTATACAGAGACTTGATTACACACAGGTGGATTCTATTTATCACCATCAGTCATTTAGGACAACATTGGATCATTCAGAGATCCTCGCTGAACTTCTGGAGTGAGTTTCTGCACTGAAAGTAAAGGGGCCGAATAATTTTGCACGCACCCCTTTTCAGTTTTTTATTTGCTAAAAAAGTTTAAAATATCCAATAGATTTCGTTCCACTTCACAATTGTGTCCCACTTGTTGGTGATTCTTCACAAAAAATTAAAATTTTATATCTTTATGTTTGAAGCCTGAAATGTGGCAAAAGATTGAAAAGTTCAAGGGGGCCGAATACTTTTGCAAGGCACTGTATATATATATATATATATATATATATATATATATATATATATATATATATATAGATATAAATATCTATATATATATAGATATATATATATATATATATATGTAGCACAGCCCCCTTGAGGACTCCTTAGACTTACCTGCTCATCTGCACGGCCGTGACCTGGTGAACATTCCAACCAACCTCACACTCTGGGTTCAGACATCCTTGTTTCACTGTATGGCAATAATCAGACAACTCAATGTATTTAGGTTCTATGAATATTTTACTTGAACCAATAAAAGGGGAAGTTGTCATAAAGAGGAGGTAATAGATCTGCTGAGTTTTAGGCAACAGCACCAACTCAGCAAAAGAACTCCTCCCAAAGACACAAGACAATATTTTAACAACGACAATATTATATATATATGCATATATATATATATATATATATATATATATATATATATATATATATATACACTTCCTTTAGAGAGAGAATGTTACCCCCTAGATGGATGTTTCTGTTAACTGCTTATACCGCCACACTATAAAAGATGAAACCTGGCCAGCTTACACGCTATCCTAAGAAGGGAGAGCGGGTCTAGAGAAGAGTAATATAGGGGCCTTTCTATAAGTAATGGCAATAAATTCCACATTGCATATCTGATGTTCTTCACTGGCTAGTCGGAGCTCGTTAACTGTAATCCGTTTGGAAGTAGTGGGAACAGTAGATTCCTTGTAGTGAGGAAAGCTAAAGATGTCTGAGCACAGTGTTCAAATAATGCAGTAAAGTGTTCTTGGCATAAAGATGTCTGTGCAAAGTGTCCCACTGTAACTGTGACAAAGAATGGATAAAGGTCGAGCAATTTGCCCTCTCACCAACGACCAGATCGCTCCGATGTCTTCCGAACAGGAACTCGTGTAGCGACACTCATGCAGCAGATCCACTGTCTTGATCTCCTGACGTGAAGCTTGCCAAACACACCGACTGGCAGGCAGCTGGAGTGGTGCTGAAAAGGATGTCCGACAGCGAATGACAGAGCTAGGCCCCTAGGTTGGAAAGTAATATTCTGCGTGGTAGGCCGCGACCTCTCTCTCCCTGTTGCACAGAGCAGTCCATCTTGCATCAGGCCCAGGAGGAAGAGAGTTTTGCGCGGGCTTCTTCTGCTTTATTAGCTACTCCCAGCAATCTTCAGATAGCAGAAAAGATCCCTGGGATGTGTAGTCCTGGCACACTATTGTGCAAAGCAAATATCTGATGGGAGGACTGTTTATCCCACAATCTTTTTATTTGGCACACAGATATGATGTCACTGGATACATTGATCACTAGAGGGACAGACAATACTTTAAAATGCTAGAAAGTACGGTGCTTTATGCTTGTAGTCCATATTGCTACATCCTTCCCCCACTTGAAAGTCTTTGGTCCTTAAAGACAGAGCACAACCTGGAATCACTTTACTGCATTGTGAAAGCTAAACAATTAACTATCTAATAAACTAGAAGTTGCAACAGCCAATGACTGACTTAGTGACGGATCCTCTGATAATAAATTATCTACATCAACAGGAGAAGAAGTCATATTGAGTTATTGAGTTTATGGCAGGCCAATAATAAATTACTGGCCCACCCAGTAGTGTCGGGGGGTGGATCAAGGTCATCCCTTACTAAAGACTCGGTAAAGGAGGCAAGTGCTTGACTGGGACGTTGAGTAGTGGATAGAGTTCATCGGAACTTTCTCCAAGAGTGTCGTAAGTCAATCTCTTTGGGGGACATATCTTTTGTCTCAACCGGGAATGTATGTTTTCCAGTGACTCAGGTCCCTGTTCTGCTTCCCAAAAACTGCACCCAGCTTACGGTTCAGGTTCTGCTTCAGTCTCCGGCTCTACTTCAGGCCCTGGCTCTATTTCAGGCTCTGGTTCTACTTCAAGTTGTAGCTCTTGTTCAGGGACTGTCTCTGTCCCTGTTGTGTTAGTAGGAGGGATGAGAGTATCAGTCCCCTCAGGCATTTCACAGGGTTCCGGCTTGACTTCCTCATTTTCCCTAAATGTGTAGGGAGCTACTACCTCAGTGTCCAGCAGCTAGGAGCCTGTCCCTGGACAGCCTTCTTCTTCAGCATCAGGAACAATAGAATCACCTTCCAAAGAGGGAACCCACAGCCAATCCATCGTAATTCATCATTGCCCTCTTCTTCCGGAAGTGCAGGTGGAAAGGTACTCCTGAACCTAGGTCTCAACGTGGGGGGCTGAGGTGTCTCCGAGGAAGGGATTAAGGGTACTCAAACAGCCTCCGAGATAGGCAGCAAATGGTTTTGATGCCAAGCCTTGAGAGGGCCAGTCTTCCCTTCAGGCCGAATCTGACACACAGGGAGACCAGGTAGTCATTTGCAAACAATGTAGGGTTGGGAACGCCATCGATTGGCCAGCTTATGTTTTCCTGGCACCCCTAGATTATGCAACAACACTCGATCTCCAGGTTGCAGATCCTGAACCCTCACTTTAAGATCAAAGTTATTCTTATTCCTGTGTTCTCTGATGGTGGAAGCCTCCTTGGCTTTCTCATAAGCCACCTTCAAGTTCTTTCGGAGCCAGTTGACATTTCGCCTATAGGAGGCTTGTAATCTATTGATGTTCCGAAGGCTAAATCTACGGGTAAGCGAGGCTCTCTCTCGAACATCAATCTGTAGGGGGAGTATCCAGTAGAATCATTTTTGAGGTGCTACTGTAGACTATTGCAGCAATATGATCTCCCCAATGCTGTTTCTTCTCTAATGGGAGGGTTCCCAGTATGTTCAACAGTGTGTGGTTGAAACGCTCAGGTTGTGGATCCCCTTGGGGGTGCTAAGGAGTAATCCTGGATTTCTTTATATTTGAGAGCTCACATAGTCTTCGGACCAGTTTGCTCTCAAAGACCCGACCTTGACCTGAATGTAGGCGCTGAGGCAACCCGTAGTGGATAAAGAACTTCTCCACTAGTGTCTTGGCCATCGTACTAGCTTGTTGATCCCTGGTGGGGAAAGCCTGGGCATATCGGGTGAAATGATCTGTCACAACCAGAACATTACTCTTTCCACTCAGATCAGGTTCCAGGCACAAGAAATCAATGCACACCAATTCCATTGGCCCTTGGCATTGTAGATGGCTCATTGGGGCTGCCCTGCTGGGTAAAGTTTTTCTCTGGATATACCTGACACAAGAGCGGCAATAGCTTTCCACCTCTGTTCTCATGGACGACCAGTAAAATCGATCCCTGACCAGTTTGAAAGTTCTATCTGGGCCTAAGTGACCATGATCATCATGGAGAGCGGTTAGCACAGTCAAACAATGTTTCTCAGGAAGGAACAGCTGGGTCACACCTTCTGTCTCTTCAGAGGGACCTCTTTGATATATAATCCCTTCTTCCAGCTTCATTCATTCCCATTCTCTATGCATCACCTTGGCTCCCTCAATGGGGCTATTCATTCATATTTAAGGGTCTTTGGTTGACACCGACTTCCTTATTAGATTCCCCAATGGATCTTTCCCGCTGATCCCTTCTCATGTCCTCCTTAGTCAATTAAGGCAGTTCTTTGCTGCGTACTTGGGTCAGATTGCAGTAGTGCTTTGGTACTCCTGCAGTGGCGACTCCCGCTGCTTCGGCCCCTATGGCTCCTCTGTGTTTATATTTATCTCCCTGACACACAGCCTGTACTCCTTCGAGAGGTAAATGAACTCAACTCTTCTGTCTATTCTGGATGAAGTGAGGTCTTCGAGAAAGAGCGTCAGCATCTCTATTTTCCACTCCCCGTCGATATTTCAAACTGAATTGGAACTCGGACAGAGCAGCTAGCCACCGATGTCCAGTGGCGCCCAGTTTGGCAGTGGATAGCAAATAAGTCAGGGGGTTGTTACCAGTCTTCACCACAAAGGTGGCTCTGTACAGATAGTCCCGTAGTTTATCCACTACAGCCCACTTGAGAGCCAAGAATTCTAACTTGTGTACAGGATAGTTCTTCTCAAGGGGGTGAGGCTGCGACTCACGTAGTTCACTGGATGAAGTCTCCCCTCCGACTCTTGGTACAACACTCCCCCAATACCATCTCTACTGGCATCCACATGTAATTCATATTGCTTCGAGGGATCAGCATAGGCCAGCACCAGGGCTTCAACCAGGCTCTCCTTCAACCGCTCGAAGGACCTCTCACACTTCAATGTCCATTGTTCCTGGATAGATTCCCAAGGCTTCCTGGCTCCCCCTTTCTGGGTTTTCTGCTCTTCCCTTTGCTTCTGTAACATCTCATTCAATGGCTGAGCAATCCGTGAGAAGTTCTTAACAAATCGTCTCTAGTAGGAGCAGAAGCCCAAAAACGACCTCAATTCGGTGACGGTAGTTGGACGTGGCCAAGAAGTGACCTCCTCCAGCTTTTGGGGGTCGTGGCTATCCCTTTCGGCAGATACCATGTGTCCTAGGTATATGACTGAAGTCTGGTAGAATTGACACTTGTCTAACAACAGCTTCAACCCCTCATCATGTAGTCGCTGGAAAACTTTCTCTAATCGGGCCTCATGATCTTCCAATGTTCGGCCAAACATGATGATGTCGTCTAGGTAGACTAATACTTCTACCAAGTTCATATCTCCCACCGTGTTCTCCATCAGTCGCTGGAAAGTGGCAGGGGCTCCAGTTAATCCCTGTGGCATCCGATCAAACTCATATGCCCCTGTAGATGGACATTTGTCCGAAACATGTCGGGTTGCTGATTGCTGTTACCCTGTTACCATGCTAACTACTTTTTTATCTGACTTGTGATCACTTGTTCAACTTTTTTTACCTAATGCCTGTGAAACGTCTGCTTTATTGTTGATGGTTTCAAATAAACCTGCTTTTATTGGTTCATGCACCATGTGGAGATTCCCTTTTTTCCCCTATGTTGATGCTATATGACATGGTAAGGACTACATCTTTTCGGCCACCAGCATACTGGGAGAGGTGAATCCATTCATCCATCCACCTGATGATTCACGGTCCATCCCGCTCCTGAAGTCGCTTCGGATGCACTTTCCAGTATCTTCCATTGGCATGTCCCAGAGAGTCTTCAGTGAACACCCTTAGGATCACTTGGATCCGTAAGCTCGTATGACACCCCGCCGTTCGGTGAGAGTGTCCACCTCTTCTGGTAAGCGCATTTACCCCACCATTCCTATATGAAATCTGAATGCATGAGGATTATTCGCCAGATGTAGCAACAGTTACTGGATTTCCTTTTACCATATACTACATAGTGTTGTTGTTACAGATTCTTTTACTTTTGGACTATATTTTGGTGTCATGTATTCATTTTGATTCTATATATCACTATACACGTGTCTGATGCACCTATATATTATTTTTGAAAGGTGACATATCTCTGTATGCACCGAACACATGTTAGTTTTTCCTTTGTAACATAAGGTCCTTGTCATAGATTCTATTCTGCTGTTTAGCTTTACCGTATTTTTTGAATTATCACTACACTCTTAGGGATGAATACGCATATTACTTATGAAAGGTGATATATCTTTGTACTCACTGAACGCATGTTAAATGTTACTTAGCACTGCATGTATTTAGTTTTTCACTTTTGCGATACGGTTATCATACTGGTAATGCTGGCTGCTGATTTATCCTAATATTAGAAATTTTGCTTAGTAGCGCAACAATACCTCTACTTTTTTAGTTTTGTTTATCTGATCAAACTCGAAAAACCTCAGTGGGCTAATAAAAGCCTTGTTCTCTCGATCTTTTGGGTGCATAGGAATCTGGTAGTATCCACTCTTTAGATCCAACACACTGAACCATTCGGCCCCTGATAAGCATTGTAATGCTTCTTCTATGCGAAGAGTCATGTATTGAACTGGGATAATCCTTCTATTCAAAGTTCGATAATCAATACACATCTGGAGGGACCCATTCTTCTTCCTTACTATCACAATCGGAGAAGCATAAGGGCTTCTGGACTCCTTAATGACCCCCTGACTTCTTTAGTTCAGACAGTTGCTCTCGAAGATCCTCCAAGTCGCACAAGGGGACTCGCCTTGCCCTCTCTCGAAATGGCTTATCTTCAGTCAGTCGAATTCGATGTTGATCGCTCTTAGCACAGCCCACATCAAAGTCATTTTTGGAGAACAGTTTCTCCCATCGAGCTATCAGAGTTTTAATCCTTTCTTCCCAAGCAGGGAGAAGACTTGGGCAGTGGACAGTGGTGCTTCCTCCATCTCCCTTCTGGGCTACCTCACTCCTTGCTACTGGAGTGGCAGCACTCACTGTCCCGATCACCATTCAAGGTTTTTGGCTGGTCGGATGGCTAGGGACATTCTGCACACTGACAAGAATTCGTCCCCCACTTTTTAGAAAGGCCCAAGTGGATACAATCTCCAGAACCAATTCTATCCCAACCTCTTCTTCTGCGGGATCAGCTTCTACCACCACATACGGACCCTGCTGATCCCAAGACAGTTTGACTGTGGCTTTAAGACAGGTCCTTTCCCCATTGCAGCACCCCCTCTTGAGTATCCAGGCTCCCCAATCTTCCCACTCCTTCCGCGGGTGCCTTCTTTTCTTGCAACAGCCTCTGGAATGCTTTGTCTCAATTGAGGAACACACTCCAAGGCCAAGGGAGTGAGTAGCCTTCTTAACAAGTTGGTGTTAGTGCCTATCAGTTGGGAATTTCGGCCAGCTCCGGGCGGTCGAGGGCATACGATAGCCAATGTGTCGAACATTTCTGGCCTTCCTGCTAGAGCAGAGTCAAAGTTTATTTTAATGGGTATGTAACCATCATAAGGGCACTTCTGTGTCCCGATACCCCAAATTTCTAGCTTTTTAAGTTTGCACAAAGGAATATGCTCCAAATACTTGTGGTAAAAGTCTCGATATAGCAGTGGGCCTGGGCTCCAGTATCCAGCAGTGCTTGTGTATAGATGCTCTCCACCTGTACTGATACTATGGGGGAAGGCCCCACTAAGTTCTTGGGTAGGTTTCCCACAGGCGACTCTATGGTTTGTGCCCTAACCAGCCTCGTTGGAGGCAGTGGTTTTAGTTTAACTGCTCGTTTGGCAAGGTATGCATTGATTTCCTGTCCCCGTCTTCCATTCTCTGAGGGTTTTATTTGGGTAGCGTGCTTAGGGACTGGAGGGTTAGAGAGGACTGTTGGCTTGCGCCCCCCTTTCCCTTTGGCTCTCTTCTGGTCTCTTCTCTTGTCTTTGGAGCACAGTTTTCTTTTGGGACTCTCAACTAGCTCCTTCACCGAGGTCCCTTGAAGTTTCCCGTTGGCTTTGGAAAGAGCAATTTCTGTAAAGCTCTTAGGACTTCATTGAGGAGTTGAGGGGTGTCCGACCTCTCCACATTCGTAACATCTTCTTTCTCTCCATGGGTACAGTTTTTGTTCACTTGCACGAGTCCCTTGCTACTAAACTTTCGCTTGGGTCTCCATCACTCGCATCAGAGCATGATACATTTGAGTTTGAGCCTGAGCCACCTGGGCCATCAGTTCTGTTGGCCTGAGTTCTGCGACTGGTTTATGGATATCAGGGAGGGCCAGTCCCTTCGGTTCAGACTCAGTCCCACTATCTTCATCGGAGAACTCCATTTCTGCATGGAGGGTGCGGGCCACCACTTTCTCTTTCTTCCCAGTAGCAGAATTCAAGTCTCTTGATCGTTGACTTTTCTCTTCCAACAGAGCCTCTTCCTCTGGAACCTCCCTTACCAACTTAGGATAGGTGGGTACCACCTGAGTTCTCTTCAGCAATAATTTCAACACAATAGGATCAAGACGGGCCTGGTCAACATCTTTAGGGTCAAGGCCTTTTGAGGATGATTTGATGTAGCATCCAGTCTACTCGGGAGATGTATTCGGACAGACTCTCCCTCCTCTGCTGGTGAGTGTGGTTGAATTTATACATTAAATCAGCAGTGGTTTCAACCCTTCCGAAAACAGCACACAGGGCATCAATGTAGCCCATGGCAGCACAAGTCCTCTTGCCCATCCTTAGGTTACAGATCACATCACCCGCTGGGCCTCGAAGGCTCTCACTAAGCTGTTATCATTTCACAGCCTCTGAAACACTCCACTCTTCCATAGCCTGTAAAGCTTGCCTCATCCACGTTTCAAACTCGTCTTTTCACACAGAAGTCGATAATTGTCCTGAGAAAAATCGAAGTCTTCGGTATATCTGATTAGCATTCCCAGACCCATTCTTCACCAGACTATCGACTAAGCGACTCATATCTGTGTAGAAAAAGAGAGGAGGGGCACTGGCCCCTTGTAAGTCGGCTCCCACAAGTACAAGACTTGTGCGCCAGGAAACTGGGACATATATTGCACTGGGAACCTTGTAAATGATCTACAGGAGCCCAAAAAGCAGCTGTGTGGGTGAGAAGGGGTGTGAATACAAATGCAAACATTCAAAAACAACCACAATTGGAAGCGCTGATTGGGACAGTCTTGTATGGACAAATTCTCAGAAGGCTCAATACGATAAAATCATGTGCTAATTTATTAATAGCATGTAATGAATTAATGAATATTTAAAATCTCCTTGCATACATAGAACAACTAGAAGGCTTGCTCCCCGCTGTGACAATACCTTGTAAAAGCGGTCGGTGGTGGGCTGGCTTGGTGAAGCAATGCTGCGATGGCAAAACCTTCATACGTTCCTGAAAAATCCACTGAGAAGGAGGAAACCAGCATGTGCAGAGCCGGATAGACTGTATGAAGCCTCATTCAAAGCCCCGGTGGCAGATGGCAAGATGGCGAGACAGCCATGGAACAATGAGGGACCGCAAGGCAGCCGGAACAACTGTTGACAGGAACCAGCAGACAGAAACACCCGAGCGTGACGTCATACGCTCGGGGAACACAGGTCCAGACCGAGGCTTGAAGCACAGGATGGTGGAGAGCAAGCTGAGAAGAGTGGAGGGGGAGAATAGCTGTTGTCTTGACAACGCATTTCGGGGCGCGACCTTTCTTCAAGTCATGCGACATAGACAACCAATGGGATTTAAATAGACCGTGGGAAGAATCACATTATTAAAGGAACCATGACTGATTATAGCATATATATATATATATATATATATATATATATATATATATATATATATATATATATATATATATATATATATATATATATATATATATATATATATAGGTTATTTTAAGCTACAATATGGGTATATAGACAATGTATACTTATCCGTATCCCATAGTAGGCATGTAAATGATTTCCAATCCTTATGGCAGTAAAACAATCATTACTATCTACCATGTTTATATTATGTATAAAAAAAGGGGGGGGGATCAACATATTGTGTATCAATAAACCAATAAGGCTATCCGAGAATAAACACATGGTGCCCAGTACCTAAAGCCATGTGCTATAATATGCTATAAGAACTTCTATATGTAGCCCTGAGGGTATACACCAAAAATGTATTGACTGAAAGAAGATGTTGCCTAGTTGCACTCATAGTAAGTACCCTAGTTATAGTGCTAAGTAGTATTACCTCAGCGTATACACATTTTGGTATAGGTATATACCTATTAATAATCAATATGGACACACCATATACATCCCATTCAGTGAGATACACACACGTCGTATTGCTAAGGTAAATTGATACACACACCTCTTATCAACTCCATACAATAAGATTCGTCCATTTATCTATCAATTTATCCCTTCATTGAGAAGCGTGGAATCATTCTTGTGTATGTGCTTATTTGGTATGAATGCACATGTATTCATGCACACTTGCACCTTGTTGTGATGTGTACATGGATTTCTCCATCTGCACACCTTAACAATGTTCTATCAGTCCTTTGGCTAGCTATATATGTGTTTTGCATGTGGGTATTATTATTATTATTATTATTATTTAATATATATATATATATATATATAATATATATATAATATATATATACTGTATATGTATATGCTATATCCCCAAAATACCATTTCTCTATGCATATTTCATTGTAGCTATGACAGTCATTATTTTTGTTTTGTGTATGTGCGCATGCTTGTATATATGTGTATATATATGTGTGCATATGTGTGTGCATATATGTATGTATGCGCATATATGACCAATCTAATTGTCATTTGTTTAACGATGCCTTTTAATGATTCTTTAATGATTTTGTAAAAGCTTTTATTAATTTTTATTATTATTTTATAATTTTTTTATTTAATACACGGGCCTGTATACGCTATTTATATGAGTATACATGTTGTGACTATGAGATATATATATACATATATATATATATATATTTATAAAAATATATGTCTTTATGAATTTTGCGGGCTCCATCCCCCTTCTCCTTTTTATTTATGGATATTTATATGGACACTTAGTTTCCATCTAAACTCACATTTATTTATTGCTGTGCTCTTAAACATCCCTGGGTAGGTTTAATATTCAGTGTCTGGACGATCCATTTTGTGATTAGTGATCACATGACCATCAGGTGTGCTGGAGCCTGTTGTCCTACGACCAGCCCAGACAGATAAATACCACCATTCCAGCACTTCCCCCCTAGGCCTGTAGAAGGAACTGATGCTCCAAGTGTGTAGCCTCTTTTATCCAGTTGTTCCTCCCCTGTTGTCTCTCTGCTTCCTGGTGACATCTCCCTGCACTCCACAGAGGCCTGGACCGACTTCCTGGTGGCCACAGGACGGATTGAGGCTCCCCCAGTCATCTCCCAGATCCGTGGACGCTCGTTTTGGATGCCGATCTACACCTGCAGACACCGCTATTTACAGATGAGCCTGTTTTTATGTTATTCCTTGTAAGTGCATTACTTACTTTGCTAATAAATCTCATTTAATATACTACACTCAGGTTGGCGCTTCCTGTGTCTCTCCCCCTTCTTTAAAGCCCTGGGCAGACAGGGAACTGGTGACCTCCCTGGCTAGTGCAAGATTTGAGCCTCGGGTTGGGGTGGAGAGTGTCCAAGTAGCAAATACCCTGTCTAAAATCCAGTCAGCTGGCAAAGAAGTTCTTGCAGAGAAATAAAGAAAAATTTTCAGACTTGCCAGGACTAACTAGTGTCATAGAGCATGATATTATCACGAAACCAGGAACAAAGTTTTTGTCTGGCCCTACCGCATCCCAGAGGCTCAAAGGAAGGCCGTTTCAGAGGAAGTGAAGAAGATGTTAGACCTGGAAATTATTGAAGAGTCGCATAGTGAGTGGTCAAGCCCAATTGTGTTGGTACCGAAGCCCAACAGCACTCTGTGCGATTCTGCATTGATTTCCGGAAACTTAATGAAGTTTCATGGTTTGATGCCTACTCCATGCCTCGGGTAAATGAGTTTATTGAGAGACTAGGTCTAGCCAGGTATACCACTACATTAGACCTTACCGAGGGGTATTGGCAAATCCTGTTGACTAAGGCTGCTAGAGAGAAAACTGCTTTTTCTACCCCAGAGGGGAGTTTTCAGTACAAAAGAATGCCTTTTGGACTGCACACTGCTCCAGCCACATTCCAGTGAGCAATGGATAGGATTTTACGACCTCACAGGGAGTGTGCCTCAGTGTACTTGGATGACATAGTTATTTTTAGCAGAGACTGGGAATCACACTTGCCCAAAGTCCAGGCAGTGCTGGACTCTCTTTGGAAGGGGTACAAAAAACCTGGAAAAATGTGCTTTGGGAATGGAGGAGGTGAAATACCTGGGCTATATCGTGGGCAGAGGGGTGGTGAAACCTCAGGTCAGCAAGGTAGAGGCTATACAGAATTGACCCCACCCCCTCACAAAAAAGCAGGTACGTGCATTCCTGGGCATGGTGGGATACTAAAGGAGGTTTGTACCCAACTTTGCCCCATTGGTAGCTCCATTGACCGAAGGGTCGGAAATCGGTCATGGTGGAGTGGAATGCAGACGCTGAGAAGGCTTTTTTGGAGCTCAAGTCAGCACTGTGCCAACACCCTGTCCTGATAGCACACAATTTTTCAAAAGAGTTCGTTGTCCAGACTGATGCTTCCGATGTAGGATTGGGAGCGGGTTGTCACAGGTTGTTCATGGCAAGGAGCACCCGGTAGTCTTCCTTAGTAGGAAGTTGACACCAGCAGAGAAAAACTATGCTGTAATTGAATGAGAGTGTCTGGCCATTAAGTGGGCTCTGGAATCCCTCAGATATTACCTCTTGGGGAGGAAATTTAGGCTGATTTCTGACCATGCCCCTTTAACACGGATGAGACAAGGTAAAGGGACTAATGCCAGGATTACTCGGTTCCTGGCATTCCAGGAATTTACATTTGTAGTGGAGCATAGGCCTGGGAGACAGCATCAAAATGCAGATGCCCTCTCCCGAGTCCATTGTTTTAGCTCCACTGTTAGCTCCACCTCCTTGGCGTTGGGGCATGGGGGAGATATGTACAGGACACCGTGGCTGGGTCCTGGAAGGAGGCTATTTTTCCCCTTTGTTTGGACTGTGGTCCCTTTAAGGGAACAAAAAGGGTTAACTCACTTGTCAGAGGAAGTGGGTTTAAAACAAGACAGGAAGTTGTAGGTGGGTGTGGAGGAGTATAGTGGAGGCTGTGGATGGTGAATGTTGGACGGTGAATAGCTGTGAAAGCTAGTCCTGCCTGGAAACCTACTAGCAGGGAAAGCTCTGCAAGTCGGTGAGACTGTTATTTCTTTTGTTTTTGTTATGGCATAGTGCCCAATGGTACGTACACATTAGGGATAGTAAACACTTTACCCCTACAAAATAATCACATTTATTCAAATATATAGAAACTGTAACTACAGGCATTTGTTCATTTCACTTGTTAGACTGTCGTGGGTTCAGCTTGCCATGTACGCCATATCTTGTCATATTTCGTGGGACAGCCCCTGTTCTTATAAGTATCTTTGTATAGAGAAATGCTTTCGTTAACCAAACGTTTCCACTGAGCTAAAGACGGGGCGGAGGGTTTTCCTCTACTGCATGGCTATGTTTTTCCTGGCATAAAAAATAAGCAGCCCAATAAGAGTTCTCTTAGCAACAGTTGGCACTATGGTTTCTATCAGCCCCAAGAGACATACTTCCATTGATGGCTGAATCGAGATAGAGGCGACCAGATCTATCAGCACTAACACCTCTGTCCAATATTTCTGGACCTCTGGGCAATGTGAAAAGTCTCCCGGCGAGGTGACACATCTCCAGCATTACGGCGAATGTTTGGAATGTTCCTGTGGAGTCTATGGGGTGTGAAGCATGCTCTATGCACAATTTTAAATTTTACAAGATGAACACGTATTGAGACTAAAGATCTGAAAGGGAAATCCCATTTGTCCTCCCATTCATCATTGTCCAGTGCAGGGATGTCACGCTGCCAATGGGACCAAAGCCCCTCCAGAGACGGCAGGGACACAAAGATTAGATGTGCATATAGGTGTGAGGTGGGTTTTTCAGCACATTCAGATCTGAGTGTTCGTTCCAACCCCGACTTTACCACCATGCAGGAGGAACGTGGGAATTGTGCAGCAAAGGCATGAGATAGCTGTAGATAACGAAAACGATAGTAGTCCGGGACATTATTTGCAGAGGAGAGTTGAGATAAGGGGACTAAGGAGTTGTGCGATACTATTTGCGAAGTTAGTTTAACATCATATTTAGTCCAAGCATATGGGTCAGACATCCTGTAGATGTGTGATAGATTAGAGTTCCACCAAATCGGGACATTGGGGGAGATCTCTGTTTTTTTTATATTTCTCAATGGCTAGTCCTGCTTGCCAAGCCTGCAGAGTGGTAACCATGGAGGGGGCCAGGTCGTATGGGGCTCGTGGACCTCTGTAAACCAGGAATTTAAGCAACTCCAGATACCCAACCACCGCAGCCTCCAGCAGTGTGGCTGAATTAAACATATCAGGACTCAGCCACCAGGCCGCAGTCACTAATTGCGTAGCCAGTCTCATCTCAGTCTCATCAAGGTGCTCAGCTTGTATCTGGGCGGCTTGGGACCCCAGAGAAAAGATGAAAAAATTTGGTTAAACTTTTTAAAGAAGGATTTAGGTAACCATTGTGGAGAATGCCCGAAATGGGTAAATTTGGGAATGATTTTCATTTTAATGAGGTTGACACGTCCCAGTAGGGACAATGGCAAATTCTCCCATGTCTTTAGTTTGGCCTTAATCTCGAGTGTAACTGGAGCTAGATTTTTGCCTTATGTATTTCAATGATTAAATGGTAAATCTTGTGCATTCATTAAACATAACCCAACACTGTTGTATTATTATTCTGTCTTGCTTTGACACAATAAAACATCCACACCCTCTCATTCCTTCATTCATTGGCCCTTCCATTTATTCATTAATTTTCCCTTGTTGTATATGTATAAATCCCTGTCATTAGCATAACATATTGTTTAAAAAAAAATGTTGAATTAAAGAAATGAAAAATATATTTAGTTAAAATGTACTTTCTCTTTTTCCCACCATCATTTCTTTACCATTCATATTTCCTCTTTTTTCCTATTATTCCACGAGCTCTATGCTTCCAGTGGTTCTACTTGTGTGCACATATTTCCTGAGCGCTACCTCAGCACTCGAGGCATCTGTCCTAGTAGGGGGGCAACCCAGGTGCAATTTAGTAGTAAAACAGCTTAGCCACCTTGGGCGGCCATGCCCCACCCCAAAATACTACGGCAAAACCATGAACTAATCTTTTAAGTACCAATTTCCTAAATATTTAATCTTCTGACACCATCTGAAGGACCCTCTGTCTTTCTTCACCTCTGTTACTAGCTATCACCTTTATTACAGTCTAATTACTTTATCTTATGTGCCAGCATTTCTCCATTCCACCACGCCCAAATTCAAAAGGCCTCATGGAAGCAATGCAATCAGACCCAAGCACCAAGTGTCATAAAAGCATTACTTGTTTTTAGCCAGAAAGTGTACAAGAATATATAAGCTTCACAACAGGATATAGCAGGTGTCACCCACCCATGGGTCATTACTAGGGATGAGATTCGACTTACGTTCGACTTGAACATCGGGTGTTTGCCCGTTCGGCGAACAGCGAATTTTATGGGGCAAGACCGCAGTGCATTGCTGTATGATGATTGGCCAAAGCATACACCTGACCTGCATGCTTTGGCCAATCAAACCACGTGCCTCAGCAAGAGCCAAAATTGGCCAAAGGCAGGGTGCCTTCGGCCAATCATGGCTCAGGGGGATTAAGTCCACGCACTACACTATATAAGGCTACTTACACAGCCCCCATATAGTGTGTTGTAGAGGACGGAGATAGAGGGATTGAGCTAGATTAGGCAGGCAGGTTAGTTAGTTAGTGGCAGTGTATTTGGAATATATATACAGTCAGACTAGTATATACAGTTGCAATAAAAAGTATGTGAACCCTTTTGGAATGATATGGATTTCTGCACAAATTGGTCATAAAATGTTATTTTATCTTCATCTAAGTCACAACAATAGACAATCACAGTTTGCATAAACTAATAACACACAAAGAATTAAATGTTACCATGTTTTTATTGAACACACCATGTAAACATTCACAGTGCAGGTGGAAAAAGTATGTGAACCCTTGGATTTAATAACTGGTTGAAGCTCCTTTGGCAGCATTAACTTCAACCAAACGTTTCCTGTAGTTGCAGATCAGACATGCATAATGGTCAGGAGTAATTCTTGACCATTCCTCTTTACAAAACTGTTTCAGTTCAGCAATATTCTTGGGATGTCAAGTGTGAATCGCTTTCTTGAGGTCATGCCGCAGCATCTCAATCGGGTTGAAGTCAGGACTCTGACTGGGCCACTTCAGAAGGCCCAGGGGATGTTAGCATATGCCAGAGACTTTTGTAAGTCTTTAGCTGACACTCTAGGATTCTTCTTCACCTCACTGAGCAGTCTACGCTGTGCTCTTGCAGTCATCTTTACAGGACGCCCACTCCTAGGGAGAGTAGCAGCAGTGCTGAACTTTCTCCATTTATAGACAATTTGTCTTACCGTGGACTGATGAGCAGCAAGGCTTTTGGAGATACTTTTATAACCCTTTCCAGGTTTATGCAAGTCAACAATTCTTAATCGTAGGTCTTCTGAGAGCTCTTTTGTGCGAGGCATCATTCACATCAGGCAATGCTTCTTGTGAAAAGCAAACCCAGAACTGGTGTGTGTTTTTTATAGGGCAGGGCAGCTGTAACCAACACCTCCAATCTCATCTCATTGATTGGACTCCAGTTGGCTGGCACTTCACTCCAATTAGCTCTTGGAGATCTCATTAGTCTAGGGTTTCACATAATTTTTCCACCTGCACTGTGACTGTTTACATGGTGTGTTCAATAAAAACATGGTAACGTTTAATTCTTTGTGTGTTATTCGTTTAAGCAGACTGTGATTGTCTATTGTTGTGACTTAGATGAAGATCAGATCACATTTTATGACCAATTTGTGCAGAAATCCATATCATTCCAAAAGGGTTCACATACTTTTTATTGCAACTGTATATATATATATATATATATATATATATATATATATACTCTGCATTCAGCGTAGTCTATATATACAGTGTAAACTCTATATATATATATGTATATATATACTCTGCATTCAGTGTAGCCTATATATACAGTGTACACTCTATATTCAGTCAGTACAGGCAGTGTATTTTACATATATATATATATATATATATACAGTCAGACTAGTGTATATATATATATATATATATATATATATATATATATATATATATATATATACTCTGCATTCAGAGTAGGCTATATATAGAGTGTAAACTCTATGATCAGTCAGTACAGGCAGTGTATTTTATATATATATATATAGAGAGAGAGAGAGAGAGAGAGTGAGAGAGAGATTGAGAGCAGAGTATATAGTGCAGTCCGTATAGTATATATACTGCAGTTCAGAGTATATAGTGCAGTCCGTATAGTATATATACTGCCAGGGCTTTTTTTCTCAGAGAATAGGTGCAGGAACTCCCCCTTTACGAGCCACACCTTTTCTCCACCCCTACCTACCTCCGAGCACCGTTCCTTGGTTTCATCCCCTACCCAGTACTGCCCTTTTAGACAATACAGAACTAAGTATCAATTTGTGGTGCTAAGTAATCCGTAAGGAATTTGGTAATTATAACAAGAAAAGCAGTAACATAGAACCCCTGCAGCCAGTAACAATAGAGCCTCCGCCAGCAACAATAGAGCCCCCGCCAGCAACAACAGACCACCCCACCACAAAAAATTCCCCCCAGCAACAATAGACTCCCAGCAGCAGCAGTAGATCTCCTCACAGCCAGCATCAATAGATTCTCCGGCAGCCAGCAACAATAGACCCCTCCCTCAACAGTAGATCTCTCCCAGCAACAACTGACCCCCCAGCAATATAAGACCCACCCCCAGCAACAGTAGGTCTTCCACCAGCAACAATAGACTTCCTCAGAAACAATACACCCCCATGCAAAAATAGATACCCTCCAGCTAGAATAGATCCCCTAGCAGTGAGTATCAATAGACCCTGCAGCACACCCCACTTGCTGTCAGTGGTGAAGGTCCCGGAACTGCATTCCCCCGCGTTCCCGCTGAAAAAAAGCCCTCTATACTGCAGAGTATATAGTGCCCTCAGTGTAGTATATATAATACAGTGCAGGGTATATAGTGCAGTGGTTAAGGGGAGCCCTATGACAGAATTAAGAAAAAACCGGCATGGGTTCCCCCCATCCATACTAAGCCCTTCGGGTCTGGTATGGATTTTGGGGTGGGGGGGCCCATGCCATTTTTTTACAAAAAATTGGCGTGGAGTTCACCTTAATATCCATACCAGACCTGAAGGGCCTGGTATGGACTTGGGGGGGGGGGGGGGAGTGGTGTTATATGCAAAAGAGAAATTACTTCCTCCTTTCTATGCAAGCTTTTATCTGCATCATATTGACTGCACAAGCAATACTGGTATGGAAAGGGCACTCTACACGCCCTGCAATGCACTGCACGCTGCACAGTGCATTCTGCGACCTGATTGGGCAAAGCTTTGTAAAAGCTGGTTGTTAAGGAGCGGGGCCGGGAAGCCAGCCGTGGCATCCTTAACAACCAATGAGTCATCAGCTGGCACTGGCAGCAGAAAAAAAAACATTTGCTGGCAAAGAAATTGTAAAAAAAACGGCGTGGTGACCATACCACACTCTTGTCCAAGCATGCAGCCTGTCAGGTCAGGAAAGGAGGGGGGGACACAGAAACGATTGCTTTATTAAAAAATAAAAAAAACAGTGTCCCCCCCATGTAGATACATCGTCAATCACGATTCTGCCGCACCGCCGGACCCAAAAAAGAACAAAAAAAACGCTCTGCCCATCGTGACATCGCCGAATTGCTGGCTTGCTGTTTGATAGTTCTTATATAGGTAAGGGGGGGCACCTGGCTGCATCACCTGATGGCACCGTCCCCCTTGTTATGTCACGGACTGGTGCATGCTGGGTCAGTGATGTCACTAGATGATGTCGCCAAGTGGTCCCCCCCTTACCTCTATAAGAACTGTGGAACGGAAGGGGAGACATTTGGCGGTCAGCCATCAAGGAGTGCGGAGCACTTTTTTTTTCCTTCTTTGGGTTTCGGCGGTGCGCCTGTGTCATGATTGACGATGGATTTACATCAGGAGACATTTTATTTTATTTTTATTTTATTTTTTTAATAAAGGAATTGTTAAAAACTGTCTCTGTGTTTTTATTACTTTTTGACACTTTTTTGGTGAATGGGTAGGGGTACTATACTCATTCACATGGGGGGCAGGATCTTCCAGATTCCGATAAGCCCCTGCCTGCAGACCCTCACAACCACAGCCCAGGGTTGTGGGGAAGAGACCCTTGTCCCATTAAGCCCCCCTGCCCCAAAGCACCCCCCCCATGTCGTGGGTATGTGTCCTGGTATGGTTCAGGAGGGGGGGCACTCGCTCGTCCCCCACCTTTCCTGACCTGCCAGGCTGTGTGCTCAGATAAGGGTCTGGTATGGATTTTGGGGGGGACCCCACGCCGTTTTATTTTTTTTAAGTTAGCTGTTTTTATCTTTATTTTTCTTAAATAGCAGGGTTCCGGCAATTGCAACCATAAGTTAATTTAAATGTGATATGACTCATTATTTTTTTCTTTAGAAATGTAATTTTTGCTGCAGCATGTTCTATACATGCTACAGAGGTGCTACTTTACAGGCAGACTAAGGGGACCCCACAGGTACTATAGTTAAAGGAATTTTTCAATATTTTTGTTGCACTTTAAGCATCATTAAAATCACTGCTCCTTTAAAAACTATTGCATTGGTACATGTCCTCTAGAGCAGTGCCCAGACCCCGTACCTAAGGCCAATTAATTGCATATAAACTTTCAAAATGGGCACTTTTGATTTTTCCTGTTCGACTCACCATAGACTTCAGTGGGGTTTGGGTCAGAGAAATTTTCCCCTGTATGGGAGTTTTCTGCGAACTGAATGGGGGGTGTTCAGCCCATCTCTACCTACCAATATGTAAAAGAACTGAAAAACTCAGTACTCACAGGTAAACATACACATTTCTGCAGAGAATATGAATCCAGACTCCAGAGATTTAACGACATATAGCTAAGCTTTAAGTTGCCATACTTGTTCCCTATATCCTAATATGCCCTTTGGATTATAATATAAACATTTATCTATTAGAGTAGAAACATTTTCTGTCCTCCATTAAATACACCGTCTCTCCTATTAAAATACAAGTCAGATTTGTGCTTAATGATCTTGAAAATAAAGTAATTGCCTGAGTATTACAAATGAAACAAATGGTCTTTCAGCGCCTAGAATTATTAACTGGTCGTATTATACAGAGTTTTGAGGGTCGAAGGATGCTTTGCAAACCATTTGCTTAAAGGGAATAGACACTCTTGAGAACAGAACGGATGATACAATGTTCCTACAGCATTATTCTACGAGGGATGCCTTGGTATAGTGTGATGTCAGTGTGCTACCATTGAATATGAACAAAACAAGGAAGTTATAGCTATGATACTACATATGTTGCAGGTCTTCAGGCAGAAAAAGTAATGTTTTACAGAATTTTGGTATCCAATAATAGATTTTGTCCCTCCTAAGATGGCTGCCTGGAACCCACAACAGGGGACAGATTAGTCCTTAACATGGTTTTAAACCTCCAACATGAAATATGAACAAAGCCTATCCCTCTATAGTCTGTACTTGTCTCAATTCAGAGCACTGAGTGTCATTTCTGTCTGCTGCTTCATTTCTCTATCAACATGAGTCACTTCTGACAAGTTTTCCTGACACCAAGAGAAGAAAGGTGGCAGGGGAGGGACCTCCAGCTGATTGACAGCCTCAGCTCTATTCCTGTGTGTTGTGTAAATGGGAGTGTGTCCCTTCCCTCCAATCAGCTCTCAGAGCTCTCCTCACTGAGCTCTGCAGAGCCTAACTTCAGCTCTCTGCCCCCTTTTTTCTGACAGCTCAGACAAGCTTTAAAAAATTCTCCAGTTTGAACAGATGTAGTGAAGAGAAAACTGCAGATAAAAAGGTACAACTTATGCAGGAGGATTTGTTTCATCTCTGTGTATCACCTAAGGCCAGTCATTTCAATAGATATAAGGAAAGGTTTACAACCACTTTAAAGCAGTACTAAACCCACAAGCAAATATTTATTAGATGGCAGCCCCCCCCCCCCTTTTTGAAGAGGATAGAGCTGGCTGTGTGTGTTGAGATCCCCTGCTCACCCCCCCCCCACCACCACCACCACCACCACCACCACCACCAGTAGTGACACTGAGCTAATCAGAGGCAGGGGGGCAAGGATGCAGCCACAGACATAGTATAGTGCAAAGGGGCAATAAGCTTAACCACCCTTGCTACCCTGCAGCAAGAGGAGAGGAGCACAGGACTTTTCCCAGGCAATTATGCAGAGGTCGGGGTTAGCCAAGGGGAAGTGGAGCAGTGAGGACTTGCTGTTTGATCCTGCCAGTGATGTACCAAAGGACATCCACTGAGAGCCTTTTGTGCTGCAGACCATGGAGTACAGACCTGCTGCTCCTACCTGTCTCTGCCCACATTTAGGGAGACTGAACCTGAGGAAGTCTGGGAACTGAGCGACAGAGAGATCTTTTGCTGTGCTGGGACCAGAGCTGGAGAGACCTCTTGTTACCATGTTAGTGCCTACACGAGCACGAACAGAGCCTAGTGGGGAGTTAATTGTGAGGACCGGGTCACTGGGGATAACAGACCACCAAGCGTTCTGGACCAGTTTCATTGGGTACCAGGAGTGGTGAGCAGAACTAACTGTGCTTATCCCCTTAGTGTCCACAGTTAATGCCAGTAGAGACTGCCCTTACTTAGCAGGCCAAAAGGCATCCACTACATACAGTTTAAAGAGACAGTAACATGTGCACCACCATACAGATGGGCCGCAATTTTAGATGGCTTAAATTTGATAATCAGGGGCCAAGCACATTGCAGCCATCCCCAGGGGTACCCTGCTCAGGAATGTATAAACCCATCCACTCTTAGGGGGTGTATGCACAGAGTGCACTCGTGGACACAGTTTGAATAAGTATTGCTAAAAGGTACAGTGAAACTTTTCTGTGTGCCATTCATGCTTTTCACAGTTAATGTTGTTCTTATTATTGCTGTGTACACCAGTTAAATGTCTTTTACCTTATTGCAGGTTGAGTCAATTGACATAGTTGAGGCTAGTATTCCCATCAGTTAATCAAGTGGCCTGTTCCCTGTGTGTCAATATAGTGTAGTAGCATACAAATACTTAAGTAGACAGATGTGTGCAGCCTTCACATTATATAACCAGGTGTGTCAGGGGGGACAGAGAAGTTTACAGAGTTGGCACAAGCTACCCATCAGATGTAGCAGTTACAGGATAGAGATATCCCCATGCTGGTGGTATCAGTGGGAGGAGAGAAGGGCCCCAGTGTCAGTGGTGTCAGTGGGAGGAGAGAAATATCCCCATGCTGGTGGTATCAGTGGAAGGAGAGAAGGGTTCTAGTGTTGGTGGTGTCAGTGGGAGGAGAGAAATATCCCCATGCTGGTGGTATCAGTGGGAGGAGAGAAGGGTCCTAGTGTTGGTGGTGTCAGTGGGAGGAGAGAAATATCCCCATGCTGGTGGTATCACTGGGAGGAGAGAAGGGCCCTAGTGTTGGTGGTGTCAGTGGGAGAAGAGAAAAAGCCCCAATGCAGGTGGTGTCAGTAGAAATGATCCTTTGCCGGTGCTGTCAATGGGAGCAGAGAAAGGGCCCAGTGTTGGTGGTGTCAGTGAGAGGAGAGATATGACCCAATGCAGGTGGTGTCAGTAGAAATGCTCCAATGGCGGTGGTGTCAGTTGGAGGAGAACAATGCCCCAATGTTGGTCGTGTCAGTAGGAGGAGAGAAACGCCTCAGTGTTGGTGGTGTCAGTGGAAAGAGAGAAATGCCCCAGTGTTGGTAGTGTCAGTGGGAGGAGAGAAATGGCCCAATGTCTGTGGTGTCCATAAGTGGAAAGTAATTCCCCAATTTTGAGAGTATCAGTGGCTGGAAAGAAATGACCCGGTTTTGGCGGTTTACATGGGAGGAAAGAAGTGTCCCAATGTCAGGGGTACCAGTTAGAGGACAGAAATGCCCCAGTGTCAGCAGTGTCAGTGGGAGGAGAGAAATGCCCCAATGTTATCAGTATCAGTGGGAGTAGGGATGAGCCGAACACCCCCCCGGTTCGGTTCGCACCAGAACCTGCGAACGGACCGAAAGTTCGCGTGAACTTTAGAACCCCATTAAAGTCTATGGGACTCGAACATTCAAAATCAAAAGTGCTAATTTTAAAGGCTAATATGCATGGTATTGTCCTAAAAAGGGTTTGGGGACCCGGGTCCTGCCCCAGGGGACATGTATCAATGCAAAAAAAGTTTTAAAAACGGCCGTTTTTTCGGGAGCAGTGATTTTAATGATGCTTAAAGTGAAATATTCCTTCAAATATAGTACCTGGGGGATGTCTATAGTATGCCTGTAAAGTGGCGTGTGTTTCCCATGCTTAGAACAGTCCCTGCACAAAATGACATTTTTAAAGGAATAAAAGTCATTTAAAACTGCTTGTGGCTTTAATGTAATGTCGGGTCCCGGCAATATGGATGAAAATCAATTCGACAAACAGCATGGGTTTCTTCCCCACCCCCCAGTCTATTACCAGGCCCTTTGGGTCTTGTATGGATATTAAGGGGAACCCCGCACCCAAATTAAAAAAAGGAAAGGCGTGGGGCCCCCAGGCCCTATATACTCTGAACAGCAGTATACAGGCGGTGCAAACAAGACAGGGACTGTAGGTTTGTTGTTAAGTAGAATCTGTTTGTAATTTTGAACTGGTACATTTTTTAAGTGTAGCTCCAGCCAAAAAATCTATTTTTACGCTTTTTGGAAAACATAGGGAAGGGTTATCACCCCTGTAAGATTTCACCTCACTTTCTGTCCCTATGACAAATGTTTTTTGAAAATGTGTGGTTTTTAGTGAAACAAGGATTGGTGATAAATCATCAGTGGAGAGGAGACACGTTTTTCCCATATTAACTCTCACAGGAGAGAATTTCTCTTCCTAGGGGTAGATTTCATCTCACTTCCTGTTGTCTCCTTCCGTTTGCAAGTAGGAGTCATTTTTAAGTTGGATGTTTGAAAGTAGGGGCCTGCCCTATATACTCCGCAGAAAATGGGGCCTCAGGTGTTGGTGTTGCCACAACACTGTAAGCCCTCACAGTTACTCTTGGTGGGCGCAGGAACAGGCCCTGCTGTGAAATATTAGAGCAAGAATTGTAAGAATTGTAATTACATGCCATTGTTGAACAGGGGCAGAAAAATTGGACCTTTGGTGGTGGTGGTGCTGGTGCCACAACACTGTAAGTCCTCACAGTTACTCTTGGTGGGAGCTGGAACGGGCCCTGCTATGAAATATTATATCAAGAATTGCAATTACATGCACCTGTTGAACAGGGGCAGAAAAATTGGGCCTTTGGTGGTGGTGGTGGTGTTGCCACAACACTGTAAGCAATCACAGTTACTCTTGGTGTGCGCAGGAATGGGCCCTGCTGTGAAATATTAGATGAAGAATTGTAATTACATGTCCCCGTTGAACAGGGGCAGAAAAATTGGGCCTTGGGCACTGGTGCTGGTGCCACAACACTGCAGCCCCTCACAGATTCTCTTGTTGAGTGCAGGAACAAGCCCTGCTGCAAAGTGGTGCATCAAAAATTGTAATTACATGCCCCTGTTAAATAGGGGCTGAAAAATTGGGCCTTAGGCACTGGTGCTGGTGCCACAACACTGCAACCCCTCACAGATACTCTAGTTGAGCGCAGCAACAAATCCTTCTGCAAAATATTGCATCAAAAATTGTAATTACACGCCCCTGTTAAACAGGGGCTGAAAAATTGGGCCTTAGGCACTGGTGCCACAACACTGCAACCCCTCACAGATACTTTAGTTGAGTGCAGCAATGAACCCTCCTGCAAAATATTGCATCAAAAATTGTAATTACACGCCCCTGTTAAACAGGGGCTGAAAAATTGGGCCTTAGCCACTGGTGGCGGCGCCCAGAACCAAAAATGTTCTTACAAGCTATCAGCATGATCATTGAGGAGGAAGAGGATAATCACTCAGCATAACAGGATAGTCACTCAGCATCAGCATAGGCAGTCTTGAAGGGATCTGACATTTCAAAAAAAATTATTCGGTTACATCAACATCAGATGCTTGGTAGCTGGTGGTGATCCAAGACTGATTCATTTTTATTAAGGTCAGTCGATCGACCGAGTCGGTGGACAGGCACACCCTGTGATCTGTTACAAAGCCTCCAGCAGCACTGAATGTGCGTTCCGAAAGAACGCTGGATGCAGGACAGGCCAGTAGCTCAATTGTATACTGTGCAAGCTCTGGCCAGTGATCCATCCTCAAGACCCAGTAACCCAGAGGATTTTCGGTGGGAAAGGTGTCCAAGTCAGATCTTGCCCCTAAGTATTCCTGCACCATGTAAAACAGACGCTGGCGATGGTTGCTGGAACCGATCATAACTTGGGGCTGTGGACTAAAAAATTGTCTGAATGCATCGGTCAGACGGCCACCTTCTCCACTGCTCCTTCTTTGACTGACCGAAGCCTCAGCAACACGTTGTCCAGGAGCAGGAGTTTGTAACATCCCGGTCTCTGGGAACGCGTTGCACAGACCTTTCTGCAAGGCCTCCCGAAGATGTTTCATCCTCTGCTCCCTCTGCGACGACAAGATAAGGTCCACAACCTTACCCTTGTAACGTGGATCAAGGAGCGTTGCCAGCCAGTATTGATCCATCTCCTTGATAACACGAATACGAGGATCCTTCCGCAGGCTTTGCAGGATCAGGGAGGCCATGCAGCGTAGGTTTGCTGAGGCATTCGGTCCAGAGTCCTCTGGGTCACTAAGGACGACATGATCCACAGCCTCCTCCTCCCAGCCATGTACAAGTCCATGGGTTTCTTGGGACTGTAAATGATCCCTTGAAAACTGCTGCTGATGCTGAGTGGCAGGCTCCACCTCCATGCTGACACAATCCTCCTCCTCCTCCTCGTCCTCTTCCTGTGTGATCGGCCGGCACGCAGGAACACTGTCTGGATAAAGGGGGCCTTGAGAGGTAAGGAAGTCCTCCTCTTCCTCCCTCTGTTCTGCCTCAAGTGCCTTGTCCATGATTCCACGCAGCGTGTGCTCCAACAGGTGGACAAGAGGTACAGTGTCACTGATGCATGCACTGTCACTGCTCACCATCCTCGTGGACTCCTCAAATGGTGACAGGACAGTGCATGCATCCCTGATCATAGCCCACTGACGTGGGGGAAAAAAAACAAGGTCCCCTGACCCTGTCCTGGTGCCATAGTTGCATAGGTACTCATTGATGGCCCTCTGCTGCGTGTGCAGCCGCTGCAGCATGGCCAACGTTGAGTTTCACCTGGTGGGCATGTCACAGATTAGACAGTTCTTGGGCAGGTTAAAGTCCTTTTGGAGGTCAGATAGCCGAGCACTGGCATTATATGACCTGCAGAAATGGCCTACCTCAGGACATCCTGTAAGCCCGGGTACCTGCCCAAAAACCGCTGCAAGTTAAGGACTTGAGCCAAACAGGGCACATGGGTCAGTTGTCCCTGTCAGAGGGCGGAGAGGAGGTTGGTGCCATTGTCGCAAACCACCATACCTGCTTTAAGCTGCCATGGCGTCAACCACCTCTGAACCTGCCTCTGCAGAGCTGACAGAATCTCTGCCCCGGTGTGGCTCCTGTCCCCCAAGCACACCAGCTCAAGTACCGCATGGCATCTTTTTGCCTGCGTGCTTGAGTAGCCCCTTGAACGCCTACGGAGCACCGCTGGTTCCGAGGACAAATCAGCAATGGAAGAGGCCATGGAGAAAGAAGAGGAGGGGGTGGAGGAGAGAGGTGTGGCAGAATCACCACTAGTAGAATTTTGGAGGCGTGGTGACGGAATAACTTCCAACACTACTGCACCCTGTCCTGTATCCTTCCCAGCTGCCAGAAGAGTCACCCAGTGCACGGTGAAAGATAGGTAACGTCCCTGTCCATGCCTGCTGGACCATGAGTCAGCGGTAATATGCACCTTACCACTGACCGCCCTGTCCAGCGAGGCCAAGACATTGCCTTCCATATGCCGGTAGAGAGCCGGAATCGCCTTCCGTGAGAAAAAGTGGCGTTTGGGAACCTGCCACTGAGGAACCACACATTCCACAAACTCACGGAAGGGGGCAGAGTCTACCAACTGAAAAGGCAGCAGTTGAAGTGCTAGCAATTTAGCCAAGCTAGCATTCCACCGCTGGGCATGTGGATGGCTGGGAGTGAACTTCTTTCGGCGGTGCAGCTGCTGGGGCAGGGAAATTTGCCTGGTACAATCTGATGTCGGTGTACCGATAGCAGATTGCCCTCAAGTACTTGGCTGTGACACACCTAATTCTACACCTTCATTCCTCTCAGTGCAGGTCTCAGAGAGGACTGAAGGTATAGTGGGGTTGGAGATCCCAGCTGATGAGGAGCAAGGAGAGGTCATCTTTGTTCTTTGGTGTGGGTCTTTTAGGTACGCTTACCAACAAACTGCTTGGCAGGTCGACATATGTCTGGTCAAGCATGTGGTACCCAAGCAGGTGATGTTTTGGCCACGCGAGATACGCTTGAAACATATGTTGCAAATAGCAGCGGTGGGATCTGATGCACTCGTCTCAAAAAAGGCCCACACCAAAGAACTTTTGGAATAACGCGCAGAGACAGCAGGGCCCTGCACATGCGGAGCTCTGCGGTGTGATGCAGTCGGTGAGCTGCCCTTACGCTGGCCCCTGGAGGGCATCCTGCCTCATTGGTGATGTGCCTCCTCCTCCTCCTCCTCTCTCCTATCAGGCACCCACGTGGAGTCAGTGACCTCATCATCCCCTCCCTCCTCATCACTGGAGCAAACCTGGCAGTATGCTGCAGCTGGGGGAACATGACCGCCAGATTGCTGTCCTTCTTGGGCACCCCCTCTCTCTGGGCTCGCGTTACTGCCTTCCTCTAGCTGGGTACCATAATCGGAGCCTTCAAAATGCTGGGCATCCTCCTGGAGCATGTACCCAACACTGTGGTCAAACAGTTCGGGGGACTCCTCAGGAGGACATGGTGGGGCTAGGGAAGGAGTGGCTGATGCCATTGAGCCGAGGGAAGAGGCCGCGTTGGCAGCTGCTTTGCCAGACAAAGTACCCTGAGCCTGGATGAGAGAGGATGAGGAGGATGAGGACGGCTTGGTCATCCACTCTACCAAGTCTTCCACATGTAGCGGCTCAACACGGCCAGCTGACGAAAAAAAGGACAAGCGTGTCCCACGACCACATACTGATGAGGATGCACCGTCTCTACGACAAGTACTGTTGCCTCTAGACACAGAGCCTGCTTGCCCTCTTTTATTGGCTTGTGACTGTCTGCCTCTCCTTGTTAGCCTTCCAGACATACTAATGGCCTGCAGTGAGATGTAGTTACACAAAGCTGGGATGTATATATATACTGATACTGCAGCTAGCAGAATCAACGGCCTGCCTGTAGTATTATTAGTATGAGAACACCAGCAATTGTCTTCAGGTAGCTTTAGATGTACACTGTACGGAGGACACAGTACACTAACTGTAAATACTGTAGCTGCCTGCCTGTGTTATTAATAGGAGCAGAAGAACACCACCAATTATCTTCAGGTAGCTTTAGGTGCACACTGCGCAAAGGACACAGTACACTAACTGTAAATACTGTAGCTGCCTGCCTGTGGTATTAATAGGAGCAGAACAACAGCAATTGTCTTCAGGTAGCTTTAGGTGCACACTGTGCAAAGGATGCAATACACTAACTGTAAATAATGTAGCTGCCTGCCTGTGGTATTAATAGGATCAGAAGAACACCACCAATTTTCTTCAGGTAGCTTTAGGTGCACACTGTGCAGAGGACACAGTACACTAACTGTAAATTCTGTAGCTGCCTGCCTGTGGTATTAATAGGAGCAGAACAAGAGCAATTGTCTTCAGGTAGCTTTAGGTGCACACTGTGCAAAGGATGCAATACACTAACTGTAAATACTGTAGCTGCCTGCCTGTGGTATTAATAGGATCAGAAGAAAACCACAAATTTTCTTCAGGTAGCTTTAGGTGCACACTGTGCAGAGGACACAGTACACTAACTGTAAATACTGTAGCTGCCTGCCTGTGGTATTAATAGGAGCAGAACAACAGCAATTCTGTTCAGGTAGCTTTAGGTGCACACTGTGCAGAGGACGCAGTACACCAACTGGAAATACTGTAGCTGTCTGCCTGTGGTATTAATAGGATCAGAAGAACACCACCAATTTTATTCAGGTAGCTTTAGGTGCACACTGTGCAGAGGACACAGTACACTAATGCCCCGTACACACGGTCAGACATTGATCGGACATTCCGACAACAAAATCCTAGGATTTTTTCCGACGGATGTTGGCTCAAACTTGTCTTGCATACACACGGTCACACAAAGTTGTCGGAAAATCCGATCATTCTGAACGTGGTGACGTAAAACACGTACGTTGGGACTATAAACGGGGCAGTAGCCAATAGCTTTCATCTCTTTATGTATTCTGAGCATGCGTGGCACTTTGTGCATCGGATTTGTGTACACACGATCGGAAATTCCGACAACGGATTTTGTTGTCGGAAAATTTTATAGCCTGCTCTCAAACTTTGTGTGTCGGAAAATCCGATGGAAAATGTGTGATGGATCCTACACATGGTTGGAATTTCCGACAACAAGGTCCTATCACACATTTTCTGTCGGAAAATCCGACCGTGTGTACGGGGCATAACTCTAAATACTGTAGCTGCCTGTCTGTGGTATTAATAGGATCAGAAGAACACCACCAATTTTCATCAGGTAGCTTTAGGTGCACACTGTGCAGAGGACACAGTTCACTAACTGTAAATACTGTAGCTGCCTGCCTGTGGTATTAATAGGAGCAGAACAACAGCAATTGTGTTCAGGTAGGTTTAGGTGCACACTGTGCAGAGGACACAGTACACTAACTTGTAAATACTGCAGCTGCCTGCGGTACTGTACTAATAGGATCAGAAGAACACCACTCATTTTTCTTCAGGTAGCTTTAGGTGCACACCGTGCAGAGAACGCACTACACTAACTTGTAATGTTAACATGGGTTCGACTCGAACTCGAAGCTCATCCCTAAGTGGAGGAAAGAAATGCCTAAGTGTTAGTGATGTCAGTGGGATGAAAGAAATGCCCCAGTGTTGGCAGTGTCAAAGTGAGGGAAGAAATGCCCCAATTCCCAAACAGTATATACGTAGCAGTCTTGACTATGTAATGCACAGCATAGTGTATGCCATTGGTTTCTGGGAGGAAAAAAATTGCCCCATATCAGTTGTCAGTGGGGGGAAAATTGCCCTGGCATTAGTGGCCTGGGAGGAACTGACATGTGTGAACAGTTAGCAACATTGAATACAAGAAAATGCACTAAGATCTGTGAGTGTGGGCCTGAGATGTGGTACTTAGGGTTAAGGAAAAAGAGGATGCTGCATGTGGACTGGAGGAGAGGCAGCAGCAATCACATTGACCATCACCCGACTCTGAATTGCACGCACACTGCATATAATGACCATGCTTGGCAATTTTTACTGGCACTTGCTCCTCGTTTGGTGTTGAGGTCAAATAATTAAATTTTAGTCTCATCTAACCATAACACCTTTTTCCATGTGGCCTCAGAATCTTCAAGATGCGTTTAAGGCGGTCAGGTAGGACTTAAATTGAATTATTTAGCCTCAACACCAAACAATATGTCTGTCAGAAATACAGTCAGGTCCATAAATATTGGGACATCGACACTGACATCTTTTTGGCTCTATACACCACCACAATGGATTTGAAATGAAACGAACAAGATGTGCTTTAACTGCAGACTTTCAGCTTTAATTTGAGGGTATTTACATCCAAATTAGGTGAATGGTGTAGGAATTACAACAGTTTGTATATGTGCCTCCCACTTTTTAAGGGACCAAAAATAATGGAACAGATTAACAATCATCCATCAAACTTTCACTTTTTAAAAATTGGTTGCAAATCCTTTGCAGTTAATTACAGCCTGAAGTTTGGAACGCATAGACATCACCAGACGCTGGGTTTCATCCCTCGTGATGCTCTGCCAGGCCTCTACTGCAACTGTCTTCAGTTCCTGCTTGTTCTTCGGGCATTTTCTCTTCAGTTTTGTCTATTTAGCAAGTGAAATGCAATCGGATTCAGGTCAGGTGATTGACTTGGCCATTGCATAACATTCCACTTCTTTCCTTTAAAAAACTCTTTGGTTGCTTTTGCAGTATGCTTCGGGTCATTGTCTCTCTGTACTGTGAAGCGCCACCCAATGAGTTCTGAAGCATTTTGCTGAATATGAGCAGATAATATTGCCCAAAACACTTCAGAATTCATCCTGCTGCTTTTATCAGCATTCATATCATTAATAAATACAAGAGAACCAGTTCCATTGACAGCCATACATGCCCACGCCATGACACTACCACCACTATGCTTCACTGATGAGGAGGTATGCTTTGGATCATGAGCAGTTCCTTTCCTTCTCCATACTCTTCTCTTCTCGTCACTCTGGTACAAGTTGATCTGTCCATAGGATGTTGAGGCTTTTTTAGATGTTGTTTGGCAAACTCTAATCTGTCCTTCCTGTTTTTGAGGCTCACCAATGGTTTACATCTTGTGGTGAACCCTCTGTATTCATTCTGGTGAAGTCTTCTCTTGATTGTTGACTTTGACACACATACACATACATTTCTGTGGTCTTCCGGGTCTTTTGGTGTTGCTAAGCTCACCGGTGCGTTCTTTCTTTTTAAGGATGTTCAAACAGTTGATTTGGCCACACCTAATGTTTTTGCTATCTCTCTGATGGGTTTGTTTTGTTTTTTTCAGCCTAATGATGGCTTGCTTCACTGATAGTGACAGCTCTTTGGATCTCATATTGAGAGTTGACAGCAACAGATTTCAAATGCAAATAGCACACTTCAAATGAACTCTGGACCTTTTATCTGCTCCTTGTAAATTTGATAATGAGGGAATAACACACACCTGGCCATGGAACAGCTGAGCAGTCAATTGTCCTATTACTTTTGGTCATTTAAAAAGTGTGAGGCACATATACAAACTGTTGTAATTCCTACACCGTTCTCCTGATTTGGATGTAAATACCCTCAAATTAAAGCTGAAAGTCTGCAGTTAAAGCATATCTTGTTTGTTTCATTTCAAATCCATTGTGGTGGTGTATAGAGCCGAAAAGATTAGAATTGTGTCAATGTCCCAATATTTATGGATCTGACTGTACAATACAGCTCACCATCCAAATAACACCATTCCTTCAGTAAAGCATGGAGGTGGTAATATCCTGTTATGGGGTTGTTTCTCTGCAGCAGGGACTGGAGCACTTGTCAGGAGAGAAGAAAAAATAGATGGGGTAAAATACCATCAAATTCTTGAGGAAACTCTCCCGTCCTCTGCCAGAAAGTTGTCAATGGGAAGGTGGTTTACCTTCCAACATGACAATGACCCAAAGCACACAGCAAAAATGACCACACAGTTGTTGAAGTAGAAAAAGGTGACTGTCCTTACATGGTCTAGTCAGAGCCCAGACTTAAACCCCATTGGATATCTGTGGAATGACTTGAAGATTGCAGTCCACAAACAGTCACCATCAAATTTGAAACTGAACTTGAGCAGTTCTGCAAAGAAGAGTGGGCAAATATTGCAAAGTCTAGATGTGCAAAGTTAGAAGAGACATATCCCAACAGACTAAAGGCTGTAATCAAGGCAAAATGTGGTCTAACAAAATACTGACATAGTGGGGTGATCCTTTTTTCCAACTCAGTTACTCTAATTTGAATTCATTTCATTTTCTTCTGACATGTTGGTGTTATCTCTTTCACTTGGATGTTATAAGTTGCACTAGTAAATACAGCTGGATAAAACAAAAACTGTGTCTGTCTTCATTTCAGGCTGCAAAGCAACAAAATGTGATATTTTAAAGGGCGTGATTCTTTTCTATACCCACTGTATATAGCTGATGACAAATGTCCCCAACAGACTCTTGGCTTGACATGTCATTTACCTGAAATTTTAACCACTTCAGCCCCGGAAGGATTTACCCCCTTCCTGACCCGGCCATTTTTTGCGATACGGCACTGCGTTGTTTTAACTGACAATTACGCAGTCGTGCGAAGCTGTACCCAAACAAAATTTATATACTTTTTTCCCCACAAATAGAGCTTTGTTTTGGTGGTATTTGGTCACCTCTGCGGTCTTTTTTGCGCTATAAACAAAAAAAGAGCGACTATTTTGAAAAAAAACACAATATTTTTTACTTTTTGCTATAATAAATATCTACAAATTAAAAAAAATATATTTATTTTTATTTATATTTAGTTTAGGCCGATATGTATTTTTAAAAATCTGGTAAAATCGCAATAAGCGTATATTGATTGGTTTGCGTCTACAAAATAGGGGATAGATTTATGTCATTTGTATTATTTTTTTTTTTCTTTTTACTAGTAATGGCCGCGATCTGCAATTTTTATTTGGACTGCGACATTGCGGCAGACAGCTCGGACACTTTGGGACCATTAACATTTATACAGTGATCAGAGCTAAAAATAGCCACTGATTACTGTATAAATGTCACTGGCAGGAAAGGGGTTAACACTAGGGGGCTATCAAGGGGTTAAATGTGTTCCCTTAGTGTGTTCTAACTGTGGCGGATGGGACTGCCAAGGGGAGGAGACTGATCGGTGTTCCTATATACTAGGAACACACGATCTGTCTCCTCTCCCCTGTCAGAATGTGGATTTGTGTGTTTACCCACACAGATCCTCGTTCTGGCTCTGTCAGGGGCGATCACGTGTGCCCGGCCGACATCGCGGCCACCGAGCATGTGCATCGGCTCCTCAGTACCGCGGCGGGCGCGCGCGCACGCCCCCTATACAGCTACGGCGATTCGTGCAGGGGAGCCATTCTGCCACCATCAAACGACTGTGGCTGGTCGGCAAGCAGTTAAACACCTTTTTCTCTTGTAAATGTCAGTGATGCTGAAGCATTTTCTGTACAACACAGAAATGTGCCCCTTCTTTTGCAAGATTAGGGTAACCCCCAGGCATGTTATTTAAAGGAATTTTGCATTTTTAATGTTCACGCATTTTTAAAAATTCACTACTTCTGGTTGAATTAAAAAATTTTAATTTTTGTTTTGACAAAATTGTCAAAGACTGTCAAGGGGGGGGGGGGGGGGTGACAGTCCCCCCCCCCCCCCCATGCAATGGCATTTTTATCTTGATAGATTCAACTCCTATTGATTTCAGTGGGGTTCGGGTTCGGCTTCGGCTTCTTAAATTATTTGAGGTATGCCAAACCTTGCTTGAACTGAACACAGGGCATTTTATCTCATCCTTATTTAATATGAGTTATTTTTTTAGATGGTTCTAATATTACTTTTACAACTTGAAACCTGTAGGCACTGTAGGTTTACAGTTTATATTTGATTTGAGTAAGATTTTTTGTTTTTCTGTCTACTGCTTTAACCATTTGTGAACCGCCTACCGTACATTTACTGCAGCAGGGCGGCTGCTCTGTGCTGGATCACATACCTAGCACATGATCTGACACTTCCTGGTCTGGGGCATTCCTGGTCTGATTCTACACAGCGGGAGCTGATCGGCGGGTACGGCGGACTCGATGGCCGCCGGCACCCGCTGATGCTTCGGTACACAGGCAGAATGGCAGTCTGCCTATGTAAACAAGGCAGATTGCCGTTCTGTGAGTACAGAAAGCATGGATCCTGTGCTCCTGTAAAGCAGGAACACCGATCCATGCCTTCCACTAGTAAAAGCACCTCCCCCGCTACACTGAATTGCCGGCTAGGCACACAGTTAACCCTTTGATCACCCCTGATGTTAACCCCTCCCTGCCAGTGTCATTAGTGCATAATTAATATTGCAGTTCTGCTATAAGTTGCTGATCTCCGCCATTAGTAGTACAAAAAATTTAAAAATAAAAATCCCATAGTTTGTGGACACTATGGGGTTGATTTACTAAAGGCCAATAGACTGTGCACCTTGCAAAGTGCAATTGCACTCTGCAAGGGCAGTTGCTCCAGATCTTAGTAAATAAGGTAAAGCTTCACTTTGCAAAGAATACCCAATCACATGCAAGGAAAATAAAAAAAATACATTTTTGCTTGCACATAATTGGTTGATAAAAGTCAGCAGAGCTTCTGCTCATTTACTAAGCTCTGGAGCAACTGCTCTTACAGTGTGCAACTGCACTTTGCAAAATGCACAGTCTTTTTGCCTTTAGTAAATCAACCCCTATAACTTTTGTGCACAACAATCATTATACGCTTATTGGAATTTTTTTACCAAAAATATGTAGCACAATATATATTGGCCTAAAATGATGACGAAATTTGATTTTTTAATTTTTTTTTATTGGATATGTTTTATAGCAGAAAGTAAAAAATATTTGTTTTTTTTTTCAAAATTGTCAGCCTTTTTTTGTTTATAGCGCAAAAAATAAAAACCACAGAGGTGATCAAATACCACCAAAAGAAAGCTCTATTTTTTTGGGGGGAACTGACATCAATTTTATTAGGGGACAGTGTCGCAAAACTGCGCAATTCTCAGTTAAAGTAACGCAGTGCCGTATCACAAAAAAATGGCCTGGTCATGAATGTGGGTGAATCTTCCGGAGGTCAATTGGTTAAGCTGAGATTTAGTTGATGTTTTTTTGGGATGCAGTACCAAACACATTTGTTATGGGTAATGGTTTGTGTCCCATTACCTGCAGGTAGCTGCTTCTCTTAAAAATCATTCCTGCAGTGTCCCCATCACAGCCGTCTTGAGCGGCTGTGTTATGATGCTGTAAAGGTTTATAGCAGTGGCTGCTACTGAGAAAAGTTGCAGCATTCACCTGCCCCTTTCTGCCCTTTCTGCCAGAACTCGTATTATCCTGTCATTCAACTTCTCCCCATCCATTCACAGAACTCAATGCATTGTGTGAAAATAGTAATATGACCAAAATGAATGGTAGAAAGGACCGAAGGGGGCAGGTGAGTGGTGAAACTTTTCTCAGTAGCAGCTGCTTCCAATAACCTTTACAGCATCCAAAGATAACTGTTCAGGGCAGGATTCAGTGGCTGTAAAGGAGACACTGCAGGTCACACATTACATATATCTAAAGTTTTTGGTGCTGCGTCTCCCTACAAAAAATGCTAAACCTTAACTTTAAAACTGTAATTCTAGGGGTGGAGTCAAGCAATTTTTATTAGAAATTTAATTTTTCCTGTTATCTTTGTGTCTTTTTTTTTTATTTGTATATTAAGAAAGGCACAACATGAGTATGCCAAAATATCATGTGATGAAAAAAATATTTATAATGCATTTTTAGATTGGTGCTACTGACACCTGCTTGTCCTGTGAATTTTCGTAATATTGCCTTTCATGTCGTTTCTGCCCAGCTCATTAGAGAGTCAAGGAGGGCTTAGAAAATAAAGTCTAATTGTTGGGAAACCATCTCATGAATATGCCCGATCCTAAAACAATGTCTACGCCCACTCTTCTTATTGCCCCAAGTTTAAGAGTTTTTTCATAGTATTGCTCATTACTAGGAGGCAGGGAACACGTTGACTCCGTTTGGTACCTTTGTCATTCACTTTCCATTGATAGTCAATTTTCTCCTAATTTAAATGTGCTTTTACTGTGAAAAAGAGCCTTTCATCTTTGAATGATATACTCATGAATTCCATTTATAATTAACTTGTTCCCAAAGAAAAAACAAAAAGGGGTGTTTCAGTGTATCGAGTACGAACCCATCACAGAAATACAGACGCTTCGTGTTCAACCCTTATATATATTTTTGAAATTATTTAGAGTATGCCTAGTGAAACAGCTGCATTTTAAAACAAGCCCATCTGTACTAAATACTTGCCAATAATTAGTAATTACAAATATTTACTAAATTATAAAAAAAAAAATTATATATATATATATATATATATATATATATATATATATATATATATATATATATATATATATATATATATATATATATATATACAGCAAATTGTTTAAACACAATCAATTCTCATGTTTTTTTTTTTTTTCTATTAACATTGGGGTTGGTTTACTAAGGGCAAACTTTCCCTTAGATTAGTAAATTTTTCATGAATGTGATTGGGTTTTCTTAACAATTAGGTTAACACCAAATTCACTAAACTACCGTAAGTGAAATTTCCCTTGCAAAGTGAACATGCTCTGCTTTAGTAAATCAACCCTATTGCTTGTCATTTTTTGCTGCCATTTTTTTAAGTGTAATGTTTTTCTTTTAAATGTGAAAAATAGACTAAATGCACATTAATAATTAAAAAAAAAACCATAAACCTAAATATAAATTGCATGTCAAATATATCTTAAATAGGACTTTTAAAATAGCATAGTATACTACAGTCCACTTTTTTTTTCTACATCAATGTTAATTGAACAGACATGTCACATAACATTCTCGTGCTATTGTGTATGTATCTGTCTTTTTAATAGACATAATTTATATGCCCTTGTGGTTGTTTTTATAACTTTATAACCTATTTTTTAGAACTATAAAATTCACAAGGAGAGAAAAAACATGCTGCCATTTATTTATTCATTTACTTATTTTTTGCCACTTGTTATTGGCCAATGTCATACGGGCATATTAATATAGTTATCGTTTTATGTATTTCATTTTTTATGTAGACATGTATATGCATAATACATGTTACAATTATTAATTATACATTTGTTTAATAAAAAAAAAGAATAAATTACAAAAAAAAAAATTGATAATTGTGGACATATGTAATACGTTTTGCTAAGTGTTTAAAACCTATATTAGCATAAGAGAACATATCTAAAAATTGTTCACAGAAAGTTCACAATTACCTTGGGGGGAGAAAAGAACTTGTTATAGTAAACTCCAGTTAAGTGGCAATTAACTACTTTTTCCTGCATAATTGAATCTGAAAGAGATTTTATTGTCATTGCTTTGCGAAGTGATGTAGATTCCAGTTGCAGAATAAAGAGCAATGTGTCTAGTGTGGTCACTCGGAGCATTTCAATAAGTAGTCTGTCTCTTTGTTTGTAGCATTTGTTTGAAGGCCACTGAGCAGAGAGCAGAACAGGGGCATCACTTGGAGGAGGTCCTGGGGAGACCTCTCCTTGCCTCTTCACACGGAATGTTGTTCAAGCTTGATGGCCAACTGGTGGTGCTAATGCTCCATTGGAGGAGAGGTGAAGGTTCAAACACTTGCTAAGTGTGTACAGCTTGCTTTACACAATACTTGTTCACTCTAGCTAAGCAATACACGGCATGGAGAGCAGACTATTAACACTTGGCTATGTAAATGCTTTGTAAATAAGAATCAAGCCAGCAGTATAGTCATAAAAATAGGCACAATAATTTGTAAGGTTTATTTAACATGATTTTTTTTTGTGCCCCAATTGTAGAAAAAAAAATACACACCAAATATAGAGGGGTAGAAGTAATAACAGAATTATTAGTTGTTTTTACTAGTGCTCTCAGAAGAAGTGGTAGTAGTACTATTAGTACTGTATTATTAACCACTTGAATACTGGGCACCTCCTGCCCAGGCCAATTTTAAGCTTTCAGCTCTGTAGCACTTTGAATGACAATTGCGCGGTCATGTAACACTGTACCCAAATGAAATTGTTATCATTTTTTTCACTCAAATAGAGCTTTCTTTTGGTGGTATTTGTTTACCAGTGGGTTTTTTTTTAGCTAAACATACAAAAAAAGACCAAACATTTTTAAAAAACTGCAACTTTTATTTAGTTTCCGTTATAAAATGTTGCGAATAAGTAATTTTTCTCCTTCACTCATGTGTGCTGAAGAAGCTGCACTGATGGGTACTGATAGGCGGCACTGATGGGGCGGCACTGATGGACACTGATGAGGAGGCACTAAAGAGGCTGCAATGATAGGCGGCACTGATGGGCACTGATAGGCGGCACTGATGGGCACTGATAGGCGGCATTGATGGGCACTGATAGGTACTGATAGATGGAACTGATTGGCATGGATAGGCGGCACTGATGGCCACTGATAGGCAGCACTGATGGGCACTGATAGGCGGCATTGATGGGCACTGATAGGTACTGATAGGTGGAACTGATTGGCATGGATAGGCGGCACTGATGGCCACTGATAGGCGGCACTGATGGGCACTGAAAGGCGGCATTGATGGGCACTGATAGGTACTGATAGGTGGAACTGATTGGCATGGATAGGCGGCACTGATGGGCACTGATGTGTCACTGATGAGGAATCACTGATGGGCACTGATAGGTGGCACTGATGTGCACTGATAGGCAGCGTTGATGGCAGCACTGATGGGCACTGGTAGGCAGCACTGATGGGCATTGATTGGCACTGATTGTGCTGCACTGATTATCTGTGTACATGTCTCTTGTCACACTTGCCAGTTACCGGCTCTCCTTTCCTCATGCTGTGACAGCGAGTGAGGAAAGTACAGCCGATTACCAGCAAGTCTAGTAATTGAAGCATACATATCATACACTGTATGGCATCTTGTGCTTTTAATAGTTGCACTTTTGTGAGTATTCAATTTTATTTGCTCAAATATTTTTTTTTTTGTAATGCACTAGGTGTTTGTGCCTTCCTGTCTCTTTCCTTTTGTAGTTCCATTGCGGATTCCCCCTATCCATGGAAAGCTGCATCCCCCAAGCATTTGGATTTGTCGCATAGTCCTATCCAACAGTGGAGGACCTCTGAGCACTGGAAGAGATTGTTTTGTGCTAGCCTTAGTAAATAGATAGGAAGGAAGACTCTATTTACTTGTTTTAAACTTTTTTTTATGTACATTTCTTCAGTTGCTTCCTGGTTTCTGGGCCAAATGATGTCATACATATCAGGAGTCTTCATGTAAATATTTTTTCTTTCATCAGGAGGAGGGGCTTTCACAGCTAAGCACACTCTACTGGCTGCATGTCTGAGCTAAGGGCAGATGAATTGCAGGAAGTAAATGATGTGTGGATTATCTGCACTTAGTCCAGATGGCTGCATGTAGAAATGCTAGGGGTGTGTTTTTCAAAGTAATTTCTCAACAAAATAAAACATGGAGACAAGAATAGATGGGGGAATTTGCTTTGAATATTAAAAATGAATGAAATTGAGTTTTCAGTTTGTGGTGCTCATATACAGTTAAAGTGGTTTTAAAGCCTAAACCTTTTTAACCCTGCAGAAAGGTACAAAAATGTTTGGGCATCACCCCCTCTCACCCAACCCCCACCCCCTTATACTTACCTGAGTTCTGACTCAAGGCTGAGCTGTGCTGTCTGTGTCTATGGACAAAGGCAGCACATCTTGGGATCAAGCCCGCATGAGTGCCCCTACAGCAAGCGGCTTGCTATGGGGTCACTTAGAGAAGAGGAGGAGCCAGGAGCTGAGCAGAGGAGGTTCAGGGCTGCTCTGTGCAATTCCATTATACAGAACAGGTAATAATACCCCTGTTTGTTTTTTGTTTTTTTTTTAAAGTAAGAATGTACTATCACCTTAAGTTCTGCCCTAAAGCAATATTAACCACTTCAGCCCCAGAAGGTTTTACCCCCTTAATGACCAGGCCATTTTTTGCGATATGGCACTACTTCGCTTTAACTGACAATTGCGCGGTCGTGCGACGCTGTACCCAAACAAAATTGACATCCTTTTTTTCCACAAGTAGAGCTTTCTTTTGGTGGTATTTGATCACCTCTGCAGTTTTTATTTTTTGCGCTATAAACAAGAAAAGACTGACAATGATGAAAAAAAAACAATATTTTTTACTTTCTGCTATTATAAATCTCCAAAATAAAATTATTAAAAAAACTAATTTATTCATCAGTTTAGGCCAATATGTATTCTGCTACATATTTTTGGTTAAAAGTCGCAATAAGCGTATATTGATTGGTTTGTTCAAAAGTTATAACGTCTAAAAATAGGGGAAAGATTTAGGGGCTTTTTATTGTTTTTACTAGTAATGAAAATCTGTGATTTTTAGCAGGACTGCGACATTGCGGCGGACAAATCTGACCCTAAGTGACAATTTTGGGGACCAGTGACACCAATACAGTGATCAGTGCTATAAAAATGCACTGATCACTCTATAAATGGCACCGGCAGGGAAGAGGTTAACACTAGGGGGCGATCAAGGGGTTAAGTGTTCCCCAGGGAGTTGTTTCTAACTGTCAGGGGGACTGACTGACTGGGAGGAGAGAGAGATCGCTGTTCCTGATCACTAGGAACAGCTGATCTCTCTCTCCTCCCGTGTCAGAACGGTGATCCTCCTTGTTTACATAGGCAGATCCCCGTTCTGCCTCTCTTCATCGCGTTTGTCGGTGGCCGGTGGATATCGAGTCCGCCGAAACCACGGGTGAGCTCCCGTGGCACGCGACGGGCCTGTGCGTGCCAACGGTGGTGCAACCGCCCGCAGTACCACATGCACAGACCAACTTACCGCAGTGTATATAGGGAAGGTGGTCGACAAGTGGTTAAACCCAAAACCAAAAATAACACATTGTAGCTTACCAATCATTAGATGCGGTGGCTGCATTAGTTTTCTTTTTTAAGGCTTTTTTCTCTGTTTTCACCTGGTAATCTGGCCAGTAGCACACCTCCTGTATTAGAGTGCCCCCACAGGAGCACAGGGGGCACCTTTGGACAGCAGCATTGTCAGTTTGGGGGGAGGAGAGTGTAAGATGTACTAGCATATTTAAATACATGAACAAATCGAGGGCAAACTAATACTCATACTTTATAAGCAGTTGCAGCAAACTGTTTTTTTTTTCCTTTTGGGATAAAGGTTTAACATAAATAAATAAAAGCTGATCATTGTAAGCAACCCTGCTAGTGTTAAATGGTTTGCCTTATCTCTGTAACTGATGCATTCTGCTGGAGAGCTTGATCTTTAAAAAAACAACAAACTTACTGGCCAGAGCACCAGGTGAAAATAGAAGAAAGAAAACATAAAAAAGAAAATGAATGCAGACATCACATCTAATGCCGCGTACTTGGATAGTCTTTCCGACGGAATTCCGCTCAAGCTTGCCTTGCATACACACGGTCACGCAAAAGTTCTCTGAACTTTCGACCGTCAAGAACGCGGTGATGTACAACACTACGACGAGCCGAGAACAAGTACAATGCTTCCGAGCATGCGTCAAATTGTTTCCGAGCATGCGTAGGAATTTTGCGTGTCGGAATTTGGACAAGCGATCGCATTTCCAGATAGGAACTTTTTCCAACCGAAAAATTGAGAACCTGCTCTCAATCTTTTGCTGGCGGGAATTCGGCCAGCAAAAGTCCGATGGAGCATACACACGGTCGCATTTTCCGACCAAAAGCTCTCATCGGTCTTTTGCTGGCCGAATTTCCAATCATGTGTACGCGGCATTAGAAATTTTAAGCTGCAATAAAATGAATGTTTTCTTTTGGGTTTGTGACCACTTTAAGAACTAAAGGATAAGTGCACATTTGTGCACTGATCTTTTTAGCTTTTTTTATATAATCTTTATTTTTGATACATGGAATACATAGCCAACAATGCCTCATTGATGAGGGTTTGCAGATTAGCAGAAATAAATGCAGAAACAAATGCATCTACGTGTCTGATTGCAAAAACAGGGAAAACAAAGGGGAATGGGTAGGGGGATTAGGGAAGGGGGGAAGCATACAAGGCCACATTTCTAAGGGGGCCAGCGACCAGCTCCACCCCCAGAGGAAGGGGGGCAGCAAGGCCTCCATCAAACCTCCATCCAGGGGTACAGCCGCCCAGGCCCGTTCCATGACCACCCAGGGTGGGGGCCCCACTAAGGCACTAAGGTTATAGGTCAAGTTTCTCGCCTAGTGCAACCAACAATATATTACAAGAACAGTAATTGAGAGGAAAAAAAAAGGAGAAAAAGAAAAAAATACAGCAAACAGTATAAAAGAGAGTGGGGTAAGTAAGAAAAAGAGAAAAATAAATAAATAAAATAATATAATAATAAATAAATAAAGAAAATAGTGATTTAGTCAGGTCTATCTGCCCCATGAACCAGAAAGTGGTAGAAAAAACGTCAATAGCGGAAAGGACTGTAAAAATCAGATTCAGGTATGCACATCACAGTTAGTAGGTACTTTCAGTGAGGGTTCAGCCAGCTCCAACAATGCAACCTCCAGGATGGATGGCATTGGGTCAGGGTCAGCAGTGTATTTCAGCCAGGGTGCCCAGATACTGGAAACCGTTCGCTTCTATCTTTGCAACTCCCCACCCACTCCTCCGCCTCCTTAATCTCATCTACCTTCCACCTTTTCGAGCCACTCTGCTATAGTGGGCACCTGTGAGCATTTCCAGTAGAGAGTTATAAGTCCTTTGGTTGCATTCAGTAGATGTGGTAGTGTACTTTTCTTGTAGTGGCTCAGAGGGAGGGAAGGAACATGCAGGAGGAAGCAAACTGGGTAAAGCGGGATATCAACTCCAAGGGCTTCTTTTATGTGGGTGCGAACGTCTAACCAGAATGGACGAATCACAGGGCATTCCCACTAAATGAGGAGTGTGTCTCTCTGGCCACAGCCGTGCTAGCAACAGTCAGTGACCAAGGGGTAGATAAGTGACAGGGCTGCAGGTACCCGATACCAGCGTGTCAAGAGTTTATAGTTAGTCTCCTGTGTCTTGGAGTCCATAGAGCTAGTGTGTGTCTTAGCATGTGTGTTATTTGTTCAGCTAAAAAATCCAGCTCCAAGTCATGCTCCCATTCCCGGATAAAAGCCGGTTTGGGGACGGCGGAGGGTGAGCCCAGAAGCTGGTAGAGTTCAGAGATCATATGAGGGGTAGGCTCTTCCTAAATGAACAGCCGTTCATATGGAGTAAGAGTGTTGAGCTCCCTAATAGAACTGCCATGGGTCACAATAAAATGGTGTAACTGTTTATATCGCCACCAGTCCTTTGGGAAGCGTCCAAATCTATCCCTAGGGTCTCCAGGGAGAGCAGCTTGCCCTGTTCCAAGAACTTGCCACAACTGGGGTTACCGTCAGAGACCCAGGACCCAAAAAAGGCCACTTGTTCCCCAGGAGGGAACCACAAGAAGCATCCCAATGGTGTCAGCGGGGAGCCAGAGGGGACCAGGTAATACAAGGCATTAGTGCGTTCCCAGACTCGTAGCACATGGGTAGTCAATAGGGAGACCGACCCTGAGAACCATCTGTGTTCCCGGGACAGCCAGAGGGCATACGATAAGTTGTGGCCCACCAGGCTCTTCTCCAAAGAAACCCATGTTTTGGAATGGGTATGAAAGCGCCGATTTAGGATACGTTGGAGTACTATGGCCCTGTAGTAGCGCCCTATGTCAGGGAGGCCTAGACCCCCATCCCTTCAGATCTCTGAAGTAGGGACACAGCCAACCTAGGTTTTTTATTGTGCCATATACAGTATCTCACAAAAGTGAGTACACCCCTCATATTTGTGTAAATATTTTATTATATCTTTTCATGTGACAACACTGAAGAAATGACACTTTGCTATAATGTAAAGTAGTGAGTGTACAGCTTGTATAACAGTGTAAATTGCTGTCCCCTCAAAATAACTCAACACACAGCCATTAATGTCTAAACCACTGGCAACAAAAGGGAGTACACCCCTAGGTAAAAATGTCCAAGTTGGGCCCAAAGTGTCAATATTTTGTGTGGCCACCATTATTTTCAGCACTGCCTTAACTCTTTTGGGCATGGAGTTCACCAGAGCTTCACAGGTTGCCATTGGAGTCCTCTTCCACTCTTCCATGATGACATCACTGAGCTGGTGGATGTTAGAGACCTTGTGCTCCTCCACCTTCCATTTGAGGATGCCCCAAAGATGCTCAATAGGGTTTAGGTCTGGAGACATGCTTGGCCAGTTCATCACCTTGCTTCTTTAGCAAGGCAGTGGTCCTCTTGGAGGTTTGTTTGGGGTCGTCATCATGTTGGAATACTGCCCTGTGGCCCAGTCTCCAAAGGGAGGGGATCATGCTCTACTCCAGTATGTCACAGTACATGTTGACATTCACGGTTCCCTCAATGACCTGTAGCTCCCCACTGGTTCCAGTAATCTATGTCCTTAGTCTGCTTGTCTTCAGCAGTTTGCGGGCTTTCTTGTGCATCATCTTTAGATCATCATCTTTCTGGGATGACAGCCATGCAGACCAATTTGATGCAGTGTGCAGAGTATGGTCTGAGCACTGACAGGCTGAGCCCCCACCCCTTCAACCTCTGCAGCAATGCTGGCAGCACTCATACGTCTATTTCCCAAAGACAACCTCTGGATATGATGATAAGCACGTGCACTCAACTTCTTTGGTCAACCATGGCAAGGCCTGTTCTGATCCTGTCCTATTAAACCGCTGTATGGTCTTGCCCACCATGCTGCAGCTCACTTTTAGGGTCTTGTCAATCTTCTTATAGCCTAGGCCATCTTTATGTAGAGCAACAATTCTTTTTTTCAGATCCTTAAAGTTCTTTGCCATGAGGTGCCATGTTGAACTTCCAGTGACCTGTATGAGAGATTAAGAGCGATAACACCAAATTTAACACACCTGTTCCCCATTCACACCTGAGGCCTTGTAACACTAGCAAGTCACATGACACTGGGGAGTGAAAATGGCTAACTGGGCTGAATTTGGACATTTTCACTTATGCCGCGTACACACGGTCGGACTTTTCGTCTACAAAAGTCCAACGGACGCTGACGGACTAAAGCTGGCTGGTAATCCGATCGTGTGTGGGCTTCTCCGGACTTTCAACTGACTTTCTTTGCCTCAAATCCGACGTACTTTAGATTTGAAACATGCTTCAAATCTTTCCGACGGACTCGAGTTCGGTCGAAAAATCCGCTCGTCTGTATGCTAGTCCGACGGACAAAATGCCACGCTAGGGCAGCTATTGGCTACTGGCTATGAACTTCCTTATTTTAGTCCGGTGTACGTCATCACGTAAGAATTCGACGGACTTTTGTGTGATCGTGTGTAGGCAAGTCTGTTCGTTAGAAAGTCCGCCGCAAGTCCGTCGAAAGTCCGCCAAAAGTCCGTCGAAAGTCTGTCGGACAGGCTGTCGGACTTTTGTAGCTGAAAAGTCCGACCGTGTGTACGCGGCATTAGGCTTTTACTCACTTTTGTTGCCAGTGGTTTAGACATTAATGGCTGTGTGTTGAGTTATTTTGAGGGCAAATTTACACGGTTATACAAGCTGTACACTCACTACTTTACATTGTAGCAAAGTGTAATTTCTTCAGTGTTGTCACAGGAAAAGATATAATGAAATATTTACAAAAATGTGAGGGGTGTACTTACTTTTGTGAGATACTGTAAACCCGACCATTAAACTCTGAAGTTGGGCAAAGACGTTTTTGGAAAGAGGGATAGGTAACATCTGCATTAGAAAAAGTACCCTAGGGAGGTCATTCATTTTAAGTATATTAACCCGACCTAGCCATGTGAAGGTGGTCCTAGTCCAGCTTTGCAAGTCTCTACGCACCGTACCCAAAAGTGTAGGAAAGTTGGCAGAGTATAACATTTAAAAACGGTCAGTGAATTGGACCCCAAGATATTTGATGGAGGATTTAGCCCAAGTGAATGGGAAAGCTTCCGGCAGATTAGTAGCTAGCGTTTCAGGTAAAATAATAGGCAAGACCTCAGATTTAGTCTAATCCATTTAGAAGTTTGATATTTGCCCAAAAAGTTGGAGTTCCCGCATAAGGTTTGGCAGCGAGCCAAGAGGATTCGTAAGGTGGAAGAGAACATCATCAATAGGGATGAGCTTCGTGTTCGAGTGGAACCCATGTTCGACTTGAACATCGTCTGTTCGCCTGTTCGGCGAATTGCGAACGATATGGGCCATTCGTGCCAAATTCGTGTGGCGCGTCACGGCCCATAATTCACTGCGGCATCGCAGTACATTGCTGGCTGATGATTGGCCAAGCATGCACTATGACCCGCATGCTTGGCCAATCACAGCGCCATCTGAACAGAGAGCCGTAATTGGTCAAAGCCAAGGAGGCTTTGGCCAATTATGGCTCAGGGGATTTAGTACACGCCCCACACTATATAAGGCCGCCTGCATGGCGGCCCTGTGTAGTGTGTGTTCCGGCGTTGAGAGAGAGATAGATAGACAGAGAGACAGTGTCATTTGATTTAAGTTAGATAGATTAGGCAGGACAGTCAGTGAGTTAGCTGCACTTACAGTGTATTGTGTATATATATATATGCATCCCAGGTGTTGTATTTATATATATATATATATATATATATATATATATATATATATATATATACACTGTATTCAGTTTAGCTAGATTTGTTCCTGTTATCTTCCTACTGACAGACAGGCTTGTCTTGTTACAGTATTTACAGCTACTTGAAGAAAATTGCTGGTGTTCTTTTGATCCCATTAGTACCACAATCAGGCAGCTAGACTATTTACAGTTAGTGTAGTGCGTCCTCCTCTGTCATGAGAGGGTTTACCCGTTGGTGGCACTATCGGCCTCTTGGATCGCAGTACCAGTGTCCACCAGCGGGTGTCTTCCAACACCTGGGATCTGCAGTAAGAGGTCTCTCCTGCTGGTGGCACTGTTGCATCCTTGGGCCGTAGTACCGGTGTCCACCAGCGGGTGCACTCCGGCAGTGTGGAGCAAACAGCACACTCTGCGATCAGCTGTGACATGAGGTCAATTACCACAGCCTTATAAATACCCGCCAAGCCCTCATAGGCTTGCCTTGGTATCTTTCTTCCTTGTGCCCTGACCTGTTATCCCGTATCCCATATCCTGTAAACCTGTATCTGAACCTGTATCTGAACCTGAACCTGAACCTGAGCCTGCTTCTGAGCCTGTATCCGATCCCATCCTGATTCCATCCCTCCTGTGTTCCTATTCCCTTGTATCCATATCCCATCCATTATCTCCCTCTCCTATCCTGCCCTTGTTCAGTTGCTGACTCCCTGTGTATGACCCTGGCCTGGCTTACGTGTTTGATTTTGGTACTTCCCTTTTGCTGTATATATTATCTGTTGTCTGTGGGTTTCTGTTGGTTGGTTGAGCACTATTTGTATTTGGGGTGTTTGTTATTTATATCACTTATCTTAAATAAACATTATTCTTATTTCACTTTACATGCGTTTTGGTTTCCTCTTTGCAGTCCACACAATCTGGTCACACCTGTCCATGACATCCTCACAGTGTTCAGTTAAAGCTACAAGTTAGTTTAGTGAGACCTCTGCACAGTGTTCAGCTAAAGCTACAAGTTAGTGTAGTGCACAGTGTTCAGCTAAAGCTACAAGTTAGGGTAGTGCATCTTCCTCACAGTGTTCAGCTAAAGCTACAAGTTAGTGTAGTGCATCCTCCTCACAGTGTTCAGCTAAAACTACAAGTTAGTGTAGTGCGACCTCTGCACAGTGTTCAGCTAAAGCTACAAGTTAGTGTAATGCATTCTCCTCACAGTGTTCAGCTAAAACTACAAGTTAGTGTAGTGCGACCTCTGCACAGTGTTCAGCTAAAGCTACAAGTTAGTGTAGTGCGTCCTCCTCACAGTGTTCAGCTAAAACTACAAGTTAGTGTAGTGCGACCTCTGCACAGTGTTCAGCTAAAGCTACAAGTTAGTGTAGTGCGTCCTCCTCACAGTGTTCAGCTAAAACTACAAGTTAGTGTAGTGCGACCTCTGCACAGTGTTCAGCTAAAGCTACCTGTAGAAGGTTGGTGGTGTTTTCCTGATCCTATCACTACCACAGGCAGCTAAATAAGCTACAAGTTAGTTTTTTGCGAGCTCTGCACAGTGTTCAGCTAAAGCTGCCTGTAGAAGGTTGGTGGTGTTTTCCTGATCCTATCACTACCGCAGGCAGCTAAATGAGCTACAAGTTAGTTTTTTGCGAGCTCTGCACAGTGTTCAGCTAAAGCTACCTGTAGAAGGTTGGTGGTGTTTTCCTGATTCTATCACTACCGCAGGCAGCTAAATAAGCTACAAGTTAGTGTAGTGCGTCCTCCTCACAGTGTTCAGCTAAAACTACAAGTTAGTGTAGTGCGACCTCTGCACAGTGTTCAGCTAAAGCTACCTGTAGAAGGTTGGTGGTGTTTTCCTGATCCTATCACTAGCGCAGGCAGCTAAATAAGCTACAAGTTAGTTTTTTTCCGAGCTCTTCAGTGTTCAGCTAAAGCTAAAGTAGAAGGTTGGTGGTGTTTTCCTGATCCAATCACTACCGCAGGCAGCTAAATAAGCTACAAGTTAGTTTTTTGCAAGCTCTGCACAGTGTTCAGCTAAAGCTACCTGTAGAAGGTTGGTGGTGTTTTCCTGATCCTATCACTACCACAGGCAGCTAAATAAGCTACAAGTTAGTTTTTTGCGAACTCTGCACATTGTTCAGCTAAAGCTACTTGTAGAAGGTTGGTGGTGTTTTCCTGATCCTATCACTACCGCAGGCAGCTAAATTATTTACACGTTAGTGTAGTGCGACCTCTGCACAGTGTTCAGCTAAAGCTACCTGTAGAAGGTTGGTGGTGTTCTCATACTACAGGCAGGCAGTTGATTTTGCTAGTTGCAGTATCAGTATATATATATATATATATATATATATATATATATATATATATATCCCAGCTTAGTGCAGCTACAGGCCATTGTATGTCTGGAAGGCCAACAAGGAGAGGCAGACAGTCACAAGCCAATAAAAGAGGGCAAGCAGGCTCTGTGTCTAGAGGCAACAGTGCTGGTCGTGGAGACGGTGCATCCTCATCAGCACATGGCCGTGGGACATGCTTGGCCTTTTTTTCAGCAGCTGGCCGCGTTGAGCCGCAACACGCGGAGGACTTGGTCGAGTGGATGACCAAGCCATCCTCATCCTCCTCATCCTCTCTCACTAATGCTCAGGGTACTTTGTCTGGCAAAGCAGCTGCCAACGCGGCCTCTTCCCTCGGCTCAATGGCATCAGTGACTCCTTCCCTAGCCCCACCATGTCCTCCTGAGGAGTCCCTCGAACTATTTGACCACAGTGTTGGGTACATGCTCCAGGAGGATGCCCAGCATTTAGAAGGCTCTGATGATGATACTGAGCTAGATGAAGGCAGTAACATGAGCACAGACAAAGGGGGTGCCCAAGAAGGACAGCAATCTGGCAGTCATGCTCCCCCTGCTGCAGCATACTGCCAGGTTTGCTCCAGTGATGAGGAGGGAGGGAATGATGAGGTCACTGACTCATCGTGGGTGCCTGATAGGAGAGAGGAGGAGGAGGCACATCACCAACGAGGCAGGATGCCCTCCAGGGGCCAGCCTAAGGGCAGCACACTGACTGCATCACACCGCAAAGCTCCGCATGTGCAGGGCGCTGCTGTCTCTGCGCGTTATTCTAAAAGTTCTTTGGTGTGGGCCTTTTTTGAGATGAGTGCATCAGATCGCACCGCTGCTATTTGCAACATATGTCTCAAGCGTATCTCGCGTCGCCAAAACATCTCCCACTTGGGCACCACATGCTTGACCAGACATATGTTGACCTGCCATGCAGTTCGTTGGCAAGCGTATCTAAAAGACCCACACCAAAGAACAAAGAGGACCTCTCCTTGCTCCTCATCAGCTGAGATCTCCAACCCCACTATACCTTCAGTCCTCTCTGAGACCTGCACTGAGAGGAAGGAAGGTGTAGAATTAGGTGTGTCACAGCCAAGTACTTGTGGGCAATCTGCTTTCGGTACACCGACGTCAGATTGTACCAGGCAAATTTCCCTGCCCCGGCTGCTGCACAGCCGAAAGAAGTTCGCTCCCAGCCATCCACATGCCCAGCGGTTGAATGCTAGCTTGGCAAAATTGCTATCACTTCAACTGCTACCTTTTCGGTAGACTCTGCCCCCTTCCGTGAGTTTGTGGAATGTGCGGTTCCTCAGTGGCAGGTACCCAAACACCACTTTTTCTCACGGAAGGCGATTCCGGCTCTCTACCGGCATGTGGAAGGCAATGTCTTGGCCTCCCTGGACTGGGCGGTCAGCGGTAAGGTGCATATTACCGTTGACTCATGGTCCAGCAGGCATGGACAGGGACGTTACCTAAGTTTCACAGCGCATTGGGTCACTTTGCTGGCAGCTGGGAAGGATGCAGGACAAGGTGCAGTAGTGTTGGAGGTTGTTCCGCCACCACGCCTTCAAAATGCCACTACTAATGATTGTGACACACCTCTTTCCTCCACCCCTCCTCTTCTTCATCCTCCATGGCCTCTTCCTTTGCTTTGTCCTCAGAACCAGCGGTGCTCCGTAGGCATTCAAGGGGCTACGCAAGTATGCAGGCCAAAAGATGCCATGCGGTGCTTGAGCTGGTGTGCTTGGGGGACAGGAGCCACACTGGGGCAGAGGTTCTGTCAGCTCTGCAGGGGCAGGTTCAGAGGTGGTTGACGCCACGCCAACTTAAGGCAGGAATGGTGGTTTGCGACAATGGCACCGACCTCCTCTCCGCCCTCCGACAGGGACAACTGACCCATGTGCCCTGTTTGGCTCACGTCCTTTACTTGGTGGTGCAGCGGTTCTTGGGCAGGTACCCGGGCTTACAGGATGTCCTGAGGCAGGCCAGGAAAGTCTATGTGCATTTCCGCCGGTCATATAATGCCAGTGCTCGGCTGGCAGACCTCCAAAAGGAGTTTAACCTGCCCAAGAACCGCCTAATCTGTGACATGCCCACCAGGTGGAACTCAACGTTGGCCATGCTGCAGAGGCTGCACACGTAGCAGAGGGCCATCAATGAGTACCTGTGTGACTATGGCACCAGGACAGGGTCAGGGGAGCTTGGTTTTTTTCCCCACGCCAGTGGGCCATAATCAGGGATGCATGCACTGTCCTGTCACCATTTGAGGAGGCAACGAGGATGGTGAGCAGTGACAGTGCATTCATCAGTGACACTATCCCCCTTGTCCACTTGTTGGAGCACACGCTGCGTGGAATAATGGACAGGGCACTTGAGGCAGAACAGAGGCAGGAAGAGGAGGACTTCCTTAGCTCTCAAGGCCCCCTTTATCCAGACAGTGTTCCTGCGTTCCCGCCGATCACACAGGAAGAGGACGAGGAGGAGGAGGAAGAGGAGTAGGATTGTGTCAGTATGTAGGTGGAGCCTGGCACTCAGCATCAGCAGCAGTCTTTAAGGGATCAGTCCCAAGAAACACATGGACTTGTACGTGGCTGGGAGGAGGTGGCTGCGGACCATGTCGTCCTTAGTGACCCAGAGGACTTCGGACCGAATGCCTCAGCAAACCTACGCTGCATGGCCTCCCTGATCCTGCAAAGCCTGCGTAAGGATCCTCGTATTCGCAGTATCAAGGAGAAGGACCAATACTGGCTGGAAACCCTCCTTGATCCACGTTACAAGGGTAAGGTTGCGGACCTTATCTTGCCGTCGCAGAGGGAGCAGAGGATGAAACATCTTCAGGAGGCCTTGCAGAAAGGTCTGTGCAATGCATTCTCAGAGACTGGGAGGTTACAAACTCCTGTTTCTGGGCAACGTGTTGCTGAGGCTTCGGTCAGTCAAAGAAGGAGCGGTGGAGAAGGTGGCCGTCTGACCGATGCGTTCAGACAATTTTTAGTCCGCAGCCCCAAGGTATGATCGGTTCCAGCAACCATCGCCAGCGTCTGTTTTACATGGTGCAGGAATACCCAGGGACAAGATCTGACTTGGACACCTTTCCCCACCGAAAATCCTCTGGGTTACTGGGTCTTGAGGATGGATCACTGGCCAGAGCTTGCACAGTATGCAATTGAGCTACTGGCCTGTCCTGCATCCAGCGTTCTTTCGGAACGCACATTCAGTGCTGCTGGAGGCTTTGTAACCGATCACAGGGTGCGTCTGTCCACCTACTCAGTCGATCGACTGACCTTCATAAAAATTAATCAGTCTTGGATCACCACCAGCTACAAAGCACCTGATGGTGATGTAACCGAATATTTTTTTTTTAAATGTCAGATCCCTTCAAAGACTGCCTATGCTGATGCTGAGTGACTATCCTGTTATGCTGAGTAATTATCCTCTTCCTCCTCAATGATCATGCTGATAGCTTGTAAGAACATTTTTGGTTCTGGGCGCCGCCACCAGTGCCTAAGGCCCAATTTTTAAGCCCCTGTTTAACAAGGGCATGTAATTACAATTTTTGATGCAATTCTTTGCTAGTTCCTGCGCTCCAACTAGAGTATCTGTAAGGGGTTTCAGTGTTGTGGCACCAGCACCAGTGACTAAGGCCCAATTTTTCACCCCCTGTTTAACAGGGGCATGTAATTACAATTCTTGATCTAATATTTCACAGCAGGGCCCGTTCCAGCGCCCACCAAGAGTAACTGTGAGGACTTACAGTGTTGTGGCACCAGCACCACCACCACCATCACCAAAGGCCCAATTTTTCTGGCCCTGTTCAACAGGGGCATGTAATTACAATTCTTGATCTAATATTTCACAGCAGGGCCCTGTGAGGGCTTACAGTGTTGAGGCCACAACAACACCTAAGGCCCAAATTCCTGCTGAGTATATAGGGCAGGCCCCTACTTTCAAACATCCAACTTACAAACGACTCCTACTTGCAAACGGAAGGAGACAACAGGAAGTGAGATGAAAACTACCCCATAGGAAGGGAAATTCTCTCCTGTAAGAGTTGATATGGGAAAAACTTTTCTCCTTTCCACTGATGCTTTATCACCAATCCTTGTTTCACTAAAAACCCCAAATTTTCAAAAAAACTTTGTCATCATGACAAAAAGTGAGGTGAAATCTTCTGAAGAGGAGCACAGACAGCAAAACAAATGTCACAGGGGTGATAACTCTTCCCTATGTTTTCCAAAAAGCTTAAAAACAAATTTTTTTGGCTGGAGCTACACTTTAAAAATGTACCAGTTCAAAATTACAAACAGATTCTACTTAACAACAAACCTACAGTCCCTGTCTTGTTTGCACCGCCTGTATACTGCTGTTCAGAGTATATAGGGCCTGGGGGCCCCACGCCTTTCCTTTTTTTAATTTGGGTGCAGGGTTCCCCTTAATACCCATACAGGACCCAAAGGGCCTGGTAATGGACTGGAGGGTACCCATGCCGTTTGTCTCACTGATTTTCATCCATATTGCCAGGACCCAACATTACGTTAAAGCCGCAAGCAGTTTTAAATGACTTTTTTTCCTTTAAAAATGTCATTTTGTGCAGGGACTGTTCTAAGCACAGGAAACATGCACCACTTTACAGGCATACTATAGACACCCCCCAGGTATGATATTTAAATGAATATTTCACTTTTTTTTTTTACTTTAAGCATCATTAAAATCACTGTTCCCGAAAAAACGGCCGTTTTTAAAAAAATTTTTTGCATTGATGAATGTCCCCTGGGGCAGGACCCGGGTCCCCAAACCCTTTTTAGGACAATACCATGAAAATTAGCCTTTAAAATGAGCACTTTTGATTTCGAACGTTCGAGTCCCATAGACGTCAATGGGGTTCTAACATTCGTGCAAATTTTCGGTCCGTTCGCAGGTTCTGGTGCGAACCGGGGGGTGTTCGGCTCATCCCTAATCATCAGCATAAGCTGAGAGTTTTGTTCAGTGGACCCCACTGTTATCCCTCTAATGTCGCCCCTTGCCCGGACTGTTCTAAGAAAAGGCTCCAGAACTGGGGCAAAAAGAAGGAGAGAGAGGGGGCATCCTTGCCTCGTGCCATTCCGTATGGTGAACCCAAGGGACAAGGGTCCGTTTACCCAAATGTTCTCACTTGGAGTCGTATAAAGGGCCATGATCCACTGTAGCATGTGAGGGCCTAATCCCAGGGCTTCTAAGACCGCCCTGAGGTATGACCAATCGTTTAGATTCTAGCTTCTCGAGCTGATATGAAGCCTGATCAGGGTGAATAATGGATGGTAAAAGGTGTTTTAAGCGGTTTGCCAAAATTTTTGCAAAGATTTTGATATCAACATTGAGCAACGATATTGGACGGTAGCTTTGGGGGAGGGCAGGATCCTTACCCTCCTTTGGAAGCACCGTGATGTGAGCCAACAAAGCTTCTGGTGGGATCGGGTAACCATTAGCGAACGAGTTAAAGTACCTACACATATGATTTTGCAGTAGGTCGAGAAACTTGGTGTAGTGTGCTTTGCTGTATCCATCCGGGCCAGGGCTTTACCTGTTGGGCAAAGATTTCACCGTCTCAGCGACCTCTTGTGGGGAAATGGGAGATTCGAGATCTAATTGTTGTTCCTATGTCAGAGAAGGGAGACCGGCCGTCGCGAGATAGTCACTAATAGCACGCAACTTAGAGGTTTGCTCTGTCGGGGAGATGTTTTTGTCTAAATTATATAATTCTGTATAATTGAAATAATGAGTCAATCTCAGAAGAATGTAGGGTCGCCTCATCACCAGGGGACTGAAGTGTACATATATGGGAGGCTATTTGTCTCTTCCGAAGTGCTCTAGCGATCCATCCACCTGAGGTGGATGGATTATCTTGGCAAAGGAGAAGTGCTCACTAACACAGATTTAGACAGATTTGTGAACAATATTTGAGAGAAATAGGCCTTTTGTGTACATAAAAAAAGTTGTAGAACTTTGAGTTCAGCTCATGATAAATAGGGGCAAACACAAAAGTGTTGCGTTTATAATTTTGCCCAGTGTATATACAATTTTGGCTTTACCAAAAATTTTGTAATATATGGCAAAGAATTCCGAGAGTGCCAAAAGTCATCTAAGGCTGGCTATACGCTGTTCGAGACTTGGACAGTTCAGCAGGAACCGTCCGAGATTTGAAACATTAATGGGCAGGCTGAATGTACCAAGTTGATCGATCAATCAACTTGGGTACAACCAGCTTGCCGGATTCGCTTCCGCTTATCGCAAGCGGCTGCTATAGCCGCTAGCGATAATCATTTTCTTCTTCTGGAGGGGACAGCTTCTCCCCCTGGGAGAAGACAATGGCTCAGCAGGAGGGATTCCCCTGTCAGCGCTCTGCGTTGTTGGAGGAATCATGCAAATTTCTTTCATGCAACCCGTGGCTGCAGGAAAAAAATTTGCTATGGCCAGCCTAAGGCCCATTTCACATGGGGCAAACTCCACCAGGAGTCCGCCTGCTTAGAGGGTAATCTGGCCACTGATTCCCGCTGAGCAGACAAATGGCTTGTCTGTGTTGGCTTCACTTATGAGGAGTGGACACAGCCCACTGTCCTCTATGGGCGGTCAGATGTAAACGGACCTCCTTTCCTTTTACACCCAACGGACATCCGATCTGCTAGACGGATGGGGAATGGATCTCCATCCATCTGCTTTTAGTGAATAGGATCAGATTGGATGTCGGCAGGTGTCAAAAGACACACACCCTGTCAGGGAATCAACAGCAGGAGAATGGCTCTAGGACCCAGCATCTCTTCCAGCACTTATGGCAGGAGAAGGACTTTAGGACCCAGCATCTCTGTCAGGAGAAGGACTTTAGGACCCAGTATCTCTACCAGCAGGTCACATGGGCTTATATAAGGAAGTCTGCTGGTGTCTGCAATTGCTGGTTTGTCTTCAGCTCCCCCTGTGTTCCTGTGCCCTGTATTATCTGCTGATCTGATCTCCTGTGTACCAACCCGGCTTGTTTTGACCTGCTCTTCCTGATCCTCTGGCTTGACCCATTGGCTTGCAACTGACTTCCTCCTGCTTGCTCCCAGCATCTGACCCCGGCCTGGCTCCGCTATTCAGCTATTACACTGGACTCTGTCACCTGGACCTTTCAAGCATGCCTGTCCCCAGCAACCCGCCACCCGTGCTTCTGTGGGCACCACACCTGCTGTTCCACCTTCAGTGGTGTGCTGCGCTTGGCCACAAGGGGAGCCCTCCCAGCATCTCGGCCTCCTACCAAGTTACTGACACACCCATTAACGCTGCTCCATAGAAAGCAATGTATGGTCCAACGGGGTCGACCTAAAAAGTTGACAGGTGGACCCGATCAGTCCTCTCATGTGAAAGGGGCCTAAAGATATAGCACAGCAGAGCACCTTGCTTTGCAGCTCTCTTGTCTGACTGAAACCTCCGATTCCGATAAGAAATGAGTCACTGTTAATGACTCATTGAAGTTCTGTAAATGGTTTATTTCTGCACAGCTGAAAAGTAATCACACTAATGATATGTAAAGGAGACTGGAGCTCCATCTGTTGGTTACATTGAATACTACATAATATTGCTATACTATACAATCTATTTAAAGTTAGTAGAAGGGAGAAGGTTAACTAAACTTGAGGATAAGTGTTAGGTATAAGTGATAGATCCAAGCACATAGTTGATTTGGTGTTTAAGCAAATGTCTGCCACTAAGGTTGAAGTGCCTTTTTATGATGATGATGATGATTATTATTAATTATTATTATTATTATTAATATTATTTATAACTTATTATTAAATTTAAAAACATTAATCCTTTTATTGTAGACATAAATCCAACGACTTAAACCTCAGTTTTGAAATGAAAAAAAAAAAAAAAGTTACTGATTCTCAGTGCTGCAGAAAATGCAATGTCATTCAGTTAGGGCGTGGATCTGCTTTAGTATTTTTATTATATACATTTAATTTAATTTTAATTTAATTTAGGTGTTAAAAAGTGTACATAATAAACCTATCAACTTCTGATACTACTAGTTAAAATAAATATTATTAAAAGAATAAATAGTTTACACATTTATACATTTAAATTTTTTTCTTGTCAAAAGAAGTTTATTGAGTATACAATGTTATAAAGATACATAAAGTAAGTTTACAAGGATCTATAAAGTAAGCTCATTGTTTTACAGTAGGGTTTATATAGGTAAATATCATGGAATTTCAAATATTAACATCGGGTTCACGTAAACCTAAATTAAAGATATATATCATTTCCTTAGTTACTTTTGTAGGTATTTAAATGATTTATACCTACTATACATATTGTTTACAAGTAGAGTGTATATAGGTCAAATAAATTCTGATAATGAGCTTTAATCATAAGGTGGAGAAAAGGAAAGAGAAAGAAGAAAAAGGGTTGAAAGGTAGAGGTATGGTCCACAAGGTTGTCCCGCTCGTCAGTTTATTATTCTTTTTAGTTCTCTTTGAAGCCTTAGAATGGGTGTCTCTGTAAGTCATTTAATCTGTTACCATGGCAACAGGACAGAGTCATTGAAGTTTGACAGGAACTGTTGTTTTATCCAAGGATGCCAAAGTTTTTCAAATTTTGGAATTTGATTTTGATCGATGGCTACCATCTTAGCATGGGACATTGTATTATTCATTCTGTGAATTGTTTCTGCTAGTACCAATGTAGGAGATTTCCATGCCTTGGCCACTGTTTGTTTTGCAGCCGTTATTAGTTGGATCATAAGTTTGAATTGAGAGAGTGTTAAGCATTCCGGTTTTAGATTAAGTAAAGTTAAATATGGATCTGGTTGTATTATTTTTTTTAAATATTTTAGATGCAATCACGAAGACTTCCTTCCAGAAGGTTTGGATTACTGGGCACGTCCACCATATGTGTAAATATGTGCCTATTTCTGGGCATCCTCGAAAACAAAGAGCTGAGGTATTAGGTGAATATTTTGCCACTCTAGCGGGTACAAGGTACCAGCGAGTTAGGACTTTATAATTTGTCTCCAGTGCTAAGATGTTGGGTGAAGATGACTTAGATGTGAGCCATATGTTAGACCAGTCCGTGTCTTCTAAAGTTCGTCCCAGGTCCTCCTCCCACCTCTGAACGTAAGAGGGTCTATTAAGATTTGCTACTCCATATAATTGATTATAAAGTGATGAAATTGTACCTTTAGCAAATGGATCTTTTGTACAGATTGATTCAAAAATGGATAATTGGGATAATGGTGTATCCCCCTTTAGGAATGGTGTATAGAAATTTTTGATTTGGAGATATCTAAATATCTCAGAGTTTGGTAGATCATATTTTTCTCTAAGCGATGGGAATGAAAGGAATGATTTAGATGCTATGAAGTCATTTAGTGTCTGAATGCCTGATGTTGTCCAAGCTTTAAAAGAATTTGGGTAGATCCATGCCGGATAAAAGGCCGGATTTCTGATAAAAGAAAGGAGAGGATTGTGTGGAGATTGTAACTGATATTTGGTTTTTAGTTTATCCCAGAGAGATAAGAAGTGTTTAGTTATGGGATTATGAATTTTAAAGCGGTCTTTAGGATCAAGCCATAATAAATTTGATATTAATAGAGGGTCATTTTCTGAAGCCTCTATAAATACCCATAATGGGATTTCCTGTTTTGCATGGTATTTGGACAGACTGGCCAAATGTGCTGCTCTGTAGTAGTTAGTAAAATTAGGGTATCCCAGGCCTCCTTTATTTTTGGGAAGATGTAGTGTGTGTATAGGTATACGTGGTTTAGAAGAGCCCCATATAAACGAAGTTGCTCTTTTTTGTACTATTCTCAAAAAATAGGAAGGAATTGGAATAGGGAGGACTCTGAATAGATAAAGCAATTTGGGTAGAATAGTCATTTTGATTGCATTAATCTTCCCTATCCAGGATAAAGGAAGTTGCGACCATTGTTTTATTAGATTTGTGATCTGTCTTAATACAGGAGGATAATTGGTTGAGAATAAGTCAGAATGAGATGCTGTTAAATGAATTCCAAGATATGGGATTGGTTTTTCTGCCCATGTGAATGGGAGTGCAGCCCTAGCCGGGATCAATTCCATGTTTGTGAGTGAAATATTAAGCACTAGGCATTTCTTAGGATTAATCATAAGGCCGGATAGGGCTGCAAATCCATCAAGAGCTGGTATTAAGTTAGGACCAGAGACCTGTGTTGATGATAGAAAAAGTAATATATCGTCTGCAAATATACATAGTTTGTGTGTAATACCTCCTACTTCAATGCCAGTTATAGTTTGGTTTGTTCTGATGTATTGGGCCATGGGTTCGAGTATAAGGGCAAATAATAAGGGAGATAATGGGCAACCCTGTCGGGTACCTCTTTCGATATTAAAGGCTTCAGATTTGTATCCAGCATATTTTATATAGGCTTTGGGTTTATTATATAATGCTTTGATCCATGTTAAAAAGTGGAGTCCAAAACCCCATTTTTGTAATGAATATTGCATATATTGCCAGGATACTGTGTCAAATGCCCTCTTAATATCGAGAGATAGAAAACATAAAGGGATTTTCCGTTTTTTAGCAATATGTGCCAATAACACTGCCCTGCGTATATTATCGCCTGCCTGTCTATTTGGCATGAAGCCTACTTGATCTCTATGTATTAATTTTCCTATAATGCTATTGAGGCATTTTGCTATTATTTTTGCTAATAATTTAATATCGAGGTTTAACAGAGAGATAGGCCGATAATTCACACAGGAAGTATCATCAGAAAGGGGTTTTGGGATCATACAAACAATTGCCATTAGTGTTTCTTGCCGAAAAGAATGTCCATCTAGAAGTTTGTTAAAAGTTTCAGTGAGAATGGGAGAGAGTATTTCTGAGAATGTTTTATAGTATAAAGCCGAGTAGCCATCTGGGCCTGGTCTTTTGTTAAGTTTTAGGTCTTTTATGGCGTTAGCAACTTCATCTATAGTTATAGGCTCATCCAAACTGCTTTTTTGATTCTGAGATAACTCAGGTAAGGTTATTTTTGAGAAGAAGGATTCAGCCTCTGTAGGATTAAATTCATTGTTTGTCTTGTATAAAGTTGCGAGATGTGAGTGAAATTTATGGACTATTTTAACTGGATTACAAGTGTAAACATTTTTTGATAATTTCAAACGTATTGGTTTGAAAGATTTGTTAGTTGAATTTAATGCCCGAGCCAAATATGTACCTGGTTTGTTTGTATTCATGTAGAAATTGTGTTTGGAGCGTTTGAGGGATTTATCAACTGACTCAGTGAGAAATAGATCGTATTCCAATCTAGATTTTTCCAAATGAGATTTTGTACTCTGAGACGGATTATCTTGAAATGATATGTAGGCTGCATTAAAATTGAGTTCTAGTTTTTTTGCTAGATTTTTGCGTTCCCGTTTAAATAGTGCCATTTGTCTTTGTATTGTACCACGCAAGACAGGCTTATGAGCTTCCCACAGTGTTATTGGGGAGATGTCTGTTGTATTATTAATTGATATGTATTCCTTTAAAGCTTGTTCAATGGCCATCTGATGTAGTGGGTGTTTGAGCATTATGTCCGGTAAGTACCACGTTGGGTCATGCGCTTTTGGTGTGGCTGAGGCTATAGTAGTGTATACTGCATTATGGTCAGACCACGGAATCGGAATTATATCTGATGCAATAATTTCTGGTATCATTCCTATTGTTCGAAAAATATGATCTATTCTGGTGAAGGTTTGATGAGGGTGCGAGAAATAAGTGAATTTCTTTTTCATTGGGTTACTTTCTCTCCACGAATCTACCAGATTGTATTTGGAAAGAAGTTGAGAAAAAGGTAATCTAGAGGTTATTTTGGATGGTGTAAAAGGTGATTTATCTAGAAATGGGAGGAGGACCTGGTTCGAATCCCCGCACATTATCACTGTTCCTATTTTGTGTGTATTAATCACTTGTAATATATGTGAGAGGAATGGTGTAGGTTGTTTGTTAGGAGCGTAGTAGGAAATCACCGTGATTGCTGTATCCATTATATAACCCATGAGTATCAGGTATCTACCTTCTGGGTCTTTAATTTCTGATGATAAGGTGAATGGTGTGGATCGGTGAAATGCAATTAGAGTTCCCCTTTGTTTGGTACAGGCAGAAGCCGTGTAAATTTGTTGATAAAAAGGAGAAATATATTTTGGAGTAGAATCTTTGGTGAAGTGTGTTTCTTGGAGGCATACTATGTGAGCCTTCTTGTTATGGAAAGTACGGAAGGCTTTGGTCCTTTTTTGAGGGACATTTATTCCCTGAACATTCAGGGAAAGTATATTCAGTGGTGCCATGGCAACAAATAGTTTTGACTTACTTTTTGTTATGCAGAGCTGACTGCGCAGATCAACCTGTGTGGACTGAAGAGATGAATAGATAGAAAAGAAACCAGTGAATTCTGGAGTAAAGAGTAAACAAAAAACATATGAGATTAGATGATACATTGTATAAATTATTTTTTGCAAGTAATCACAATTTACCCGTGAAAGAGAATAAATATCTCTCTCAGGGGAATAAGTGCCTTTGTCACACTCCCACATAATATGGTTGGGAGAATGAGGAGGGCTAATGGGGGTACACGGATCTTCCGCTTACAGGAGAGAAGTGCTATGTCAAAAGACATCAAAATGATGTTTCATTAACCACTTCAGCCCCGGAAGGTTTTACCCCCTTCCTGACCAGAGCACTTTTTACAATTTGGCACTGCGTCGCTTTAACTGCTAATTGCGCGGTCATGCAATGCTGTACCCAAACGAAATTTGCGTTCTTTTTCTTCCCACAAATAGAGCTTTCTTTTGATGGTATTTGATCACCTCTGCCGTTTTTATTTTTTGCGCTATACACGGAAAAAGACCGAAAATTTTGAAAAAAAATGATATTTTCTAATTTTTGTTCTAAAAAAAATCCAATAAACTCAATTTTAGTCATACATTTAGGCCAAAATGTATTCGGCCACATGTCTTTGGTAAAAAAAAATGTCAATAAGTGTATATTTATTGGTTTGCGCAAAAGTTATAGCGCCTACAAACTAGGGTACATTTTCTGGAATTTACACAGCCTTTAATTTATGACTGCCTATGTCGTTTCTTGAGGTGCTAAAATGGCAGGGCTGTACAAACCCCCCCCCCAAATGACCCCATTTTGGAAAGTAGACACCCCAAGGAATTTGCTGAGGGGCATGTTGAGCCCATTGAATATTCATTTTTTTTTGTCCCAAGTGATTGAATAATTACAAAAAAAAAAAAAAATTACAAAAAGTTGTCACTAAATGCTCACACAGGCCATGGGCATATGTGGAATTGCACCCCAAAATACATTTAGCTGCTTCTCCTGAGTATGGGGATACCACATGTGTGGGACTTTTTGGGAGCCTAGCCGCGTACGGGGCCCCGAAAACCAATCACTGCCTTCAGGATTTCTAAGGGCGTACATTTTTGATTTTACTCCTCACTACCTATCACAGTTTTTAAGGCCATAAAATGCCCAGATGGCATAAAACCCCCCCAAATGACCCCATTTTGGAAAGTAGACACCCCAAGGTATTTGCTTTGAGGCATGTTGAGTCCATGGAATGTTTTATATTTTGACACAAGTTGCGGGAAAGTGACAATTTTTTTTTTTTTTTTTTGCACAAAGTTGTCACTAAATGATATATTGCTCACACAGGCCATGGGCATATGTGGAATTGCACCCCAAAATACATTTAGCTGCTTCTCCTGAGTATGGGGATACCACATGTGTGGGACTTTTTGGGAGCCTAGCCGCGTACAGGGCCCCGAAAACCAATCACCGCCTTCAGGATTTCTAAGGGAGTACATTTTTGATTTTACTCCTCACTGCCTATCACAGTTTCGGAGGCCATGGAATGCCCAGGTGGCACAACCCCCCCCAAATGACCCCATTTTGGAAAGTAGACACCCCAAGCTATTTGCTGAGAGGCATGGTGAGTATTTTGCAGCTCTCATTTGTTTTTGAAAATAAAGAAAGACGAGAAAAAAAAAATTTTTTTTTCTTTTTTCAATTTTCAAAACTTTGTGACAAAAAGTGAGGTCTGCAAAATACTCACTATACCTCTCATCAAATAGCTTGGGGTGTCTACTTTCCAAAATGGGGTCATTTGGGGGGGTTTTTTGCCACCTGGGCATTCCATGGCCTCCGAAACTGTGATAGGCAGTGAAGAGTGAAATCAAAAATTTACGGCCTTAGAAAACCTGAAGGCGGTGCTTGGTTTTCGGGGTCCCGTACGCGGCTAGGCTCCCAAAAAGTCTCACACATGTGGTATCCCCGTACTCAGGAGAAGCAACAGAATGTATTTTGGGGTGTAATTTCACATATTCCCATGGCATTTTTGAGCAATATATCATTTAGTGACAACTTTGCGCAAAAAAAAAAAAAATTGTCTTTTTCCCGCAACTTGTGTCACAATATAAAATATTCCATGGACTCAACATGACTCTCAGCAAATAGCTTGGGGTGTCTACTTTCCAAAATGGGGTCATTTGGGGGGGGTTTGAACTGTCCTGGCATTTTATGCACAACATCTAGAAGCTTATGTCACACATCACCCACTCTTCTAACCACTTGAAGACAAAGCCCTTTCTGACACTTATTGTTTACATAAAAAAATAATTTTTTTTGCAAGAAAATTACTTTGAACCCCCAAACATTATATTTTTTTTTAAAGCAAATGCCCTACAGATTAAAATGGTGGGTGTTTTATTTATTTTTTTCACACAGTATTTGCGCAGCGATTTTTCAAACGCATTTTTTGGGGAAAAAACACACTTTTTTACATTTTAATGCACTAAAACACACTATATTGCCCAAATGTTTGATGAAATAAAAAAGATGATCTTAGGCCGAGTACATGGATACCAAACATGACATGCTTTAAAATTGCGCACAAACGTGCAGTGGCGACAAACTAAATACATTTTTAAAAGCCTTTACAGGTTAGCACTTTAGATTTACAGAGGAGGTCTACTGCTAAAATTACTGCCCTCAATATGACGTTCGCGGTGATACCTCACATGCATGGTGCAATTGCTGTTTACATTTGACGCCAGACCGACGCTTGCGTTCGCCTTAGCGCGAGAGCAGGGGGGACAGGGGTGCTTTTTTTTTTTTTTTTTTTTTTCTATATTATTATTATTTTTTTATCTTATTTTTAAACTGTTCCTTTCAATTTTTTTTTAAATCATTTTTATTGTCATCTCAGGGAATGTAAATATTCCCTATCATAGCAATAGGTAGTGACAGGTATTCTTTTTTGCAAAAATTGGGGTCTATTAGACCCTAGATTTCTCCTCTGCCCTCAAAGCATCTGACCACACCAAGATCGGTGTGATAAAATGCTTTCCCAATTTCCCAATGGCGCTGTTTACATCCGGCGAAATCTAAGTCATAAAATGCTCGTAGCTTCCGGTTTCTTAGGCCATAGAGATGTTTGGAGCCACTCTGGTCTCTGATCAGCTCTATGGTCAGCTGGCTGAATCACCGGCTGCATTTTCAGGTTCCCTGTTGAGACGTTGGGGCGGGGGCATTCCCTCCCACTGCTTGTAAAAGCAGTCTAGAGGCTAATTAGCCACTAGGATTGCTTTTACATGAAAGCCGACCGCTGGCTGAAAAGAATGATACCAAGATGATACCTAAACCTGCAGGCATCATTCTGGTATAACCACTCAAAGTCGTGAATGGCGTACCTGAAGACAAAAAAATGGTTAACAATAAAGCACAGTAAACGGTAAGGTATAAAAAATTGCATACCTGAAAAGAAAACATGATAAAACATAATAACAATAAAACATTGCAGAATAGAATACAGTAAAAAAGAGCAGAACAATAGAGAGAGAATAGAGAGAGAGAGAACAATAAAACGCCAACTATTTTTTTTTTTATTTTATATTTTTGTATGTGTTTTTTTTTTTTTTTTTTTTTACACTTTTTTTTGTAACTAACTTTTATAACTGTAACCGGTTCCAGGTTCGGGTCTCTCAAAATGCGATGGCATCTTGGGAGACCCTGTGAAAGTGCGCCTAGTCTGTGGAATGCTGTATCCTACGCTAATACTCAACTAGTGAATGGTAGCGTTCAAAACATTCACCAATGCAAAGACCAGGATTGTCAGGACAGGAGGGACAATAATAGCGGGTGTCACGCCTATATCCGCGCTTGCTGCAGACACATCTTTTTTGGGGGGGTTTGTTGGGTAGGGGTACTCGGGAGGACATAAAGAAAATGCCTCTCATGCAACCGACTGCATTTGGTTGGGGATGTGAATGGGGGAAGTACGGGCGCTGCAGAAGCGGTGGGTTCCCAATTAGGATTGGCGAATGCAGCAGGAAGGGCACTATGGGCACGACGGGCCTGTGTTTGTCTTTTTGGTGGCAGCGGGACACTACTTGTGCTTGCCACCTCACCAGCTTGAACTGCACTTATGGGACTCGCAATGTCACCACGTGTTACTGCAGTGCTGGTTTGACTACGACCGGGGTGTACTAGGCCGCTGGTGCTTGCCAGTTCACCAAAACACTACAAAAAAAACTGTTAGCGATCGCAGGGATCAGGCCTGACTCTGCGAACGCTGCAGTTATGCGTTTAGTGTTTTGTAAGTGACAGTGATCGATCGATTCTGCACTTGGGTGGGCTGGGCTGGGCTGGGCCGGGCGGAGGGGAAAAACGCAGGTGCTAGCAGGTATCTGGGCTGATCCCGCTAACACTGCGTGTTTGGGAACCCTAAACTGCTGGGGACGCTAGTATAGATCTGATCAGATCAGATATTGATCCGATCAGATACTATACCACTAAGGGAGGTGTACGCTGCGTGCGTGGGTGTTAGCTGTACTGGCGCTAATCTGACGCTGCCTGGGGCTGGTGCTTGCCAGTTCACCAAAACGCTACCAAAAAAACTGTTAGCGATCGCAGGGATCAGGCCTGACTCTGCGAACGCTGCAGTTATGCGGTTAGTGTTTTGTAAGTGACAGTGATCGATTGATACTGCACTTGGGTGGGCTGGGCTGGGCCGGGCGGAGGGGAAAAACGCAGGTGCTAGCAGGTATCTGGGCTGATCCCGCTAACACTGCGTGTTTGGGAACCCTAAACTGCTGGGGACGCTAGTATAGATCTGATCGGATCAGATATTGATCCATTCAGATACTATACCACTAAGGGAGGTGTACGGTGCGTGCGTGGGTGTTAGCGGTACTGGCGCTAACCTGACGCTGCCTGGGGCTGGTGCTTGCCAGTTCACCAAAACGCTACCAAGAAAACTGTTAGCGATTGCAGGGATCAGGCCTGACTCTGCGAACGCTGCAGTTATGCGTTTAGTGTTTTGTAAGTGACAGTGATCGATCGATACTGCACTTGGGTGGGCTGGGCGGAGGGGCAAAACGCAGGTGCTAGCGGGTATCTGGGCTGATCCTGCTAACACTGCATTTTCGGGAACCCTAAACTGCTGAGGACGCTAGTATAGATCTGATCGGATCAGATATTGATCCGTACAGATACTATACCACTAAGGGAGGCGTATGCTGCGTGCGTGGGTGTTAGCGGTACTGGCGCTAATCTGACGCTGCCTGGGGCGACGCATATCACCGCCGGGCGATCAGGGGGCTAAAACTTTATTCGGTAATAAACGGCGGGTGCCCTGACACTATAAAAAATTAACGAAATAACCAGCGTCACTCGTAACACTTATACGGTGATCAGTGGTGAAAGGGTTAACTAGGGGGCAATCAAGGGGTTAAAACGTTTATTAGGTAGTATATGGGGGTCCCTGTCGCTATAAAACGCTGACGGCGAACCTAAATATTTACGTCCCTAACTAGCGTCACCAGCGACACTAATACAGCGATCATAAAAATGATCGCTTAGTGACACTGGTGACAGGGGGTGATCAAGGGGTTAAAACTTTATTAGGGGGGGTTAGGGGGGTACCCTAGACCTAAAGGGGGGTAATACTCACTGTCCTAACACTGTAACTGTCACAAACTGACACTATGCAGTAATCAGAAAAAAAAAAAATACTGCTGGTGTCAGTTTATGACAGGGGGGGGGGGTGATTGGGGGCGATCGGGGGGGGATCGGAGGTGTAAAGTATGCCTGGCATGTTCTACTGTGTGTGTTTGTGTTGTGTGCACTTACTTGTCTTCTCTCCTCGGCGCTGGGACGGAAACTGCCAGACCGAGGAGAGATGACATCACATCCTCTGCCTGTGTGAAACTACACACAGGCAGAGGAGGATTCCCATTGGCTGGGAGCGATCGCGAGGGGGGGGCCACGATCGGATGGTCTCCCCCTCGCCTCCCGACGCTCCCAGTCAAATGCCGACCGCCGCTGGCACCGGGGGGGGGGTCCGATCGGAACGTGATTCTGCCTGCCCGTGCCATTCTGCCGCAGTATATCTGCGTTAGGCAGTCGGCAAGTGGTTAATTGGAGTGCAGAATATAGTTTTTGTTGAAATTATTTATTCCAGGGTGGTTGTATATGGTTAGTCTTGCCCTAGGCTAAATAATTCAGTTAGAAAGGTACTGTTAATAACTTTGGTATTGATGAAGATAGTTTGAATTATTTTGGGATTTTAACCCTTTTAGAGTAAACAATTACATATTTTATTCATATGTAACTGTTTAGATATGTTAACTCATAAAATTGAGGTTGTATTGCTTCAGATTAGAATAAACAAAAACATAGTTCTAGGAACTAGTTAGGTAATAATATATTTGTTTTAAGAAAAGAAAGAAAAAGCTTCCATTACTTCTGGATTATTGAACATATTTGTCCTAAAAAGTAATAAATCTATTGTTATTACCTGATAATATATAACTGAACAAGAATTTCCTTATTTCACTTATATATTCTAAGGCTATATGAATCAGAAGTAATAAGAAATATAACTGGAATGTAACATGATCCCACACAGTGTGTGACTATCAGAATGCAGTTACATTCAGTTATAAATATAGGTTTTTTATAGAGAACCATCTCTTAGTATAATAAATGAAGAGATATCAAGAATTAGGATGTCAGTCCATTGAATCTTCTTGGTCCATGGATGATGTGGCATAACGGCCTCTTTTGTGAGAATGATGATTCCCATTTTGTTCTGAAATTTTCTGGGTGCTGCCTGAAGGTGAAGATGTTGCCATTCTTCTGCGTGTGGGAGTGTTGCTGCTTGTGGGTTCTGTCAGATTTAATTTTAAAAGGGTTTGTTGTAGTTCATCTGCTGATCTGCTTCTGTAAATTGTACCTTGGTAGTTAAATCTGACTGAAAAGGGGAAGCCCCATTGATACATAATGTTGTGGCGTTGCAGTTCCATTAGTTGGGGTTTCATGGATCGTCTTTTAGTAATAGTAAGTTGGGATAGGTCAGCAAAAATTTGGTAATTGTGTCCTTGAAAATTAAGTTCCTTTTTTTCTCTTGCAGCAATTAGTATTTGTTCTTTCGTTCTGTAATAATGAAATTTTGTGATTATATCACGTGGGGGTCCATCTTTCTTTTTGGCTGTGAGGGCTCTGTGTACTCTGTCCAGTTCTAAACGTTCAATAGGGATATCTGGCTTTAGTTCTTGTAATAGAGCAGTAATAGTAGATTGCAGGTCTGTCACAGTTTCAGGTATTCCCCTTATGCGCAAGTTTGAACGTCTGGCTCTATTTTCGTAATCTTCGAGGTTAGTTTGAAGTATTAAATTCTCTTTTTTTAATTGTTCCAATTCTGTTATATTTTCTTGGGTTGTAATTTCAATTTCATCCATTTTTATTTCTAAGGCTGCGGTGCGGTTTCCCAGCTCTCTTATTTCTTTGGTTAGGCTTTTTGTTATTTGGTCTGAGGTTTGTTTTAAAGCCTTATGAAGCATCTTTTCAAATTGTAATAATATTACTGGGGATACTGAGGAGGCTTGTGGAGAAGTTTGTGAGAGGATTTGTTCTGTATCTGACTCAAATGGAGAGTCTTGCTGTGACATTTTCTGTCTGTGAGAGCGCCCTGATGCTGTATCTTGTGAGGTGACTGGAGCTGCTTCAGCTGCAGTGAGTGCCTGTGAGCTCTTTGTGAGGTGATTTTTATTTCTGCCACGGTTTCCTCCCAGTACCATATTTCCTGCCCAAACTTTCACAGTTTGTTCCCTGGGGCAAAAAGGTTCAAATGGATACCTTTTGAGCCTGCAGGCTCCGCTTTGTCCTTCTCTTCTCTCCTCAGCGGTGTGGAGCTCTAACAATGCATGTCTGCTCCGCTAGGCTCCGCCTCCTGCCCCCCAAAAATAAGATATTTTATTTTCTAATTTTCATTCATATTATGCTTACTTTGCTTCCTTTACACTTCCTTTAGTACAGCTATTATTAAAAAAAAAAAAATGTTTACACTAAACTTTAAGATGCTTTAATAAGATATATTGTTAGAACATTGTTTCATGATGTCTCATTGTTAAAACTGCTTTCCCGGAGAGATGATTCACCAGTTTGTGTCTGCATACAGTGTGTGTATAAGAGGCTGATTCTTTTCGTATTATCAGATATTATGAATGGGTGACATTAACTGTACGACGTGTTCCATTCATCGAGGCTGGAGCTTGCACAAGTTCAACTGCAGGTTATGTTACATCAGCAAATGTGCATAGTAAGAAAGGAAAGTTTTCATAGGGAAGAGAGGCCGCAGTTTGTCGCGGGCAGGCCTTCTGACCCCTTTTATAACATGACAAAAGGAATATGTTCATAGCATTGGTACAGCAGCACACACATACGAGGCTTGTTCATTGCCTATGGAGTTTAATTCCCAAGCGGGAAGTGATAATGAACATCCAAATTCCTATTCGTTTGAATGAAACATGGTAATCCAGGACTGTTTAGACACTGAAGAAAAATTTGTTTTTTTCACGTTAGCAACATACTTTATTAAAGATACTTTTTTTTTTTCTTTTCAAACATGATTTGTTGAAATTTGTTTTGGAACATACAGTATAAGAATATGTCAATTAGGTAATTATACAATTAGTGTGTTGCACTAAACAGCAGTAGGAGTAACACAGGTAAATCAAGTTGCCCGCTCGGGGGCTGTCGCTGCACGAAATCGAGAAAGGCAACATGTGTCAGTCATCTGACAATGAACATCAAATAACTGGGCAAAACCCAAACAAGTTGGTACATAAGTGGGCATTTGAAGAATAAAAAAAAGGGGGGGGGGTATGAGGCAGTAAGAGATCAAGGGTCAAGGGTATAAAGGATATAAAGAGTGTAAAAAAAGGAGACAAAATACAATGGCCAATGGAACCCTCCTAGCTAGAGCTGGATCGATAACCTCAAAGGGGGAAAAGTAAGAAAAAAAGGGGGGACAGGAAGGGGTGGTTTCTTGGGTTAATAGGAATTAATAGAAGGGGAGGAAAGAGATAGGGGGTGAGGGACATATTGAGGATATAGAGGAAAGATAGACTATCGCAAGATCTCTCCGATGGGTGGACCCCCTCCAATCCCCCCATCCTCCTTGGAGGGGTGTTACAAATGGATCATAGACAAGGTCTATAGCTGAATCCCCCAAAAAGGAGGGGGTGTATAGAATCGAACATGGTGATCATTTACTTATCATTTTATTATTACTTTATCTGCATAATCTCATTATAAGCTAAAGCGGTATTAAACCCAAAAGAAAACATTTATCAGTGTTCATTTTGGCAGCAAATTTGGATTTAGTTTTAGTCTTATACCCCGTACACACGGTCGGACTTTGTTTGGACATTCCGACAACAAAATCCTAGGATTTTTTCCAACGGATGTTGGCTCAAACTTGTCTTGCATACACACGGTCACACAAAGTTGTCGGAAAATCCGATCATTCTGAACGCGGTGACGTAAAACACGTACGTCGGGACTATAAACGGGGCAGTGGCCAATAGCTTTCATCTCTTTATTTATTCTGAGCATGCGTGGCACTTTGTCCGTCGGATTTGTGTACACACGATCGGAATTTCCGACAACAGATTTTGTTGTCGGAAAATTTTATATCCTGCTCTCAAACTTTGTGTGTCGGAAAATCCGATGGAAAACGTGTGATGGAGCCTACACACGGTCGGAATTTCCGACAACAAGGTCCTATCACACATTTTGCATCGGAAAATCCGACCGTGTGTACGGGGCATAAGTCTTTTGACTAAAATGTAATTTTAATTTTAATCCCATTTTAGTCTTCTGCAATTTTTTTAGCTTTAGTCATATTTAGTCGACTAAATCTCCAGTACATTTTAGTAGACTAAAATAATTTTAGTCGTCTAAAATTGAATGGGTGTAGTTGAATTGTAATGCATTATTTAAGCATTTCTTTACAATTTCCAAACTCATTATATACTCCTGGAGTGAAAAATCTAATATGTTATTATTTAAAGTATTAGGGTTTGAACATGCACTACAGACGCAGGTTTAGTCGTTATATAACGTCTTTATTTAAGCATAACCAAGTTTAGTTACAAGGATATTGCTTTTTTGACAGAATTGTAATGTTAAAATAAAAAATAAAACTCTTTGCGTGATGTTGCCACCATGCAGTGCACATTTACATGAACTTTAACAGTTCAAGAAACTGAACAGAAGTTCTGTTCAGTTTCTTGAACTGTTAAAGTTCATGTATATGTGCACTGCATGGTGGCACTGGCATCATCATGCAAAGAGTTTTGGGGGTTTTAAAACACAACAAAACATTTCAGCTGCTACAAGCATAAAGCACAGGCACTGTCACTGGCAGTTTGGCACAGCATAATAAACCAATACTCAAGGGTAAAGAAAGTCCCGGAGCCAAAGAAAGGAGAGAAATAGGCGCAGGGACAGCATGACATGGCTGGACTGAACAGTGGCCGCCTTAAGATCAGGTTTCCCCTTTTAGAAAAGGGGAGGGGGCTGTGTGAGGGCGTCGCTCAGAGCTTGAGAAAGGAAAGGAGAGGGGGAAGTGACGTCAATCGTAAGAGCGGAGGAGGAAGCGATTAGACGCATCACCCTCACCGCTCTGTATCCTCCTCTCCTATCATCCTCTCACACACAGTGCTGCATCGCTACGATGGAGGGCTGATAGCCCAGCGCTGAGCGGCGGTCACCGCACAAGGTGCAGACTGGCTGTGAGCCCCTATGGCAACCAGGGAGGCAGTCGGCGGAGAGGCAATAGACGGGGGGCGGCGGCACCACGTGCGCGGCGGTCACGGCCGCCGGAAGTTTTCAGCCAGAACACGGGCGACAGTGGAGATCGGAGGTGGCAGCTACAAGCAGTAGGGAGTGAACCCCCCGAACCAGCGCACACCATGGTGCCAGAAGACAAGGTACGGGGGCGGAGCGGGACCTGGCCAGGGGGCAAGGGCGCGGCGGGGGGAGCCCAGCACAGCACATGGCTCTGCTCCCCCTGGCTCGTCGCAGACACACAGCACAGGTGGCCAGGGCTGCGGGGGGCAGATCTGGGTAGCCAGCCGGCCACAGTTTCACTCTGCACAGCGGAGGGTTCGAGAGGAGCACGGGGTTGTTGGGGAGCGACGTCGGAGGTCAGGGTCGAGGACCCAGCCAAGCAGTAAGCGCAGGGGCCCGTCACGGGGGACACCGAACACTCGGAAAACGGAGCGGTCCTGCAGGGATGCAGCCTACGGTCGGTAGGACGTAAGGACAGCAGCAGATCGGAGGGTGAAAGGTTCGGGTCGGAGTGTGACGAGGTTTAAGGACGTCCAGCAGCGGTGGTTCCAGGAGTGACGGCTGGTGGGCCCTTGCCTGGGCAGCCTGGTGAGGATGATTCTTACTTTATTTCTATTTTTTCTGATTGTCGTTTGGGGTTGGGTTAGTCTACCTGGGCTGTCAGGTTTGGGGGTAAGTGCGGGAGTTAAGTGGTAGGTAAAGCGTTTTTAGCGGGGCATATGAAGTAGTCCTGGGCAGACATGTGACACCAACACATGACACTCATACGGTAGGGGGCCCCCTCAGGGTGTAGGAGTTACAGCGACAACATAGGTAGTTTCCCGGTTTAGTGGACAGGCTCAGTATAGCCAGGGTAAGACAGGGGATGCAGCCAGAAAAAAAAAAAAAAAAGCAAGTTGGACAACGGGGATGTCGGTTGAGTCCTCGTGCCCAGCCGCGTGGCTACAAGCGTTTGCCATAGGGGAGAGAGTACTAAGGAAAAGACCCCGAACAAAGTTTGGCTCGATTAGTTTACCTGCAGGCTTGTAGTGATGCACACAAGATTCCTGGCGGTGTGGCTTGGCTTAGGCACAAGGCATAGTTTCGGCGACGGATGGCCGTCCGACTGTCCCTACACTGGGCCCATAAGGACGTCAGCCAGAGGATGAGGCTATTGCAGCGTCGCGGGCTACTAATCGGTTTTTTAGGCAAGGGTAAATTTGGTATAAACTGGCTAGTCCGACACGTGGGTTTAGGGGGTGTCTATTCCATTCACGGTTCGAGGGGTTTTTTTGGGAGGTAAGAACAGTAAGTGCAGTGGGGTCCGGTATTAAGAGGGTCTATGCCGGTGCATGGGAGTAGGATGTTTTCTTTCCTCAGTATACGCCCGGACCGAGCAGCGGTAACATTTTTGGGACGGGTTTTTTTGTCCTAACGGTTGATATACCTTGGCGTTTGCGAGGGTCCGACCCCAGGCGGTGAATTTCTAGGCCGCCTTGGTCATACAGAATCAATTTTGAAAACTGGGAAGGGGGTTGCTATGGGGCCCAGGGCACCTTTAGCAGGCCTTTCCGGGCAGGGTGGTCTTTCCACTGGTAGTGTTTTTCCCCAGAGAGAGCCCAACAAGTTTGGATTTATTCAACACCGGGCCGTTACAAAGGGGGGTCCGTCAGTGATTCCATTGCCCCTGAGGAAGGGGAGAGTACAAGTACACTTCTTTTATGCAGCGGGGGCATGCATGTGATGGTATAGGTAAGGGCCTTAGGTGGTCAAGTCAGGCAATTCATTGGCTTTTAGGATATTGCTGGTACATACGGTCAGCTTTCTGCTGGTGGGGGACATAGGGCAGGGGCACAGTAGGCGGATCTTTGACCGCCGACGGGTTGCTCCGGCTAGGTGCCGTTTTTTCGGTATGTTCAGTTCTTTCTAAGACAGGGCAGTACGGGAGCTTTCGGGTATCTAAGCGGGCATGCTTTACCTAGATCAGTTGGTATGTTTTGCCCGGCGGGTTCCAATATCTGTGCCGTCTTGTGGGGGACGGTATAACAGCTGGAGGTATGTTTCGGGGTTTCGTTAGCTATGGGGGATAACAGAGGTCCCCTCGAAAAACATTTCATTCCGGGAAATCGCAAAGGAGTCTATGGGTATGTGATGTGGCCGGCCAGGGACAAGCTAGAGAGGCTATAGGACGAGGTGCGGGGGGTTTTTTAGAGTCCGCAAGGTGCAAATTACGTCAGCTACTATAGGTGCTGGGGGAAACTGGGTGTTGTTTTCAACAGCATTACCCCCATGGGCAAGGTTTTATTGTACCGGCGGCAGCTACCGCAGGATCAGGGGCCTTCCACTCACTTTTGGAACATTACTAAGGTTACTAAAGGACCGCCGGGCTCAGCAGGCGGGTTTTTTGGATGACATGTCCCATCAGCGATGGTGACTTGGGAACTAGTCGCGCAGGCTGCACGGTCCACGGGGTTGTAGCCTTTTCAGGGGACCATGTAGCGCTGCGATGGGGCCATCAGCTTGTTTCGAGACTGGGTTTTGCAGAATCTGGTTTCGGGTGGAATTGTTCGAATTGTAGTGACTTTACAAATTTGGGGGGCATTCCTTTTGCAGCCAACAGGTCTTTTGTAACGAGGACTATCGGGGGGGTGGTACAGGTGGTTTTCTCTGCTGACCACGGCATACGGGCCGGGGGTCAGGCGTGTTGTGCCATTGGGTACTGCACTGCTTATAAGGGTTACATTCATTTACGCGGTGCACTTATTAGGGATTGATAACATTTTGGTTGTTGCTTGTCTCGTTTTTCAGTGGGATAGGTTTTGGGGTTTGTCGCCATAAGTGGGCCTGCTTTGGGAATGTATTAAGGAGGATTGACTGCCTATTGGTAAGGCAAATTATTATGATTACTTAAACGTTATACAGGACGGGTTTGCTTGCTTAACAGGTTTGGCATGTCCCCAGTAGGTCATTGTGCAGCACATGCAGTTTTCTATGGTATTATATGGTTTTAGCAGGGGATCTCGGCAGCTGCCATGTACCGCAGGTTGTCTGGTTTGTCCTTTCTCTTAAGTGGTTTGGGCTACGGTATCACACCAAAGGGTTTGTTAGGTATAAGACTAACGGTTATGGGCCCAGGGAGTTGAAGAGGGACGCCTTTGAGATATTATAGGTCTTGCATTGTGTTTTCTAAAGGTTTACAGCTCTCTGTATGCAAGGGCTTTATGGGGGGCAGCAGTTGCAATAGCACGCTTTTGTTGGGACGTTAGGCCTGTGGTCTTGTAGTCCTTTAGCACACATGTGGACAGATGTGTCCTTATCGAGGTTCAAGCGTGGAGCGGTCAGAATAGGGGGTCAGCAGCTGGGTATGACCCAAAAAAGAGTTTTTCTTTTATCGCCCCCTTTTTTGCATGGGGCAGCCACAGAGTAGCACGGGCGGGTCTGCTGTAGGAAGCAGCTTGGCACATTGGAGCATGGGACTCAGATAGGGAAGGGGTACATTCGCCCTCATTGTATGTGGTATTATGTTGCACATTTCCATGTGCTATTGGCATATGGCGTTGGTGATTGCTGTTTTTTATGTGGTTTGCGCTGTCATTTATTATTGTTCACGGGTCGCGAGTATGGCCAGTGGTAGATTTGTCATTCCTATGCTATGGGGGGTTCAGTAGAGCTGAGGTTCGGCTGTATGGCAGGCAGTCCAGTATCCTCTGGCTGCAGTTTGGTCAGGTGCAGCGTGGCCCTGGCAGGTGGTGAGACAGGTTTGGGGGATGTACACAGGTCCTCCCGTTTGTACTTTTCCCTGTATGTTTGCGGTTACGCGTGGGGTAAGCGGTATGGGATTCAGACTTATGAGGGACCTCATTCGTGGCGTAATAATGCAATGGTTTTACGTTTATTAGCGGCTTATCCAGGTATGGGTAATAATATGGTTTAACATGGTGGGGCTGGATGTCATTGCATTGGGCCCTGCCTAGTAAGAAGGTGGACCGGGCCCGCTTAAGGAGGTGAGCAGGCTTTCATAAAAGACGGGGGGTGGTCATACGCCTCTGTGAGCTGGTGCTGGATACATGTAGGTATCCGAGTAGGGTTGGGGTACATCTTATGGTGTGGGTTGTGTTTTTGTAGGCAATGTACCTTCAGGACGGCATTCAGCGAGGGCTGAGGGTGTGGGGGCGCACGCAAGGGTAAGGTGTTACCCCTTTCGTGCTGTGGCAGTGTTGTGTCGATGGAGAAGGAGAAGATAGAGGTTACATTTATGGAACATGTTGTACCCATCCATGGGATGAGGGTGGTTTCTGGTACCCATCCATGAAAGGATGGGGGTTGTTTCTGGTACCCATCCATAAAAGGATGGGGGTTGTTTCTGGTACCCATCCATAAAAGGATGGGGGTTGTTTCTGGTACCCATCCATAAAAGGATGGGGGTTGTTTCTGGTACCCATCCATGAAAGGATGGGAGTTGTTTCTGGTACCCATCCATGAAAGGATGGGAGTTGTTTTTGGTACCCATCCATAGAAGGATGGGAGTTGCGTCTGGTACCCATCCATGAAAAGGATGGGGGTTGTTGTTGGTACCCATCCATGAAAAGGATGGGGGTTGTTTATGGTACTTTCAGGTTACGAGGGGGTAACCTGGAAGGGTTAAAAAGGGTAGGTCACTGCGAAGGTTGGGTACTGCCTCCGAGTCAGGGGTTTCCGACTGGAGGCCTAAAGTTAAAAGAGGTTGTTCGCAGTGACCAATCTATGTTGTTTCCCGCTATGACATTAAAAAGTATATATTGAAGTTTAATGGTTATTTATGAAGATGTTATTTAATTTATGTTATAATTGGTTAATAAATAGGCCGTCAAGGCCATTTACTCCAAAACCTTGTCAAGTCATTTGTGAAGGGTTTGGAGGGGAGGGGAAGTTGTTGGGGAAAAAAGGTATCAGGAGACTGGGCTTAAGTCCTACATATGTCAAGAAAGTCCCGGAGCCAAAGAAAGGAGAGAAATAGGCGCAGGGACAGCATGACATGGCTGGACTGAACAGTGGCCGCCTTAAGATCAGGTTTCCCCTTTTAGAAAAGGGGAGGGGGCTGTGTGAGGGCGTCGCTCAGAGCTTGAGAAAGGAAAGGAGAGGGGGAAGTGACGTCAATCGTAAGAGCGGAGGAGGAATCGATTCCCACCCACCCGCCCTGGAGTTGCTTGGAAAGGGAGTAAAGGACAAGTCAGGATGACCGGCAGTGTTGGGTCGATGGAGAAGGAGAAGATAGAGGTTACATTTATGGAACATGTTGTACCCATCCATGGGATGAGGGTGGTTTCTGGTACCCATCCATGAAAGGATGGGGGTTGTTTCTGGTACCCATCCATAAAAGGATGGGGGTTGTTTCTGGTACCCATCCATAAAAGGATGGGGGTTGTTTCTGGTACCCATCCATAAAAGGATGGGGGTTGTTTCTGGTACCCATCCATGAAAGGATGGGAGTTGTTTCTGGTACCCATCCATGAAAGGATGGGAGTTGTTTTTGGTACCCATCCATAGAAGGATGGGAGTTGCGTCTGGTACCCATCCATGAAAAGGATGGGGGTTGTTGTTGGTACCCATCCATGAAAAGGATGGGGGTTGTTTATGGTACTTTCAGGTTACGAGGGGGTAACCTGGAAGGGTTAAAAAGGGTAGGTCACTGCGAAGGTTGGGTACTGCCTCCGAGTCAGGGGTTTCCGACTGGAGGCCTAAAGTTAAAAGAGGTTGTTCGCAGTGACCAATCTATGTTGTTTCCCGCTATGACATTAAAAAGTATATATTGAAGTTTAATGGTTATTTATGAAGATGTTATTTAGTTTATGTTATAATTGGTTAATAAATAGGCCGTCAAGGCCATTTACTCCAAAACCTTGTCAAGTCATTTGTGAAGGGTTTGGAGGGGAGGGGAAGTTGTTGGGGAAAAAAGGTATCAGGAGACTGGGCTTAAGTCCTACATATGTCATGCTTATTTCTACAATAAGAATCCGTTTACTGTCAGTTTATTATTTTAACAGTTCTAAATCTCATATACATTCAAAAAAAAGTGCACAGTCTACAATAATGCCATTAGTGTGTGGATTATAACAGTCACCACTTTTTATCAACTCCTCTCTCTCTCTCTCTCTCTCTCTCTCTCTCTCCCTCTCCCTCTCCCTCTCCCTCTCCCTCTCCCTCTCTCTCTCTCTCTCTCTCTCTCTCTCTCTCTCTCTCTCTCTCTCTCCCAGCATTCACAGTGACATTAGAAGTAAATACCACACTAAAAAGACTACTAGGGGCAGGACCCCGAGGTAAGGCTGCTCTTTTTGACAGTTACTGATCTAATTTTCTTTTTACTTTGATATTTACCCCTATTTTCAAATTTGCCAATGCTAAGAGAGAGAGGAGTTGATTAAAAGTGGTGGTTGTTATAGTTCCACATACCAATGGCATTTGTTGTTGTAGCCGGCGCATTTTTCCTGTGAATTAAAACTGACAATTAAAACTGTTTTTGAAAATATTGATTCTTCCTATCGCAATAAGCACAACCCATAAGTATTATGCATGCTTCTTATGTTAGAAATAGAAATACCTGGAGAATAAAACACTTCTATTTGTTTTAATTAATTTTAAGGAAAGCGCTTTGTGCCAACATGACGAACCTTGCTCTATTCCACCGGCCTCTGGTGACCTGTGACACTGAATACCCTCTCTGTGTGTGGGCCAATGTGGACTTTCATACGGCATACTTCTCTGCCCTTTTTTTTAAGCAGTTCCTGAATATTCTCATCCGCCACATCAACTAGGGTTTCACAGACAGTAGGGTTTACAAAACAAGCAGCTGCTGCAAGTGGCGAGAACACATCAGTTGGGTCTAAGAATAAATCAAAATGCTGGTTTACGTTCCCTTTCATTATCTGTGCAATTGTGGCAAGGTCTTGGTAGCTAGTGTTCTGTTCAAAGTCCTCAAGGTGGCTGAGTAGATCAAAGAGGGCAGGGACATGGACATGGTGTCACTCTGGAGGGTTTTAGTATGTCCTGCAAAAGGCAGCAGCAGTAGGTCATGCATAGATATGAGCTTTTGCCATTCACTGTAATGCTGCACAGTGCACTGGACAGTGGTCTGAGGAGGCTGTAATGCTGCACAGTGCACTGGACAGTGGTCTGAAGAGGCTGTAATGCTGCACAGTGCTCTGGACGGTGGTGTGAGGAGGCCTGTATTCCTGCACAGTGGTCTGAGGAGGCCTGTATTGCTCCACAGTTCTCTGAACGGTGGTCTGAGGAGGCCTGTAATGCTGCACAATGCTCTGGACGGTGGTCTGAGGAGGCTTGTAATGCTGCACAATGCTCTGGACAGTAGTCTGAGGAGGCCTGCAATGCTGCACAGTGGTCTGAGGAGGCCTGTAATGCTCCACAGTGCTCTGAAGGGTGGTCTGAGAAGGCCTGTATTGCTGCATAGTGGTCTGAGGAGGCCCGTAATGCTGCAGAGTGCTCTGGACAGTGGTCTTAGGAGGCATGTGAAGCTGCACAGTGCTCTGAATGGTGGTCTGAAGAGACCTGTAATGCTGCACAGTGATCTGGATGAAAGTGGTCAGAGGAAGCCTGTAATGCTGCAGTGCTGAATGGTGATCTCAAGTCTGACTGGGATGGCCTGTAATGCACAGTGCTCAGGATGTCGGTGGGCAGAGGAGGCCTGTAATGCACACACAGTGCTCTGAGTGGTAGTCACTCTGAGGGATGGCCTGTAATGCACAGTGCTCTGGATGCCGGTGGTCAGAGGAGGCCTGTAAGGCTGCACAATCCTGGATGGTGGACTCAGGTCTGAGGGATGGCATGTGATGCACAGTGCCCTGGATGCTGGTGGTCAGAGAGGAGGCCTGTTGTAATGCTGCACAGTGCTGGATGGTGGTCTCTGGTCTGAGGGGTGGCCATAATGCATAGTGCCCTGGATGCTGGCGGTCAGAGAAGGACTGTTGTAATGCTGCACAGTGCTGGATGGTGGTCTCAGGTCTGAGGAATGGCACGTAGGGATAAGCCAAACACATCACACCAGAACATGCAAACAGACAAAAAATGAGTGCGAACACCATTAAAGTCTATCGGACACAAATGTGAAAAATCAAAAGACTTCATTTTAAAGGCTTATATGCAAGTTATTGCCATAAAAAGTATATAGAAACCCGGATACTGCCCCAGGGGACATGTATCAATGCAAAAAAAAGTTTTTAAAACGGACGTTTTTTCAGGAGCAGTGATTTTAATAATGCTTAAAGTAAAACAATAAAATTGAAATATTCCTTTAAAAATCGTGCATGGAGTCCCCTTAGTCTGCCTGTAAAGTAGCGCATCTTTCCCATGTTTATAACAGTACCGCAGAAAAATTACATTTCTAAAGGAAAAAATGTCATTTAAAATTGCTCCTCCTTCGGGTCTGGTATGGATATTAAGGAAAATTTCACACCATTTTTTTTTTAAATGGCTTGGGGGTCCCCCCCAAAATCCATACCAGGCACTTTAGGTCTGGTAAGGATTTTAATGGGAACCCCGCGCGAAAATGTTAAAAAAAATGGCATGGGGGTCCCCCAAAATCCATACCAGACCCTTATCTGAGCATGCAACCTGGCAGGCCACAGGAAAAGGGGGGGACGAGAGAGTGCCCTCCTCTTGAACCGTACCAGGTCACATGCCCCTAACATGTGGAGGGTGCTTTGGGGTCACGTTGATGGAGACAAGGGCCTCATCCCCACAACACTTGCCCAATGGTTGTGGGGGTCTATGGGTAGGGGGCTTATTGGAATCTTCAACAAGGGCCCCCCCCCCCCCTATGTGAATGGGTATCGGGTACATTGTACCCTTACCCATTCATTAAAAATGTGTCAAAAGTTAAAAGAACAGTTTTTGACAATTCCTTTATTTAAAAAAATGTAAAAGATGTAAATCCATCATCAATCACGGTGCCGACAGTCCTGAGAAAAAAAACAAAAACAGAAAAACTCCGCCTCCATGGGAGGTGGCTTTTTGCTTCGACAGCTGTTATATAGCCAAGGACGGGGCCACCCGGTGATATAAACGGGTGACCCCACCCCCTCTGACATCACATGTTAAAGGGGCTTCTAGACTCCGATAATCCCCCCGCCCGCAGACCCCCACAACCACTGGGCAAGGGTTGTGGGTATGAGGCCCTTGTCCCCATCAACATGGGGTCAAGTGCTTTGGGGGTGACCCCAAAGCACCCTCCATATGTTAAAGGCATGTGGCCTGGTACAGTTCAGGAGGGGGCGCTCTCTCGTCCCCCCCCTTTTTCCTGCGGCCAGCCAGGTTACATGCTCGTATAAGGGTCTGGTATGGATTTTTGGGGCACCCCCACGACTTTTTTTTTTTTTGGCGCGAGGTTCCCCTTAAAATCCATACCAGACCTGAAGGGCCTGGTATGGATTTTGAGGGGGACCCCCACTGAATATCTAGTCTATGCTAAATGCAGAGTATATATATATATATATATATATATATACTAGACTATATATATACTAGACAGTGCCCTGGATGCTACTGCCGGTGGTCAGAGGGGGCCTGTAATGCTGCACAGTGCTGGATGGTGGTTGTCTGAGGGATGACCTTTAATGCACAGTGCCCTGGATGCCACTGCCAGTGGTCAGAGGAGGCCTGTAATGCTGCACAGTGCTCGATGGTGGTCTGAGGGATGGCCTGTAATGCTGCAGAGTGCTCTGGATGGTGAGGAGGTCTGTAATGCTGCAGAGTGCTCTGGATAGTGGTCTGAGGAGGCCTGTAAAGCTGAGTGCTCTGGACAGTGGTCTGGGGAGACCTGTAATGCTGCACAGTGTTCTGAATGGTGGTCTCAGGCAGGTCTGGCCTAGATGCCAGTTGTCAGAGGAGGCCTGTGCATTACTGCTCTGGACAGAGGAGGGGAGGCCTCAGGCCTGAGGCCTGTAATTGTAATGAACACAGTCACACTCACAGTGGGTGCTCTCTGCTCTGGATGGTGGTCGCCATCCTAACTCATGATTCGGGACCCGGGTGTGAGACTCTCGTCGGGAGGTTTTGGGAGGCCTGTAATGCACAGTGCTGCTGTGGGTGGTCGTCTGAGGACTCGGAGGCCTGTAATGCTGGCTGCACAGTGTAATTTGGGAACAGTGTTGCATGACCACGCAACTGACATTCAAAATGCGACAGCGCTGAAAATTGGCATGGGCAGGAAGGGGGTAAAAGTGCCCAGTAGACAAGTGGTTAAACTATTTGCCTTGTGAATGTCTCAACATTTGTACAGACATAACAAATAATAACTGTAATGTTCGTACTGTAATGTCAGTTTCTATTTGTTACCTTTTGCTGGACAAATGTAACATTCTAACCTAAGAGAAAAATAACCACAAGAACATTCAACTGTAAGACTAAAAGAATATTCGCCAATATAGAAAAAAGCCTAACACTATAGGCTAAGAACATTCAGCCAGCATGGGAAATAATATGAGGGAAACCTCAGCACTGTGTACAGTCTATGGAAATTCCTGTGTGAAACGAATAGGTGTTCAGCTTAGGGAAGCTCCAGCGGTATTAAGTAAGTGAATGTCCCCCACCTTTCCTGGCCAGCAGGACTGCACACCTGGATAAGGGCTTAGAATAGATTTTAGGGGAACCCACTTTTTTCCTACATTTCTGTGTGGGGACCCTAAGGGTCTGATGTGAAATTTGGCACGAACCCTGCCATTTCTTTTGTTGGTTCCCTCTAAAATATATACCACATCTGAAAGGCCTGGTATGAATTTTGGAGGGAGACCCACACTTTTTTTTTACACAACCGCTTTATTTACATTCAGCTGTCAGAAAGAATGACTGGCAGACAGATTAATGTGCTGGGCTGGTATAATTCAATGGTTGTTAGGATGCAGGCGGGTGCCAGCTCCATAACAACCAGGTGTCCTTAGCAGATAGCTGTCACATTTAGTAGTGGTAGCAACACCAGTGCTAAATGTTTCACTTTGCATAGGAATCTCCACATGCTGTACACAGTGCTGAGGTCCACCTCATATTATTTCTCCTGCTGGTCGAATGTTCTTAGCCTATAGTGCCAAGTTATTTTCTCTATTATGGTAGCCCATTTAAACAAATAGACCATGCCTGCTTTTCCGGGAAAAAAAGGTACATACACCTTTTCAAAAAAACGCGGCAGCAGGGAAATTGCATGATCTTTTTGACTGCGTCATTTCCCTGTGGTTCCCGCACCCGCAAACAAACTGCGGGCTGAGAGATGTATGGGGGTGCCAGTCAAAACATATGGCAGTCCCACACATCTCCTAAGAGCAGCGCGTTTTCACTGCAGGTTGCGGGTGCGGAAATCACTGCAATTCACTCGCAGCCACACGCATAGGTGAGGACCTAGTGTTACTCTTATTGTCAAATGAATTCTGTTTAAAGGAAGCTTAACCAGTAATCCTTTACTTTTACAATGTAACTATTTTGTTTTCTCTTTTTAGTACATATGCATTTTTCAATGTGTTATAGTGAACCTGAACCCAAAAAGAAGAAATCTGCAAAAACACACAGGAGGGCGCAGACACTTCATGCATTACCATAGATAAGTTTATTAAACCCACAAAGACAAGTGGATACTCACATGCCGATAAAAAACATCAAGCAAAACTGATATAATCCAACTGGGATGCAGTGAGCGTCGTCCTAGGACCAAATCATTGGATAGCTAACACGTTTCCTCCGAGCTGAAAGTATCTAGAAATGTTAATGGAGCCTAAGCAGTATTCAGAAATTTTTACTTTTTTTGTCTGGAATTTCTCCTAAAAAAATATTAGCGTGCTTCCTGGTATGTTAGGGTGCCTAGGCACTCCTGTGCCTACAGCCTCATTGCTTTAATATTTGCGGTACAGCTACCTCTGCCTGCTAATCTAAAGCGATTTGAAGTGAGATTTGTTTATTTCATTATTGCTCATTGTTTTCCTTGCTGGAGATGGAGCATACACACGGTCGGACTTTCCGACAACAAGCTCACATCCAACATTTGTTGTCGGAAAATCCTATCGTGTGTACAGGGCATTAGAGATTTGTTTGTTCAAGAAAAAATTCCCATTGTATTCTTTTCCTTTTCTCATCACTGAAGTCAAAAACAAACGTTGATTTGACCCCACTAATGATTAGAAGATCAAAAAAATATTTTTAAATTAAACATTTCTAATGAAATTCTACTAGTTTATAGCCAGCTTAAGCTCTGGGGGAAATCCCCTTGCAAATTGCAACTTCCCTTGCAAAGTATCTTTAGTAATCACTCTCACAAAGTGATAGCCTAGCATACAAAGCACATATTAAGAAAAACTAGGAAATAGGAAGAAGTTAAAGAAAAACTTGAGTAATTATCATCTTTGCAAACTTTTTGGGTTTAGCTTGGCTTGATTAAGTATCCATATGTGATGACTGGAGTGTCACTAGAGATGTTGAAAATCATTGTAATAGTCTGCACTACATATGGTGATAGTGATGATCTTCTGGGTGCTGCTCCAGCAGCTTCCCTTCTGAACTTTGAACACAGGGAGCTGCACAGTCGGCACTGCCACCATTTAAAAAAGGCCTTCTGTTTTGTTTTTTTTTTTTATGAATACAAGGCGTTCATGATTGGACAAGGTCAGGGCTGGCCCAAGACATTGTGCTGCCTGGGTCCAAGAATAAAATGCTACCCCCCCCCCCCCCAAAAAAAAATCACACCCACCAAAAGGCCCTCACATCCATTATTTTATACCATGATAAATAAAACTAAAATTAAATTTATCAGGAAGTCAGATTTACATGCAACAGCATTTTGTCTATATGCAAAATTATATGACACACCATTATGTTCAATTCCAAGGGGAGGGCTAGGGCAGTATTGGGGCAGGCTAGGGCAGTATGGGGGCAGGCTAGGGCAGTATAGGGGCAGGCTAGGGCAGTATAGGGGCAGGCTATGGCAGCATATAGACATGCTAGGGTAGTATATTGACAGGCTAGGGTAGTATATGGACAGGCTAGGGTAGTATATGGACAGGCTATGGTAGTATTAAGGCAGGCTGGGGTGGTATATAGAGAAGCTAGGGGTAGTATATAGACAGGCTAGGGTAGTATATGGACAGGCTATGGTAGTATATGGACAGGCTAGGGTAGTATATGGACAGGCTAGGGTAGTATATAGACAGGCTAGGGTAGTATATGGACAGGCTGGGGTAGTATATGGGCAGGCTAGGGTAGTATATAGACAAGCTAGGGCAGTATAGGGGCAGGCTAGAGTAGTATAGGGGCAGGCGGAGCGGCCCGGAGGCAGTTGTCATCATAACACACAAAACTGCTGGAAAAAAAATCTTGGTCGTCAATTTGCTGGGTAAATAGAAGAGAAAGAGAGAAGGCCATGGTTCAATTTACTGCCCCTCTCAAAGTGCTGCCTGGGTCCAATGGACCAACTGGGACCCATGGACACTCTTCAGTGAAATCTTCACCCCTGGTTCTCCAATCCACGCAATAACCTTCCTCTTCCACTACCCCTGGATATACCCTCTGTCTGGATAGCAGACTTAAAAGAGAAGTTCAGGATTTAAAAAAACAAACATTTATACTCAGCTAGGTGGATGCAGCATCTGTCCGGTGCTTTAGCCCTGTCAGCTGAATATGGTTCACAGGAGTGCAGAATGAAGTGCACTTATGCGATCACCAGGACAAGCTGGGCCAAAAGAGCTTTGTTTCTACTTCTCCTTTAAAAGAGAAGTATGGCCAAAGCTTTTTTGACCATACTGCTATTTTGTGTCACAGGAGTGCATTTAGTTCTGCTCTCCTGTGACCCAGAATCACAGATAACATTGCAGAGTGCTGCTGAGAGCCGCTCATGCCCCCTTTACAGCCTGGTACTCCAGTTAGTGCCGGAGGGGCAGAACAGAGTGCAGACTGACAGTCACTGCTCTGTGCTCAAAACAGACCTGACAACTGAGTGATCGGTGGTCACATGATCGCTCAGTTCTCAGGCTTAGAGCTGGCTGGGGCAAGCTTGCAACATCGGAAGGTAGGTAAATATGTATGTTTGTTTTTTTAAATACACACAGTTGATTTGATGGCGATAGATGTATGGCGGTATAGTCAATTGAAACACTTCATCAAGACTCTGCCACAGCCCATTAGATCGCCAGAAAATCTGCTTCCTTTGGAGAAAATCTGTGCAGACAAAGGGAAGAAGAAGGCGATCTCTAGGATCTATAGAGTACTAAATGATCGAACAGGGCCGGAGATACCGCCATACATCGAGAAGTGGGAGAGGGAATTGGGAGCACCAGTAAATAAGGCTGAGATTAGGCAATTACTGAGGCGGGTTCATGTTACTTCGGTCAATAACAATATAGTAGAGTTAAATTATAAGTGCCTAGCCCGATGGTACATCACCCCCGATAGGCACATAAATGTCAGAGCGAAAAATTACAATTATGCTGGCGAGGGTGTAAAGAAATAGGGACCATGGCCCATATTTGGTGGCATTGTCCTGAAATAAAAAAATACTGGGGGGAGATCAGGCAAATAACTAAAGAGATAACCAACATAGAGGTCCCTGACGACCCGTGGGGATGCCTATTCCATGGGATAAGAATGCCAACTAAGGAATATGTAAGAATGTTGCTCCCCCAACTTTTAGACGCGTCTAAAAGCCTTATACCCAGACATTGGCAGGAACCAGAAAGGCCCACTATGAAGAACTGGTGTAATAAAATAAATGAAATTCAAAACTTAGATTATCCAAGGTTCAGCGATGGAGAGGGAATTGAGGAATTTGAAGAGAAATGGTCGGAATGGGTTGATTACAAGCAAACAATAAGATTCACAGAAATAATGGGAGCATAGGTTATAAATCATAGCAGTGGAAGTATAAGATAGATATACATTGGGAGAGGAGGATCAGTGGAAAAGAATAGGATAGATTTGGAGCAAGAAAGGTAGATGGGGAGGGAGAGGGATAGAAGGGGGGGGGGGGGGGGGTCTGGGGTTGGGGGGGGGGGGTTGTGTTAAGAATGTATTAAGAATTTGTGTATATTGATGGTACAGCGAGGTTGCATTCACGCTATGTGGTATATTTTTTTGATACAGAAAAATCAATAAGGAAATTATAATAAAAAAAATAAATACACACAGTTCACCTATAAGGCCCCAAGCTTGGGCCTCTCTGTAGCAACACACCCTCCTCGGGAACACTCAGTAGCACAGATCCTCCCCAGGCAGAGCCTGGGAGGCAAGAAAGCTTCCATAGGGTTCCCCAATACTCCTCCCTTGCATCTACTACTGGCAATAAACCTCCAAGTGTTGGCCAAGGAGATATAAATATTCATAATTCATCCAGAACAGCAGGTGGAAGCAAACAATAAATTGAACTTAGGGGAGAACCTATAGAAAGCAGAACTTTCAATTCAGGTCTAGGCTGACTTTAGCCCAGCAGCACAAAATTTAGAATAGGGATCCTCCCGTTAAGGGAAGGGTCCTTACATACCTATTAAAAGATGAGCTGTGGACCTGAACTCAAAGACATTTGCTATATAATAGGTAGCATCTAGAAGTGTAATGCCCTGTACACACGGTCGGACATTGATCAGACATTCCGACAACAAAATCCATGGATTTTTTCTGACAGATGTTGGCTCAAACTTGTCTTGCATACACACAGTCACACAAAGTTGTCGGAAAATCCGATCGTTCTGAACGCGGTGACGTAAAACATGTACGTCAGGACTATAAACGGGGCAGTAGCCAATAGTTTTCATCTCTTAATTTATTCTGAGCATGCGTGGCACTTTGTGCGTCGGATTTGTGTACACACGATCGGAATTTAACCGATCGGATTTTGTTGTCGGAAAATTTTATAGCCTGCTCTCAAACTTTGTGTGTCGGAAATTCCTATGGAAAATGTGTGATGGAACCTACACACGGTCGGAATTTCTGACAACAAGGTCCTATCACACATTTTCCATCGGAAAATCCTATCGTGTGTACAGGGCATTAGGCTGGCCCTACATGGATTAAAATTTGATCCATGTATGCCTACTGTGTTTGAATAGAAGTCTTCACTGTATCTGTGGAAGGACCATTGTTGTTACCCAGACTGGACCTCAAACAAGTATGCCTTTGTTCATCTTCATTACATGTGAATTAATGGAGTTAATATTTACACAAGAAAGATAACATTGTTTTTGCTTCCTGTTCATCTCACAGAAAGTAACAGAAAGTAACAGTGACATGACTGGTGTAGTGCTGAGATGTTTGGTGCCCAGCTAAATAACCATACCAAAAACCACCCCCATTACATTTATTACTTTATTACTTTATTAAATCCGACCACCAAAATTGTATATAAAAATAACTTTTTATTAACATATATTTTAACCAACATAATTTTTAAGCAGAAAGAACATTTTCTATGTCTGAGGTTCCTGAAAGAAGGCCCCACTATCTCATCGGCTGACCACCATCACAGCATCCTGGCCCCTAGCCGTGATCCATTCAGCACAGGGAAAAAGAGGAACCTCCTTTTTGCACCTTCAGCTCGATGACGAATAGTCCATATTACCAATTAGGGAAAGGTACCCATGCCGAGATAGGTCCCAACCCGTACCACACCAGATAGTATATATCCATTTATACCATCTCTACCATCACGATTCCGACCTTCAGGAACCAGAGACCCCTGCCACAAACGCCCACCATTGATCCCTTACGCGTGGGCGACCCGCCACAGCCACAAGGCCCACTGGAGACCTTCCTGGAGCCCCAGGAACCACATATCTATGCCTACCGCTGGCAGGTGAACCCCCATTTCCACTCAAATAAATGCCATTTTCTCCTTCCAACTCCAGAGGCTGAGCCACCAACCCTCCATTCCTGACCACAAACTTGCCTTGTTAACCTTTATCCTCATTTTATCGATGCGTTCCACTGACCGGGTCCCCCACCATGTTGCCCTCCTGATGATATCCGACCAAATTATGACAAATATCTGGAAAGGCCAACCGAAGTCGTAGGAAATCCCACTTGACATCCCTGATCAGCTCCCTTAAAGCCCGAAGGCAAAGGTCGTTGCCCCCGGCATGTAACAATAACACATCCGGTGGCCTGTCCATGCGAGCATACCGTTGGATTTCTGGCATAACTCTAGACCAAGCATACCCGGGATACCGATCCACCGCACCCTGGCCTCTTCCCGGGAGAAACCCAACTGACGGCCCTCTAGCCTGACCAATGCTCTCCTTGCCCCCCAGTGCACATAGGAATGGCCCTCACACACCCGTCATGCAAGTACCCAGAAAAGACAGCCCATGGCACAAAAAACACACACATGACAAACACCATATAGGACCCCCCCCTACAGGAGGTGAGGGCAGACATATAACCTGAAACAATGAGATTCCCAGTGCCCAATCCGTTGTAGGATTTGATCACTCAAATCCCAGCGTGATGCCCCTGTTGCCGCCCCAATTCTGAAAGAATGGGACAAATAGTCTCCAACCGAGAACCCCCCCCCCCCCCATTTTCAAGCACTTTTTGAAGATCGCCATGAACTGATATCGCAACAATGGCAACCCAGTTTAATGAATCAACATGGGACCCCCACCGGAAGGCCGTAAAAAACCGACCACTCCCGTAGAACCTTGACTGGGCATACTGCCAAGGCAGGCACACTCCCCAATATGACCTTGATCCCTTTTCCCAACTGGTCCGTCTTGGACTTGCGGATCAGCAGCTTCAACGACTCACCCTGTAATGACACGTCCAAGACAATCAGCCCCCCACTTACTGATTTTGAGGGACTTACCAATTCACCCACTCTCAACGCCCCAAAAAACACCAATACGAAAGCCATCTTAAACAGCTGAATTTCGAAAGAAGAAAAACAAACCAGGGGTAACACCCCCACCAACGTTTCTAACATTCCCAATGTCACTGGATGCCTGGAATCAGGCTTCACCCACCCTTTTCTGTAACCACGCAATGCTTTTTTACGTACTATGAAAGCCTTAGTAATGTCCTTGACCCCCCCTAATTTAAAGAAGAACACTAGACCCGCCATTTTACAATTCAGGTTAGCTACCGACACCCCTTCCTCACAATTCCGACTTAAGAAATAAAGTAACGCATGTAGCCTGTCATCATTACCTGGACAGCCACCAATGCTACTCAACAGCTCGTACCACTCCCGCCAAACCCGTTCATACGACCGCCAGGTAGAGTCCGCAACCCACCGCCACACCAACGCCATCACGGTCCCAGCACCAGCTCCCATAGACAACTGGGGCACTGAACCCCTGCCTGCTCCGCCTCCAGGGCCAACTGCCGAAATCTGTAACACTGTAACCGAGAAAGTGCATCAGCCACGCAATTCTCAACAATGTTCAACAGGAGACAACGCAACACCAAATGTTGCAACAAACGCACCACAGGCAAAGATGCTGCAGACAGTGAATTGATCGCGTGCACCACACAAAAAATTATCACAATGAAAACGGACCCTCCGATCCCGAAACTCCGCACCCCAAAGCTTCACTGCCAACACTATGGGGAACCACTCTAACAACATCAAGTTCCTGATCAGCGCGGAATCCGCCAATTCTGCCGGCCACCTATCTGCACACCACCGCCTTTGAAAGTAAGCTGCAAACCCCACAGACCCGGCTGCGTCCGTGAACAGCTCCAGTTCTTCTTCCAGTACAGCAGGACCCAGCTAGAAGGACCTACCATTGTACTGTTCAAGAAAGATTGCCCATACTTTCAAATCGTCCATGTGCTCTCTCCCCAATCTTACAAAGTGATGCGGGGCTGTAACGCCGCCAGGCATCTGCAGAAAACCTTCCCCATCGGCATAATGCGGCACACACAGTTAAGTTTGCCCAACACTGACTGCAACTCCCGCAGATGAATCTTGGAACGGCACACCGCAGCCGCCACAACCTCCTTGAGATCCTCCAGTTTGTCGACCGGCAGTATCAATAATGATACCCAAGAATTTTAGCACTGTAGCAGGACCTTCCGCCTTCTCCTGTGCAAGCGGCACCCCGAAAACTTGAAAAACATGCTGCATAGTGGCTAACAAGATCGTACAGGTACGATCATTCGGGGGGACCTATAACCAAGAAATCATCTAAATAATGCACGATCGAGCAAAGGCCCGACAATTCCTTGACCATCCATTCCAGAAAGGAACTGAATAACTCAAAATATGAACAGGATGTAGCGCAACCCATTGGCAGGCATCTATCCACAAAAGACTCCCCACCCCAACAACAGCCCAACAAGCTCACACTATCTGGATGCACCGGCAGTAATCGAAAGGCCGATTCAATGTCGGTCTTAGCCATCAGTGCCCCCTTCCTGAATTTTTGCACCCACCGAACCGCTTCATCAAAGGAGGCATAAGAGACGGTGCAAAGAGCAGGATTAATCGCACATTCCCCGAACCACCCTTCGGGTGGGAAATGTGATGAATGTGCCTAAACTGATTTGGTTCCCGCTTAGGAACCACCCCCAATGGTGACACCACCAAATCCCCCACTGGCGGTACCGCGAACAGACCCGCCATTCTACCCAAAGCCACTTCTTTATGCAGTTTACTGGAAACCATACGTCGACCGTAGGTTGGCCGAGACGGGAGGAACCTCCTCCAATTCACAGTGAATCGAGAAGCCCTCCCTAAAGCCCAACCACAGCGTCCTCACCGCTCCCCTGTTCGGATACCTACTTAGGTACGGCGCCATTTTTTTCCACCTTCACCGGCGTCCTCCCTTTTTCCAGCATCACCCTGCTTTCTCCCTTTTTTAAAACATTTTGACAAGGGGTGGGCCCCGCCACAGCCTGAACACTCGTGTCGAAAACAGTATGACCCCCCAAACTTGCAAGTGCCCTCATTGTACTGCCAACAGAACCCCTTATGCTTACCGGCTGATGGTGAAGAGGCCTGGGCCCCCCCATGAAAGGGCTGTGGCCCTACCCTGGCTTGCGTCATGAGCCTCATCCACAAACCTATGTCCTTATGATCCCATCGCAACGATGGTCTCACTGCTTTCCGTTGCCTGTACTGCTCATCATAGCGCAGCCATGCAACCCCCCGTATACCCTCTGGGCCTCACTAATGGAATCGAGATAACAAAACAGGGCCGAACAATTTTCTGGTGCCTTTTCTCCAATGACACTGGCCAATATGTGAAACGCCTGCGACCAGTTCTGGAACGTGCGTGGAATAAGGCGATAATGCGGCTTCTCTTCCTCCTCTTTCTTACTCTCGTCCGGCTTAATCTAATCTAAATTAAACTTCTCAAGTGGCTCTCCCGTTCTTTTCCATTGTCCAGAGCAGGGGCGTTGCTAGGTCTACAAAAGATCTGGGGCTAGAGCCCATAGCAGCGTAGTAAAGAAAATCATACGCTTGGGCGGGCATACACATGTATATACAGTAATATACGTGTGTGTGTGTATATATATCCCCAGAGAGCCCCCCACTTACATCAGGGTCCCCAGAGAGCCCCCTTACATCAGGGTCCCCAGAGAGACCCCCTTACATCAGGGTCCCCAGAAAGCCCCCACTTACATCAGAGTCCTCAGAGAGCCTCCCCCTTTTCATCAGGGTACCCAGAGGGCCACCCCCACTTACATCAGGATTCCCAGAGAGCCCCCCTTACATTAGGGTCCCCAAAGAGCCTCCCCCTTAAATCTGGGTCCCTAGAGAGCCTCTGCCTTAAAATCAGGGTCCCCAGAGAGCCTCTCCCTTGCATCAGGGTCCCCAGAGAGCCCCCCACTTACATAAGGGTCCCCAGAGAGCCTCCCCTCCCCTTGGGGACCCCTGCAGAGACTCGGGGCTATTGGCCCCAGATTCAGGGCTATAGCCCCAAAAGCCACCCCCTAGCGATGCCCCTGGTCCAGAGGTACCCGGCAGGGCTGCCCTCTCTCACCGGCCTTGTTTGCCATAGCCATCGAACCAGTGGCGGAAGCCCTCCGCACCTCACCACACATTAAAGGACTTCGAATTGGCTGGCTGGAGGAGAGGGTGGCTCTGTACACGGACGACCTCCTCCTATTCCTTAGTGACACAGGACCATCGTTAGAAGGTGATCTGCGGGTGTTAAACTCGTTTGCCCCTATTACTGGACTAAAAGTGAACTGGCCTAAATCCCTCTTGTTTCCCATTGATCCAGCTGCTCGTGAGGGGGCCTCTCCAGACCTTCCGCTCATATGGGTGGAGCGGTTCCGTTACCTCGGAGTTGAAATTTCCAGGAAGGCCACTGATTACATTTCTCCAAATCTGTCCCCAGTGCTCCTGGAGGTCCGTGCAAAGCTGAAGGCGTGGGAGTCTCTACCCTTAACACTATTAGGCTGTATCAACCGAATTAAAATGAAGATATTGCCCAAATTTACATATCTTTTTAGAAACTCACCACAGTGGATTCCGCAATCCTTTTTCACCCAACTCAATATATTTTTCTCCACCTTTGTCTGGGGCCCTCAATCCCCAAGATACAGATGGACCATACTGATACGTCCTACCTCCCAAGGTGGACTAGCATTCCAAGATTTCCATAAATATTTCCTGACCGCCCAACTGGCCACTGCGTTGTGGTGGTTAGACCTAGATGTCACTAATTCAGCGGTGTTACTAGAGGCGGCTGTGATGCAGTCCCTCGAGGCTCTTAAATTCTTACTCTTCCGTGGTCCACGTGCCCCATATGCATTAACCCCTTCTATGATCACCACTCTGCGGGCGTGGAGAGCTGGCCTCAAACTCGAACGATACTCCACAGAAGCACATTCACCAAACAATCCACTTTGGTGAAATCCCAACCTAGCCCAAATATATACAGTTCCTGAACCTAATGCCTGGACTAAATTTAATATAAAATTACTCTCTCAGATAGTCAATAATAATTCATTGATTCCATTACCCCTGTTGCGCTCTAAATACAATATCCCAGAATCATATTTTTTAGGTATATTCAACTCTCCCATGCCTTCAGCTGCCAATTCTCCCACGCTAACCCCCAGCTCATGCAAGCCTCTCTTGAGGAGGTCCTGAGGCTGGACTGCGCCAACAAGCCAACCTCTTGGATATACTTACATCTTCTTAGAGTCTCACTTCCCGATTTGGATAAACTTAGGGCCTGTTGGCTTCAGGACGTCCCAGAACTTGATCAAGATGACCGTGATATCTGGGACTTTCCATTCCGGTCCCTGCTCTCCATCAGAGACCACCTGATACAATTTAAAGTAGTCCACCGAGCTTACCTTACTCCCTCTAGGTTACACAGAATAGACTCTAATCTCTCTCCAGGGTGTTGGAGATGCGGGGGGACCCCGGGGGACTTCATCCATATATTCTGGACCTGCCCAGTTATCACGGTGTTTTGGGAGGAGGTAATGTCTTGCATCCGCCTAATCAGCGCTATCCCCTTGCAGCCTTCCATATCTGTCTGTCTATTGGGTCTCGTGGAACAGTTGATTCGTAATGTTGCAGGACGCACGTTGGTGAGCCTTTTACTGTTCTACGCCAGAAAGAGCATCGCACTTCACTGGAGAAAGTCGGCCCCACCTGCAGTTGCCTTTTGGAGGCAGTTGGTGAACGAGAACCTACCCCTATACAGAGATACATATTTCAACAGAGGCTGCCCTCTGAAGTATCAGAAAGTATGGTCCAAATGGTTGGATAGCCCCCCTAATCTGAACCCCTATATAATTCTACATCCTTCACGAAGGTTCGTGGTCGTGAGCGGAACATTTCTCAGATCTTTTTCACTTCCTGCATGTAAGTGGGAGCGTGGGGTTGACGTCCGTGCCGTCTCTCCAATCTCCATCAGTGGGATCCACACCTCACTTGAACATAATGGTGACTGACGCTTAAATGTACTAAAAAGTTTTTGATGTTATACGCCTATGTTTCCAGGCAAAAGTCACTATTGTATCTTTATACTATGTTTTATACTACTCGTTTGAATGTGTCTTTAACACCAATAAAAAGATTTCTTAAAAAAAAGAAAACTTCTCGAGTGGCAGCAGTGAGAAAATCTCCACGTATTCACCCTTCCAGATTTTCTCCCTCACCTTAGCTTTCAGGTGAGGGCCCAGAGGTCCCTCGTAGCACACATAGACCTCGCAGTGAGCTGCATCCGCCAGCCGAATCCCATCCATGGTCGCTGACCCTGTTGCAGCGCCCCCATCCGTACTCACCTTGGAAACTGGAAGGGTGGAGGCTACCACCCCCGTACCCATCTGTTTTGCCCCGGCCACCACCGCTTGTATGTTACCTCTTCCACTTTCTATCCTGAATGGCAAGCTCCCCCCCCCCCCCCCCCTTTGTTCAATACATGTGCTCTAACTGGAGGCCCGCACCAATGTGCTACACACTATATGTCCCTACTTCCTGTGCACCGGACCAGCTGCCCCCAGTCATGCGGCCCCTCCTCTAAGGTTCCCTCTGCTCCGGGGCTGATCTCTGCATTTCTGGCAAAATCAACAGCTATTTTCTCTACTTGCTTAAAATGTTTTTAGCCTAAAAATATAAACATATACAGCCGTCACACTGACCATTTAGCTGAAGCCATGTTGTATGCTGATGTCTGTGCAGACAGTTAGTCTTGTCACCCCTTACTTTGCCATCTTCGTGCTAGTACTGTAATCATTGCAGGACTATTTAAGTGGTTGCTTGCCAAGCATTGTCCATGTCATTAGGATGGGACTCAGGCACTGCTAGAAGTATCCTTCCACACTGGAGAGCAGAAGATTGGAGAACACAGGACCAAAATATATTTTGGTCTTAGAAACCGCATTTCAAGAGAAAAAAAAAAATTAAAGATTGCTTGAAGCCAGTGATGGGTAACCATTATTTTCTTAGTACATAATATTTTGCTGGCTGCTACTGTTATTTTATATTTATTGGAAAGCAGAGTAAGATGAGAAAAGCACCAGGCCTGGTTTGTGCTGAAGGGTTTTATCAGCCATTATCCATAATACATTTTTCTGCATTAGATCCCATTTTAGGGTTGGCGGCAAGCGTCAGAGCTGTATGTATCATAATGGCTCTTGGAAAGTTGGGTCACAGGCTGGCATCTTATATCTATTGGACACTTCATCGATGGACAGAGAATAAGGTATGGAATAATAATGTAAAGTGTTTAGTAGCATAGTGTATTGTGTTACCTTATGCTTGTCAATGCTCTCTAAATGGTTATTTTCCATCACCTGTTTTTTCTCTGCTTTCCTCTGATCAGGATTTGAATATCATAAATTTATCTAAAGATGACCTTTCCCCAGAGGAAATTCAGGTTCTACAAAGGGGTCTCAATTTCTGCCCAACACACAATATCGACAAATTTGTGGTCAAAGATCTCCAAAGTAAGTTGTTACTTAAAACTATGTATGGTCCTAAAACTACTCCAGCAGACCAGCTCTCTCCTTTGGAGCAAGAAGCCATTAACAATTTAGTCATCCTTCTGGATGAAAATGAACCCATTGACCCAACTGATGAAACAAACTTGGATTCCCTCCCTTCGGAAACTTGTGTGACTCCAATTGAGAAATCTTCTCTAAAGAAAAAATATGATATTTATCCGGCTCCAAGCTCCAATCCCAACTTGGCAGCCTATCTCAAACTCACTACTAGGGATATTAAGGCTTTAAAGATAAAACCTCAGCAGGAAAACTTATCATCACCGGAAAGACAAGCCCTTACCAATCTCACAAATCAAATGGAAATTACAGTAAAACCATCCAGTGGTACTACTGTAATAATGGACAATGAACATTACATCAGAATGTGCATGAATATCCTTCGCAATTGCGATTGGTATCACCCCATACCTGCCACATATATCAAAAAATGTAGTGATAGTTTTTACGAGATGGTAGACCTTGCCTATCTTAACAATGTAATCCCCAAACACATCTGGGAGTTCATTCGAACTACATTCCCTGTTACCCCCATCTTTTATGCGCTACAAAAAGTTCACAAAAGTCAAAGCAACCCTTCAGGCAGACCGATCATATCGGGTAATGGCTGCCTAATGGAAAACATCAGTTGATATGTTGATGAATATTTAAGACCTTTTGTCTTGGCACTTCCCAGTTACATTATGCATTAATGCACCATGATAATCAGTCCATGATGTATCTCGTGAGTATTAATGTACCATGACAATCAGTATTCTCCATGATATGTACTCTTTCCCCCCTCCTCTCCTTTTTCCTTCCCCACTCTCCCCATTCCTTCCCCTTTTTTCTCCCCTCCCTTTTTCCCCCACCCTTCCTCTTTTTCTCCCCTTTCCCTCTCATTTGCCTTGCCTGGTAATCACTGTACAGCTTTACATTTTGCTCTTTTTGTGCTATTTAGTATATATATTTTGTATGATCTTTTATTGTTATGTTCATTCCGCAGAACTTTGTGGACTCCAGTCTTGCCATGTCCTGCACAATCGTCCTAATTGCTTGCCCATTGCCTCCATTCTCCAGTGATCCTCCACCCGGCGCGCCCAGGCCACTTGGTGCTTTGTACCTCGTGGCAAATGCTTTTCATTCTACGGGCCCCACTTTCTTTGGCGTTGGCAAGCATTGCAGCTTGCGGCGTTGCCTAGCAACCCTGTTGGCCCATGCTTCTTTCTTTGCAAATGGCCCCAGTGCACATCGGCGGGCGGATGACGCGGGGCGCAGCCATGCCTCCCTGTGGTTGCTGCGTGCACCACTAGCCCGGGGACCAGCTTGAAGCACACGCCGCACCCGTGTGACGTCATCACGTCACAACAGATGCCTCCACAGGGGACGCCGGCTCATACGCCACTCGTGTGCAGTGTCTGTAAGCCACATCGACCGGCTTCACTGATGGCTTTTTCCACCTCTAGTCATTTTTAGCTGCAGGTGGGGGCAGGTGTGTGTGGCAGTGATTGGCCACGCACACCTGTTGTGGACTATAAAATGAGTGCTTCAGCACTCCATACTCCGTCCATCTCCCACCTGTCTCGCTACATATATGCTGTGCGCTCCCTCTCTTGGGGGGCTAATTTGCATTGTTCCATCACCTTCCTGATCAGGTAACATTTGATTTCATTTAGGGATTTACTGCCCCCTTATTATTAATTTCTTGCTACCTGCATGCTCCATAGACATATCTTTTATCCCACTATTCCTAAATCTACCTTTCAATTTTCAATACCAGGTGTTTCATCTGCCTGGAGCCCAGGTTCACACTGAGCTGAGGGAGTGATGCGAGTTCAGCTGAGCTCGCGCATTTTCGCTCCCGCATGTCAGTCCCGATTTCGGCCGCGATTTCAGAGACATCTGTGCAGGTCTCTGCGCAGATGTCAATGTAAGTCGCGGCCCGAAACCGGAGTAGTACAGTAGCAGATTAGGATGGTGCAATTGCCGCCGATTTGACATGTCGGGTCGCATGTCGAATCGTACCAATGTGAACCAGGGCAGATAGTAATTCCAGCAGCGCTTCCCTTTTGCCTTTAGTTAGCATCTATAAGGACGGTATGTATTATATACTATGGTCCCTGCCTATGCATTTATATATACACCTACTCGCTGTATATATGTCAAAACAAAATATACAATAGCTCTTTGGTATATCTTGCTATACAGTATATACTCCTCTATACACTCATCCTTTCTTATGTTAAAATAGAGCATGGGGATTTCCTCTGTGTTATAAGAAACCCTCCCATGTATTGCCACAATGATTGGGGGATTGGCAGTGATAGGCCACACACCTGTTGTGGACTATAAAATGAGTGCTTTAGCACTCCATACTCCGTCCATCTCCCACTTGTCTGGCTACATCTATGCTGTGTGCTCCCTCTCCTGGAGGGCTAATTTGCAATGTTCCATAGCCTTTTGGATCAGTTAACATTTGGTTTCATTTAGGGCTTTACTGCCCCCTTATTATTCATTTCTTGCTGCCTGCATGCTCCATAGACATATCTTCTATCCCACTATTCTTAAATCTACCTTTTAAATTTCAATACCAAGTGTTTCATCTGCCTTGGATATTAATCCCAGCAGCATTTCCCTTTTGCCGTTAGCAGCATTCATATGGACGGTATATATTATATACTATGGTCCCTGCCTATGCATTTATATATACACCTACTCACTGTATATATGTCAAAATAAAATATATAAAAACTCTCTGGTATATCTTGCTGTATATACGCCTCTATACACTCATCCTTTCTTATGTTTAAATAGAGCATGAGGATTTCCTCAGTGTTATAGGAAGCCCTCTCCAGTACCTGTGTGTGCACCTTGTGGTTGTGCTTCACTCTATGCTGGTCTCGCTGGTTGCTTACTGCTGTTTCCATCTGGAGGCCTCTGGATGTGCCAATCGGATCGTTGTTGGGACAGGGCTGTCTGGTTTTTACAAAATCACTCTGTGGCTGTGACATGTACTTGCATTTATTTTGTCAACATGTAAGTGTGCCTCTATATTTTCTTCATATACCTGTACTCAGATATGTTTTTAATAACTAATGGCTGTATATTCTGTTTTTCTGTACATGTTATTTATTACCATTTTTTTTGTCTGCTTTTAAAGATAGAAACAAAATTGCTTTATACACCCCTGAAGAAGGAGTTTCCTGAAACGTGTCGGGTGTGGTCCATGCGACTTGCCGTGGAGACCCTATCATGGCAGTCCCTGGACCTCTCTAGAGTTTTTTTCTTCTGTTTTTCACCATATCTATGCAATTCAGATGTCTATAGCCACCTATTGATTCAAATCTGAATTATTAATATTTCAATAAATTTTGTATACTCCTTTTACATACTCTTTGTGTACTACTATTTGGGCCATTAAAGTCCCAAAAGGGGGAGTTCCTTCTCCACTCTAAATGGTTATTTTAACCCAAAGTTACATTTTTGATATATGTTTTTATGGTAGGCTGGGTTAAATCCTGGCTTCTAATACATCTTGGGTTCTCCAACTATTCTTCTCCCTGCCATAGTTCCTCCTTTACATGCTTTACCTGGGAGTTTTGGATGTTTCCTGAAAAATACTCCTTGTTCCAAAATTTGTGTTGCATTCTCTATCCTATAAAATCCGATCCAACAGTGACTCTGTCATAATGGCTACCGCAGGCATGCAGACAAAGGAACCCAAGAAGAGAGAACTCCCCAATAAAATCATTGGAGATATAGCAAAATATCAAGTTTTTGAACTCTGCAGCACCTACCAAGAACTCAAATATAAGTTTTGGGGTGAACTGACCTTCTAATCAATTGTGCCTGGAAAACGTTATATGGGAAAACTATTTTAATGGCTCTCAGCAGACTTTGCACCGTTGATCATGCTGGTAAACTTCTACAAGACAAAGAGAAGGCTATTAGGAGCACGTAAGACATAACTACAACGGAATGGGTTAAGACTACCTGACATGGTCAAAACAAAGTGTTCCTCTGCTTAATGCTCAGGACTTGTTGCTGTAATAAAAGAAACGTCTCTGTGGATATTACTAATTTATCATTGCACAAAAGTAAAATTATGAACTCTCAATATTTAATGCTGTGTCACGATATTAATAAAATATTAAGATTGCACCTCACATCATTTTTAAAACAACAATATTGTTATGTTTAATATTTAACAATTAAAACAAAATTTGATTTTTGGACTAGGTATATAAGAAAGGTCCCCAAAGAATTCTCAGGTTCACTCCTGTTCCTTGAGAAAACTTGTTAAATTCTTGTGTCTTAAGCGGCAGCGGAGTGCAGAGCATACCGTATATTACAGGGAAGACAGATAGAGTCATATTCTCAGCCAGTGGCATGTATGACTGTGGAAGTTCTTCTCATAGGTTCAAGGGGTATCTTGATGTGCCATAGTAAGTATAATAACAGTTCAAACTGCTAGTAAATAATAAATTATATCAAAATTGAATTAAGAATGTATGTTGTCAATTAATTAAAAGCATAAGCGATTTGTTCTGAGACCATTTATACATATTTAAAGAGACATGAGCAATAAATGTTCAAATAAAGCAGTGATCCCCAACATTTTTTGCATCAGAGAGCGGTTTTGTGGCAGCCAATCTTTCCAGGGACCGGGGCTGTTCGTGGGGGTGGAGCCAATCTTTCCAGGGACCGGGGGCTGTTCGTGGGGTTGGTTGGTGGCAGAATATTCACAGAGGCGGTCCTAAACCCCCCTTCACACCACAACCCCCTTTACAGCACAGTCCACCCTTTATATTAGAGTCGTCCCCCTTTACATTACAGTTCCCCCTTTACAGTGCAGTCACTTTTACATCACAGTGCCCCTTTACAGTGCAGTCCCCTTTACCTTATTAGAATGAAGGCATCACTGTAAATGAGGGGGAGGGGCTGTGTTGGGAAGGTAAAAGGGGCACTGTGATGTAAAGAGGACTATGCTGTAATGTAAAGGGGACTGTGATGTGAAGGGGAATGCACTGTAAAGGAGCACTGTGATATAAAGGGGACTGCATTATAAAGGGGCACTCTGTAATCTTTAACGTGCCCCCTTACAGTGCAGTCCCCTTTTTAGCACAGTTCCCCTTTTTAGCCCCCCCCAATCACAGTGCCCCTTTGCAGTCATGCCCCCCCCCCCCCCTTTTCTCTTTAATCATAGTGACCCCTTGTACTTTCTGCCTCCCCTGCACAGTCCTATCTTCAACAGGGCAGGGTCAGGATTCAGCCTGTGTCTCCTCTCCCAGCTCTCCCACCCCACCCCACCGATGATGTCATTCTATTAGCAGGGAAGGGGCCGAAGGGAGTTGCAGATCTGGATGGAGGGTGCAAGCTGCCCGACTTATCTAATTAATAAGCTTGGCTCTTCCCACCCCCTGCTCTGCTGATAGAATGACATTGTCAACGGGGCAGGAGAGCCAGGAGAGGACACACAGACATGACCGCATAGCGGGAGGGGAGCTGCGACTACGATCTGTGATAGTCCTGTCCGGACTGCAGTTGCTGCTTACCTCCCGCTAGGCGGCCCGATCACCAACAACCCACAGACTGGTAATGGTCCGTGGGCCCAGAGTTTGATACCCCTGATATAAAGCGGCACTTGATGCAAGATAAGCCACCCCATAAGGTTACATACTGTAGTTAAAATGGACCTTTCAAATCCAATACTTAACCTACTCTAAATTTATGGGTAAATTTAATAAATGATATCACGCTCATGGAGGAGAAGCAGGCTAGGGAATTGGACGCATGGGAAAACCACAATAAATTGTGGTACCCTTGGCTTCATTTTTCGACTTCGGATAAATTACAAGGAAGACTTTCCACCTAACCAAAATGGGATTTATAACAATATCTCCACCTCCTCTTTTACCTTATGCCACTTCTTATTCATCATGGCACCATCTGCTCAAAAGAAACTCATTGCTTTTTTTTTGTTTTTTTAGATGTCTGTGGTTAGCATTGCGTCACCTGAGTTTAAACATTATTCCGTGCTAACCCCCCCCCCCCCCCCCCTTTTTTTTTTTTTTCTTCTTTACTCTTTTCTATATCTCCTTCTTTTTACCTTTCTATCCCTCTCAATGATAATATGTACAATGTACACATGTTATAGCCTATTGTAACATGGGGCCTCTGAAGGGCCCTTCCTTTTGTTTTGCCTCTGTATGATTTTGATGAAGGATACACCCTTCACTTCCCTTCCCTTCTTTTATTCTGTACTCACATTCGCTTTGATACCTTGCCTTTTTATATGCTAGAAAATTACCAATAAAAATATATTCAACCTAAAATGGACCTTTCAGTAACTTTACAAATCTACATGAATAAATTTCTGATCCTAACATGTCACGGTATACAGTAACATTTTTCAATAAACCCTTACCTGTTAGTAGTACTTGAACTGCAACCAGGTGAGGTTAATGCCGTGTACACACGGGCGGACTTTTCGACTGGACTGGTCCGACGGGACGAATCCGTCGGACAATCCGACCGTGTGTGGGCTTCATCGGACTCATCGGACTCATTGCAGCGGACTTTTTCGGTCGAAAATCTGACGGACTTTAGATTTGGAACATGTTTCAAATCTTTCCGACAGACTCGAGTCCGGTTGAAAAATCCGCTCGTCTGTAGCTAGTCCGACAGATGAAAACCGATGCTAGGGCAGCTATTGGCTACTGGCTATGAACTTCCTTATTTTAGTCCGGTGTATGTCATCACATACGAATCCGTTGGACTTTGGTGTGATCATGTGTAGGCACGTCTGTTCGTTTGAAAGTCCATCGGAAGTCCGTCAAAAGTCCGTCGGAAAGACCGTCGGACCTTTGATGCCGAAAAGCCCACCTGTGTGTACACGGCATAAGATGAGATTGCTGTAGGCAGAAAGAAGCATTTCTTCACTTTGCTCCCCCTGATGACTAGCCTGCAACATTGAAACTTTGGAGCAAATCACAAGGTGAAAGGCAGCAGCAGGGCCTATCTGTGTTTTACTTTTTAAAACAAAACCAAGACCACAGGCACCACCTGTATGATTGTGTAATCTCTGAGCTGCCATCTTAGTCTGGGATGTAGTTGCTGACCTTTGATGATGCCTAAACAAAGATGGTGTTGTCCTACTGGAAAACAAAAACAGTTCTGTGATCTATTATGTGAGGCTATACAAATCTGGAAGTGTTACACTTACACATTGCTTAGCATACATGCATTTAACATGAATAAATATATAAGATGCTAGGTCCACTTCAAGGTGGAACTATTTTGCATAGAGCACAACAATAAAACCATCCTGCCCCACTATGTCCAATACATATAAAAAAAATCTATCTGGAGTTCCACTGTTAAGGCAAGAAGATCTGTGGTACATAAGGTGGGAGGACACAATCTGGGGACTACTCCAACATCACCACCAAAATCAGAAACTTGACCATCTAGCATCTACCCCAACATAATCACAGAACTCTGCAAATTGACCAGCTATAATCTACCCCAGCATGACCACCAAAATGTGGAAACATTTAATTTGTGTTATAGCTCCTGCTCCTTTAGCCTCTTCCTATAAGGGTCCCATCCACCCTGACGCCCGGTACAAATTCTGCTAGTACAAAGTCTGTAAACTGACCATCCAGCATCTACCCTTACATGACTACCAAAGTCTACTAGGGCGTACACACGGTCGGACTTTGTTCGGACATTCAGACAACAAAGTCCTAGGATTTTTTCCGACGGATGTTGGCTCAAACTTGTCTTGCATACACACGGTCACACAAAGTTGTCGGAAAATCCGATCATTCTGAACGCGATGATGTAAAACACGTACGTCGGGACTATAAACGGGCCAGTGGCCAATAGCTTTCATCTCTTTATTTATTCTGAGCATGCGTGGCACTTTGTCCGTCGGATTTGTGTACACACGATCGGAATTTCCGACAACGGATTTTGTTGTTGGAAAATTTTATCTCCTGCTCTCCAACTTTGTGTGTCGGAAAATCCGATGGAGAATGTCCGATGGAGCCCACACACGGTCGGAATTTCCGACAACACGCTCCGATCGGACATTTTCCATCGGAAAATCCGACCGTGTGTACGGGGCATAAAACTTGTGGAAACATTTAGTCTGCGCTATGGCTCCTTTAGTTGCTCCCTATACAGGTTTTTAGTAGCCTAGCTGAAATAATCATGGCCAACCTGAATGCTCCTGTATAAATGCTGCTAGTACAACATCCATAAATTGACTATCCGGCATCTACCTTAACATTACCACTAAAGTCTACAACTTGTGGAAACATTTAGTCCACCCCATGGCTCCTCTAGCCTCTCCCAATACAGGCTATAAGTAGTCTTACTAAGAGAGAGTCCGAGCCACCCTGAATACTTCCGTACAATAGTTGCTAGTACATTACCTACAAAATACAAAATTATTACCAATAAAAGAACACACTGGCTACATGTACACCCATGAAGCACCTATATGTAGAGATAAAATACCTACTGAAAATACCCAAGCCAGATTCTAACTAGCTGTCACGCACAGTGAGGCACAACTTACAACAACCTCAGTGGGCTGTGTGCATTCAGGGACTACTGAAAACAGTTATGTTCCTGCAGTCATTGGTGTAAGCACAATTTGACCACCCTAAGGCCAGGATAGGAAAAAACAATGGAGAACAGAGAGAGAGAAAGGCCGCAACTGCCTTATCGGAAAGAACTATAATGATCGGGACTGGTTTTCCAACCTGTCTGACAGCTCATTCCCTCTAACATCAGCCAGTGTCATTAGTAAAGACCCACAGGTATGAGATTGTCATCTGATCCGGTTGCTTGTCAAGGAATTTTTAAAGACTGTGAGCTTTTTTTTTTTACTAAAACTGGAGAGTGAAATATCTGGTGCAGCTCTGCATAGAAACCAATCAAGAAGCTGAAATTAGAAGCTGATTGGCTACCATGCACAGCTGCACCAGATTTTGGGTGCACTTGTGTTAGTAAATCTCCCCCACAGTCTGTCCATCCATAACCTATACATGCACATTGGAAACTCAAATGCCAAGATTTCCCCTTTGGATTTACTAGAGTCAGATTTCTTGCTGCAAGTCACCACAAACAGTTGTGCTTGCAAACACTTTGATGAATGGAGGGTCACAATTTTCTACTTTGTGTAACTCGTAATAGCAGTCATTCCATTGAGGAGCTGTTTCGCGGTTTGACACTGAACTGCTCTCTGTATTCTATAGTTCTGCCGTCACTGAAGACAACATAAGATGCATACTCACTGCATACTCATCATGATGAATACAATGGTTGCACAGCCCATAGGAAGAAAACACCTCTGATTTTAATTACAGCCTTATTGAAAAGGTAAGGTGAAAACACCCTCAGGGGAGGGATTAATGGAGACATTTTAAACTTCTTAAATGATGATATTTATCTCAATAACATGTCAGTCATTCCGAGAACAAGCCTCAAATCATGTCCTCGGTTTAAAGTATTTGACTCATTAACTCTGTTGACTGTAATTACTGGAGAACGAGTGTGAGGATGGCCGGGTTACTGTCTAGATAAGTGGTGGGCAACTTGGTAAATATAAAGGACCTCACAGTAACACGTGTACTTTAACTATAGATAGATGATATAGCTCAAAGTAATAGTTATTTTATACTAAAAACCGCCATTCCCAGAACTATTTTAACACAGCACTTGGAACTTAAAGTGACACCAAACAACATCCTTTTCCTCCAAAAATAATCCACACACATCCACTAAATAAAAAAGAACTTACCTGTGACTGAGCACCACAAATTGAAAACACTAGTTCATTTTTTTGCTATATTTAACCACTTCAGCCCCGGAAGGATTTACCCCCTTCCTGACCAGAGCACTTTTTACAATTCGGCACTGCGTCGCTTTAACTGCTAATTGCGCGGTCATGCAATGCTCTACCCAAACAAAATTTGCGTCCTTTTCTTCCCACAAATAGAGATTTCTTTTGATGGTATTTGATCACCTCTGCCGTTTTTATTTTTGCGCTATAAACGGAAAAAGACTGAAAATTTTGAAAAAAAATGATATTTTCTACTTTTTGTTATAAAAAAAATCCAATAAACTCAATTTTAGTCATACATTTAGGCCAAAATGTATTCGGCCACATGTCTTTGGTAAAAAAAATGTCAATGAGCGTATATTTATTGGTTTGCGCAAAAGTTATAGCGTCTACAAACTAGGGTACATTTTCTGGAATTTACACAGCTTTTAGTTTATGACTGCCTATGTCATTTCTTGAGGTGCTAAAATGGCAGGGCAGTACAAAACCCCCCCAAATGACCCCATTTTGGAAAGTAGACACCCCAAGGAAATTTCTGAGAGGCATGTTGAGCCCATTGAATATTTATTTTTTTTGTCCCAAGTGATTGAATAATGACAAAAAAAAAAAAAAATTTACAAAAAGTTGTCACTAAATGATATATTGCTCACACAGGCCATGGGCATATGTGGAATTGCACCCCAAAATACATTCAGCTGCTTCTCCTGAGTACGGGGATACCACATGTGTGGCACTTTTTGGGAGCCTAGCCGCGTACGGGGCCCCGAAAACCCAGCACCACCTTCAGGATTTCTAAGGGCATACATTTTTGATTTTACTCCTCACTACCTATCACAGTTTTGAAGGCCATAAAATGCCAAGATGGCACAAACCCCCCCCAAATGACCCCATTTTGGAAAGTAGACACCCCAAGCTATTTGCTGAGAGGCATGGTGAGTATTTTGCAGCTCTCATTTGTTTTTGAAAATGAAGAAAGACCAGAAAAAAAAATTTTTTTTTTCTTTTTTCAATTTTCAAAACTTTGTGACAAAAAGTGAGGTCTGCAAAATACTCACTATACCTCTCAGCAAATAGCTTGGGGTGTCTACTTTCCAAAATGGGGTCATTTGGGGGGGGTTTGTGCCACCTGGGCATTCCATGGCCTCCGAAACTGTGATAGGCAGTGAAGAGTGAAATCAAAAATTTACGGCCTTAGAAAGCCTGAAGGCGGTGCTTGGTTTTCGGGGTCCTGTGCGCGGCTAGGCTCCCAAAAAGTCCCACACATGTGGTATCCCCGTACTCAGGAGAAGCGACAGAATTTATTTTGGGGTGTAATTTCACATATTCCCATGGCATGTTTGAGCAATATAACATTTAGTGACAACTTTGTGCAAAAAAAAAAAAAAAAAAAATTTGTCTCTTTCCCGCTACTTGTGTCGCAATATAAAATATTCCATGGACTCGACATGCCTCTCAGCAAATAGCTTGGGGTGTCTACTTTCCAAAATGGGGTCATTTGGGGGGGGTTTGAACTGTCCTGGCATTTTATGCACAACATTTAGAAGCTTATGTCACACATCACCCACTCTTCTAACCACTTGAAGACAAAGCCCTTTCTGACACTTTTTGATTACATGAAAAAATTATTTTTTTTTGCATGAAAATTACTTTGAACCCCCAAACATTATATATTATTTTAAAGCAAATGCCCTACAGATTAAAATGGTGGGTGTTTCATTTTTTTTTTTTCACACAGTATTTGCGCAGCGATTTTCAAACGCATTTTTTGGGGAAAAAACACACTTTTTTAAATTTTAATGCACTAAAACACACTATATTGCCCAAATGTTTGATGAAATAAAAAAGATGATCTTAGGCCGAGTACATGGATACCAAACATGACATGCTTTAAAATTGCGCACAAACGTGCAGTGGCAACAAAATTAATACATTTTTAAAAGCCTTTAAAAGCCTTTACAGGTTACCACTTTAGATTTACAGAGGAGGTCTACTGCTAAAATTACTGCCCTCGATCTGACCTTCGCGGTGATATCTCACATGCATGGTGCAATTGCTGTTTACATTTGACGCCAGACCGCCGCTTGCGTTCGCCTTAGCGCGAGAGCAGGGGGGACAGGGGTGCTTTTTATTTATTTATTTTTTTCTTTATTATTTTTTTGCTTTTTTATCTTATTTTTAAACTGTTCCTTTCATTTTTTTTTTTTTTAAATCATTTTTATTGTTATCTCAGGGAATGTAAATATCCCCTATGATAGCAATAGGTAGTGACAGGTACTCTTTTTTGAAAAAATTGGGGTCTATTAGACCCTAGATCTCTCCTCTGCCCTCAAAGCATCTGACCACACCAAGATCGGTGTGATAAAATGCTTCCCCAATTTCCCAATGGCGCTGTTTACATCCGGCGAAATCTAAGTCATAAAATGCTCGTAGCTTCCGGTTTCTTAGGCCATAGAGATGTTTGGAGCCACTCTGGTCTCTGATCAGCTCTATGGTCAGCTGTCTGAATCACCGGCTGCATTCTCAGGTTCCCTGTTGAGACAGGAGAGCCAGAGAAAAACACGGAAGACGGTGGGGGGGGGGCATTCCCTCCCACTGCTTGTAAAAGCAGTCTAGAGGCTAATTAGCCGCTAGGATTGCTTTTACATGAAAGCCGACCGCTGGCTAAAAAGAATGATACCAAGATGATACCTAAACCTGCAGGCATCATTTTGGTATAACCACTCAAAGTCGTGAATGGCGTACCTGAAGACAAAAAAATGGTTAACAATAAAGCACAGTAAACGGTAAAGTATAAAAAATTGCATACCTGAAAAGCAAACATGATAAAACATAATAACAATAAAACATTGCAGAATAGAATACAGTAAAAAAGAGCAGAACAATAGAGAGAGAATAGAGAGAGAGAGAACAATAAAACGACAACAATTTTTTTTATTTTTGTTTGTGTTTTTTTTTTTTTTACACTTTTTTTTTGTAACTGTAACTTTTATAACTGTAACCGGTTCCAGGTTCGGGTCTCTCAAAATGCGATGGCATCTTGGGAGACCCTGTGAAAGTGTGCCTAGTCTGTGCAATGCTGTACCCTACGCTAATACTCAACTAGTGAATGGTAGCATTCAAAACATTCACCAATGCAAAGACCAGGATTGTCAGGACAGGAGGGACAATAATAGCGGGTGTCACGCCTATATCCGTGCTTGCTGCAGACACAACATCTTTTTGGGGGGGGGGGTCGTTGGGTAGGGGTACTCGGGAGGACATAAAGAAAATGCTTCTCATGCAGCCGACTGCATTTGGTTGGGGATGTGAATGGGGGAAGTATGGGCGCTGCAGAAGCGGTGGGTTCCCAATTAGGATTGGCGAATGCAGCAGGAAGGGCACTATGGGCACGACGGGCCTGTGTTTGTCTTTTTGGTGGCAGCGGGACACTACTTGTGCTTGCCACCTCACCAGCTTGAACTGCACTTATGGGCCGGGTGGGCCGGGCGGAGGGGCAAAACGCAGGTGCTAGCAGGTATCTGGGCTGATCCCGCTAACACTGCGTTTTTGGGAACCCTAAACTGCTGGGGACGCTAGTATAGATCTGATCGGATCAGATATTGATGCGTTCAGATACTATACCACTAAGGGAGGTGTACGGTGCGTGTACGGTGCGTGTGTGGGTGTTCGCGGTACTGGCGCTAATCTGACGCTGCCTAGGGCGACGCATATCACCGACGGGCGATCAGGGGGCTAAACCTTTTTTCGGTAATAAACGGCGGGTGCCCTGACACTATAAAAAATAAACAAACTAACCAGCGTCACCCGTAACGGTTATACGGTGATCAGTGGTGAAAGGGTTAACTAGGGGGCCATCAAGGGGTTAAAACATTTATTAGATAGTATATGGGGGTCCCTGTCGCTATAAAACACTGACGGCGAACCTAAATATTTACGTCCCTAACTAGCGTCACCAGCGACACTAATACAGCGATCAGAAAAATGATCGCTTAGCGACACTGGCGACAGGGGGTGATCAAGGGGTTAAAACTTTATTAGGGGGAGTACGGGGGGTACCCTAGACCTACAGGGGGCTAAACCTTTATTCGGTAATAAACGGCGGGTGCCCTGACACTATAAAAAATAAACGAACTAACCAGCGTCACCCGTAACGGTTATATGGTGATCAGTGGTGAAAGGGTTAACTAGGGGGCAATCAAGGGGTTAAAACATTTATTAGGTAGTATATGGGGGTCCCTGTCGCTATAAATGCTGACGGCGAACCTAAATATTTACGTCCCTAACTAGCATCACCAGCGACACTAATACAGCGATCAGAAAAATGATCGCTTAGCGACACTGGTGAGGGGGGGTGATCAAGGGGTTAAAACTTTATTAGGGGGGGTAAGGGGGGTACCCTAGACCTACAGGGGGGTAACAGTCACCACCCTAACACTGCTAACTGTCACAAACTGACACTATGCAGTAATCAGGAAAAAAAAAAAAAAAAAAACCTGCTTGGTGTCAGTTTGTGACAGGGGGGGGGGGTGATTGGGGGGGGGTCGGGGGGCGATCGGGGGGCGATCGGGGGTGTAATGTATGCCTGGCATGTTCTACTGTGTGTGTGTGTGTGTTTGGTGCACTTACATGTCATCTCTCCTCGGCGCTGGAACGGAAACTGGCCAGCCGAGGAGAGATGACATCACATCCTCTGCCTCTGTGTACTATACAGAGGCAGGGGATGTTTCTCATTGGCTGGGAGCGATCGCGAGGGGGGGGCCACGATCGGATGGCCTCCCCCTCGTCTCTCAATGCTCCCAGCCAAATGCCGACCGCAGCTGGCACCGAGGGGGGGTCCGATCGGACCCCCCACCCGCGGGAAAGCAATCACGTTTCAGGTACGTGATTTTGCCTGCCCGTGCCGCTCTGCTCACGTATATAGGCGTGAGGCGGTCGGCAAGTGGTTAAAGTAAACTTCCCCATCCATCCATGTCTCCATGCTTTATTTTGCTGAGAAATCACTTTGAAAAACACCCCCCTTCATTTCTAGCTGAAGACATCTGGAGTAAGAGCGGATGATTCATTTAGCATTTACTTCCTGGAATCCATCTGCCCTTGGCTCAGGCATGCAAGCAGGAGGGTGCGATTAGCTGAGAAAGCCCCTCCTCCCCTCCACCAGATGAAAGGAAAACAATTCACATGAAGATTCTGAGATGTATGACATAATTTTAGCCTAGGCCAGAAACCAAGAAGCAACTGAAAATAAATTTTACAGCAAGTGAGTATAATATGCCATCCAATCTATTTACTAATGCCAGCAACATAAGGATTAAAAATGGTTAATGTTGATTGAGAGTTTAGTCCTGCTTTAACCACTTGCTGACCGCGCTATAGCCAAAAGATGGCTACAGTGCGGTCGTCCAGTTCCTTCGCCTCCTGCAGCATGCATCAGGAGCGTTCTGTGACTGCTGTGTCCTTTGGGCCAATCACAGTGGCCCTTTACCATGTGATCAGCTGTGCCATTCACAGCTGATCACATGTAAATAGACTTGCCAGTTAATTGCAGTCCTTTCCTCCCATGCTGTGTCTGTGGGAGGAAAGGAGAGCAGTAAACCGGAAAGCCTGTTGGCACATCGTTTACACTGTTCATCAGGGCACTGATGATCAGTGCAGCCCCATCAGCGTCAGTCAGTGCCCATCAGTGCAGCCTATTAGTGCCCATCAATGTCACCTTTCAGTGTCTCCTATTAGTTCTCATCAGTGCCATCTTCCAGTGCTGCCTATCAGTGCCCATCTGTGCCACCTATCAGTGCATCCTCATCAATGCCGCATATCAGTGCCCATCAGTAACGCCTCATCAATGTTGCCTCATCAGTGCCCATCAGTGCCGCCTCATCAGTGCCACCTCATCAGCGTCCAACAGTGCCACCTTATCAGTGTCTATCAGTGCACATCAGTAAAGAAGGAAATTTACTTATTTGCAACATTTTATAACAGAAAGAAAAACATTGGGGGGTTTTTTTCAAAATTTTTGGTCTGTTTTCTTTTTTTCTAAAAAAAAATAATAAATTACTTTTAAAAATGCTTAATTTAAAAAAACTTGCACCACAGTAGAACTTTGTAAAACGATTCATATCTGCCCAGACCGGGAATATGTGTGTGACTGGTACTGAGGGATCTAGGTACCTTTCAGGGCAGGAATGAATGTAATGGTTTATCTCTGCAAAAATGTTTTAATGCCTATAAATGGAACTTTAATAAACATTTTAAAATTTACTTAATTTAAATTATAAATATTTCTTTGGGGCCCGGACATAGTTGCCTTACACTATTTGAGGCTTTTTCTTTTAACCCTCCCACCTCATGGTAGTTATGTGTCTACCATTATGTGCCATCTTCTCGGTATGTACATGAAAGACATGTTCTTCTATGTGACTCTCTACAAAATACAGGTTATACGCACCGTGGATGCCACGGCCCTCAGCCTTTAAATAGGGTATGTTATTGGAAGGATATTGGCCCGTGGCTTCAATGCTGTCTTTAGCCACTTCCCGCCCCCGCCGTATGCAGAATGAAGGCTGGGAACTAGTTCAGTTATCCTGACTGGGCGTCATATGACGTCCAGCAGGATAAGCCGTGATTGTGCGCCCACAGGGGCGTGCAGCACGGCGATCGTTGGTGTGGTGTGTCAGTCTGACACACTGCATCTCCGATCGAGGTAAAGAGCTTCTAACGTAGGTTCTTTACCACGTGACTAGCTATGTCCAATCACAGCTGATCACAGTGTAAATAGAAGAGCCATTTATCGGCTTTTCCTCCACTCACACTGCCAGACGCGAGTAAAGAAGAGGCAATCGGTGGCTCTCCTGACAGGTGGAGTCTGCGCTGATTGATTATCAGTGCAACCCCCCCGAGGATGCCTACCCAGGACCACCATGGATGTCCACCCAGGACCACTAGGTATGCCAATCAATGCCCAATAGGGATGGCACTCAGTGCCCATCAGCGATGCCTGTCAGTGCCTCCTCATCAGTGCTGCCTAACAGTGTCATCTATAAGTGCTGCCCATCAGTGCCCATCAGTGTTGCCTATCAGTGCCCATAAGTGCTCACCAGTGCCACCTATCATTGCCCATCAGTGCCACCTATCAGTGCCCATCAGTGCCACCTATCAGTGCCCATCAGTGCTGCATATCAGTGCCACCTATCAGTGCCCGTCAGTGCTGCTTATTAGTGCCGCCTATCAGTCCCCATCAGTGCTGCATATTAGTGCACATCAGTGCCAACTCATCAGTACCAATCAGTACTACCTCATCAGTGCCCCTCAGTGAAGGAGAAAACTTTCTTATTTACAAAGTTTTGTAACAGAAACAAAGAAAACCTTTTCTTTTTTTTTCAAAAGTTTTGTTTTTTTTTTTATTTATACCGCAAAGAAAGAAAGCTCTATTTGTGGGGAAAAAATGATAAAATTGCTGTTTGGGTACTGTGTTGCATGACCGCGCCATTGTCATTCAAAATGCAACAGCGCTGAAAGCTGAAAATTGGTCTGGGCAGGAAAGGGGGAAAGTGCCCGGTATTGAAGTGGTTAAACCCCTGTTTGTATTCTTTTTTGTATCACTGTTAATGGTTATCAATAAGAATGGACTGTCATAATGTACTACATTGTCATGTTGCATACCTTAAATAAAGAATTAAAATATATGTGTGTGTGTATATATATATATATATATATATATATATATATATATATATATATATATATATATATTTCTACTGTTAAAAAGTATAAAGGGAAAGATATAAATGGAAAAAGTTCTGACCAGTAAAGTATGTACAACCCATGGGCATGTAAGGGTTAATTAAGTTTTTTTATGTCAATTAAGGTTTTTAATTGAATTTAATTTTTGGTTTATCCCCGGCATGCAATATATTTCTGAAGCAGCCCTGGAGAAAGTTATTTATTTTCCAATCTATTGCACTGAGCCGGACTGGGGGGTAAAGTGATAGCTTCAAAGTGTCCCAAGTGTAGGCTTTTGTCTGCTGAAGATTTACTAGTGGTAAATTTTAATTTGACTGCTTTATGGTGCTTCCTTTACATATGTATAGAACAGAAAGAGGGGGAGACAACTGTTGCTGGCAAGGCATGCAGTCCATTTCAGCAGCGTCCATGACAATAGCCAGTGACCGAGGACCGCCCCCCAGTCCTGACAGTTTTAGAAATGCTTTAGCCTGCCCCTTCCTATTGTCTGCTGACGCTGAGCAACACATTCTGTGCAAAGAAAAGAAGGACCTGACACTGCCCTTATTTTATTGCTCTTAAAACAAATCAACACAATTTTAAGAAATCGAGGAAAGGCCTCCTTCGGACAATACCACGGTCTGGATTAATAACCCCTTCTGGGCCAAAAAGGGCCGGGAACAGATTGATCTCCAAAACATTGCCGGCTTTGGAAGGGTGAAGCTTCGTTCCCTTTTTTTAAGTTGTCATTAAAGTTGACTAGTAGAGTAAAAGGCCTTAATGACAGCATAGGCCGCCTCCCATGCAACTACATAGCCACCACAGATGCTCGTAACCCTTTATAGGAATGACTGCATTGTGTGTGGATCTATTGCAGCAAGCTAACGCAGGACGTGGGTAATGTGGTCATCGTGCAGGCGTTGATTTATTAGGCCGAGGGTGAATGCAATAAAAAATCAATAATATTGAACAAGAAGAGTCTATTGCGGCACGACAGTGGATAGCACACATTTATTTGCAGACAGAAATGTGTTGAACAATCCCAGGCAAGGCCCTAGCCATCTGTTGCACACTACTGGGTGGCACTTTCTGGCCTCACTTTAATGATATATAAAAAAAGGCGTTCCACACAGTTAGATTGGCCAAAGACTGGCAGATTTTTTGGCGGGTGATGATGAATATTCAAGGAGTAGCCAAGAAAAAAATCTCTATTAGAAAGATCTAAATGAACAAGTAATTGCGATATATAATATGTAATCGTTTTCTGCCTCTTATCTGGTTTTAGAGTGATTGGCTGTTGCTTGTGCATTAAAAAGTTGCAGATGTTTTCTGGAATATTATAGGGGGGGAAAAAAAAACACTTTCAATGGAAAAAAGGATCTGCAGACATTGATATCATCGTCTGGATTGTCGAATGTTTCCTGAACTTTTTTTAATCTTCACTGAATCTTCTTTTAAATTGGATCCTATCTGGCCAGCGTGATATTTACTGCATAATGCTGTGAAGTAATTCACACCTCACGCCTTGTAGAGTCTGCATATAGTATTGATAGATACGGGAGGGGTATACCATTTCAGCAGACCATGTAGCTGCACACAATCCCTCTGGGATGTAGAAGCCAATTTAATACTAAATGTATGCCAGGACCTCTTCTTGTTGTAATTTTGATGTGGACGTGGCTCATATCAAGGGCAAGTGAGAAACAGGGGGAATTCAAAATAGTTCCCTGTGTTCCTGCTTTGCAAAAAAACGAGTGGCATTGCACAACCTTTTCCTCATTTCCTACCTGACCAGCACTCTGAGACTTTCAGAAAATGTTCGTCATTTCCTCTTGACACCATTTGGGTAGATAGTGAAGGAGGTGTTCACTGCTTGACCCTAGTTGGATATTATGGACCATGGTAAATTTCTGAATTTTGCAAAGGCTATTCTTCATCCATATATATCTACACTATATTACCAAAAGTATTGGGATGCCCTCCTTTACACGCACAATAACTTTAATGGCATCCCAGTCTTAGTCCATAGGGTTCAATATTGAGTTGGCCCACCCTTTGCAGCTATAACAGGTTCTGGGAAGGCTGTCCACAAGATTTAGGAGTGTCTATGGGAATGTTTGACCATTCTTCCAGAAGCGCATTTCATCATCCCAAAGGTGTTCTGTCGGGTTAAGGTGCAGGCCAGTCGAGTATCTCCACCCCAAACTCGCTCATCCATGTCTTTATGGACCTTGTTTTGTGCCATGGTCCAAATCATTTGGTGGAGGGGGGATTATGGTGTGGGGTTGTCTTTTAGGGGTTGGGCTTAGCCCCTTAGTTCCAGTAAAGGGAACTCTTAAGGCATCAGCATACCAAGACATTTTGGACAATTTCATGCTCCCAACTTCCTAGGAACAGTTTGGGGATTCCAACCTGACTGCGCTCCAGTGCACAAAGCAAGGTCTATAAAGACATGGATGAGCAAGTTTGGGGTGGAGGAACTTGACTGAACTGCTCAGTGTCCTGACCTCAACCCGACAGAACACTTTTGGGATGAATTAGAGCGAAGACTGTGAGCCAGGCCTTCTTGTCCAACCTCAGTGCCTGACCTTACAAATGCGTTTCTGGAAGAATGGTCAAACATTCCCAAAGACACACTCCTAAACCTTGTGGATAGCCTTACCAGAAGAGTTGAAGCTGTTATAGCTGCAAAGGGTGGGCCAACTCAATATTGAACACTACGTACTGGGATGCCATTGAAGTTCATGTGTAAATGCAGGCGTCCCAATACTTTTGGTAATATACAGACATGTGTAGTTCGCTTTGTTCCGAATTGAAATTTGGACGAATTTTCGTTTTTGTAGAATTCGGATGTATCCGAATTTCCGAATTACAATAGTACCGAATTTAAACAAATCCAAAATAACAAAAAAAAAATTCTGACGAAATTTGAATTCTAATAGTTTTCTAATCGTTTTCGAATCCTTTTAGAATTCAAATAGTTTTCAAATTCTAATTCGAACCATTTTCAAATTCGAATGGTTTTCCAGTTTCCAAAGAGAATAAAATAGAATAGAAAATAAAGGAAAAGAATAGAAAAAAATAATAGACTAGAAAAGAATATAACAGAAAATAAAAGAATAGAATATAATGGAGTAAAACAGAACAAAATAGAATAGAAAATAAAAGAACAGAGCAGACTAAAATATAATAGCAACAAATAGAATAGAATAGAATAACATAGAAAGAATATAACCATCTTCTGAAATTCGAATTTCAAATAGAATAAAGAAAAGAATAGAATAGACTAGAATAGAATAGAATAGAATAGAAGAGAGAAGAGTTAAAAAACAATAGAATAGAATAGAATAGAAAGAATATAACCATTTCCCAAAATTCAAATAGAATCAATTCGAATTTGAATAGAAAAGAATAGAAAATAACAGAATAGCATAGAAAAAAAACTTTCCTTCCACTTCACAATTATGTGCCACTTCGTGTTGGTCTCACATAAAAAGCCCAATAAAATAACTTTTAATTTTTGGTTGTAACATGACAAAATGTGGAAAATTTCAAGGGGAATGAATACTTTTTCAAGGCACTGTATCTATATATCTATCTGTCTCTCCATCTATGTTTTTCTAATGACTCCCAGTGAAAAAGCAATTTTACTTGGGCAATAGTTGCATGGGTGGCCCAAACATTGTTCTTACCCAGGAGCTTGAGCTTAAGGAACTCTGCCCCTTAATAGACAGATAAATAGTAGAGTTACAGTAATACTCTGGTCCAAGGGGGCAGACATTAGGGTAGGACCAAGGGAATGTCCAAATTTATTTCAGCAAATACATGAGCCTGTAGAGAGATTGACTTACTAACTCTGTGCCAGCTGTGGAGTGGAGATACTGATATACACCAAGGAGGCTGTCTAAGCCCTTGCACTATTGGGTGGTATGCTTAAAGTATAAGTTTATTTTTTTAAACATAATAAATGTACATTTTGTTTTTGAAGGTAAAATAATTTGCATTAACATTTTTTTTTTCGTAGGATCCTGGAAAGCATTACACCCGTGATCAGCAGATTGTGGCTGTCACACAGGACTCCTACAGACTGTCAGTGTAAGTTGCCACTTTCACACTGACAGGAAGAATCAGTGAACTATCACAGAGCTCAATAGCGTCCTGGTAGTTCATTGGGAACTACAAGCCGACTTGCCAGTACTTGTAGTTTTCCTATTCACAGGACACTGCGAATGAATGATGCGGAAGGTGCAGGCGTTTTTTTTTTTTTTTTATTGTGACAGCTAGGGGGGGGGGAGAAGATCCCCTGCTCACTGTCACAATGGGGGATCAGGGGCTAATGCATTTGTAACTTTTTACATGTTCAACCCTGAATATGGGTGTAACATGTAACTTGTTTTATAAGGTGAACTTGTCCTTCAAATATGCTCCTGATGACCTAGTCAGCAGCAGCCGACGAAGAGCTGAGCAGAAAAAAAAACCCTGGTTAGACTGTAGATAGATAGATAGATAGATAGATAGATAGATAGATAGATAGATAGATAGATAGATAGATAGATAGATAGATAGATAAGAGATAGATAGATAGATAGATAGATAGATAGATAGATAGATAGATAGATAGATAGATAGATAGATAGATAGATAGATAGATAGATAGATAGATAGATAGATAAGAGATAGATAGATAGATAGATAGATAGATAGATAGATAGATAGATAGATAGATAGATAGATAGATAGATAGATAGATAGATAGAGTCTATTGTTTTGCAAATAACTTTCTCTTTTTGATCAGCTGAACTCACTTTCATGCCCTATTGACCTCATGTCCTGGGGTCAAGGTAAGGTTGTAAAGGATCTAACAGTAAGTTCATCACTGACTGTAGATGATTAGGTAGGAGGGAGGTGAAAGCAAGAGTAAATTATTGACTGATACAGTTTGACCCCCTCCCCAAACTCCCAATCACCTAAGGCAAAAGGACACATTAAGTGTCAGCATGGTGTCAACACAAAAAAAGATGTTTGAAGTCATCCATGCAGAGGTGATGGAACAGTATAAAAGCCTACACTCTGACTTAGTCTGCCTGTATTGATTATTGGTGGCCATACATTGTCCAGCTTCAGGTGGCCCATATAATTAGGAGGATATTTGGATGCACAGGCACTATCCACCATCCTTGGTCCAAATTAATGGTATAGCATAGCGGAGCATGAACTGGCAAGTTCTCCTGAATATAGTTTGCACCGTACACACCATGGAAAAGGGGTCAGATGGGGGACAGGAACAATGGAGGACATGATCTCTAAAGTGTATTAGTGCAAAAATTATTTTTGGCCCCCTATTCAACTACTTCTGAGATGTAAACACATATTCACTGTGTAAAAAACAGATATGAAAACTAACCTTTGCAATTCCCTGAAGTTATCATCAGTGGAGGCTGGTGGTGAAAATTTTTTTGGGGGGGCGGCAAGCAATGCACCCACAGACACCCCCCCCCGGTCTGTCAGTAGGTCGGGTCATCCAAAACACCCCCCCCAGTCTGGTCTGTCGGTAGGTCAGGTTCATCCACAAGGGCCCCCCCTGGGAGGTCAGTTACAAGCCCGGCACTTACCGCATCTATGGTGTGGGCAGTCCTTCCCTCCAGGGCGACGGGCAGAGGCTTACGCTGTGCTTCTCCTCCCTCCTCCTCAGCCAATTGGAACGATTCTCCTTTCGGCTAATCGAGAAATGGGTCTCAGACCCGCTTCCTGATTGGCCGGGAGGAGAATCAGTGTGACAACACCCACAACTGGGTGGGCTCGGGGCACAGTGCTCTGCACCCCGAGCCCACCCTTTTTTGAAGCCTATTAGAGCTTCTGGCTCTAATCACGTGCTTCAGAAAAAAAACCCTATTCGAATTCATGCATCCAGTATGTATACAGCGCTCCCAAAAGGCCCTGCCCATTGAACTAAAAAGCGTTTCGGGAAGCACCGCATCGCGGGCGCTTTTAACCTATTTTTGGGCCAATAGCGGGGGTTAAAAGTACCCCGTTAGTGGGCGAAATGTGCAGCTTAAACAGCGCTACAGCACTGCTAAAACAAGCAGCAATTTAGTGCTAATGCGGACACGGCTCAGTGTGAAAGGGGTTTAAGTGACCCTTTGGTTTGTTAATATGACCAGGGTTGTATTTAAACAACAGGCACCACTGAATGTTAACATTTTCTGTACAAGCTTTGCCCCTTGCATCATAATTTTTTTAAGTAACACTAAGCTGGGTTCACACTGCGGTTTCCCTGCATCCAATTCACATGACAGGCAAGCGTGACCAGCTCTCAATGAAGCCGAGTTAAACACGTGGCGGCCACGGTCCAGACTGAAAAAGGGTCCGGTGCGTGTTTGGGTCGGGTTCAGGTGCGAATTCAAGCAAAAAATCAGACCTGAATCACACCTGAACCTGTGAACAGACACACATCGGACCAAAGGCACGAACCCGTGGCTGCACATGTGTGAACCTGGCCTCAGTGGCGTAGCGTGGGTTGTCAGCACCCGGGGCAAGGCAAGTAATTTGCGCCCCCCCCCCCCTCCAACCTGCGGACTTTTAGCTATCCCTGAGTCCCTTCAAATACAATAGTACTGACCTACCTGATTCCTATACTGACCACTACACTACATTGTCCACTACACTGACCACTATACTATACTGACCACTATACTACACTGACCACTATATTACACTAACCACCATACTACACTACACTGTCCACTATACTACACTACACTGACCACCATACTACACTACACTGTCCACTATACTACACTACACTTGACCACCATACTACACTGTCCACTATACTGACCACCATACTACACTGACCACTATACTACACTATACTGACCACCATACTACACTGACCACCATACTACACTGTCCACTATACTACACTACACTGACCACTATACTACACTACACTGACCACTATACTACACTACACTGTCCACTATACTACATTACACTGTCCACTATACTACACTACACTTGACCACCATACTACACTGTCCACTATACTACACTATACTGACCACCATACTACACTATACTGATCACCATACTACACTGTCCACCATACTACACTGACCACTATACTACATTATACTGACCACCATACTACACTGACCACCATACTACACTGGCCACCATACTGACCACTATACTACACTACACTACACTACACTTGACCACCATACTACACTGTCCACTATACTACACTATACTGACCACCATACTACACTGTCCACTATACTACACTATACTGACCACCATACTACACTGTCCACTATACTGACCACCATACTACACTGACCACTATACTACACTGTCCACTATACTACATTATACTGACCACCATACTACACTGACCACCATACTACACTGACCACCATACTACACTGACCACCATACTACACTATACTGACCACCATACTACACTATACTGACCACCATACTACACTGACCACCATACTACACTATACTGACCACTATACTACACTGTCCTCCATACTACACTGTCCACCATACTACACTGACCACTACACTACACTACACTGTCCACTATACTACACTATACTGACCACCATACTACACTGTCCACCATACTACACTGACCACCATACTACACTGACCACTATACTACACTACACTGACCACCATACTACACTGACCACCATACTACACTGACCACCATACTACACTGACCACCATACTACACTGACCACCATACTACACTGTCCACCATACTACACTACACTGACCACTATACTACACTGACCACCATACTACACTAACCACTACACTGTCCACTATACTACACTATACTGACCACCATACTACACTGTCCACTATACTACACTATACTGACCACCATACTACACTGACCACTACACTAACCACTACACTACACTGACCACCATACTACACTGGCCACCATACTACACTGTCCACTACACTATACTGTCCACTACACTATACTACACTATACTGTCCACCATACTACACTGTCCACCATACTACACTGTCCACCATACTACACTGTCCACTACACTAACCACTACACTGACCACTATACTACACTGACCACCATACTACACTGTCCACTATACTACACTGAACACCATACTACACTGACCACCATACTACACTGACCACCATACTACACTGACCACCATACTACACTGACCACCATACTACACTGTCCACTACACTACACTATACTGACCACCATACTACACTGACCACTACACTAACCACTACACTGTCCACTATACTACACTGACCACCATACTACACTGACCACCATACTACACTGTCCACTACACTACACTATACTGACCACCATACTACACTGTCCACTATACTACACTGACCACCATACTACACTATACTGACCACCATACTACACTGACCACTACACTAACCACTACACTAACCACCATACTACACTGTCCACTATACTACACTGACCACCATACTACACTGACCACCATACTACACTGACCACTACACTACACTATACTGACCACTATACTATACTACACTAACCACTATACTCAGGCCCAGATTAAGAGCATCATGGGCCTGGTGCTAAGGATGTTGGTGGGCCTTTTTATGAAAATAAATAAAATTAAAACGCATACAATTTTTTGTGAAATTTAAATTAAAGAGAGAGAGGGGGAGAGAGAGAGAGAGAGAGAGAGGGGTGAGAAAAAGGGGAATAGAGAGAGGGTGAAAGAGAGAGAGGGTGGTAGGGGGTGAAGGAGGTGAGAGAGAGAACAGGGTGAAAGAGAGGGGATGAGAGAGAGAGGGGGTGGGAGTGAGGGGGTGAGTCTGTGGGGGGCACAGCATAGTACATTACACGGGAGGGGGGGTTATAGCACAGTACATCACATGGTTGGCACAACACATTACATGGTGGATACATGGATACAGCACATTTAATGGCGGGCACAGCACATTACGCGGTTGGCACTGCCCAATACAGCACATTACAAGGTAGGCACAGTACATTATATGGTGGGCACAGCACATGACATGGTTGGTACTGCACAACACAACACATTTCATGGTGGGCACAGCTCATGCACACAGTGGGCACAGGACCTTATATGGTGGGCACAGCACATGACATGGCAGGCACAGCTGAGCAAATTACATGGTGGGCACTGGACATTACAAGTGGGCACTGCACAGAACATTATATGGTGGGCACAACACATTATATAGTGGGTACTGCACATAGCATGGAGGGCACTGCACAGCACATGACAAGGTGGGCACTGCATGACACAGCACAGCACATTACATTGTGAGCACAGCACATTAAATGGTGGACACCACACATGACATGATGAGCCCTGCATACAACATTCCATTGTGGGTACTGCACGGCACATGCCATGGTGGACAATGTACAGCACATTACATGGTGAGTACAGCATATTACATGGTAGGCACTGCATGGTGCAGCACATGACATGGTGGGCACAACACAGCACATGACATGGTGGGCACTGCACAGTAATTTACATGATGGGCACTGCACATGACATGGTGGGCACTGCATGACACAGCACATTACATGGTGGGTACAGCGCATTACATGGTGGGCACTGCATGGCACAGCACATGACGTGGTGGGCACAGCGCATTACATGGTGGGCACTGAATGGCACATAACATTACATGGTGGGCACAACACATTACATGGTGGGCACTGCATGGCATAGCACGTTTCATGGTGGGAAATGCAACTGCACATTACATGTTAGGAACTGCACATGACATGGTGGGCACTGCAAGGCACATCATGACATAGTGGGCACTGCACATCACATGAAGGGCAATGCAATGCACAGCACATGACATTGTTCAGCACAGCGCATTACATGGTGGGCACTGCAACGTACAGCAAATGACATACTGGACACAGCACATTACATGGGGGGCACTGCAAAGCACATGACATGGTGGGCACAGCACATTACATAGTGGGCACTGCAATGCACATGACATGGTGGGCACAGCACATTACATAGGGGCACTGCAATGCACATGACAGGACATGGTGGGCACAGCACATTACATGGGGGGCACTGCAAGGCACATGACAGGACATGGTGGGCACAGCACATTACATAGGGGGGCACTGCAAGGCACATGACATGACGGTGGGCACAGCACATTACATGGGGGCACTGCAAGGCACATGACATGACATGGTGGGCACAGAACATTACATGGGGACACTGCAAGGCACATGACATGGTGGGCACAGCACATTACATGGGGGGCACTGCAATGCACATGACATGGTGGGCACAGAACTTTACATAGTGGGCACTGCAATGCACATGACAGGACATGGTGGGCACAGAACATTACATGGGGGTCACTGCAAGGCACATGACATGACATGGTGGGCACAGCACATTACATGGGGGCACTGCAAGGCACATGACATGACATGGTGGGCACAGCACATTACATGGGGGGCACTGCAAGGCACATGACATGACATGGTGGGCACAGAACATTACATGGGGACACTGCAAGGCACATGACATGGTGGGCACAGTACATTACATGGGGGGCACTGCAATGCACATGACATGGTGGGCACAGAACTTTACATAGTGGGCACTGCAATGCACATGACAGGACATGGTGGGCACAGCACATTACATGGGGGGCACTGCAAGGCACATGACATGGTGGGCACAGCACATTACATGGGGGGGCACTGCAAGGCACATAACATGACATGGTGGGCACAGCACATTACATGGGGACACTGCAAGGCACATGACATGACATGGTGGGCACAGCACATTACATGGGGGGCACTGCAATGCACATGACATGGTGGGCACAGAACTTTACATAGTGGGCACTGCAATGCACATGACAGGACATGGTGGGCACAGAACATTACATGGGGGGCACTGCAAGGCACATGACATGACATGGTGGGCACAGCACATTACATGGGGGGCACTGCAAGGCACATGACAGGACATGGTGGGCACAGCACATTACATAGTGGGCACTGCAATGCACATGACATGGTGGGCACAGCACATTACATAGTGGGCACTGCAATGCACATGACATGGTGGGCACAGCACTTTACATAGGGGCACTGCAATGCACATGACAGGACATGGTGGGCACAGCACATTACATGGGGGGCACTGCAAGGCACATGACATGGTGGGCACAAGAGAGCACATTACATGGGGGAAGCAGCAGTCTGTCCTGCCTACAGTCTCTCTCGCCCCCTCCCTCCCCCTCCCAGTAACATGACTCTCACTTACCTTCTTATCCTGGCTGCATCGATCCGGATGAGGAGAACACAGCGGCGGCTCTTTCTTCTCTCCCCTGCACTCTGCTTGCTGCCATGTTCAGTATCCAGCGCCCTGTGATTGGGTGTATGGGGGTCATGTGCGGAGGCGGGGCGCCTCACATGACCTCCATACACCCAATCACAGGGCGCCGGACACTTAACATGGCGGCCGGAGCCCGGGGACACAAAATTAGAAATTAGGAGGAGGCAGCCAGTGACACACACTGGCGCCCCCCTAAATATCGCACCCGGGGCCGCGGCACCCCCTGCACCCCCCACGCTACGCCACTGCCTGGCCTTATGCTTAAATATTGTCTGTGTTATATGCAAAGCTACTTTGGTACAAGTGACCAAACAAGAGAAATAAGCAATTTTATGTTTTCTGAATTGTAAAGAGCCTTCGGACTCCTCTCAATACCTCCTTACAGTTCTCTGAATTTAGCCACAAATGTCCAGAACTGAAAACATTACCACAACTGGCACATTTTGAGGCTGGAGCTGCCCCTCTAACCCTGCTGTCCTTGGCATTGAACCATGTGTGCCATCATGGAAAACTCAACCCATTAATACAAATATTACTATAGCAAGCATATAATATAGTGCAGTGAAATATATGACACTATCCCCATGGCTATGATATAAAAACATCCTGTATAATTGTTCCATCCTTCTGGGATGGACCAGAAAATAAATTGATAATAGTAGTAGTAGTAGCTTGTTATGATCACACCAAGTGATGTTCTCCTTCAAATATAAAGTCCCATCCAAGTGAAAGGGGGGGGGGGGGGCAGTCGTACAGCAAGACAGGAGGGGATCTGCATTGTGACATGGCAATTTCCTTAGACTGATGCCCTTATAATTGGAGTCATTTGTTCTCCTAAATTTGTCACGCGAGCCGATTTCATGGTTGTACTTGAATCATGAATAACACCTTGCCAAATTACAAATAAATGTCTTATGTAAACAGCGGATGTTTTACTTACAGGCTGGAATAAAGCACATCAAATAGAAGTAGCTTTGTGTTGGTGCCATGAACAGAACCCCAACCCACATACCCAGCTTCAACCTTGTTTATTTCAAATTTTCTAATATGCTATACTTTATACTGCCTATGGGCATTCAGTAGGACATTGCACTTTGATTTCCAGAGATCAAAAAGTAGTACTGAACCTCCTTGATCTTGGTGTCTTACACAAGGGATTTTTTTTTATTTTGTTGAAACGTGCATTTAAAAATGGCAGATGCATAGTACAGTATTAAAATTTTTGTTTTGGAGTATTTCAGCCTTTTTTTTTTTTTAAATAAAGGTAGTATACGCAATGCTTAAAGGATAATTAAACCCAAGAACAAAAATGCATTATATTTTAGCTGACAGTCTGAAGATGTGTCGGCTGCATTTGTTTTCTTTTCTTCAAGCTTAGAACATTTTAATCAAGAACAGAAAATGCCTGTTGATCCTGCCAGAAATACAGTATTCTTGTCATTTCCTGTGAACTGCACCAAAGAATATTTTCCTTCCTAGCTATCTTCTGTAAACTACCAACACTGGCCTAGAGTGACAACCATGGCTCCCTCCATTGATACAGTGGAGGAGTGATGTAGCCACCTAGGAACAGGAAGTGTGTTATTGGCAGGCTTACCAGTTGAAAATAAAGCAAAAGAAGCTTGTCTGTGCTGGCCCAGCAGCTATGCACCCCCCCCTCGCCTCCCTACATAAACTTTTATGAAGCTGTTAAGGAGGATAATTTAGAGTGTCATTAAAGCAGAGTTCCACCCAAAAGTGGAACTTCCGCTCATCTTTCACCTCCCCACTCCGGTGCCACATTTGGCACCTTTCGGGGGGGAGGGAGGTGCGGGTACTTCCGCTGGTCCTCGCCGCAGCGAGGTACGTCAGAGGTCTGGCTCCCTCCTCCTTCCCCCACCGCTGGGCCAGTAAGAGAGCGCAACGCGCTTCGAGCATGCACAGTAGGGACCCGGCTGTGAAGGCGCAATGCTTCACTGCCTGGTTCCCTTACTGGCAATGGCCGCAGCAGCATCCGACAGTTAATGGAAACATCAGCTGCGGTGCCAACATCACTGGACTCCAGGACAGGTAAGTGTCCTAATATTAAAAGTCAGCAGCTACAGTATTTGTAGCTGCTGGCACTTAATTTTTGGAGGGGAGGGTGGAACTCCGCTTTAAAGTGTGGGCAGGTGAGGCGGTAATGTGGTTGTTTGTCACATTTCCCCATTAACTTGTTGGGCGCCAAGTACCGGCCCGGGTCACATAGCTGACCTGCCCCGCATGGGTTCTTCAGGGCTACATTAGGTACTTTGGTACAGGGTCACTTTACTCACACATATGGGGAACCTTTGTTCTGTGCCATCTTTATTAATGCCCTGGAACAAGGCTAAGGTTGCCATGGGGAAAACCTCAACCATAGGGCCCTTTCACACTGGGGCGGTTTGCAGGCGCTATTGCTCTAATATAAGCGCCTGCAAACCGACCCGAAAGTGCCGCTGCTTTGTATCCAGTGTGAAAGCCCCGAGGGCTTTCACACTGGAGCGGTGCGCTGGCAGGACGGGAAAAAAAGTCCTGCCAGCAGCATCTTTGGAGCGGGGAAGGAGCGGTGTATTCACCGCTCCTTCCCCGCTCCTGCCCATTGAAATCAATGGAACAGCGCGGCTATACCGCCGGCAAAGCGCCTCTGCAGAGGCGCTTTGCAGTGGTTTTGAACCCTTTCTCGGCCGCTAGCGGGGGGTAAAACCGCACCGCTAGCGGGCGAATACCGACGATAAATCGCCGCTAACAATAGCGCCGACGCCGCCCCCGCCCCAGTGTAAAAGGGGCCTTAAGGTGGACCTCTACTGTTAGAGATGAACATACACCATTTACACTTGCACTGTAACTGTTCTCCAGTTAACTCTCGATTCCTGTGACAATGCACACCTTCTCTGTATTCTGCATTTTGGAGGGACATGCTGAGCCAATGTCCACATCCACCTGTCCAGTGTTTTCCACTACTACTCCCAAGTAGTGGAGTGGGACCCGCCGTGCACTCTGTGTTGGCTCCACACATGCACCTAACTTAACTCTTTACCTTCCATACCTCTGTACAGGATGAGGAACCGCTGCAGTGCAATCGGCTCCCATTGCTATGAGAGACAGACCACCGGCAGAAGGAATGCCGACAACATCTCCCTTACTGCTAAAGGCCGTGCCATCTATAACAGGTACACGCTATCCACAGGCTGCTTGTTAAATTTACGTTACTCTAGGTAACCACTTGTGTCCTCACACTACTTCACTCCACGCTGTTTTCATACCCCAACGTGTTATAACCAACTCAGTGAACTATGTGTGTGACGGTTACTTACAATGCACCTCTTTAGTAACTTCAGAACAGGCAAGGGCAAGGTTTCAATACTTTACTTGGCAAATGTGAAAAAATAGGCATTTCACAGAACAACAGCCAAGACATGATACTTTCCTAGTTCTATAACTATAGGCTTGTGTGCTGCCCCGCCATACCTGCAGAAGTGTAGTCCAGTAATCATAGTCCTTCAAAGGCGTTTCTCAAGCACTGGTGCCTTCAGGATGAACCCCAGGTTAAAAGTCTTTACATGCAGACCATAGTGAGCGACCTTCTGCTGCTCCTTTGGGTCTCATCGTCCGTCTCCATCCCTTACGGGTCTCGCAACACACAACTGTGCTTGCACTCTCCGGTAACTCTCTCTTCTCCCACAGTCTCGGGGGGGACAACTCTCACCAGACCACTGTCCTAATTTATGATTATGATATGATTATCATTATCATATGATTTATGATACAGGACAAGTGGGCTGGACTCCAAGCAGAATCTGCCAAAAAGACCAAGGGAGCAGAGCAAGACTTAACTCTCACCTCCCCAGCTGGGAGAGCAGATAACTAACTGGTTGACAAAGAAATTGCCCAGTGGAAATCCACAGAGACCACAACACTCAATAAAGCAGTCCCTGAATGGTTAGGTGAAAACAAACCAATAAAACTAAATGGATAATGCATGATGTCAAAGTAGCAATATAGCTGCATCAACCATGCAATTGGGACCCCAAGTATTCCAGCCCAGGGCTCCTGTGCAATCCCTAAAACCAAAAGGTATATGACACAAAAATTGTATTGTATTGGCAAGTTACTCTTCCCCCATTTATGAGTGAGTAGCCATAGCCAGTCTTGCTGTTGAAAAGGCAGATATTCCTGGAAATGCATTAATTGACTGTGCATGCTCCTTGAGTGAGGTCAGTACCAGGCGAATGAGGGCGTTCCCTGTCATCGCAGCCTTTATCTGATTGGACAGTTGAGTCCTGGCATCTATACAGCAAAACCCAGTGCCCAACACCATCTCTTTGGCTGCAACATGTCGGCTTCCCTCATGGTTAAACGCTGAGTTCCGGTGCAGTGAATCTTGTCACTTTCGCCTGTCTCCTACTTGCTCTTGTGAATGCAACTTACTATGTTTTAATAAAGTGTTTGCTTTTCAATACTACACTATGGGATTGATTTACTAAAGGCAAATAGACTGTCCACTTTGCAAAGTGCAGTTGCTCCAGAGCTTAGTAAATGAGCAGAAGCTCTGTTGGCTTACATCATCCAATCATGTGTGAGCGGAAAAGCAGTTTTTTTTTTTTTTTCCTTGCACCTGATTGGGTACTCTTTGCAAAAAGAAGCTTTACCTCATTTACTAAGCTCTGGAGCTATTGTATTTGCAGGATGCAACTGCACTCTGCAAAGTGTACAGTCTGCCTTTAGTAAATCAATCCCTATGGTGGCCCTTGCGCCTGTTGTTTATCTCACCTCTTGTGAATTTACTGGTTTAACCTGCCCACAAGAGTGACAGCTGTGAGCCTGCTGTCATAACATCCAAAATGGCTGCATCCACCCGCAGTCTCAGAAGTTTTGATGTCTACACAAGGGCGAATTGTACAGGCAAATAACATGCACAATATATTGTAAATTCAAATATAATCTTATGGGAAAATTTTTGTTGGTCTGGTGACAGGATCTCTTTAAAGTAAAAATCAGTAAATCAACTCAGACTAAAATCAGAGAAACCTCACCCAGGGTTCCTAAAATGAATATTCAGCAGCTACAAATACTGTACCTGCTGACTTTTACCAAACAGGTATTTACCAAGCCATGAAGTCCAGCGCTGTTTTCTTTAGAGAAGATTCTTAGCTGGACTTTGGATTCCCGGTGGCACCATCTTGGATGTAGGAGCTACCTTTGGACTTCCTGATGTCTCACAGCCAACTCCCCACTGCACATGTGCGAGATCACACAACTTTGTGGGACTGATCCTGCAGCCTCTGGGTATGTTCGACATGTCAGGGCAGACTACAAGCAAGGGCGGGGAAAAACCAAGCAACGTCATCCTCACCTAGGCGAGGATAGTATGGCCCAGGGCTAAGCCTGAGCCATGGAATCTGGGTCAGGGTTAATAGAGGTTAGGGCTGGATGACTCATCCAGGCAGCTCTCTGGTGTCTCCCCCTGGTTCTAGAATGATGGAGAATATTCTAGAAATTAGTGGACAGAAGCTAGGAGGGTTGCCTTGCAAATTTAGTGGCCTTTAGTTAATCCCCAGGAAGTGGGCCTGGCAGAGAACTAAAGAGCCCTTATATAGATATGAGCCATGCCAGCCGGGGAGTCGGGTGGAAGATGGTGAAGCAGTGCTGAGGGAGTCTGTCAGTGGCTCTTGAGGGACCCATGCCGGGTAGGAGTTTTACCTTGAGCCGGAGCTTGGGTGGCAGGCGTGGAAGGAATCTAGCACAGAAGGCAGTTGGAGGAAAGCTTTACAGCGAGGCAGTGGGAGCAGAGTGAGTATATCAGCACAGAGCAGGGACAGACAAGGGGAGAGACTGCCAGCTGTAGCAGGTCTCTCTTGAAGACAGCGGTGTGCTTAAAGTGGAAGTCCATGCAAAATCTAAAATCCCTGCATCTATAGACTCCAGTGATTTAACACTAACCTCTCTATCCCTGTAAAGAAAAGATGAGTATACATACCTTTTTGGAAGCTCTGACCTGCTCCGACCCGATCTCCAGCGCTGGAAGCTCTGCAGAGGACACAGACGATAACGGCTGTGAAATTAATGGGAAGTGATGTCACCCATAGAGTTACTATGGGGCTTCTGTTGTCCTCCGTCTCCTCTTCACCTGCCTACACAGAGAAGCCGCGGCTGACAGCTCAGCGCAGGATCGGGTCGGAGAAGGTCAGATCGGCTTCCAAAAAGGTATGTATACTCATTTTTTCTTTACAGGGATAGAGAGGTTTGTGTTAGATCCCTAGTGTCTTTGGATGCAGAGATTTTAGATTTTGCATGGACATCCACTTTAGGTCTACACCTAACCTTGCCCTGGGAAATATCCAGAGTGTGTGTCAGTCGGATAGACTGGGAAGAAGAAGCAGCAAGGTGGGCTGGTGAAGTGACAGCCAAGTGGGCTGGTGAAGTGACAGCCAGGTGGACTAACATTGCAGAAATGAAGCTGGGATCTGTGTCTACAAGGAAAGAAGAAGGAGTTCCATGATGCAGTTCACTCCACATGTGCTACTTTTCCAAGGGGCTGAGAGTTCCTAGCCTGTAAGGGGCTGTTGCTGAGCTGACAAAAAAAACTGTTAGCTCCCAAAGGAGTGAACCCAGCAGAGCTGTGCAAAAGAGCAAGATTTGTGCAGGAGGAAGAAGTGGAAGCTGTAAATAGGGAAGATGTTTTCTGTGGAACTGTTGTTATTTGTCAAATTGGGCATCCTATAATCTCTACCCCATCCTAGTTATCACTCCCTAATAAAACAACAAAAACAAGCCAAAAGACGGTTTTATGGAAATCTAGAGACATTTTTTACACAGCTGTCATACAGACCTTCCCCAGAAAGGTAATTTCCTGCTTGTGTGATTTGATCACTGATTTTCTCAGAAGTCCGCACAAAGATATAAGTCAGATTTTAGGTATCCTATGCAATAAAAAAAAAAAAATTTTGGTCAGATACTCCTAAAGGGCTAATCACTTCTAATAGGATGCAGACACTGACACTTTCCCCATTAGAAACCTGCAAGTGCATTAGCTGAATAATAATGTCACTCCCATTCAGATTCACTCTGCAGATTGACTCAAAAAAACAAACTGCTACCTTTAGAGCCAGGTAGGAATCTGCAACTTTTGTTCAAATCCATGCAATCTACATTGATCACTCAGGGGGATTAGATTTTAACAACAAAAGTGGACTAGTGGAGGATCCTCAGTGCCACCATTTGATATGTGGGAGCCGCCACCCAAAGGTACACTGCTACCTCTGGGTGGTGACTCTCACATCCAAGATGGCGGCACTGAGGATCCTCCACTTTTTTTGTGAAAAAAAAAAAATGAACACAAGTCCATTTACAGTACATCTGCCTGCCCATAGGGCTCTACGTGAACCTTCCAATCAGGTCCACCTGAAATACTGAAGGGCGGACCTGACTGGAATGCCAGTGTGAAAGGGGCCTTACAGTTCATCAGTTTGGTGTTAGCTATAAATAATGGCCCTAAAATTATTGCTCTCACTCCAATGTCCACAGTGCTACCAAATATGCGTTATTGTAATTGTCATTTATGTATTCACATAATTATTCCTGGGGGTATATGCATGCTTACATATGTGCATGAAGGCAGGGGTCCCCTAAATGTTTTTGTTTTTTATGTATTGTTTTCAACTTTTTTTATTACTTATTTTTTTCTTCTTACTTAACTTTTTACAATCAAAAAGGGGTTTACAAGGCCTCCCTATGTGATATTATTGTACAGTGACAGGTCAGCTTTAGGCTGCATTCACACCTGAGCGTTTTGTAGCTTGAAGCTGCAAAACGCTGGAGGGGGAAAAATCAATTATTCTCTATGGAGATGGTTCACATCTCCACTCCATGTCGCCTGAAGCCAAACGCCTGAAGCTCAAACAAGTTCTGGAGCTTTTTTTTGTCACTCAAATCAGGCAGATTTGGGCATTTTTGGCGGGTTTTTATTCCTATAGGAATCAATGGAAACGTTCCATTTGTTTTCTGCTCAAATGAAAAATTTAAACAATAAAATAGTAATAATATATGAATAAGTAAATGTAAAATAAATACACAAATAAATAAAAATCTTCATAAATAAGTAAAATAAAATAATATCATGTAATAATACAATATATAAGAATAATAATAATTAACCTTAACCTTAAAAAAATATTAAATAGACTATTATTATTAATATTATTATTATTATTATTATTATTATTATTAATAATAATAATAATAATAATAATGTAACAATAAACACCCAAACTCGAACAAAAAAATACATTAATAATAATAATAATTTATTTTGTGTTAGGGTTAGGGTGTTTAGTTTTTTTTTAAGGGGTAAGGGTTAAAGTTAAGGGTTAATTATTTATTTATTGTTACTTAGTATTAATTTATTGAATTTATTTTTTATTTATTTATTTGTGTATTTATTTTACATTTATTTATTAATTTATTATTATTCATAAAATAATAAATAAAATAAAATAAAAACAAATAAAATAATAATAAATAACCTTTACCCCAACTCCTAATCCTAACCCTGACCTAAACTGAACTCAAACTCCTTACCCTAACGAAAAAACATTATAATAAATGAATAATAATAAAGAAATAAAAGCTAATGGAAAAGCTAAAAAAGCTGAAATACCTAGTAACAAATGATGGAACAAATAATAATTTTTTCTAATGGCTAATAAAAAAACACTCAAAGACGCTACGCTCAGGTGTGAATGTAGCCTTATGGAGACACCCAGGGTCTACTGTATATCTTTCCTAAATTACTTCCAAGCAAATGGAGCAATGACAGTGGTCAATTGGTTTATGTTCCTGGTCGCCAACTGCCGAATTTGACTGCCGAAATCCTGAAAGTGCTCACAGCAGAGTGCTTCCAGGGTCACAACTTAGGTGTCCGTTTATGAAGCATTGGAAAATATCCACTGCTCCATCCTCCGGCATTCACAGAGGAGATCTCTCTTTATGAAGCGGTGTAGATCGCTTCTCCTTTTGTGAAGTGAAGTGATCTACAAACGCTTCAAACAGTGAAGAACACCCCCTGATACTGGAATCTTGTGAGACATAACGAGATTACAGTACCAGAAATCCACCGAAACACCGAGGTGCCCTTTTAATAACCACTTCCCGCCCGGCCTATAGCAGAATGACGGCCGGATGGTGGCTGCGTTATCTTGACTGGACGTCATATGATGTCCAGCAGGATAAGCCGCGATCTGAGCTGAGCTGGTGAATTGGGGAGGGCGAATTCTGAAACAGATCGCCAGTGAAGTGCTGAGCTTCATAAACTCGCCGTTTCTGTGTCAGACAATGACGGATTCTCAGTGTGCAGAGATAATGAGCGGAGAACATGTTTTCCCCCGATGATCTCTGTTTCACAAACCGTTTATGAACTGTGATCAGTGGCGATCCTCAGGATCACTGCTGTTTCCCGTTTCATAAACAGACACCTTCTCTGCTCAGCCATCATAAATTCTGCTTGGCCATCCTGAATTCCTGGTGCTAACCCCAAGAGCTACTCGAGACAGAATTGCAATGTTAAAAGAGTAACGCTCAGGATTAACCATTTTTACATTTATTTTCCTGCTAAGCAAAGCTTGGGGTTAGTGCCGGGCAGGTTACAAATGTTTTGTTATATTAGTTTGAAAAATACCTGGTAATCCTGCCAGAAATATCTTCCTGTGCTCCCGGCCTCTGTAGCTTCTATCAATTACACTAATCCCAGTTCTCTCTGTGGACTAAAGAACACTTTCAACCGGCACCATATTTCCAAAAGTATTGGGACACCTGCCTTTACATGCACATGAACTTTAATGGCATCCCAGTATGGATGAGCGAGTTTGGGGTGGAGGAACTTGACTGGCCTGCTCAGAGTCCTGACCTTAACCCAGCAGAACACTTTTGGGATGAATTAAAGCGGAGACTTCGAGCCAGGCCTTCTCATCCAACATCAGTGCCTGACCTCCTAAATGTGCTTCTGGAAGAATGGTCAAACATTCCCATAGACACACTCCACCTTGTGGAAAGCCTTCCCAGAAGAGTTGAAGCTGTTATAGCTGCAAAGGGTGGGTCAACTCAATATTGAACCCTACGGACTAAGACCGGGAGGCCATTAAAGTTCATGTGCGTGTAAAGGCAGGTGTCACAATACTTTTGGCAATATAGTGTATTTTACAGAGAGGGGAAGGTGTTCAGTACTTCTAAAACTCTTCCATTCAATGGCAATCCTATTCATCCATAGATACAATACAGCGAATGAGTGTTGTCACACTAGGAAAGGAAGTGTGTTACTGGAAGAATCACCAAATGAAAATAAAGGACAGAAGTAATGGAAAAAAGAAAACAAATGCAGCCAACACTTGTAAGGGCTGGTAAGCTGTAATATATCACATTTCTTTGTTTTTAGGTTTATGAACTATTTAATATTCTTTATTTATCTTTTGCATCTTCTTTACTGTGACTGTAATTTGTCTTTAGTCTAGCAAAAAAAACAGCTTTGGTAATAGTAATAATTAACTGGAATACAACAGTGGGCTTGTATGAAAATTTCAGAAAGACAAACAATCTGTGTTTCCTAAAAAGATAGTGAAATTCTTTGTTTAAATTTTCCAAGAATACAAATGCATGACTGTTATGAACAAAGCAAACAATATGCCATTCAGATAACATTATACAGAAGGCCCGTAGAAATATACAAACAGCAAAATTGAGATGATCTTTGCAGGCCAAGTGTTCAGACAGCAACTGGAACCTATTGTAGCTTTTGGGACGGTTCCAGAACGGCACAGAGAGAAAAGTAATTTTTGGGGTTGATGAGCCTGGCAAGGCTATGCATCAGAGAAGATAGTCTATGGTGTGCAGAGCAGGCTTTGGACTGGGAAATAGTCCTCAATGAGCTTACGCAATTGAAGATGTTTCTGCCAAGGAGAACGGAATGTGCCAACCACATGATGACCCCTGTGTCTGTGAATTCATTTGGCCAATCTCTTGGCTTCATGGAAGCCATGTGGGGAAAATGTGACCATGGAGAGTGAGACTGCAGCACTGACATTAATCAGAAGTGCTAAATAATCAAAGATCAGTTCATTTTATCCTACATCTCAGGTCAAGTTCCATTTACCAAATAGATACATTTTATGCTTATGATACTTGTTAGAGATAAGCAAACTTTTGTAAAATGACAAGCTAGCCAGAATGCGCCTGGATATCCACTCATCACTGAGCCGTGTCAATGTTTATAAAGAAGTAGCTAAGGGGGTACCACATCCAATGGAAACTGTTAAAGAATTGTTTTTGGACATTAGAGCGGACTTTACCGGTACCAAAAAGGAACACTTATGTGATTTTACAAAAAAATAATCATTTATTGAATTTTACAAAGTTGATAAAAGTGTGTGCAGAGTAAAAAATAAGAGAAAATAGAGCTCTCATTGGTATAACCAATAATTAATCATCAACAAGTTTTTAGGCATCAGCGTCCCCCTTCACTCTCCCCTTTTTACTTACCTGAGCCCTAATTCGATCCAGCGCTGTGCACGTCTCTTCTCTCCCCTCACTTACGGGTCTTGCTGGCTTTGCTGGGACACCGGGAGCCATTGGCTCCCAGTACTGTCAATCAAAGCCAGTGTCTGATGGGGCAGGGCATGCCAGTTAAGACAATGCAGATGAACAGCTATTAGCTATCTGCAGCTATTGTACATAGGGGATAAAACTGCCACCTTGCCTAGGGTTTCATTCTACCTTAATTCATCCCTGGGTTAGGGTGCTGCTTATGTTTTAAGTGTTAGGTTAAGGGTTGTGCTTAAGGGTTAGATTAAGAGTCACCTTTTTTTAATCTGGTTCGATCATATGATTACGCAGCTCTGGCTCCCCTGTGAAAGAGAGCACTTGACAACAGCTGTGAATTCTGGGAGCTATGATGTCATCCATAGACTCCTATGGCCCATCCATTGGAAACAAGCTGGGGTGTCACTTACAGTGCTAAGATCATGCACACACCCAACCCTTAAAGGGCAGGCCGTTAGGCTACACAAGGTAAAACCTGCCTTTGTCTCTCCCTCTTACATTTCAGCCTAATCAAGCTACTTACATATTCTCCAGCCACTGAACAATTTGTGTGGTTATTGTCTCTTAGATAATACACTCACATTTTTATTGCATTATACAATTTGCCTTGTCTCTTTTTATTTGCTGCCTATTCAAGTGTGGCATACTGTCCTAATGCTAACCAGCTTCTACCAAACACACCTGAAATCTATATTTTGAATATTTGGGGAATAACTGGGTATTTAGGGGTGGGAGGGAGATTTAAAGATTGTGTTGTGTTTGTAAAGTGTTTGTGTGCTCTGTTTTTTGACATGTTATTAAACTTTTAAGACAATGCTGTGTGGTACTGGGAAAAAAAGCTTGCACATTATATATTAATATAATATTAAACTTTTTTAAGCACAAACTTTTCTGAACCTTTTTAACCTGTTGTGGTTGCTACTTCCACAGGCCAATTTAGATCTATTAACACTTGAAAAAAAAAGTTGGAATTATTCAGATTGGGGTGCTTCTACTGTATTTTTTAGCCAAGCTAAATGTAAAAATAAAAAAAACAAGTACATGGCAAAAAAAATGTAATGCCGGAATACAGTGTTGCTGACAATATGGTGTTGCTGGCCGTAACAATTGTAATGTTCCATAACACCGCATACTGTACAGCTTAAAGGCATCTCCCAAGCATGTAATTTAAAGGATCAGTGTTTTTTCAATGTCATCCTTGAAACCACATTAAACAGACCCTCTCCCCAATGTCTAGTATTTTAAAAATCACTGTTAAGTTCATAATTTTGTGAATTTCTGACAGGATTCTGCAAACCCCCCAAATATGAATCTGAGCATACTAGTCCATCCCTTGCAGTTGCTGAATTTGTTTTGTTCTTTGGGGTTTTTTTTGCTGTCTTTATTGTATTTAAACCTATTGTTTCTGCTAGTCTTAGGGTGTCAATGCTCACTCACCCTAATGTGTCTATGAGAGAGCAGCATTGTCTCCCTAGGACAGGAAGTGTGCTAGGACTACAGAACACCTCCTTTTCTCCTAATCTCCATAGGTCGATCACTTTTCAGAGGTAGTTTATGGCTGGTTCAGGACCATACTGCTGTCTCCTGAAAGCCTGTTTTTTTTTTGTAATGTTTTTGATCCCCCAGAGAATTTTACAATAAAATTTCATTCCTCAACTGTGGGCCAAGTGTTTGGCACATAGTTGTGGCATGGTCCTATTGATTTCAATAGACGTGCTTGGCAAGAAGTACCCCAGCATGTCAGATTGTAGGTAGGTGGTCGGGGGGGGGGGGGGGGTAAAAACAGACAACAAGCCATGATTTCAGCCATGATAAAGGCCAGATGGCTGAAACGCATTGGATTTTATGAGTGTTGTTCATATGCTATAATAAAATTATGTTTTAGCCTACTTCCATGGCACCAGCCTGTCTCCCTTTTTTTGCATGGATTACATGGAGGTTTGCATAGACTTCCCTGGCTGAGTGCTGTGTTCTTGAGGCTCACCAGGCATTCTAAAGGAGGTAGTAGCTCGGATGCACCTGTTCCATTAAAAACAGACCTTGATGCATGTGTGAATGATGCCTTAGGGTATATACCCATACAAACTTTGGCAAAACTCCTGCATTTTTTAGAAAAAGGTTGACTTATGTCAGATGTTAGTGATGGGGTTTACATCCACATTGCTGTTCTATTTCATTTCCCGACCAGCCGCCGCAGTTGCACTGCGGCAGAATGGCATGGGCAGGCGAATCGCCGTTATGTTAGGTCGCTCCCTCTGGTGGCCACTAGGGGCGCGCACGCACCTCCGCAGCTCGCCCCCGGAGCCGATGCGAGTGCCCCACAGTCTCGATGACCGCCGGGCTCCCGCGATCACTGGTAACACTGCGAGAACCGGGATCTCTGTGTGTAAACACAGAGATCTCAGTTCTCTGAGGGAAGAAGTGACAGATCGTCTGTTCATACAAAGTATGAACAGCGATCTGTCATCTCCCCTACACAGCCCCCTCCCCCCTTCAGTTAGAACACACTAGGGAACACAGTTAACCCCTTGATCACCCCCTAGTGTTAACCCCTTTACTGCCAGTGACATTTTTACAGTAATCAATGCATTGTTATAGCACTGATCGCTGTATTAATGCCAATGGTCCCACAAATGTGTCAAAATTGTCCGATGTGTCCACCATAATGTCGTAGTCACGATAAAAATTGCAGATCGCCGCCATTACTAGTAAAAAATAAATAAATAAATATGCTATAAATCTATCCCCTATTTTGTAGACGCCATAACTTTTGCGCAAACCAATCAATATACACTTATTGCGATTTTTATTACCAAAAATATGTAGAAGAATACATATCGGCCTAAACTGAGAAAAAATTTGCTTTAAATAAAAAAAAAATTAGATATTTATTATAGCAAAAAGTACAAAATATTGTGCTTTTTTCAAAACTGTCGCTTTTTTTTGTTTATAGCGCAAAAAATAAAAACCGCGAGATGATCAAATACCACCAAAAGAAAGCTCTATTTGTGGGAAAAAAAGAACGTCAATTTTGTTTGGGCACAACGTTGCACGACCGCGCAATTGTCAGTTAAAGCGATGCAGTGCCGAATCACAAAAAGTGCTCTGTTTAGGAAGGGGGTAAAATCTTCCGGGGCTGAAGCGGTTAATTTTATATTTGACCAAAATTAATCAAAAAAGAGACGGTTATTGTTAGAGTTTACATACACTAAGTAACAATGATCTGTCCTATTGGTCTTGGTTTATCATTCCTAATGTGAAAACACTTTAAGCAAAAATGTCTTACCCCCCCACTAAGCTCAGAAAGCCCTACACACCAATAAGAATTACCTTCAAATCTCATTGAACTCTATAACTGTAAATAACTGTCACTTTTTTTTTCCTAATATTTTTAGTGAAATCGCTTTGGTTTAAAACAGAAGTACATATATAAAAAAAACAGTAACACAGTGCAGTCACGGACAATACCATAAGTAAAGAAAAAGCGATTTAGATAAAACATAGACAGTATGCATATAAGGAATAACTTTTTGAAAATAAGGATGTGAATTCAGCCTAAAATATAAAACAGCAGTTTACTTGTGAACAATTTAGACCATAGGCTCAGTTCGCAAAGCTTTAACACCATCCTAAGGAACTCTATGTTCAACCATGTGACTGTTATTCTGTGAATTCATTGAACACTACGGAAAATAACTGTCACTTTTGTGAAAATAAGGATACTTATCCTGGTGTTAGCTTTGTGAATTGAGGCTAATATCACCTGCAGATAAAGGTAGCAATATTCTTTTAAATAAGTATACAGATATTTTAATGAATTATTTAATGAAAAAAAAAACATTAAATGAGTTACTGTAATCAAATTATAATTTGTATTAATGTTTATCTAATAATAAAAATAATAATAATAATAATAATAATAATAATTATTATTATTATTATTATTATTATTATTATATTAATAATATTGTTGTTATTGTTACTATTATTAATATTATACGTGTTATTATTTTTACGATAAATATTATTATAATAATTAATATTGTTGCTGTTGTAATCATAACACTACTAATAGTGATATTAAAAATAATTAAACACAGCTTAAGGTAGTGATATTCCCTTTATTGCTTTATTTTCCTAAATAATCAGATCATTTTCCTGTATACAATATATTCACCAAACATTCTCCCATAGATGTTTACGTTCATGAAAGGATTATGTCAATTTAAACATTGTTTGCCCGTGTATAGTATAGAGATGTGTTGGTGTATTGGTGATGATCGGAGTGTAGTATTGGTGGAGTGGAATGGATGATGATGATGATGATGATGATGATGGGTATGTAGCTGGGAGTAGAGTACAGGGCTCTCGGATGGAGCTCTCCTATGCAGGGCTCCGGGGAGGGGGTCTCGCTGTATGCCGGCAGAAGATCGGACTGTACGATCCGTCCTCCTCCTCCTCTCCTCCCCTTCTATACACATATAGGAACACAGAAAAACACCAACATAACACTAAACAGTCATATTCTTTGTCTCATCCTTACCAATTCTGTTATAAATCAGCAGATATGTGTGTTAGTAAGGAAATAAAATATTAAGCTTAATGAATTATTTCACAATAAAAGGTGACTGCTTACAATTTCTACACACCCCTTTTTCTTCTCTCTTTAATATTTCTTATGAGTATATTGTACATTTACAGTCTAAAGATTACTATTGTCATTTACACAGCAAAAATAATGATCCCTGATCTTCTGATTCCTCACTACAACTGTTGTAGAGAGAGAGAGAAAAAGAGGATCTATCTAATTATCTATCTATGTATCTATCTATCTATCTATCTATCTATCTATCTATCTATCTATCTATCTATCTATCTATCTATCTATCTATCTATCTATCTATCTATCTATCTATCTATCTATCTATCTATCTATCTATCCACCCATCTATCTATCTATCTATCTATCTATCTATCTATCTATCTATCTATCTATCTATCTATCTATCTATCTATCTATCTATCTATCTATCTATCCACCCATCTATCTATCTATCTATCTTAGGCTGGCCATACATTATACAATTTTCTAGTACAATTTTCCTTTAGATATATCAACACCATATAATATGAGGTCAAATCTAAACACTTTCAATTTGTATGCAATCAGGCTTGTACTACATAGTTGAAGGTAAATCTAAATTAAATTGAATAAGAAAATTCTATAATGTATGGCCAACTTAGCAATGCTTTTATCTATCTGCGCCTGTTTTCCTGTTTATCTCTTCCTAGTATGCCTCTCTCTGTATTATTTCTATCTATCTATCTATCTATCTATCTATCTATCTATCTATCTATCTATCTATCTATCTATCTATCTATCTATCTATCTATCTATCTATCTATCTATCTATCTATCTATCTATCTATCTATCCATTATATCTATCTATATCCTAGGAGTTATTTCACCTACAACTGTTTAATAGAAGACAGACAGATAGATAGATAGATAGATAGATAGATAGATAGATAGATAGATAGATAGATAGATAGATAGATAGATAGATAGAATACAGAGAGAGGCATACTAGAAAGAGATAAACAGGCAAACAGGCATAACAGAGAAATAGGAAAAGATGGATAGATAAGACAGACAATTGTAATATTTAATATAGTTTTATATACATATGTGTGATGTGCCATAAAGTAGACATGTACGTTTTTGATGATAGCTCTATTAATAGAAAGGTAGAACACAGATAGATAGTTTACATGTGTATATACATATATATATATATATATATATATATATATATATATATATATATATATATATATATATATATATAGACAAATTTCTGCTCCATGTGACATCCTTTCCCGTTTCCTACACCCATGTGTCTTCTTTCCCATGGTGTTATTAGGAGCCTGTGATTATATCCTATATGGTTATGAATGTGTAATCCCCTGGTCACGTGGTTCTGCCAGCCTCCCCCCTGCTCTCAGATATTGCAGTTATGCCATCAGGCTAATGCCTTGTGACTGGCTCCTCTCTAGTGACAATGGCGCGCAGCTGCCTCGGAATCAATAGTTGTCAAAAATATGAAAACAGTGGTGACACACAACTTCCATCCTGGCTGGGCCGCCTTACAAGAAAGTAAATGAGAAATGTGCAGCCCTTCCCAAGCTGGAGGAGTGCAGTCCCCTATATTCTGCTCCAGCTCTTTTCCCAGCAGATAGAGCTACATCTGTTGGGTTTGTAATGTAATTTGTAATTACTACCCTTCATGTGGTCCGATGCCTTGAACCATCTTTAATTAAAAGCATAATTAAGGAAGATCTGAGGAAGGACAATTAGCAGATGGCCTGCCTCTCTACACTGTGGCTGTACAGGCCCCAGTCTGACCATGTAGAATAACATACACCTTCTATGACTCAGTCCCACTGCAGGAAAAGCCTTGCTGACCTCCTGGTTGGGATTGGAAGCTGTGCAGTGTGCCCAGTGTGGGTGTCTCTTATCCATACCATGACCGCGTAGAATAATACATGTCTTCTGAGACTCAGTCTAACTGCAGGAAAAGCCTCCGACATCTCCTGGAATGAAGGTGGGAGATGCAGTGTCCCTAACGTGAATGTCCTGCACCAACAGACACATATCTGACGTAGAATAATACACATTTGCCATGACTCAATCACTCTGCAGGGAAGGCTGTGACCTCTCATAGGATGAGGGTGGGAGGTGCACAGTGTTCCCAATGTGGGTGTCCCACACCAATACAGAAAAAAAGGGCAAGACTGGGAAACATTCATTCTGAAATGTGTTTATTTAGAAATAAATATGAAATGCAACCAGGTGTCTGCATGTAGGGAACATTTGCATAGAGTGTGTGCCTAGTGTACAGTATACAAATTCAAGAAATAAGAGATGCTATGATTAAACAGATGGATGGACTTGTACATGTACGGATGGGCAGACAGAGGGACAGACACACGCATACGTTGATCATTTAAGATATTAAAAGGATGGATGAGTGTATGTACAGTAGATGGATTTTTGGATAGCGATGCTCACCGCCACCTTTCTATCCAGTCGGGCTGGATTCATTGGGAGCAAACTCTCCCAACCCGCTCCCACCATCACCCACTCACAGACCCTCAACCGAGCAAGTCAGTCCAGCCTGGTCTTCAACCTTTAAGAACATGTATATAGAAAGGCAGACAGTTATTTGTATAAGTGAATGGGTGAATGTGAAAATAGATGAATTGGTGGATGAATGGGTAGATGGATGGGTGGAGGTGGATGGGTCTCCAAATGGATTGATAGGTGGAGAGATGGATGTGTAAATGGATTAATACATTGAAGTAAGTGGGTAGATGGAGAAATGCGCAGTTGTGTAAATGAACAACTGACAGGATGGATGGAGAGGTGAATAAATGGATGAATGGATAGAGGTACAGGAGGTGGATATTTTTGTAACTGGGCGGATAGATGGAGAGATGAATGGGTAAAAGGATGCAAATGAATAGATGAAGAGTTGAGTGGTTACGTAAATGGCAAAGAGAATAGACAGATGGAGAAGTAGATGAATGTGGATGAAAGAAATAAAGAAAGCTAAATACATGTGTATATTTTATATAATTATATATGCTTTGGACAGCACGGCGGATTTGTACTTGTACTTGTAGTTCTACATTGGAGCTGGTGCACTCTCCCCACATGTGTGTTTTCCTTCCCTCAACCTCCCATAATGCTCTGGTCTCCTCCCATTATCAGAATGTCTACTAACCTACTAACCAATCTGGTCCTTGTGGGGTTGATTTACTAAAACTGGAGAGTGCATGGTAACCAATCAGCTTCTAACTTCACCTTATTGAATTAAGCTTTGACAAAACAAAACTGGAAGCTGATTGGATTCTTTGCAGAGCTGCACCAGATTTTGCACTCCCCAGTTTTAGTAAATCACCCCCCTGTGTGTCTCTAAGGCTGTGGTAGGGACCATACTTCTTCAGGGGCAGAGACTGATGAGTGATTCGGTGTTCCTGGTGGTGTACTGATATGATTGCATAGTAAGTCGGGTTAAAAAATACCCTTTTCAATCACGTTCAGCTGAAAAAAACCCTAAACCTGCAGCTGATTCAAATGAAATTCCTTAATAGGCGTAGCACAATTTTGCTCCAACAGGGAAAAAATATCCTTTATGATCCACAAAGAATTCAGAAAACACCCTTAATCAATATTCAACAATTTTTTATATTAGTAACCATTAATGCTTCGTCCATATTTATGAGTAAAATAAGAATAATTTGTAAATAGTTCTTGTATTTCCCATGTTGCTTTAATCAGAACATAGGACTGAATTGAAGTCCGCAGTGACACGTTATCATATAATCCACTTGTTGGGACCTAATTTATCCAGATGACTATCTTTTAATGTATTCACTGATAGCGCACAATATGCAGAGTGTGTGTTGGGGGGAGGCTAACCCATTGGCTAATCATATTTCAATCAGCCATACAGCTGCTAGAACGAGGATGTAGAGACCCCATTAAGTCAGGAATGAGATGTTTGCTCAGTATAATCTATACTGATCTGGAACAGCCAAATCTCATTTACATCTACACCTTGAAGTCGCCGAGACCATTACTGGGGAACAATCCAAGAAATGAATTATTCAGCACGGTACAGAATTATGTATTAGCACAGAATTTCCAGGAACACAGGCACACAATCAGCGGCGAAATAAAATTATTTTGGTCTCATTCTCAATGTTGTCTTATCGGAGCTGATCTTATTCAAAGTGAGGCAGAAATGAATTATAATCATTCCAATTATCTTCAAGATAGTTTCTATAGGACACAGGTTGTCAAAGGGAAAAAAGTATTTTCTTGCTGCTCTGTGGCTCCATTTTCCAGTCGGTTTGTCCTTCCTGCTGCTTGAGTAACTTTGTGTGTCCCCCCTCTCCTTTTGCATACTGGGATTGCATTATGCGCTCATGATGCACATAGACAACATTGGTGTGGATAAGATCGCAGTATAGTCAGGTACAGTGATCATCCTTAAAGGGCAACTCCAGGCCACAGAAAATTCCATCCAAGAAAAACTGAACCTTATTAGGGGGGGAGCAATCTAGGGTGGCAGTGGTGCTCCCTAATATATAACATGCAGTAAGTGAGCATTGTCACCCTAAGAGAGGTCATGTTTGACTTTCAGGATCACCCGCTGAAGAAAAAAAAGCCTCACAAAGTAAACTAAAACACCTTATACATCTAAGGACTAGCAAACTACCAAAATTGACATGTATTGTTCTGGATTTAGATACACTTTAAAAATGAAAAAAAAAAAAAAATAATCGTGGCTGGCTAGCAAAGTATTCAAATGCACAGGCACCAAGTTAATGGTGCATGTAATGGTATTTTATTATTGGAATCTTTATTTCAAGAAAAAGCATATGATGAAATCTTGTACGTGCTAGTGCTTGAACTAATGCGTATGTGCTCAAAAATATATATGTCTATATATATGTGCAGTACAATAACCGACCACCTACAGTTCACAAAGGCTTTCTACAAATTAAGGTTCATTTAAGGATAGCTGTGTGCAATTGATGCCATTTTATTTTTATGTATGGTAAACACAGACAAAATGGAAACAGTGGTTAGAGAGATCCAGAAATTCACCTTTTGATTTTAGGCAAGCCATGGTTGCTGGAACATAAATTCTATAGCAAACCATACATACATATTTATGTTTGGTAAATTCTGTGAGCATGTCATTTGCTTGTTTGCGCATCATCAATGCTCAAATTCTTTAATATATCAGGCCTATTGCAGTCAACTCGATTTATTTTACTCTGGGTTTTTGTTTTGTTTTGTTGGGAACTCTATAAAATCTCAACAAAAGACCCTTAGAGCTTGTATAGATTTTCGATGGTTATCAAGGTTTGTCCATAGACATTCTGGTAGGATATCTAGCTTCTGCCCACAATTATACTCAATTTGTGGGGATGTTCTAAAGTTCCAAGTAACATGTTAACACCATATAAATGCAAGTGAGAACTAAAATTAATTTTACAATTTGAAAAGGAGCTTGATTTAATGAACTACAATAATATTCTGGTCCAATAGATTGCTTCTTAAATCCTTTTAAACATCACCAACTTCTTGTTGCTCTTCAATTCATTTAAATTCATTCAAAAAAAGGAAATAGGGTTGTGACTGCTATTGTCTACATCCAATGTAATCCAATGAGCTGACAAATCCACCACAATCTTAATTATTGAGTTCCTTTCCAAATATCATTCAGTTGGTATCCTACATTGTCTTCTCGGTTGCCTCTGTTGGTCTTGAATTCTGGTAACTGAGGTCAGTCCATCATCCTTGGGTTTTTCAATTCATTATCTGGGTCAATGTGAATGAAACTTTCTACTTCCCTTGATAGGGTCTTTGAAGTGACCACAAATGCTCACTTAGCTCCACATATGCTGTATAAAGGCAGATTAGGCCTAATCTTTTGAAAAATGCCCTGTGTGTAAGGCACAGATTATTCCCAGGTTCAATGGCATTGTATAAATACAGTTTCCGATGCAAATATGTTTTATCTCCATTTTATCTATACATGATTGTCATAACAAGATTTAAAATTAGGCATAGTAAGCAAATCCCTACTGATGGCAGGGACAAAGCAGCAGCAGAAAATTTTATTTCTGCCCATTTTTTTTCTCCATTGTCAAAACAACTTTCATCATAATGAGGTTATTTACATAATAGTGAAGTATTCTATGCCAGGTTATGACCAGGAAGGTCTAGTGATGAAAAACCTACCTTGTTCGTTGTATAATCAATATTGTTTTCCTCAGATTGATTTAGCAGCTTAACACATATGTGTACTCTATGCTCAAACCTTTCAAACATCAATTTTCCCATTGGTCAAATTATGAGGTCCATTCTTATTTTTTTTTTGGCCTCTGGATATAATAGAATATGGGCTCATACCCCTAAAAACAATTACAGTGCCTCTTCTGAAGATAAACTGACTTGCAAAACAGAATAACAGAGCTGGTAAGGAATTGCTTGGTTTGGTAAGTTGGACTCCAAAAACTGTAAGAAAAAGGTTTGATCATGCATTAGGGGCATAAAACAGTTCATTAGTTCCAAAGGTAAAGACAGAACTTGCAAAACATTTCCAGGAAAATAGAATTAGTGATTACCTATAAAATATCAAAATATGTAAGACTCATGGGAAGTTAAAGAGGTTGTAAACTCAAAAAAAACAAAAAACTGTAAGACAACGGCATAATAAACTAGTATGCATCGCATACTAGCTCATTATGATATACTTACCTTAGAACGAAGCCTTCCAGCAGCGCCCGCACACCGCTGAGATGGCTGACATATTTTCCGGAGATACTTCCGGGTTCGCGGGCTCCGGCGCTGGGAGTGGCATGCGTGCAGGAGCCACCGTTCACAGCACCCATGGCTGTTCCTTCAGAGCGCATGAGTCAGTGATGTCACTGGCTGCATGTAATGTAAATATCTCCTAAATGGTCTAGAAGATATTTACACTACCTATAGGTAAGCCTTATTATAGGCTTACCTATAGGTAAATGCCAGCAGAGGAAGTTTAATTCCTCTTTAAACGTCTACAGATATTTTAGAAGATACATGTAAATATCATACATATTCAACAGAACATCAACAACTGTTCAATTTAGTTGTTTAAAGCAGACTTAAAGGCAAAACGTTTTTTTTCATTTTGGATAGATTAAGGGAGGGTTATAACACTTGTAAATTTTATTTTTGCCTTCTGTGTCATATTAGGGAGATTGCCCTTTACTTCCTGCCCTACAGTCAAAACAGGAAGTGAGAGAAAATTCCTCTAAATTAAAAATTTCTCCAAATCTAAAATAACCAGAACCAGAACTAGCATCCTCATTGGAAGATATCCCCACTATTCGTGTTCTCGGGCCAACCCAAAATTTGGGATATTCTTTGACTTCCACTTTCAGGGATACTGGTAAACAGGACTAATAGAGAGGGTTAATCTCCCTAACAGACAGCTATAAAAGCCTGAGGAGTGTTCTAATTCCTCTCCACCCTATCCACAAAAAAAAACAATTATATATAGATATACCTTAAGATCTAACATGCTGGTAACCTGCCTGTGTTTGGGAATCAAGCAATCGCCATACTTAATTATTTTGAATATTCTTCGGTCATTTTAGAATATCCAAATGCACAAAGTCCATATCTGTCCACATATCTGTCTACATATGTGATCACCCTATGACTTTACATTCATCCCCTACAGAATCTGGACATTCTGCAAAAGTGTCACAATCATGTTTTGTGTATTTTTGTCTATATGGATGTATGATACCAGGTTATCCACGATCAAGCACCAGTCAGATCAAGAGGCCTAAATATTATGTTTATGGCTTTAAATTTGACCTCTAAGGCTAGCCAATTATCTTGTACAATTTTCCTTTAGATTTTCCAAAAAACATATGAGCTCAGAACTAAACAACTTTCAATTGTATCCAATTAGGCAGGACCTTGCATTACATAATTTAAAGTAAATCTTAGGGAAAATTTTACAAGAGAATTTAACATGTATGGCCAGCCTAAGACCCTTGATGGCCTCTGCACCATAAAGTCATCTGATGTTGCTCACTGGTAAAAAGCCTGTTGACAAACAGCAAACATCACATCAAAGGTCTGGGACATTTTCATGCACAAAGCATCAACTCACGGTTCTCACAGTCGCTGATATTATATTTGTGACACCTCCTCTTTTTTGTTCTCAGCAACACTCCTTAGAATGAATCATTTGCTCTATTCTTTTTAATTGTGATAGCCAATTAGCCATCAAGTATGCCCCAGTTGCCTGTAACGGAGCATTAAACTGGCCTTTATTTAATGCTAATTTACCATAGCTGTTTTGTTTAACTTTGCAGTATAAGCACCAGGTTTTGTAACAAAAAAAAGGTATAATTTAATGTGGAGTTGCTCTGTGCTCAGCAAGGCTCCTCTTTTTTACTCCGCACACCCAGTTCTGCTGGGCAGGAAGAGCTGAAGCCTTATTTCCGAACACCTGGAGCCTACAAAACAGAAAATTAGCATTGATATAGATTTAGTTGAAATGTAATCTCTTAAATCTGTCCAAGATTCGGAGAGATAATTACACTTTCACTGAATTGCCAAGGGTCAGTGTCTCTGTGGACCTGAGGAGTTGATTTACTAACAATAGTGTAACATTAAAAAAAAAAAAAAAAAATAGTGTCGGAGATTATAATGTTAATATATTCAGCCACAAGGGACTAAGAAGTAATGTTCAACTCATTCAGTATAAGTAGATTCCTTTTCCTGTGCAGAGATACTAATCCCTTGCAGCAGTTAATTACAAAGAAAAGTTATGTTTAAAATTACACAAGCAGTACTAATCGATTGTAATAGAATATTGGCAGCGTCTTTCTCAGCTAAGCCATGAAAGAGTGTAAATAGAAAAAAGAGAAGCAGAGAAGGGCTATAAGAGAAACAGAGTAATTTACTAAAATAGTTTTCCATTAAATGATTCACCAATATGATTCTGACACTCATTTTTAATCTACTATTTTATTTTTTGTATAGAGATTATCTATTTTGATGATCTAGATCAGTGATTCTCAACTAGGGTTTCTCCAGAGGTTGCTAGGGGTTCCTTCAGCATTGGGCGATTTCTGCCTCTCAGATAAGTTCCCACTGACACCATTGATCTTTTTAGCTATCTATAAGGAGGTAATTCTTCCCAATGACCACAAGTGTAAGGACCATTCCTCTTACTGACCATCACACTACAATCATGAGTTGTAGATTTCTAATTTTTAGCAGGGGTTCCTCAAGACCGGAGAACTATTTTAAGGGTTCCTCTGTGTTGAAAAGGTTGAGAAAGGCTAATTTAGATTATACAGAACTATTGATATCATTCCCTGGCCCTAAGAAACCCATAATACCCACCATAGTCATGCACACATTCTAGACTAGAAAATAAGGGATCTACTAGTATGACTTCAGCAAAGACAGATAAGTCAGAATGGGATCCTGGGCAAGATAACTTTGAGCATTGATTCCCGCATCCATTTATTTGCCCTATTTGCTTTGTCCCACTAAATCAGACACCACAAGTACATCCACCCTTGTAAAATGGCAGGTAGGGGCATAACTTTGACCAATTGCACAATCCCCCAGTTTACGACAGGAGTAAGAAGGTTTTAGTTGGGTCACCTGGACATCCACAGGACCCTAAATTCATGGCCAGTTTTCCTTGGGGATGATCTAGTTCAGTTTTTTTTCGGGAAGAAACTGGAGCAGCTGTAGTAATTCCACAAGAAAATGGGAATAACATGTAAATGTCCACCAGTGGGAGGAGGATCCAGGGTCTTGGTGGTGTAAACGAGCTTAAACTTTGAGTAGTAGCCTAGAGACCCCCATAGAGACTTTATGCAATTTTATTATATTTTAAATGATGGTTGGCACAGCGCTGTATCCTGGCCTAGGCCAACAAGGCCCAGGCCTAGGGCAGCACTTTGCAGGGGGGCAGCACGGATAGAGTCCCTGCCGGCTTGTGCTACACTGTTAGTGTAGTGCTAGTCTTATGGGGCGGACTGGGCTGAGAGGCCCCCATGAAGCGGCCGCACTGCTTCCGGTATGTGGGCGGCCGGCATTCCGCAACTGTGGGGGGGGGGGCAGCTTCTAATTTTGACTGTCCTATCATCCTGGACTACAAACCTTCCTCACTGTTCTATATGTTTTCTGCTGCACCATTGGCATGGTTATATCTTCTTAGTCCTCTCCATAAAATTATCAGAAATTTGTGCTTAACCACTTGCCGACCAGCCGCCGCAGTTGTACTGCGGCAACATGGCTTGGCTGCACGAATTGCCTTCATGTTATGTCACTTTTATATTTGGCTACTAGCCCACGGAGCCGATGCGAGTGCCTGGTGGTCGCGCACACCGCTGGGCTCCCGCGATCACTCGGGGCACACAGAGAAATGGGATCTGTGTGTGTAAACACACAGATCCCAGTATTCTGAGGGGAGTACAGACAGATCGTCTGTTCATACAGAGTATGAACAGCGATCTGTCATCTCCCCTACACAGCCCCTCCCCCCCTTCAGTTATTACACACACTAGGGAACACATTAACCCCTTGATTGCCCCCTAGTGGTTAACCCCTTCACTGCCAGTGACACTTTTACAGTAATCAATGCATTTTTATAGCACTGATCGCTGTAAAAATTCTAATGGTCGCAAAAATGTGTAAAAATTGTCCGACATGTCCGCCATAATGTCGCAGTCCTGATAAAAATCGCAGATCGCTGCCATTACTAGTAAAACAAAAATAATAATAAAAATGCCATAAAACTATTCCCTATTTTGTAGACGCTATAACTTTTGTGCAAACCAATCAATATACACTTATTTCGATTTTTTTTAATCAAAAATATGTTCGAAGAATACATATCGACCTAAACTGAGGAAAAAAATAGTTTTTTTATATATTTTTGGGGGATATTTATTATAGCAAAAAGTAAAAAAAAAATGCGTTTTTTTCAAAATTGTCGCTCTTTTTTTGTTTATAGAGCAAAAAATAAAAACCACAGAGGTGATCAAATACCACCAAAAGAAAGCTTTATTTGTGGGAAAAAAAATTTGTTTGGGTGCAACGTTGTATGACTGCGCAATTGTCAGTTAAAGCAACGCAGTCCCGAATCGCAAAAAGTGCTCGGGTCAGGAAGGGGGTAAAATCTTCCAGGGCAGAAGCGGTTAAAGTAGAACTATCTACTTGGAAATCTATGCAAATTAAGGGAATCCATTGCCCCCCCCCCCCCCTCCCTAGGCCTTCAGAACTAGTCGAAAATTTCCAGGCAGGTCTTAAACAGCAAGGGGTGTGGCCTTGACAGGAAGGGGTGGGTCATATTTAAATTTGAGGGTCCACGAGTTTAGTCAGGCAGCACAAAACCTAAATACACTACTGGGTTGGCAATATGTAGGTAATACTGAAATCAAAATATGAAATTTAGGCTTTCAGGTATGTGAAACCATTACCCCCATGGCAACATTACCCTTTGTGTAATGTGATCCTACTGCGAATTGGACATTCATGGTAATATGACCCCTTTAGGAAAGTGATTCTGTTAATATCAATTACAATCTGACTGTACAATCTTTATATATTCTCCTTTAAATTCAATTTTCGTAATAATTTGAGTACCTACCTAAACATCCTATTCCATTTGTATCGACCTACCAATAACTTGCACAAGATTGGTATTGGTGGCAGATTGTGTAGTCAGGTTGTAACGTGTGATGAGTTTTTTTCCTTTCAGAAGAAAAATATTTGAGAGAGGCTGGGATTCCTATGCTTGTTCGAGCAATGTAGAAAGTCTAAGAATTTCAGCTCCCAACAATAACAGGACTTCCTCGAACGGGTGCCAGAGAATGGATCCAAATGTAAACAAACCAAATGGGCACCAGACCATAAGGTGAAAGAGCCCAAGGAAAAATTTAGTAGTTCACAATTTGAACATAAAAAATGTTGAGGCCCACACAACATTCCACCTTCATCAGAACTTAGAAAATTATATAGACACTTGAATTAACTCAAAAAAAGATCTATAACCGCATGGATCTATATTCAGTCTGGTAAAAGGTGCTCCTTTAGTGTTGCAAGTAACACCATGTGGTCAAAAAAATTACTTATTTTGAGTCCATTCAAGTGTATATATCATCTTCTAAGCCAGTGTTTCTCAACCTTCCTAGCGACATGACCCCTTGATAAAATTTCCCAAGTTGTGGGGACCCCTAACAGTAAAATTATTTTCTTAGCGTGGGTTGTCAGCACCCAAGGCAAGACATGTAATTTCGCCCCTAACCCAGGGACATTTAGCGCTCCCTGAGTCCTTTCCACTCGTACAGTATTAAAACCCATTTCCCTTTATCTGTCTCTATCTTAAATTTCTTGTTTTTTTTCCCCCATCCCTCTCTCTAGCCATTTTTCTTGTTCTTTCTCTTATTCTTTCGCTCCCTTTTTCTTTGTTCCTCCCCCTCTTTTCCTCTCCCTTCCATGTATTCTCTATTTTTTGTCCTTCTCTTACTCCTTGGTGGGGGTGGGGGGAATGAGATGAGTGGCAGTGCTGGGGGGAGTTCTGATCAGCCAGCTTAGGTGCTCTTGATCAGGTCATCTGCTGATCTGAGAACTGTAGTGGGGACTTTTAATGGCAACTATAATCACAGGTAGTGTTACTTCCTGTGTCTCCGGCTTCACTGTGAAGCTGACTTTGTGATGTCGGAGCAGAAAAAAGACTAGGAGAGCGGTGCGGGCTTCAGGAACAGCCCAGGATTCGGTGACTCCTGGCAAATCATCATTTGACCCCAGAGGGGGTCCGGACCCCCAGGTTGAGAACCGCTGTTCTAGTCACTGATGAAGGGGGATTGTTGTAGCCCCTGATATATATTGGATATTTTTAATGGTCAAATTGTGACCTATTAAAAATTTCCATGGACTCTTTAACCTTATCATCTGACACCCATTGATGTTCAATTACATTTAAAGATGTCAGTAGTCGTACCATTACTGATGTAATGTTACTGGCCATTTGTGCAGTTTATGCGAATGAGCAATTTTACTTCTAGCAACATGGCGTACCACCTCACTACCACCGAGATGTGAGCACCTATCTCTATGACATGCTGCCAGGATGTTGGCTAGGACGTAGAGGTGCTGTTCTCCCCCCCCCCCCCACGTTCCCTACACTTAACACCCCTCAGTTTATATCTGTGGGAAACACTAAAGGATGTGGTGTACTATAGAAAACCCCCTACACTGACTGCACTATGGGAAGAAATTGAAACATCATGCAGAGCATTTTCTGTGGACACTCTAGTAAATCGGGGTTATTTACGAAAGGCAAATCCACTTTGCACTGGAAGTGCACTTGGAAGTGCAGTCGCTCTAAATCTAAGGGGTAAATCTGAAATGAGTGGAAGCTCTGCTGGTTTTATCATCCAGTCATGTGCAAGCTAAAATGCTGTTTTTTATGTTCCTTGCATGTCCCTATCGGATCTACAGCGACTTTACTTCCAAGTGCGCTTGCAGTGCAAAGTAGATTTGCCTTTAGTAAATAACCCCCCAATGTTGTTCATGTTGTTTTCCAAAATCAAAAGTGTCTGGATGATATTGGTGACCATTTTGAGCACCTAATGTGATTGCATAATTCAAGCATGACTTACAGCTACCCTTTGATGTGTATATAAATTTAGTAACAACATTTTTATGCATGTATTTTTAATGTTGAAATGTGTATACATTATTTGGGCCCCTCTCTCTCTCTCTCTCTCTTTCTCTCTCTATATATATCTATATATATATATATATTTAGATATATATATATATAAATAACCACTGCACCAACAGATGTTACTACTTAAAGGTACTGAACAGGCTGTAGTAGTGTTAATGGCTCCTCCCACACAGTCCCATTGGCCAGTGAAGCCACCCAATATAATAATAAGCTGTTAGTAACATATAGGAGAAGGAAGCGCAAGACCAGCCGTTACATAATGGCAAAGTGTTAAAAATGGCATCTTATGGTACCTCAAAACTAAGGTCACCTCCAGTGTTATGCCACATACTCACGATCTGAATTTTCATCGGAAAAACCTTGGATGGGTTTTCCTACGGAATTCCGCTCAAGCTTGGCTTGCATACACACAGTCACACAAAAGTTCTCTGAACTTTCGACCGTCAAGAACGCGGTGATGTACAACACTACGACGGTACTAGAAAAGAGAAGTTCCATACGAAGCGCGCCATCCTTTGGGCTCCTTCTACTAATCTTGTGTTTATCTCGTGTTAGTAGAAGTTTGGTGAGAGACGATTCGCGCTTTTCAGCCTATGCGTTTTTATTAAAAAAGGACAGTTTGTTTTTTTTTGGGGTTTTTTTTATTATGCTTTTAATACATTTTTGACATACTTCACTATTGGAGCCTTCTTTAATGACCAATCCCGCATTCAGGATTCCGCAATCAAGTCCACCCAGTGTCCAGGCAGGTCACAGTTTTTCTAACCACACAGTATCTGGATCAAGCCGCGGTTGTGAGAATCCATCTGGCATTTTCCATTGAAGCGTTTTTGACTCCTGTAATGGGAGTCACTTACTTTCTGGTGAGTAGACTGTGTGGCCGATGATGGTGGTGGAAGATCAACCCCTGTGATGACCGCCGAATATTAGGAAGATTTTATCCAGAAGTGATTCAGATTTTGTTTGTTTATTTTTGAACACTATTTCACATTATTTTTGATCTTTCGATTTTGAGATATATTTTTTACATATATTTTTTGCACACAAAATACCAAACACTTAAGTGGTGTTTTCACGATTGGACTTTAGTTGAGAGTGCATATATGATTTTAGGTACTAACAGTATTTTCACTAGTTTTCTGTGTTAAGAGATTAACCGTTTTTTTTTTTTTTTTTGCACTTGCACTTTATAGAGAGCGCAGTTTCAATTAACTTGTTAATTATTTTTGATTCTGAGCATGCGTGTTTTTTTGCTCGTTGGAATTGCATAAAGACGAACGGAATTTCCAATAGTAACTTTTTCCGACGGAAAAATAGAGAACCTGCTCTCAATCTTTTGCTGGTGGAAATTCCGCCAGCAAAAGTCCGATGGAGCATACACACGATCGGAATTTCCGACCAAAAGCTCACATCGGACTTTTGCTGGCGGAATTTCCGATTGTGTGTACGCGGCATTAGAGGTTTTTATGTAAATATATGTGCAATATATGTAAATATATGTGCAGTATATGTGTTATACTGCTGCAGCCTGCACTTTAATGACATTGGCAGAGCACTTTAACTTCCTGACCTGTAGTGACCACTGTCATTGACCACAATTCACATGTTTTTATACATGCCACTCTTGAATTAATAAAGAGGAGGGTCTGAAACATGGCTGTGCCACTGAATTACCTTTTTTGCTGAATAAAGACTATTATTAAGAAAGTTAGGATAGAGGTAAGAGGGTACAACTGTTATTCTCTCTTATCATGACCCCACCAGTACCATGAACCAATCATAATTTGACTTCTATTTTATATGACTCTTCTTGTCAAGTAACCTTAAGAATAGCTTGTTTCCATTCTAGTTTGAGCTCCCTACTAATGTGGGTATACTGGTAATGTAACCTCTGTGGAAACAAAATTCCAGTGATAAGAAAACCTGTTTACTAACATGATCCTCCTGGTAAAAGTATCACCCCCCCCCCCCCCAGGTATATGATCCCTGTGGTTAGATGACCCATCTACCCATGTTCGATGGCTCCTCCCTGAGGACATAACCTTTTTAGTAATTGTTCTATGTTGCCTGGCAGTATGGTTTATCTGGTAACATAATCAAACCGATAACAAGACACCCCCCCCTCCCCCCACAGTAGCATGTCCCTCTCCTCCCCTTCAGGTATGTGGTGCCATAATCCCCATAACAACATAACACTTCTGGGTATTGGACCTCATGGTAATATGAACCTTTTAGTAAAGTGATTATCCTAGGTAATGTGGCCCCTCCAGTTATGATTCAATAGGTGACATGATACTTCTGATTATATGATCCCTTTCATAATGTGGCACCATTAATAACTTGCCCCTTGGCTTCTCTTGTAATGTGATTCTTCTAGTACCATTATACCCCTACTACCCTAACCCCACCGCTAGCATGATCTGTCTGGTGAAAAACAACTGTGTTTTCATACTGCGCTAAAATAATTACTATAATACATAAAGTGACAAGTGAATAAATAAGTAATGAAAAAAGTCTAATAATCCACCACCAAAGACCGACTCGTTTCGTCAGCAACGTCTGACATCATCAGGGGTCATGTGGGGATATCCTCATGCATTGCCGTTTTTGACTACCTGTATTAGGTGTCAACCCCGTCTGGTGAGTAGGACATCTACCTAGTGGTTGGTGGAAGGAAATGCACTGGAGGGATTAGTACTTCACAACTTTATCGTCATTTTTGATGTTCTAAGAGGATTTACCAGCACTTCGTGTGGGTTTAATTCAACCTTTGGTGATGGATTATTGGACTTTTTTCATTACTTATTTATTCACTTGTCACTTTATGTATTATAGTAATTATTTTAGCTCGGTATGAAAACACAGCTGTTTTTCTCTATACATTTTGGGGCATTGAGCCTTACTACCATCTGCTTTATTTATACACTGATTTCTGTATTATATATGTATTTCTTTACATAATAATTTTTGCACAGTATATTTAAAAATCCAGGGTGTGCAGGTTATAAGGGATATTTAGATCCTTTTTTCTTTTTTAGCACATGATCTGTCTGGTAATGTGACCCCACCAGTAACCCAACTTGTAAGATGACTCTTCGGACTACCGTGTTTTTTTTAGTAATGTAATCCCTTTCATGACATATCTGTGGCATCTCTTGTTACTGTGTTAGAAATAGGTGAGCCTTTTGGCATAACAGGAAAAAGTTTATGGGGTAGACAGAGAATGGGTAAAGCTTATGGCACTACGAAGAACCATAGTTTACCCAACTATTAGGAGCAATGCTTCCAGTTTTGCAATTTGGGCTATTTATGAACTCCTGGGGAGCCAATACAAGAGCCTCTGGTAGGCAGAAGTGATCATCTTCACACAAAGAGGTTTTCCACTTTAGTGGAGAATTTTCTCCATACCAGTCCAATTATTTCCTTCATTTATGGAGTGGAGGAAAGGGTCAAAGACTCTGTGTACCACCATCACTAATTCGTGAGTATCCAGGTCTCAATGCTGAGTTGACTTATTCAAGGATAAGTGAATACCTTCCCATACATTGTTCTTAGGTAAATATCAAAGTGTCTATGGCCACCATAACTACATGGGCTTCTAAGCTCTGATTAAGATAAGTTGAAGGATTCAGATGCAGAGAGAAAACATGTAAAAATGAATGCAAGTTTGGCTTTGGATGACCAGATATTGTACAGAGAATAATTGGTAGTGACTTAAATGTTCATATTAGATTCCATTGCCATGCTGGTTGGCCCCACCAAAACTGGTAACACCTGGTTACAAAAATGGAATGATCACACAGTTTTGCCAAGATGCTAGAACATTCTTTACAGTATACATAGAACTGCATAGAGCGTACAGAATACTCGTAATATCATCTTCAAAGGAAGCCCTACACAGACTGAAATTTGCCCAGTTATCCCACACAATGCTTGAGTTGGAAGCATCACTTTTGCCCAACTGTATATGGCCACCATCTATTAAAAAGCACACAAGGTAAACACATGTGAATGAGACAAATCATAGAATTGATAGAATTAGGGGAGATAGGCCAGGAGTCTTATTGAACATTGTGGACGTTAATCAAACATGAGATTTCCTAAGAAATTTCCCAAGAAGGTCAACTGGAGGTGCTTAACCCCTTCACTGTCAGAGGCAAGCCAACCTTTACCCCTCTGGCGTTTGGTTTCAAGAAGACTTACAGTAATTGTTATTCATGCTACATTCCAGCGAAGCTACTCACCTGTCACTGTGCACTACCCCCAGCCACAGAAACACAGGAATACAACAAGCCATGCCCTATCGGTTAACGCTGTATTTACATGTAATGCTATTATGTAGCCTCATAACCTTTCACAGTCATCTGATACGTTCCATTCAATGCACAGCCACAGTCTTTCTCTACATGACTGGCTTCTAAACAGGCTGAAAGTCAAAACACTTGGGCAGTATGTTTCTTCAGACAGATCAGCCCCAATTATACATGGATTGTTCAATACAGCAAGACACGAGAATTCAGTATCTCTACACAGAGGTGTTTATTTCATATCAGCAAGGGCAGTGACAAGGCATTGCAAAAGATTTTCTTAATACATCATGATCATTGCATTCTATCATATTATAATATTTTATGCTATATTGATATAATATATTTTTAATCAGATAGTAGTAGTAATGGTAATATTGTTGTTGATGTTATTATTAATATTACTAATAGTTTTTTTCAATATGTTTTTTAATTAATTTTAAGTAATAGTAAAGTAATACAAGTATTTAAGTAATACCAATAATTTCCACAGCTCTTCACATCTTGAGAACATTGTAAAGGGAATATACTGTATAAGTATCAAGATAATTTAAGAAGCACTTTAGAACAAAAGCCCACAAGAGCTTACATTCTATAAGTAGAATGAGAGTACTTGCTTAAAACATGTTAAGCAGTATACTGCACATTGCAGGGATTAACTGCTAAAAATAAATTCACATAAATATAGTATAAATCCTGTATAATAATAATAATAATAATAATATTCACATACATAAAATGATTGATGATAAGAATGCATTAAAAAACATATTTTAAAACAATTTAACTTTTGGCATTTAAATCATGGTGGTTGATTTACTAAAAGCATAGAGAATGTTCAGTTAACAAAGTAAATGTTCACTGAGCTTAGTAAATAAGATGAAGCTGTGTTTACTTTAATCAACCAATCGCGTAATAGAAAAAATCCCATTTTTTTTATTTCCCCTGCACATGATTGACTACTCAATGTGCATACAGGTTTACATTATTTATTATCATTCACCTTGTAAACTGTATGCTAAATAAACAGCCTATAATTCTCTAGTAAATCAACTTCACTATCTTCCATATAATGTAATATTTTAAAGGAAAACTATACTGAAAGGAATAAAAAGACTTCTGTTGCTGATCTCCTTCTGAAAGTACTAGTTATCCAGCTGCCTGTGGCTTAAATATTTTTTCTGAAACATTGATACACAACAAGCATGCAGCAAGTGAAATCAGTCAAGCCAGAGATTCTATTGTACATGCTTGTTGCAGGTCAGTGACTCAGAAGGAGGGATTTACTAAAACTGGAGCACCCAGAAACTGGTATAGCTGTGCATTGTAGCCAATCAGCTTCTAACTTCAGCTTGTTTAATTAAGCTTTGATGATAAAACCTGGAAGCTGATTGGTTTCTATGCAGAGCAACACCTGATTTTGTATGCTCCAGTTTTAGTAAATCCCACCCAGAGAGTACCGAGACCACTGATACAGCATGGCTGCCAGGCGTATAGTATTTTTAGCACTAGTAGTCGCTATACATCCTCCTTAGCCTAGGTCCTATTTAATCCTGAGGCCTTTACATCATGTGCAACCGCAGCAGCAGACTAAATCCAGAAGTAAAATCAAAGGCAACAACTGCACCTGGATTTTGTACATGTGTGGGTGGTAAATGTGTTTTATGAGTATGAAGAAGTAACTCGATGGTAAATGTTCAGCAAATATGCGATGTACACCTTTTCAAATATGTCCATAGTGTGTGGATGGGTGTAGGTGAGTTTTTCTGTACTAAATCATAAAATATGGTGCCCCATATTACTTTCTTTGCCTATATAAATAATAATACAAACTGCAGAATTGATCAATTATACGGCTAATGGAGGAAATGAAAGCAAAAAAAATTAATAATACCCCACATATAACATATCAGGGTGTAAAAGCTTGAATTTAGAAGGAACTGAAGTAGATGAGTGTGGCCTACATAAAAAGCAGTATATTAAAAAAAATAGAGAAATATTAGAAAAGCATAGCTCAGATTAAAGAAAATAATTTATATGATAGGATTTAGGTCTGGAATTATGAAATGGATTTATACTAATAATGGAGTTATACTAAAAAGGAAAAATACCCAAACCTGATCTTTTAAGGTTCAAGACCCCTTTCACACTGAAGGCGTTTTTCAGGCGTTTTAGCGCTAACAATAGCACCTGTAAAGCACCTGAAATGTGAGAATGTGTACAGAACGCCCCCCAGAAACATATTTTTCTGTTTGTGTGATTGGAACAAAAAATTAATTTTTGGTGAGATACTCCCAATAGGAACACCTCTAAAGGGATGCAGACCCAGCAGCTTTCCTCATTATTCCCCTGAAGCTACTGCCGCTGATTGATAATTGTGAAACCTCTCCCATTAGACTCACAGAGAAGCATACAAGGATTGCTTCAAAATAACAAAAGGTAGGAATCTGCGACAAAGTTTGTTAAAATCCTTGCAATGTTCATAGATCTCCCAGAGGGGAATGTTTTTTTGCCAACAAAAGTGGAGTTACGCTTTAACTATTTTTTAATATAGAGTTTTGTAGATTAGCCACTAGAGGGAGCACTAAGCCACACAGGGGGAGTATTGTTTTTCGGCAACTAACTGATTTATATGGCTTCATTAACTATAAAGCCTGATACACACCACTAGGTTTGTTTGTTTTTCATTCAACCCAGCAGGTTAAACGAAAAAAAAAAAAAAAAGGACAGCTCCAGTCGGAGCCGCTATACTGATGATCAGACGTTAATTCAGCGATCTCCCTTGCTGTTCTTTTGTGTTCTGACATTGGCTGAGAGCGCTGATCAGGAGTCGGATGGCTGCTGGTTCTCCAGCAAGATGGAAGCCAGCCAAACAGCTGGCTTCTGTCAAACTGGTTGCCATACACACGGGCCGAATGTTGGCCGTTTTTTATTGAACTGTCTGATGTCATCCGACATTCGGCCCATGTGCACTAGGCTTAAGAATAGAGCATGTTCATTTTTTACTGAATGAGGTTAAGGTGTACTGACTTTAATAATCCAATCATGTTCAAGCAAAAATCCTTTTTTTAACTTGCGCATGATGGGTTATTCTATGCAAATTTAATTTTCAGTTAAGTTTACTTCATTTGCCAAGGTAATTGAAAGAGCGATTTGAAAACTGAACATGCTCTACTCCTTTAGTAAATCAACCCATAGACTTGCACAGTAAGAATGAAAAGTAAAGACCAACCAATTTAAAGCGCAATGGCTTAGTGGTTAGCACGCCTGCCTTGTAGTACTAGAGTCCTTGGTTTAAATCCCAATGAGAACACTATTTGCATGGAGTTTGCATGTTCTCCTTGTGCTCATGAATGTTTCTTCCCACTCTCTCAAGACATACTTGTAGGTAAATTGTCTCCTGTCTATTTCATTCCATTGTGTGTAGGTATTAATGTAAGTTAGGGACCTTAGATTGTAAGCTTCTTGGAGGTAGGGACTGGTGTGAATGTACAATATGTAAAGTGCTGTGTACATTTTTGGTGCTATATAAATATCTGTAATAAATAAGCACTGAAGAGCAAAGCCAGTATATCAGTTGAGCAAATATGGCGGCCCGTAAGTACAAATATCATCACAAATCGTATTTAGAAATAAGGTTTAAAATGTTAACATACATCATTTTTTTTTTACATTCAGCTGATCCCTTTTATTTGTAAATGTAAAAATATATAATAATATATGTTCTTTAAAACTTTAATGACAATAGACAAGACATAGAGAAGCTATAGAAATTCTACACAAATTTATCCTTGAGTGAAATTCAGCATTTGCTCCACCAGGCTACAACCCTTCACCTACCCACCACCAGCACCCCTTTAATATCTCATAAGTAGACCAGGCCCAACATGAACCCACAAGCTCCTTCTAGAAGTCTCCCTAATCTTATATGTAACAGCAATCTATATGTTAATTGAAAACTTGTGAATTGGAAATTGAGGTGGCAAGTTGTAATTTGGCTTGTCAATGTCTAACAGCCCCCTCTATCTGGTGCCATGTTTTTTTTTTTCTGGTGCCCCCCTGGCTCTCATTGTCACTCATTTGGCTCTGGCTTCTGTTTGATGGCCTCGGATGACAACTGTGGAAGTTTTATCCGTACAATTTATTTCATTACTGCGACCGGCGCGACTCATCACAGTCAATCACAGAGGACTCCCCTTGGCAGGTGTCAATCTCGCCCTGTTTTTTTGGATGAAGTCAGTCCATATTTAATCCAATTACAAGGGTCATGGCATCAGTGTAAATCCCCTTGTTGGAACTCTCCTCTTAGTCAAGATTTTAAAGTAAAAATCAGTGAGATCACATGGATAGGCTGATAGGGAGAGATGGGGGGTGCTGGATTTGAATATCCCATGTTGAATTACACAGCAGATTTCTATTAAAAGAGTTATTCCATCCAGGATTGTGTGCAAATGAAATATCTTGTTATGTTGCTAAAGGAGAGTGGAGCTTAATGATGGGGGGGTGGGAGCATGGGGGGGGGGGGTCTTTCCGCTCTATGCGCTTTCAAATACAATTGTAGATCGAACTCCAGCTTGTCAAGTTGAGCAAAAGTGCATTTTTAACATCCAGGACGTGACTGTCGACTTTCTGCGGATTGCCTCCAATCACCCCCAGGGAATCCAGCTAATGTCTCAGTCTAGAGCCAGGACTAGGGAGAGAGAGAAAACACAAATCAAGTATTGGACACAACCACGCTTGTTATTAAAATATCTCTAATGGGGAGGCGCAGAGCTGGAGACATAACACTGAATAAGGATTTTCTTTCGATGTTTAGAAAATGAACAGACGCACGAAGATTACAATTTCACTAAGAAAACTTGTATAACAGTAAGCGCCCCAGCTGCGAACAGGCACAATTTTGACGCAAAAGGGGCAAAAGGAAAACTCAGCATCACAGGGGTTAAATTATCACTAAATACTGGTTTTCTTGTAACTAAATGGCGTAACTGTGATATATTACATTGTATTGGACAAACTATGAGCAATGGATAGAATTTGTTGTGAAAGGTCATGTTTTTTGCAGATTTTATATATATAAATATATATATATATATATATATATATATATATATATATATATATATATATATATATATATATATATATATATATATATATATATATATATATAGCATAAGAACTTCAGGGCTTATAACAACTGATGGACAACAAGACTGAAAAGTATGAATGTATTTAGGCACATAATATTATTATCATCATCAATATTATTATTCCTAATATTTATAATAAGAATAATATGAATGCATTATTATTATTATTATTATTATTAATAATAATAATGTATTTTATTAATCAATTATTTATTTATCATGTTGATATCTATCCATCTCTCTCTCTCTCTTTATATATATATATATATATATATATATATATATATATATATATATATATATATATATATATTACACAGAGAGAGAGAGAGAGAGAGAGAGAGGGAGAGGGAGAGAAATAGAGGGAGTGGATGACAGATTAAAAGCATTATATAGATACAAAGATAGATAGATAGATAGATAGATAGATAGATAGATAGATAGATAGATAGATAGATAGATAGATAGATAGATAGATAGATAGATAGATAGATAGATAGATAGATAGACAATAAATAGGCTAAATTATTATTATTATTATTATTATTATTATTATTATTATTATTATTATTATTATTGTTCTTATTGGTATTAGTGGTAGTAGTAGTATTAGCAGTAAGTTGTTGTTGCTATTATTATTATCAATTAATTGATTAATTGATTAATATACAGACAGACTAGATAACATTGTTAATATGTAGATAGATAGATAGATAGATAGATAGATAGATAGATAGATAGATAGATAGATAGATAGATAGATAGATAGATAGATAGATAGATAGATAGATAGATAGATAGATGAGATGCCTATACATTATGGAAGTAATACCTATGTATGGATGAGTGATGTGGGTGGAGAATATGAGTCCAGGTGGATGTAGGTACACTGCACACAAGTGACGCTGGGTGCTCCCCTGCCTGCCACTTACCGCTGTGCTCCTTGATGTACAGGGGGCCTGGGCTGGTGCCGCAGCTCTGTGTTGCAGGGATGGTGGGATGAAGCTTCTCTGGGGCTCTGCAGTCTGTGCAATGCCACAGTAAACAATTTGTCTTGATGCGCTTATTATTATTGCTCAGGTTCTGCTTGGATAGAGAATTAAAGCTCATTATTACAGAGTGTGTGTGCTGAGAATTGCTCAGTCTATGTGAACACATGGGCTCAGGGCATCCTTCAAAACTTCACATCGCTAACTCACTCCAAACTGGCATTAGACACTTCTAAGAGATCCAGAACTGCGCCTGGATGACAGCACCCGGTGCAAAATCCCATCACCCTCCACTGATGGGGGGGGGGAGGGGGGATTCATCAATGTATACATCGTATACATGGCTGTCTGAAGGTACAGTGCATGGCCATAGGGGTACTGCTCCAGCTTTGTTATCACATGCCGTATATATTATGTATTTAATAGTAGGAGTTACATTTATGGTATAAAATGTATAGTTTTCATATAGCACATTTACAGTTATTGTGTGTCTGTATGTGGAAAGAAAGAGAGAAAGAAAGAAAGAAAGAAAGAAAGAAAGAAAGAAAGAAAGAAAGAAAGAAAGAAAGAAAGACAAAGGAAAGGAAAGGTATACTGCGTATAGTATTATTAAATAAATTATAGCCAAAGCATATTTATGGTTGTAGAATTTATAAATAACTGAAGTGCAAACAGCTATAATAACTATACAGTATTCTGTTTTATAGGTAAGTAATATAAAATGGTATAGCTTTCCTATAGTGTAAACGAAATAATATCCAATTTATAATATAAATATCGCCTACATTATTATAATAAATTTGAATTAGTCATAATAAATATATACGAAAATGTATATAGAGCAGTGAAGTAGTAAGGTGGTCACACCTGGTAAAGAATGAGACTGATTTCCAGAGGTTACAGCATTTTGCCAATAGTTGCTCTCTGATTTTGATTTCTGATCTATCTAAGGGTAACGGTGGCTTCTCATTGGTTTAATAAATACCTATTGTAGGACCCCCCATTACAGCCTCCTAACAAACTAGCTTACAACCAGTCTATGAGGTCCAGTTAAAGTCATGAGTGATCCAGTTGTTCTTTGCTATACCATATTCTATTCTCCATATCTTTGGAAGTGGCTCAGTGGGTATGAAATGATCAATTACGGGTAGCATTGTCAATTTAACCCTCTGTGTTCCCTGGGGTGGAGGGTGATGCTGTACAATCTAATATTACTGTATCTAAAACCACTCGGAAAAGCATAACCATAACGAGGTCTAGTTATACTGGAGATGTATGCAGGGTGTGAATGAGTTGTACATCCTCAAAAAACTTTTTTTCTGTATCCTTTCTACATAAATTAGGAAGCATTCACATGTGAACCTCAAAAGTATCTGTAGAACTTATGAACTTGTTTTATCCATTATGTCACCCTGTATTGAATTTTTTTGGGTGTTGGCAGTTTTGCCCTATCTAGGTTGGTTGGTGTTAAAGGTCACGTTGTTAATCTTTTTTTTTTATTATTATTTTTTTTTT